>JASUUH010000113.1:700888-1401776 GCA_030449925.1 Citropsis articulata | reverse complement strand
GTTGCAACTGCTCTGCTTCAGGTTCCTGTTTTGAAGGGTATATTTTGTTCAACATGTTGTCCTAGGTTATAATTTAGCCATGTAACCTATCTTTGGTAGAAACGTCCACCTGTAAACTAATGTGAATGAAGTAATGGAGTCTTAATTTTCATTGTACAATGTTCTTTAAATTACGTCGCTGGTGTAAATTTTTTTTTTGAATTAGACTATTGGCACCTGCTTAGAAATTTGTTAAAACTCCAGTTTTGTATTTATATTTTCACCAATAACTGAAATTACCTAAAAAGACATTAAAAAAAAAACTCTCATAATTTGATTCGAGTGAATACTCCTTGCTATCATTTAAAAAAAAAAAAACACTCCATACAGCTGTAAAACTCTGAAGAATTTGCAGTAAGGATTCTTAAAACTGTAAGCTCCGCTGTGAAGTTTAAGTAAAGAGTTTCAGTAACTCCATTTGAATGTGAGCTTGAACCCACCATCACTGAACTGTTAAGAGTGGTGCATAGCACTCTTTAAGGGTTGGTTCTACTGGAATTGCGGGAAAAAAGTACATGAATTTAGTATAGGTAAGAATTTTACGTCATTACTGGTGATTGATGATAGTTTTCTTTTTTTAATTAATTAGGCTTATTTTGGGAATAAATCGGGTGTTATGAAATCGTATAAATATTTTCAATATTTTAATGGAGTTAATTGAGAAAAAGGGTTAATTGAGAACAAGGGTTCTAAGAATTGTCTACGAGGGTGTTAATAATTCCCCTCTCTTTTGTTAAATTATTGCATTTGAGTGATGGATTTAATTGGATGTTGGCATGCAAACCTACCGAAATAAGGTGGTAATATTTGACTTCTCAATTTTTATAAGCAACCTCACTTTTCAATTAACGTTATCTATTTTCAAAATTATCCTTATTGAAACTTAAAAACAAATATTTTTTTAATCTTTTTTTCCTCCCTCTCACTTATTCAGTTGATCAAGGACAAAACAATGGTGATCAAAAGCAACTAATGAATGCTGGTCGAGGTAGCTTGTTGGGAAGTTGATTGATGATTGAATGAATTATGCGTGAATGGTGATAGAAGGCTTTGTTTATTGGTTTAGCAAGGGGTCAAACCCTAATCCTTATGGCTAAAGGAAACATACTTCTATATTGTTGATATTCGTGCATATTCAATATACAATTAATGTGTTGATATTTTGCACATTCAACATATTATTAATGGTAGATTCAAATCGTCCATTTTAATCCTTAAACGCAGAAGCGAGTTACAATGAGGTTCTGTTATTGTCAATTTAAATAGAAACAGAAGATGGTTACATGGAATATCCTCATTTCACTATATGCTTATGGGCCGAGGGGAATCATAGAGATGAAAATCTCCTCAGATTACATTGCAAGCGCCCACAGACTTTTTCTCTCAGTCTTTACACAACCACACCTTTCGTAAGTCTCTTTGAATTTTTAATATGTTCTACGTATATCTCATGTCTCAAACTCACATATTTTAGAGACAATAGGTGTGTTTATGTAGAAGCTCGTGAAGGTGATAGAAGTCAACCATAAGACTTTATAACTCTTAATTAGAGTCCAATTAGGCTTACAGCAGTTATATAAAATCTATTAGAAGTTTCTAGATTGTTCTTTATGTTGGCTCAGTCCAACCTACTATGGGTGCCAATTCTAACATACATGAATGCACGTAATCTTAGCAACTTGGAGCCAATTTTAGGGATGCTGTCCTAGGGTTTGGAAAAAATTGCACAAAGTAAATAATGGAGAGCCGACCGTAAAGGTATTTTGGAATATATTGCTTAGTGTCTAAGCAATTAAAGTCGCGTAATATACAACATCAAGGTTCTAATTAAGAGAAATCAAATATTTGAAGATATTATGATGGTGGACACTACAGCTATAGCACTCCATCGTAAATAATTTTTTTCATCAGATTGATGGTACTTACTACCTTGTAAATAATTTTTTTGTACTATTAATTTGTCCAACATCAAGTGATTTTTTTTTTACAATTTTCTCGTAGTATTATGTTAATAACCATTTAAATCTTTGCTACTAATATGAAAACAGAACTTTTGTCGATGATACACTATAAGGATAGCAAAATCTTCCATAATTTTAGGGTCTAATATGTAGCAGTAGAACCAGAATTTTAAGTTAGGAGTTGCCCTTAATAAATTGCAATCTTTTTTTTTTTTTTAAAGGAAAGAAAATACTTTCTATCATTAAACCGAAATTAAAGACAATATAAATTTAAATTTAAGATTTGAAACCTTGAGCTTCACCCTTCACCTCAGCTTAATAAAATTAGTTACTGATATTGAAATAAAACAAAATACTCTTTTTATTTGATAAACTTTTAAAATATATTAAAAGGAAGTTGATTACACAACAGAACAAGAAAAAGAAGAAAACGAAACAATTCCTCAACTTCGCTCTTTCCTCTCATGTATCTCCTTACCTTTTATAGGCAAGGAATACATCATTCTTTCTTTATTTTCTTTATTTTATTTTATTTTATTTTATTTTTATAATAGAAATGTACGTTGAGAATTGTGATGGTTAGGTGGCACAATGGCCTCCTAACCATCACCAACATGATTGTCCACTTATTTTTTTTATTTTTAAATTTTTTTAATTACATCTCCTCAATAATGCTTTTCAAATGACTCTAGTAATTCTTCTTGTTCTCATTTCCAATTCCAACTCTTCTTTATTCTTGAAATATATCTACAATATAAAATTAAAATAAAACTAACATGTTACAAATTAATTTAACATAAAAATATATTTGGAGAGTATTAAGATAATTTAGGAATAATGAGCGCATTAATTGACAAAATAAGTAAAAAACTGATAATTTTATTCTTATTAAATATATACATTTTAGTGTCAATCACAGGGGTACTTAACTTTTAGTTTGTTTGCCAGCCTTAAGGGTCAAGGGTTGAACCTTAGCTTTTAGTTTGTTTGCCAGCCTTGAGAGTCAAAGGTTGAACGACTGGGACTTTCAGGGAACCTAAGCTTGAGAGCCAATTGGTGTACACTTTCAACAGAATAAATCTCCTTCTTGTCAAAGTACTAGAGCACCTCATCCTCTTTGGGCTTGCTCGGTAAGAAAGTTTTGATGGCTTCAGCATCATCTGTAGCAAAGTTCTTGTGAATAAAAGCTTTATCCCACCTGTGATTAGAATCAGTTAGTTTAAAAACTCTAGTATCATCAGGCAACTTTGATTTCACAATTGGCTTATAAGTCATTGGCCTAGCTAACCAATTACTAGACTGAACTTTAATTTTGTTTTTGTTCCTAACTCTCCATCTAATACCTAGTTAAAGAACTTGTCTGCCCTATAATATACAAATGAAAGATAGGCTAGATCTTGTCTTAGCCTTGAGGAAATGAGAATTCTTGAAGTATCTAACTTTCAATACTTTTACCACCAAAGAATTAGGATACTGTGTCATCCTCCATCTTTGCCTTCCGATCATCACTTGACTAAAATTGGAGATGTCTCTAAATCTCCTGCCTCCTCCGTATTTAGCATAGCTCATCTTCTCCCATTTTTTCCAGTGCATCCCCTTCATCTTCCTTAAAGCCCCTCTAAAATCTAGTCATTTCTCTCTGGACATCGTTACACAACCCCGTGGGAATTTTAAAACCACTCATTACACATGCAGGAACAGCTTGAGCTATAACTTTTTTTTAGTATTTTTTTATCTCCACTAGAAAAAACTTGTGCCGCTAGTTAGTTATCTTACTCAAAACTTTGAGTTTGATATCATTAAAGCAACTTGTCCTTTTCCTTCCAATCATAGAGGGCGGCTCCATGTATTTTTCATGCTTAGACACCATATTAAGTTGAAACACTACTAGACAAATGGTCTTTTTTGACACTTGTCTTATGACACTTTATTAAAAAGTATCAGTAGTTGCATGCATTTGAGTCATTTTCCATATATAACAGATAAGTATCACAAATTGATGATACTATAGTATACGTAAATTAAACATCAAAAATCCATGACACTAAGGTATTAGTAGTTTAAAAAATTAAATTTTAATTTTGTATCTATTGGTAATCGAACCGAAGACCTCTAAGTCATAACTTTTTAATTTTAAATGCTAAACCACTGGGCCACAAGTTGCATTTAAATTTTTTTTATTAATAAGTAAATGAATATTAAAATTTAAAGTAAATTACCTAGAAACAATTGATACTATTAAAAAGTATATGAAACAGAAAATCTAAAATTTTTTGTTAAGTCAAAAGTCTATCCCACGGCTACTAAAGCTCTCTCTTCCTTCTCTCTCCCTCACTCTCTTTCTCCCTCTTTTTCTCTCTAACAATGATCTGCCTTGAAACCTGCCTCCGTCAACACCTTGAAAGCCGCTATCCTTAAGGTAAAATATCCCTGAAAAGAATCTAGAAAGTTTTGAAGAATTTGGGCAAAGCTAGGGTTTGAAATTGGAATCAGTGATGTGGTAACTCTTTATCTCATTCTCTATTCTCATTGTTTAAATGTTTATATGTTAATCGGTTGATGTCCATTGAGTGCGAAAGAGACATCGCACTTGTTTGGAAATCTAGGATTTTTGTTGCTTATAACCTAACCTAATATTTAATAAAATAAATAAAAGGCTACTGTATTATAGTTTGAATTCAATTTATTAATTGAGACTTTGTATTTGTTTGGAAATCTAGGGTTTTGTTGCTTATTAAAGTGAATGATTTTGTTAATTTAGTGTTTTAAGCGAATCATTTTGTTAATTTAGGCTACAGGTGTTTAGTTAATAACAATCCCATCCTCACTTAGGCTAGCGAAACCTTTTTCTTTGTTGGGTGGTTTATATATTTATAGATCACTGAGGTTATGGTAATGAAGTTGGTGAATGAGGGATTTTAGTTTGTGAGTCACCTTATCATTTAGTTATGTATCTATGGATTTTTGTACTTTTGGATATTTCAAAAGTGAAAACAAGGTTATTGTTTGCTTTTATCCCTAATTTTACTTTAAATATGGGGATTGACGATATTTGAGTTGCTGAAAACTTGATTTTGAGGTGAAAAGTTGATTAATAGTTTATGAAATTATGCTGAAAATTTAAGGATTGATAGATTGTTGTTGTAAAACTTGATTAAATGACTTTTAATTGATTTGAAATTTTGAGAAACTAAATGTGAACATTTCAGCTCTGGAAATTTTGGAATGAATTGGTTTTATGTTTGATTTTCAATGGATTTCTCGATATGGTTGGTTGTTGTACAATTTTATTGGAAATTACCTATATACTATGTTTGATATTGCAAACGAATAGTCTAATAGTGTCAAAATAAGCTGAAATTTGGATAAACTAAACTTCTAAATGCATACTTAAAATCTGGAAATTTTCATTTTGGTTGAACTTGTAATTTTTTTTTAATGATTTTTTAAACTCTGCTGCCTCTGCAATAACTTTTTTTGACAGAACTGCTCATTAATCTTTGATCCTATCAAACACTAGCCCAACGATATCGGAATGACCTCCAATTTTAATATATTGTTGACATATATGTCCACTTAAAATCTAGAAATTTCATTTTGATTCAACTTGTAATTTATTTTTAATAATTTTTCAAACTCAGCTACCTTTGCAGTAATTCTTTTAACAGAACTGCTTATTAATCTTTGATTCTATCCAACACTAGCCTAACGATATCAGAATGACTCAAATTTTAATATATTGTTGACTTATATTTCCACTTAAAATCTTGAAATTTTCATTTTGGTTGAACATGTAATTTGTTTTTAATATTTTTCAAACTCTCACTACTACAAAAATGACCTTTACTGACACTTAGTTTCTGACATTTTGTAAAAAGTATCAGTAATTATATACATATGCATCATTTTCCGCTTTTAACAAATAAGTATTAAAAATTACTGATACTAGTGTGTCAGTAAATTAAGTATTAGAAATCATTGACACTGAAGTATCAGAGATAAAAAAAAAATTATTATAATTTGTAAATCTTCCGACTCGAACCAAAGACTTCTACAATTTAAAATTTTTACAATTGAACCAAAGACCATAAGACCTACAGATGCAAGATACGAGTACCTTTTAAAAAAATTAAAAAATAAAAATATAAAAGCAAAAGCAAAATCCCTAAATCTCAATTCAAATCTCTTTCCCCCATTTCATTCTATTATCAATCGAAAACAAAACAAATCACCACCACGCCGCCGACATACCCAAAATCTCTTCCGTTACTGTCGTCACTACTTTCAACTAGCCACTACCGTTACCATCACTATTTTCGACTAGCCATTGCCGTCATCTCCGATGCACATGAAACGACCCGCCCTGACACCCCCAAAGCTCAACTCAGCTAGTTCCGGCCGCTCTGAGTTCAACCATGCCGGCGGTGTCAACCCACGTGCGCCGACGGCGTCGGATCGAAGCTCCAAAGCCGCGGGTTTTTCCGGTGGTCATTCCCGGAAAATCAGAGGTCTCCGGTGATCGTGCTTGGTCGGGAAAGGTTGCTGGGAGGCTCAGGATTAATTCCCAAGTGGTAGTGTCACCCAACTCTGGCTAGATCGTCGGCGACGAAAACCGGATCTTGCCGCGAGTTTTCGGCTTCAGTTCGCCGGCGTTCTACTTGGTTTCCGGCGACGAGACTGGTACGGTTATGACCGGCTTCTCAAGAGCTTCAATTCGGTACCAAGCTCGGCCGGTGAGGTGGCCGGAATCGGAAGTGACGGCCGGGTTAAGAAAACGGGTCCGGTCGGTCAAACCGGGTCAACGGGTCTTGTCTCTCTCTCTCTCTCTTTCTCTTTCTCTCTCTCTCTCTTTAAAATGGAAACGGAAAAAATGAAAATCTTTTTTTTTTTTTAATAAAAGGGCTGGTCAAGGGTAGGGAAAAAGGGTGTGGGGAGTTACAGCACAGAAGTCTGTTCTCTATATTTTTGTCTCTTTTTGTCTCTTCACTTGTGATGAAATTTAGCCCTGGTATATGCTGCATTTGTATGTGAAATTTAGTTTATTGATTATGAATTATTTTCCTATAAAGTGCTCGATGATTTTGGTTGGATCTAACTTTGAAACATTTGCTCTGTTATGCTTTTGCTCAATGTAGTTCCAAGATTTGAATGATACCTTTGCCTGATGTGTCTGTGTGAGTAATATATCTTTGAGTCTTCTTATTTATTTGTTTAATTTTTTTTAATGTGCTCTTTTTGGCGTTAAAGCAATCATATTGTTCTTATATCCATGCGATATGTTCCCTTAACTTATGTGCATAGCTTTGTCACATTGGTGTATATTTCACCGCAAGAAGCGTAATCGGTTGTTGCAACATGGGATAAACAGTTTCCACAGTTCTCAACTGGTTCGAAAGTTCCTCTTTGTATCTTGCAAACGATATCTTGCAACAAGATGGCGAAAAGGGTAATGAATTCACATCGAGTTTTGGAAAGTCCTTCCGCGACTCTCAAAGATGTTGTTGAGAATGGTGATGATAGTGGAAAGAATGTGGTTTCTAGATTGGTAAGTTACTCATGAATCACCATTTTTTCTTAGGTTCATCTTGTTACATCTTGTTATCAATTGAGATGGAGATGCTTTTTCATCATATGAGTAGTTAACAGTAGTTACATACTTATCTTACCAGCCTTTATCTGTTAACTTTGAATGTTTATTCAAGAGTTTCAGTTGATCTGTTATGTGATTTATTAAAAAATGCTAGTCCTATGTTATTTTTGTATGATATTGCATTAACTAAATGTATGCAAATTGTTTGACAAAATCATTAGGTTAATATATGGGATGAAAGAAGAGTCCCGTGCACGGAGCGTTAAAGATGTAATGCTTGGTGGAGAAGTGCCTCCACCTTTGGAGTTCAGTGGAAAAAAACGATCACGCCCTGTCAAAATTGTTAAACGAGATTCACGATCCATTAGAACGGTCAGAACGAGGACATTTTGATCTTTATCTTATCTTTCTGTTCTATTAAGATTACTTCGGAGACTTTCTAAATTTTGGATAACTATTTCATCAAAATGATACTTCTACATCTTTTTGCATTCCCTTCAATGTGATTAAAATGTAGCTCACTGTTATAATTGTTGCTTCTGGTACCAGAAATTGACTGTAGGACGTACAACTGAAAAAATAGTTTCTGCTTATCACTTGGTACTCTGTGAGCAATTGAGTGAAGAGGAAGAGATGGCTAGATGTAAATCCGTGGTTCATCGTGTGAGGAAGATGGAGAAAGATGTAGATATTGCTCGCATAAAATGATAACCGAGGAATGATGTGAAGTTAATCGCTTGTAGATTTAATTGGTCATTTCAAAGTATTCTAATGCATATTTTCGTTCTGTGATTCTCGGATATTCAGTACATTCTTGTGCTTATTCTTGTTGGTTAATGTTTGTTGAAACTGAATTTGGTACTTTGTTGTTTAAAACTTATCGAAAACTTAATTTGATATTTATGTTCTTTTTTATTTTTTTTCCAAATAGCGATGTAGTTAAATTATGTTAAGTGATGTATTTGGGATATTTATTATGTGAATTGTGTTGGGAGATTTAATATATTTAGTTTTTTAATTGTAAAATGAACTGGAAAAATACAATTAAAATAAAAATATATTACTAACCAAAAGCAGCATAACATCTAAATACCGACTCAATTTTAAATAGACATGTAAATAGTATTATTAAATATTTACACTTCGTACTATTATTTTAGTGATACTATAGTGACATGAATTACTGACACGTAAATAGTATCATTAAGTACTAACGCCATAGTGTCATTATTTGGGTGATACTATAGTAACACGAATTATTGACACAAAAATCACTGACACCAAAAATTAGTGTCAATGCGTTCTGGCTGGAGCATTACTGACACAATTAACAAGTGTCAGTAAAAGTTATTACTGACACTAAATTAGTGTCAGTAAAGCCCATTTTTCTAGTAGTGTCTGCTGCCTCTGCTGTAACTTCTTTTGATAGACTACTCATTAATTTTTTATGCTATCAAACACTAGCCTAAAAATATCTGAATGACCTCAAATTTTAATATATTGTTGACTTATATGTCCACTTCAAATCTGGAAAGTATCATAATGATATCTTTAGTATTTTAAATTTAATAAATATTCAAATATCTGTTACTGCTTTTACAGTTTCATATGCTGTTTGGTCATGTGAGAAGCTAATGTGGAGTTATCCAAATGATTTGGAAATTTTATATATGATGCATTGACATATCTAACTATGTTATGTAAGTTTGATAACATTCCGAATAATATTGAATTAAAGAAAATTTTAAATCCATTTTGTCAATGTTTCCTATTATTCTAACTAGTAATAAATCTACTAACTTGCAATACTTTTCAGGGAAAAACAATATGTGTCAACACAGCAAATTGCAGTGGTAGAATAAAGTGCCAAAGGCATAAATTTTTTTCATTATACACCGATTGCATGTATGAGATTTTTTTTTTGTAACAAAATAATTTTATTTTTGTTAATTGTTGTTTCTCTAATGGTTGGGAATTGGCAGCCATTTGGTTTTCTTTTCCATGTATTCGTATGCAGATTTGATCAATGTGTTCGAAGTGTTTCTTCCTCAACTTCACTTGTATCTTAACCCACGTAGTCTATTGAATGGAGAAGCTATTGGTATGATAACGCAATTACACTATTTATGTTCAAAGAGTGAAAGACAATCATCCTTCTCCATTTAGCTTCTAGATTTATTAAATTGAGCCACAATGTTAGAGTGCAATTTATACACTAGTTTTGCATTGTTTACTTCCTTCAATATCGATGTTTTGCACTTAATAATAGTGACTTATTTGTGTTTTATTTTGTAGGTGCAATTCTATTGATTGATGCTAAAATTGAGCTACAAGAAGATGTTTGAGGATAATTATTTTATTGGAGAAATTATGAATTTCAGAAGAATTTTGTTGATAAGGCGTGGACGCGTGCCGTCAACGAAGAACTTGCAGTTTTTATTTTAACGTGTTTTATCTTTTTGGGTTATTTTTGTAATTCTGAATTTAGATAATATTTTTAGATTTTAGTATTTTATTTTTAAAAAAACTCTACAATACAAAAGTGACTGAAACACAAAGAGAAGAGAGATCAAGGAGAGAAGAAAGAAAACCCTAGATCTAAATTTTTCTTTTCTCTCTATGAGGAACTAAACCTATTATTCTGGTTAAAGGTTAATGAAGCTTTGATTCATCATTACTGTGAAATCTTTCTTATGCTTTAATTGTTTTATTGCTTTTTGGGTATTTGTTTATTCTCTGAATTATTGTCATGATTATGTTTGTTAATTAGATAATTGACCATTATTGAATTATCAACTTAATCTATTGTCAATTAAAAGATTTATCGTATGAAGATTTTAATGTTTGTGACAAATAGCATAGCAGTGCGTTGTGTTATGAGAATAAACAATCTAATCTAAATGAACCATCGTATGCGTTTGTTGATTAGGATTTGGGTCTCTCTGATTTTTCAGGCTGTCAATTGATTAAATCCTATGATCGTATCTAGGGTTGTCTATTGATTAGGGAAATAACCAATGGTCGTACCTGGGTTATCGACTAGTTAAGTTGAGATTGGCTATTAGAGGGTCTCAATAGCTATAACCAGTCTATTCATGAGCAATAATGATTTATATTTAGATCAATGATCAGTAGTCGAATCAAGCTGAGTTAATTCCTTCAACCAGAGGTTTTTCCTAATTTGAATTACAATTTTAATTTGCATTCTTGTTATTTTAATCTGATTTTTATTATTGTCAACAATCTCCCCCTTTTGCATTTTACATTTTAAAAGGATTTAAATAATTACCAATCTCTGTGGACACGACCCTGCTCAATCACTATACACAAATTTATTAGAGTAGGTATTTATTTTTGCTGGCTTCGACAACCATCAGGAGTCCCCTATAGTCCCAGTATGAATATTATTTCCTTACTTGCCAGTCCACTTCATGCACTGTAAGGAAGCATTATTTTCTATTGTATCAGCTATTGGCAAGCCATTGCGAATTGACCAAGCTACTGCCACTTTAGCTCGCCCTTCTGTTGCTAGGGTATTAGTGGATTGTGATGTTACTTAACCTCCTTTGTCACGGATATGAATCGGGGTGGGAGATTCTGGATTTTAGTAAAGTGTAATTTTTGAGAAAATCCCACTCAATTATGCTTTCTGCAAGCACCTTGGTCATATCATTGAGACGTGTTACGTAGCCAATCCCGGGCTCCGTCCCCAGCGGCCTAGTGAGAATCGACAGACCAGAGTAGAAAATGATAAGAAGTTAGAAGTTCTACCATCAGATACTCCAAAACCTGAGCCTTCCATTACTAAGCAGATTGCAGATGCGGGGTCCCCGTTCACCAAACGTACGGAGAACCGAGATAACATTACAAATTCTACATCCGTTCAGGAGCCGATTGCTCAGGATGACACAACTCATGATTCTAGGGTCTGAGAACCTCGTGATCAAGGCCGGTCTCCCGTGCGGAGCATTGGTGAGTATAATCTACATCTTCATCGAGCATCTAGTTTAGATTTTAGGCATTACAATTCTCTTACTAATAATGATGATAGTTCTGACGAGCACCTGATAAATAACGAACAATTTTTGTATGCACCTGAGAATTCTAAGAGAATAGACGTTAGCCCCGATTTTAGCAATGCCAGTCAATCGAAAAAGGGTTTTAAATTACTTGCCGGCTGCAAGTATCGTAAGACATATTATCACCGTCTTCATTAATCATTTTATTATGATTCTCATGTTAGGCTATGTCTTAATTTTTTCTTTTTCTGTTGTATTTTTTTCTTTTGATTGGAGGTTTTAATTTTTGTCCCCCTCATTGTATCTTTCATTTTTTGTTCTAAGTGATAGGTTGGGATCTCGCCTAACCCCCCACCACAGAGTAGTTTGCTTAATAAAAAAAAAGTTATTCCAATTTATTTACATTTACTTGTAGAAATTAAATTTACATATTTATTTTGAATGGAAAGTATATTTGGGATTGAGAACATGTTTGCTTGGAAAATTTAGTTAATGTTTCGTTCTTACTTTGTGTTATTTTTTCACTCATATATTTTACAAGTGCTATCGGTCTTGCTATTTACTATTTGTTTATTCTTAGTCAATGGGACTTATTATTTAATAAGAACATGATTCTCTTTTTTCTGTAGATGTGTTTAGAATTATTTTTAAAAGTATATTAATTTTTCAACTTCTAATTATGCAGGACTAAATGATAAAAATGAAGAAAAAAACTCCAATACTGAGGAAAGTGTTGAGCTATTAATTGATAATCAAATTTATAAAATCATTTTGGGAAAAAAAATTCAATTTTGTGAAGAAAATGATAGGTCCTTCAAAGTTAGCATCCACCGTAGCATTGTCCCAATAAAATCGGGAGATGGTGAAGACGATTAAGGAGCAAGCAAAAAAGAATGAAAAACAAGATATTACACTACAAGTAGTTGAAGATTTCATGAGATTCATGAAAGAGCAACTATTGTTTTCACTTACACATTCTTTTGATCCTGGATTATTCCAATGTCATGCTTTGTGTTTCGAATCTTTTGGATTATAAATAAATATTTTAAAGTTTATGTTAGTCTCATTGTCATTGGTTTGTTTATTAATGACTACACTTGTATTCAATAGTCACACCAAATTTTCTAGTACGATGTAACCTATTGTAACATAATAAAATACATCTTCCTTAAAAATAATGTGAGACTATATTACTTTTCGTTTGAAACAAAAGTAATTTTCATGGAATACATTTTTTGAATCAAAAGTTTTTGGTCATTAGATATCTATGTGACTACAATATGTTGTCATGGATGCTTTCTTTTAATGACAGTTGGAAGTAGTCATTTTAAATTTTCTAATACAATATAAATACTCATTAAATAATAAAGTATATTATGATTAAAAATAATTTGAGACTATATTACCTATATTTTGCAATCAAAGAATTCGGCGCAACATGTTAATTTTTCTAACTAAATGTTGTAGTTGCGAATGCTTACATTTTATGATAAAAGATAATGGTCACTTAAAATTTGTTGATACAATATAATTAGTCATGAAATGGTAAAATAAATTGTCCTTAAAATAAATTTGAGACTAAAATAATTACCAATTGTATTTGCAAAACTTTTCACAAATGACAACTACTTAGGACGATTATATAACGTCCCAATATGTAAACTTCAACGACAGAAAAATAGTGTTGCTGATTGTATTTTCGAACCTCTAAAATGAGGATTTTTAGTAATTGTTGTGACTTCATTTACATACCCTTGAGACAAAGTTATTGTCACTATAAATCACATATCATGACAAATGTGAAGTATTGTTGATCGCATTTTTAAATCTCCAATTTGACATTTTTTAATACCATTTGTGATAATTTTAACTTAATTTTAAGACAATTGTTTCTGTCACAAAAATATATTTTTAACATGACAAAAAAAAATTTAGTTGATAGAACCTTTTAAGACAGACTTTTCACGACTATCGTGTGACGATTTACTTTTTGTCATAAAAAATATAAGGTGACTAATTTTTTTCTTTAATGACTAAATTTGTTGTAATAAAATATTTATAGAGATTCAAATTATAACTTAACTGTTGAAGCAGAAAGAAAAGTGTAACTCGATTGCTTGATATGACAACCAATCCGCTTAAAGACCAAGAGCAAGTCAGTGAAAGCTAACATAAGTAAATAAAGGGGAAAAAGTCACCCACACCCGTATTTGTTTAAATGATCACATAAACTTATTGATTTTATAAATGGTCACACAAAGTTACAAACTCATTTATTTATTTATTTTTAACTGTTATATCCTTTGATTATAGTCAAAATAAATACTAATATATATATATATATATATTAATAATATAAAAATAATAAATAAAATATAGTACAATACAAATAAAATATTCCAATAAGTATAATTAATAATATATCATATATATAATGAAAATTATTTTTAGTATTAAGCTATTATTAGTCCATCCTAATTGATTTTATTAATACTAAAATCTATTATTCCTAAAATTGACATTAAGATTTATATTAATGCAGACATAATTAAAAAAATTGTAAATAAAATAATACAAATTTCATAAATTGTTTTGAATGTTAAATATAATTACTTTAAAATTATTAACTTGTCAAAAAGATTTTTACAATTATTAAAAATGATATATTAATTAAATTTTTTAATAATGAAAATAATTTATAAAATTTCATTATTTCATGTATTATATTATTTTAATTTTTATTCATATTTATTCTAAAAGTTTATTTACAGTCAATTTTTTGTTGTTATAAGTTATAACTATAGGGTATAACAGTTAAAAAAAAAAGAAAAAATCTATGTAATTATTTAAGAAATTAAAGAAATTTATGTGGCCATTGAGGTGGTGGCCAACTAGGGATGGCAACATCCGGGTCCGGGTCCGGGTTTACTCTTTCCGGTTCCGGACCCGGACATCTTTTTTTATCTCCCGAACCCGGATTAAAACCCGGTTTTTTCCATCCGGGTCCGGGTCCGGGTTAAACCCGGAAAATCCGGGTTCCCGAATTCCGGGTTTTAAACCCGGATCAATAAACCAATTTCATTATTTCAACAATTCTTATGGTCCTAAAACAGCTACACAGCAAAGAGCAAACCAGGGCCTTCGAAAGCACAAAATAACCATTAGACCTCTAAAATCCATATGAATTCTAAATTTCTAATCATACCACACTGAAAGAGCATATATAATTTCAGCATATATAACTAAACATAACTTTCAATGATATCAAAAAGAAGAAATAGAAACAAGTAATAAGTCTCACTCATCAAACTCCCAACTCTTCCATCAATATTATATCTTAAGTTACATTCTTGGAAATGCTTTACCTGATTCCTTTTGTCCATCTCTTACATTAAAAAAGATTGTTGGAATAAAGCAAATCAAACTCAAAACTATGCAAGAATTCTTATCAGCCCGTGCGGATAATTGGAAAAGTTAGAACAAAAAACTGAAATGGCATAATAGTCACAGCTTGTAACATCAGTCCACTGCTCACAATTAATCAGCTCTCAACCCTGCAAAATGCATGCTAAAATAAGATCTTCATACTCATTTCCAAGCAATAACACATCCAAATTATAAATCATTCATAAACAATACAAATTTCTCAGCAATAACACATCCAGTGATTTAAATCCATAAATTTCAACATTTTAAGTAATAAAACAGCCACAAATATAAATCCATAACACAATCTACTCCCTTCGCTGCCAGCGCCTCTTATTTTTGCAGCGGCAGCAGTAGTATTACCCCTACGGCCGCGGGCCACTGGCAGAACTCCCACTCCCACTCCCCTGATCTACTGTTGTTGAATCAGCTCTTTGTTCATTTTCCATTACGAATTTAACATCCTACAAGAATTATATCAAAACAGATTAAACTAACCTACCATTCCTCCAATTTCTTCCATTTTATACATTAATTTTTACTGTAACAACGTTCTAACACTTTAAAGATACCATTTCGAATTTATTAACAGCAAGTCAGCAACAATTTATTTTCTAACATTTTAAACATACAATTTTGAATCTATTAACAGCAACAATCAACAATATTTCAAGCATAAATCAAATAACCAAGCATAAATCAATATCAAAGCAAACATAGCACAAATCATATAAGTCAAAACAAAGTATAATAGCATCAAAACCGAGAGGCCAGAAACTCACAATTCACGCCGGCGTATCAGTGGTGTTCACGGCAGCCGATGGTGAAGGTGAGCTGTCACAGCTCAAAAAAGACCGCCGATGATGATGAATAGAGGAGCTGAGGAGCTGCAAGCCTTCGACGGTGGTGAACCAAACGAGTTGCGACGCAGCAACGGTGGGGAACCCAAGCTTGTGACGGTGGCGTACCCGACCTTGTGACGGCGGCAAACCCGACCTTGTGACGATGGCGAACCCAGCCCAGCGGATGATTGTTTGACTTTGGCGAACCCAGCACAGGCACAGCTTCGATGCGTTTGTGCCTGTGACTGTGAGAGAGACGGAGAGACGGAGAGACCGAGAGAGTGAGAGACGAGGAAGCGGATAGAAATAGAATTAGGGTTTTTTTTTTGTTTGTATTTATATTAACTAATAAATATATTTAAAAATAATTTTAAAAAAATCCGGGTCCGGGTTCCGGATTCACGGGTTATCCCAAACCCGGACCCGGACCCGGATTCATCCGGGTTATAAAAAATCATTCCGGATCCGGAATTTTTATGAGTCCGGTACGGGTTCAACCCGACCCGGATTATCCGGGTTCATCCGGGTCCGGGCCGGGTCCGGGTAATTCTGCCATCCCTATGGCCGACGTTTTCCTTATGTAAAGACTTACTATTAATTTCGTTAAACAATGAGCATTGAGTTGTTGTGTAAGCATAACGGCAATTTCCTTGAAGGTAATGAAATGAACATGATCAAATAATCTGAGTGAAGGTGCAATAATTAATCCTTGTAGCTACGTTTATAACATGATGTGCTCACATGCAACCCTCTCCAAATTAAGCATAATTAATTAAGAGGTTTCGAATAGATTCCGACGCACGCGAAATTAATTAAAGCTATTTAAAGTGCATTGCCCATACTCTCCTCTTGGCTTTATGCCTTTATTGCAACAGTGAATAATGAGGAGTCATAAAGTTGTTTACCTGATCACCACGAAGGAATCATTATCTAGTACAGATACCCGCACAAAATGTTAACCTCATTGTAACGTTGATAAAGGCTCACACAATATAATAAAGGTGTTTTACAATGTTATATGAAAGTCGTGTCAGTATTTTATGAAATGCAAATGTTGGTATATTTTAGACACAAATTGTCTGTAATGAAAACTGAAACAAAATAAAAAAAGAAAAGATAGAGATAGGTAAATTTGAGGAAATTTATGCTGCGTTTACTAAACTGGAATTGGAATGGGTTGGAATCGGAATGGGTTGGAATCGGAATGGACAGGAATGAGAATGAGCTGGAATCGGAATAGGTAATGGGAATCAAATTAAGTTGTTTACTTGAACTGTAGGAATCGGAATCGGAATGAGCTGTATTGTAACAAAATACTAAAAAGTACTTAATGGATTATTGTCATAATAATAATTATTAACTAATATATTAATTAATTATAAAATTTTATTAATTAATTATTATAATTATATTAACAATTATTATAAAAATATATTAGCTAATAATATTAATATTAATTAATTAATTATAATAATATATTAATTATTGTGATTATTCATTCAAAAAT
The DNA here is from genome assembly GCA_030449925.1 of Citropsis articulata. Classification (NCBI taxonomy): domain Eukaryota; kingdom Viridiplantae; phylum Streptophyta; class Magnoliopsida; order Sapindales; family Rutaceae; genus Citropsis; species Citropsis articulata. The sequence continues at coordinate 1,384,392 of JASUUH010000113.1, read as the reverse complement.
TATAATTATTAATAATTATTGTTAAAAATGTATTAATATATTAATTAGTAGTAATAATTATATTAATTAATTAATCCATTTATAATAATATATGAATTAATTATAATAATAATTATAATAATATATTAATTAATTAATTAAAATAATAATGTATTAATTATTATGATTATTTAATCGAGAACTATAATTATTAATATATTATTGTTAATAATATATTATTATATTATTTAATAGTAATAATTATATTAATTAATAATAATATATGAATTAATTAGAATAACTATATTAGTAATTATTATAACAATATATTAATTAATTAATTAAAATAATATATTAATTATTGTGATTATTTACTCGAGAACTATAATTATTAATATATTGTTGTTAAATAATATATTATTATATTATTTAATAGTAATAAGTAAATTATTTAATTAATTAGAATATATGAATTAATTATAATAATTATATTAGTAATTATTATAACAGTATATTAATTAATTATAATAACAATAACAATAAATTAATTATTTTCATTATTTATTCAAAAATTATAATTATTAATAATTATTGTTAATAATATGTTAATATATTAATTAAAAGTAATAATTATATTAATAAATTAATAATATATGAATTAATTATAGTAGTAATATTAATAATTACTATAATAGCATATTAATTAATAATATATGAATTAATTATAATAATTATTATAATAATATATTAATTAATAAATAAAATAATAATGTATTAATTATTGTAATAATATTAATAATATATTAATTATTATGATTATTTATTCAAGAACTATAATTATTAATAATTATAGTTAATAATTTATTAATATATTAATTAATCATAATAATTAATTAATTAATTATAATAATATATTAATTAATTATAACTTAGGACAAAGTAGGCATTTTTTGTTTTGGGAGAGGGCAAAATGGATAGTTCTAGGAATGGGAACTTGATTCCCACCTCCCCCATGGGAATCAAGTTCCCATTCCTCATTCCCAAATATATGTGGGTTCCGCCATTCCGATTCCGATTCCCATCTTATTTTTGCAAAGTAAACGCGTCAATCATTCCGATTTCAGATTCTGATTCCTCAATCCGGTAAGTAAACGCACCATTAAATCTCCTAAAGATGTTATTTGTGCTTTAAAGGACCAACACCGGTAATAGATAACCATAGTTGTCAATCAATACTGTAGAGTTATTATTGATGATGATAGTGCTAGTTTAAATAATTGGTTAACTTTCATATGAAACTTAAACCGAATTAAAGAAGAGAAGTAAAATAATCCAATTCTTAAGATCAAGAAACGCTGATAACTAACACAAATATTAAGCCGAAGTACACATAACAACATAAAAAGAGAAATATAAATTAAAATAAAATATCTAAGAAATAATTTGAATAATTGTATCACCGCACCTGAGAATTTTTCTGTCACTGAGTAAGCAAACCTATATGAGAGAGCTTCTTATAAATTGGCAAAACCATTTACCGTGGGTTCTTTTTGATCTGCGCCGAAAGTATGGTTCAATTGGGGAGTCACCCCACGTGAAATTAAAGCTAAATGATAGTGCTTCTATTATTTAATTATTATATCTGAAAGAGCATTTGTTCAAGGATCGAATAAAGGAACATCAATTGTTCTTAATTCTTTATTACTGTCACCCCACCTTATAATTAGGATTGAAGTAAGCACAGAAGGAAGGATCTATATATATTGGCATACCATGGAATGTTAATTACTAGTTAATTAAGGATAAGTCTTCTCAAACGAAAACAGAATCTGGTGGCGACCAACACTATTCAAATATTCTTTCGGCAGGTTCTTCAAGTTACATATCTTCAGTTACTCAGGTTATTGTTCGAACATCACTGAAAGCGTCAAATTTGTTTGTGTCAATATGTACCTAGCTACATAGATTGATAATTTTGTGAGGACATCTACATTACTATGTGCTTTTTTTTTTTTTAAAATTTTTGGGTAAATTGTCTTCCTCTTAATGAAAATTTTATCGGGTAATAAACATAGTGCTTACCTACTTCAGGATTTTGGAATGGATAATTTTTAATATAAATATAAATAATTTCTGAACTTACTATGCTTGTTGAATATAATCAACTGATATTTTAAATCAATTCAAAGTTATTAACTTTTAGTACAATTTTGCTTGATCTAGATGTAGTAAGAGAGTTATGCACGAACTTTTATTAACTTATAAATCATTAACACTGCTTAAAATTAAAAGGGTATTACTATTGTTGTAAGGAAGAAGCTTTTGTGTATGGAGGCAAACGATGTCAATTCAATGCATCATTCAGATATAGAATATGGATCATCTTCAATCACAACTTCAGAAGTACATAATTCGACACAAGCCCCAGAGTCAAATGCAGGTAATTAAGCGCCTTGTCTCTCTCTCTTCCCCCTGTATATTTGAGTAACAATGTTAAAAAGTTGTAAATGTGTGAAAAAGACAATGCATGATGGTTGTAAACAAGATCTAGTACTAAAAGCTGATTATGTGTATACCTATATATTCAGTTTCTAAAAAGAAATCTCGCACTTAAATAAAATATGGAATAGATTTTTTACAATGCTATAAATAGTTTATTTGTTGTAACAGATCATTTCATTAAAGTACTGAATCCTTATCTAATAAGTTCTCTCTCTATGTGTATATATAAGAGAGTGAATGTAAAAAAAAAAAAAATAATGGAAATGTAAAAAAAATAATAATAATGGAGATTTTTTTAGTAATGGAAAAATAATTAACATGATTAGTCAAAGAAAAAAATTGATATATTTACTTACAAGGAGTAAGTTTACTATATACTTTGATGCAACGTCTTCCATGGAAGCCCTGCAGCAAATCTTTCGGCGGCAAAAGGATAAATTGATGTATAGTGATAGATTAATATGGATATTTTCAAAACTTTGTTGGTTATAAGAGCACCGAAATAAAAATTCTCGCTGATTATAAGAATATCCACGAATTTAGGCAATTAAGTCTCCTTAATTCACATAATACCAAGAAATAACAAGACCGACTGAAATTTAAATTTATTCTATAGAAAGTATTAATAACAAATCTCAAGTCACAAGTCAACTTTTAAAGGTATAAAATACGCTTATTTATATTAATATATAACCCAAGCCTCGCATGTGACCTAGGCTTACAAATCCACTGAAACAAAACAATTAAACAATAAAACTACTAATATGAGAATATATCAAATAAGATATTCCTAGAATAGATAAACTGTCTTTACTATAATAGTTGTCTGTCCTGCTTTGCATCAGTACTTCATGTTTATATGGTGTATTAATTATTGAAAGTGATCAATGACGTTACTTCGGAAGAAATGGAGAGAAGACGTACCAATGTAGCTCCTGTATCGCAGCAAGAAGTTAGTATCTCAATACCAGACGGAGATGCGGCAAATTCTGTACAACCCCTCCAAAATGGTAATTTAAGAGTCGAGTATAAACACTACTGACTTTGTTCTTGTTATATGTGTGATTCAGCTTTTTCAAGCACCATTAATCCTTAATTAATTACAAAAGGTGTAACTATTAATTGTTGCAAAAAAGAAACAATGACACATCTTCATATATGTATACATACATGTATATGTATAGGACATTCGGAGGCAAACACTGTGGATTCAACTTCCTCTTCATCTTCAATCCAAACGCCAGATATAAATTCTAATTCCACACAGGCCCCTGACTCAGACACAAACCAGGGTGGTACTTCATCTCAATTCAACTTGCCATCCCTTCATCTACTTCAAGGTGAGTTCTTATACATTAACATTCATGCATACCATTTTGGCTTATCAGCATATAGAGTCCATTTTTAATTAGGAATGAATGAGAACCGAGCTAAAACATAGAAAAATATAAATTTTAATCTGTTAAAGTTAAAGACAATAAACATTGCTTTAAAAACTGTATTTTTTCTATCTTTTAGTTTGTTTTTTATTTTAGTAAAATGAGAGCTTCCTCTTCAAAACATTATGCTCAGATGCGGATATTTGCACTTTATTATAAAGTCATCACACACTTTTACGAAAGTTGTAAAAGAATTTGTACTCGTCGCGCTTAAACATATTCCTAAATATAGTAGTCTTTCAATAAGGGATTCCTTCATTCAGTTAAAGGATAAAACTAAAGCATTATAAATTGATATATTTTGAAGAGTGGATGTCTAATTTGTTTTATTTTTGCATGAACGCAACAAACATCGACCCACCAAAATTGAGTTGCAGATAAAAAACTGTACAGCCACAAATGTGTGCCTCTCTATAAGGCTGCATTAAAAGGTGACTACAACGAAGCAAAACGTATATTAGGAGACGATCATCAGTCGATGCTGCGTGCAGCTGTAACAAAGGGATATCAAACTATTCTTCACGTTGCAACAGGAGCAAAACAAACAAACTTTGTAAAGCAAATGGTAGAATTGACGGGACATGACAACTTGCTAACGTTGCAAGATGAAAATGGAAACACAGCATTCTGTTTCGCTGCTGCCGTTGGGAGTGTAGAAATCGCTCAGTTTATGCTGAAAAGGAATCCAAATTTGTTGACAATCCGAGGCGGTGGGCAGATGACGCCGCTCTATATTGCTGCTTTGTTTGGGCAAAGTAAAATGGCAACATATTTATATCGTCAAAATGAAGGCAATTTGGAACCAGACGACCTAGAAAATACTTTTTTCGTCTCCATCGAAACTGGTTTGTATGGTAAGAATATGTTCAATTTCTTCTTTTTATTAGATGATCCCCCAAAGGAAAGCTAGCTTTTTAGGAGAAACCTGTATCCGTTTAAATGATTTATAAAATGGAAAAAAGCCCTTTACATCTCTAGGGTTTCATACAATAGCTCATTTCATCCTTACTTTTTAAATAATAGCCCAAAATATCCTTCTGTTAACTCACCGTTAGTTGAATGCCGTTTATTAGTAATTCATTGAAATTTAATTTCCATCAATTTGAAGAATTTATATTCCTTATCAATGACTAAGGATTTCAAATTCCTTATTTATTTAAACACAAAAATTCCAATATTATCCCCTAAACAAAATCAATTTTAAATAAATTAAAATACAAATAATTTATATTTATTTTCTTAAATTAATAGGATAAATTTATTTTTTAAAAAAAGTAAATGGACTCGCCGGAATATCACCGGAAAGTCGTCGGAGACTCGCCGGAAAGTCACCGGAGATGCACTTTACCATCAAAATCGGTATCAATGGAATCCTCATGAGCCGATCTACAACTCTATGTGGTTAGAAATGTTAATATACATTGTTATTTATCTCAAGTCTTGTTTACATGCTTAGGAAACTTTTAACTCTCATATTTCTAACTATATAGTATATTTTCTGTAAAATTAACATTTCCAATGAGTAAATCGTTCATTTCTGATCATTATTATGTATTTTACGCGATGAAAAACGACGGTCAATACCGCCGGTCAACGGCGGTCAACGGCGGTCAAATGCTGTAATTTAAAAAAAAATTGTTATTTAATTAGATAATTTCTAGATTGAATTAATTCATAGTTTTATTATTTTTTAATTTATTAACAACATTAACATTAAATATAGTGGGTATATTTGTCCAAATAAAATATATATAATTTCTTTTCCTTTCAAATTTATTGTGAAACCAAACAATAACAATTAATTTCTACACTCTTTTCCTTTCATCACCTCTCCATTCCTCTCCTTTTTTCTCCTTTCCTCTCCTCCCATTTCTTAAAACCAAACACCACCTAAGAATATTCCACATCAGTTAGAAAATAGTCACTAAGCTAAAAATATAAGCTTGAGGCAACGTTTAATTCTTAAGCTAACTTTTAAATATGAATTAAGCTTATGAGTTTCTATATAGTATTAGAAGTATACTCATGCATAAATAAATTCACTTTACCTTACCACACAATAAAGATCAGATAAAAGTATCAGTTTTTACATGACAAGAGGTGTTGATGACTATCCCATATTAGCTGAGAATAATTATTCAATTAATAATACAAACTTGAGGCAATCCTTAACTCTTGAGCTAATTTTCATATATGACTTAGCCTCATATACGGTAGCACTTATGGTGCTATTGTTGCCATGCAAGTAAGGCGAGCCACTGTTACTCCATGATCATGACGGCGGTAGCTCCTCTTCCTAACAGTTGTCGTTGCTATGAAGAACTTTGTAATTTGTGTTAATTTGGCGATTTCTAGTCAATTAGGGTTAGTGTTTGGCAATTTCTCCTAATTTAAATTTCTTATGAGTAATGCGATTTATTTTTAATTTCCTACTTTTTACAAAATTTCATTTTTTATGAATAATGTGAATATTTTTTGTTTTATAGTTTTTACAAATTTCTATTTTTATGAATAATCTTAATATTCCTAAATTTAAAAATTTTTGACAATTACACATTTATCCTTATTATAATGTAAATTATGAATTTTTAAGGTAAAATTTTTACACATAAATATCAATGTTTAAGAGCAAAATGGTATTTTTATTGGTGAAAGTTAGTCAACTATTGAAGTAAACTTTAATTGTTAGGGGGTGCAACGATGTCTTCAATTACACTGTGAGTAAATCAAATTATGTCGTGATTTGCCAGGTAAAGTGAAATTCCTCCCTTTCCTTATTACAAGATTTAAGAAACTAAATAGATCCAAATAGATCCCTAGGGAAAAGTATTTTACAACTTATAGCTACTTCAAAAAATAAAATATTAATAAAAGATTAATAAAAGATTATTATCCACGAGCTAGCTCCCTCTCTTCCACCACTGCCAGCTGGCACCAGCTCTCTAGATATTATTATTAACAAATGATATAAAATAGGAACTAATGATCCTTTTTTTTTTTTTTTTCATTCTTTGGGCAAAATAATAATATTTTAGGGTTTGCGCTAATTGTGTATTTTTACCAAATTAGGATATGATATCCCCCACATTTTGAAAATATATAAACTAAATGTACTTTTACCAAATTTCAGGAGTAACTTCTAAAAATATGGAAGTCACTGAGGTCGAATCATAAAAGAAGTAAAAAGATAAAAAATTAATTTTTACTCTATCTACAAAATTTAATGTACACAATCGCTGGCTAGGCTAATTGTAATTAAAAAAAAAAAAAAAATTCACAGTGGCTGGGTACTTGTAGTTACTAATTACTCCGTAACAAACACCTAACGAGATATGATTAATTCAGAAGTTTACATAAATTTCTTCTGTTAAAGACTTGTCATATTCGATCAAAATGTCCTATGATTATTTTATCATTTTTCTGATAGGAGTCATATGAACAATCGGAAGATCAAGATCATAACAAGGGGGAAAAAAAAAAGCAATCAAACGAAGATAGAATCCTAGAAATAACCAAAATCAAGACCAATATTACATACATATAATCATAGCCATTATGATCTGCAATTCTGGTAACTAAATCTTACCCATTATTCAATGCAAATATGGCGAAATAATCCATATAATAATTGTATTTGATTATTTTTCTTTATTATATTTTGTTAATAGAGCAACATGTGAGAGTGATTGTACAGTAAAAATCTCTGCAAAATAATAATATTGGGACTATGCAAAACCTACTAACTTAAAGAAATATTAATTAATTGATATATTAATAATTTATTAATGTATAAAGTATATATACAATTGAATGAACAAACATTTTAATCAATTAAAAATTCATTGTATTTTACCAATTTAATCAACTAAACGTGAATTAATCCACTAAATATAAAATAAATTAACAAAAAAATTAAAATTTATGAGTTTCAAATCTGAACCTCTAAAAGCAAAAGTAAAATTTGAGATGAGATATAATTATATTTAAATTCAAGAATAAACAAGTAACAATGGAGATATTTTTTAATAAAATATCATAACAATTATAGTTATAATTTAAAAAAATTATTAATTTATGATATGAATGGGACCACATAGTGTTTTTAAAAAAATTATTATCGTAGTAATTTTGATAAATTACTAAGTTAGTCATTTGGCACAAGTCGAGACAGCAAAAGATATTAAATTATGAAATAGTAAATTATAAAGGTTTTATTATATTTTGTTTATCTAATTCTTCACTTTCCACTTAATTCTTGTCATATGAACAACACATTTTTATATGGATAGAGACGGTGCAAACATTTGGAGCACCTGCAAGACTCTCTCAATCTTGAGTAGAAAACAGAAATAAAATTAAAAATTAAAAAGCAATGGAGGAGAGGGTACACGCCTACACAAGATGGGGTGGGGAGAAAAAGGGGTCGAAGGTAACTGTGACTATATATAGTGAGCACGGAAAGTACTTGGACAGTTGAGTACATTAATCATAAATCAAGTATTACTTCTAGTGGAGTTGATTTGGTGACCATATCGCTATTGTAAGGTTTTCTGCAATTAAACCTCTTCTTCAAGTATCTCTGCTAGTTTTTTTTTTTTTTTTTTTTCCAACTACTGAAGAATTATCACTCTGAAGTCCATTTATACGTATGTTTGTATGCACTGGATTTAGTTCATTTTTACATATGCTTGTCTATTATAAATTAATACTGGGACTGGAAATCAAGTAACGCCAAGCTAATTAATTAACTTCAGTACGACTAATGTAAATGGAATTAAGTCAGACTCGAGGTAGTTTTATTTTCACATGATGGCCAGAACTATGAAATCAAATGCATAAATTGTTTGTTAATAAGTATTTGCAAGATAAAGTTCAATACGTATATATGCAGTTCATGTAACGAGCATAGACATGCATATATATATATATATATATATTTGCAGTTCAGGTGAAATGGCTAAAAGGGATTTCAGTTCGAATCCTTGTTCGGAAGTGGTAGGCTCGTTTTCAACACAAATGTCAGAATTTGTTGAGAGCGAGAAAAGTTCATTAACTCGAGTACTTAAACAGCCTTCTCTTCACTTGCTTTCTGGTAAGAATGAGATAACCTTTAATTTTTTTTTTTTTTAAATTAGGTTGCGTAAAATTCAACTTTTATGAGTTCAAATTTTTAGCAGGGAAAAAGAGAAAACTATGCTGCAGTGTACGTTTACTGCTTTATAAGGCTGCACTAAAAGGAGAGATGAAGGAAATTGAAGGTTTATTTGAAAAGGATTATAGATCAATAATATGTGCGGCCATTACAGAGGGACATCAAACTGTTCTTCATGTAGCAACAGGAGCAAAACGAACTAGTTTCGTTCAGCAATTGCTGACTTTTATGGATCCAGAAGACTTGATGCTTCAGGACGAAAATGGGAACACAGCTTTTTGTTTTGCTGCTGCTGTAGGAGCTGTAGATATTGCTAATTTAATGCTTAAAAGAATCCGAGTCTGCTGGGAATCCGAGGCAGTAAAAATATGCCACCGCTCTACTTTGCTGCTTTGTTTGGACAAACGGATACAGCATCATTTTTATTCCATAAAAGTGAAAAGGAACTGCCAACTGAGGACCGGAAAGTTATATTCATTACAAGTGTCGACACTGGTTTGCACGGTAAGTACCAAGACATATTCAGGCGATAGATTTCCATCTTTTAAATGTATAGCACGCCGAAGTAAAGCTTTAGCTCTGGTAGTAAGTAGCATTGTTTTAAGGTTCAAGTGTTGAGTTCAAGTTTTAATAGGTGCATGAGTTACATGAATAACAAGCGTCCTTAATTTCATTATGCTTTAGTTTCGGGACATTAAAACAATAAATTCAAGAAGATTTAGCCAGAAATTCTTTTTAGGCTGAGCTAAAGAAACTTCACTTTATTCTAATTTCTATTCCTTTCGAAAGGTCTTTATTATAACATATATTTGAATCAAAGAAATTGCTAAAAAAATTTCGAATAATATTTCATTGTGATATGTAAGAAAAATATGTATAACGAACACAAATATAATTAAGCGCTACCAAAGTTGCGCTCAACAACACTTTAGAGTATAAAAATGAATAGATTTTGGAAGTTATGATTGAAATAATCAAAATAAAAACAATAACAAAACTCTCAAGTAAGTGCATTATATATTAAGCTAATGTTTGAGAGTTGAATGAATTTTAAAAATATCCTGTAATGTAAACCCTAATTCTTTTTTTTTTTTTTAAGTACTAAAAGTAAAAAAATATTAAAATGTATGCTAAATTCTTTGGCTTTTACAAATTTGTGTACATAATAGAAGAAAGAGGAAAATAAAGAGTAAGAAATTAGGAAATGGATGTTGGGTCCACCTCCAAGGGCGGGTCAGGTTGGTAATAGTATGAAGGTTGTAGCCATTGACCACCCGGTTCGATCTTTGGGGTAAAAAGGAGGGAAAATTAAAAAGAAAAGTATTTGGGCTTTACCCACCCCCTTATTTTTTTTTTAAATGGATGTTGGGTCCTAAAATTACAATAACAAACCTCTAATAATTTTTGTAGTAATTGAAAATCAAAGGTAATTGTATAAGTAGCTATAATTTGAAAAAGAGGGAGGTGAACTAATTTTGAAAACAATTCAAACTTGTGTGTGAGGTTTTGTAAATTGATAAATATATTAGTGGTAAAATTGGTAATAGCTGATAATTTTAGTAGCTTGAACAAATTTTTTTCAAATATAGCCCAGCCTATCCTAAGCCACACTAACCTCTGCCGTGTTATGTACTTATCTTTCATATTAACGCTCCCACTCTTCTGCCTAGCTATTTATTTATAATTTATGTTAGAATAGTGCCAAAATTTTAAAATTTTATTCAAAAATTTGGTATCAAATGATGTAGCATTCAATAAGTGGATGGTGAGATAATACAATAAATTCACTTGAACTTAAAAAAAATCAACCACTCGATGGATGCTACATCACATTTTATATTATTTTTGATGAACTTTAGAGATGTCTATGTCATTATTCTTTGTATCATAGTAAAGGGTATATGTAGTTGATGGGGATAATGAGAAAAAATAAAGGTAAATAGACAAGGAATAATAATTACTTTCTTTGATTAGCGAAAAGTGACCTAATGCAAGAATTTAATATTTCCACTCATGACTCATGGTTAAGAAACTTAATTCCTTCCCGTTGTCGTGTTTAACTCTCTAATATTGTCCTTCTAAAGTTTTAATTCAGATAATATAAAAATGGCAATAAGAGAACAGAAAGTTAGTCTGGCACTGGCGAGTTACATTGTCTGTTTACATTGCTGGCATCATACTAACCAAAATTTTGTGTATCGAAAGCAAGGATTGCAGTTTTAATATATTTATAGAATTTATGGGGAATTTGAAGTGTAAATAAATCTTAGAGATTGCATAAATAAGATTTTCTATATTGCAACACATATACTATGGCACTTTCGGGTTTCGGATAAAATTAATTCGGGTGCATTGGCCAGATCTGGCGTTGAAATTGTTGAAGAATGACAGACAACTAGCTCTAACTCATCATGTGAAACATGCATGGAACGGCCTTGCATATGTTGGCTCGAAATCCTTTTCCATTTGCTGGCAGAGGTTAGAGGACTACTGAAAAGGCTTATTAACTCAAGTAATTAACCCTATTTGTTGATACTCCTCATAGTATTTTTTATTTTTAAATTTTTTTTGAAACAAATTAATTGTTTAACCCCTATTTTCTCACTACCTTCTCGAGTAGTAAATCAAAGAAAGCTGCTTTAAAGTTACTCGGTCGAGCCCATGTCGCATGTATATAGTAGTAGTATTTTTTTTTTTTTTTAACTATCGATTCCTAATCACTTGTTTCTCACCTTAGTCCTAGGAATAATGAAGTGCAGTCGAAATATTGAGCTGATGAATAATCAAGCCCTTGAACTAGTCAAATGTCTGTGGAAAGAAATAAATAGACAACAAGATGTGGATGTTGCAGAAGTGATCAGAAAACCTACATGTTGAAAAGTCAAAGCCGTGGTTTTCTACACACGGTTTTGAATTTTTTGGGCACACGGTTTGGACGCGTTTGTAATGCGTTTTTTCTTGACATTTGTTTCATGAATAGTGCCAACATTTTTCTTATAAATAGCTAAGCATTCTTCATTTGTATATCCATCCCAAATTTGAGAGTTCAAGAGAATTGCAAGTGAAGCAATTCTAGAGCTTTGTGAGTGTGAGCAATTGGAGAGTGTGTGTGAGAGTACTGGGTGTATTTGGGTTTTGGGAAGTGAGCTTTACTTTACTCAAATATTGTACTCAAATAATTGTTAATAATACAATTATTTTTCTCTTGCTCCCGTGGACGTAGGCATACTGCCGAACCACGTAAAATTTTGTGTCCCGCGCACAAGTGGAGAACGAGCCGACGTTCGTACTTTGGGAGATACTGATCGCTCACGATACGAGATCGCTCAAACATACTGCATCGCTCACGAACACGGTGGAGTTAATCGCTCAGACTTGGGAGGATTAGTAGCTTGTGTAGTGGTGTGGATTTGTGCATGTCTAGGAAAGTTACATCCGGCGATAAGAGCCTAAGGAGGCCGGGTCTTAAGTGGGACGGTGTGACCCTCCGGTCTTTCACAGGAACTTTCACAGTGCATTTTCACTCGTACATACATATAGACACGATCTCTCGGTGGGAATAGTTTATTGTGAAAATGGTAGAAGGTGAAACTTCGAGTGGGAGAGATCACGGACTATTCGGAATACTTGGTGGGAGGCGAGACTTTCGCCTTCGGCCTATTATAGGTGGTCGGAAGATCGATGTTGAAAAGTTTGATGGGAAAATCAACCCGGCATGTGGAGCGAAGTTATGGATGCTCTTATTCAAATCGATCTTGATATTGTTTTGAAAAATAAAAGACACTTGTATGATGAAGAAAGTTGGGATCGTATGAACGAGAAAGCCTGTGGTCAGATCAGATCTTGTTTGACCAAGGAGGTGAAATACTTGGTAAAAGATGAGGAGTGTGCGATGACTTTGTGGCGTACATTGGAGGAGAAGTACCTGCTAAAAAGTCCTGAAAATCGCCTTCATGCAATGAGCCAAGTATATGGCTTTCGAATGAAGCCTGGGGTGTCAATGCACGATCATGTCTCAAGATTTGAAAAGTTACTTGCTGATTTGAAAAGTTACTTGCTGATTTGAAGAATCTTGATGAAGATATTAAGGATGAAGTCAAGGCTATGATTCTGTTACATTCACTACCAGAGGAATATAGCCATTTTGTGACTACCTTGATATATGGGAAAAGCGTAATCATCTTGAAGATGTCTGCGGCGTTGACCAATTTGGAAATTCGAATAATGATAAACGTTACGAAAAAGCATCATCGAGCTTTGTTTGCAAGAAAGGATGATGGAGAAAAAGAAGAAGCATGGTGGAAAGAATTCTCGATCCGAATCGAAGCGAACATAGCTCGAGATGAGTGTGCCTTTTGTCATGAAAAGGGCCATTGGAGGAAAGATTGTCAAAGGCTCGAAAGAGATGGGAAGAAACCCGGCGACATGGCACGTAAAGATGAAGACTACGATTATTCATTAAGTATTACTCTGCGGCGTCGTGGCTAGTTGACAGTGGATACTTGATCTTGGAGCAACCTATCATTTGTGTCCCATTAAAGAATGGTTTCTGATTTTCGTGTCTGGAATCTGGTAGCGATTGTGATGGGGAATGATCAACCTTGTCGTACAATGGGGATAGGAACAATTCGGCTAAAAATGTTTGATGGAATGGTCATAGAATTGAAAGAGGTTAGATATGTTCCAACTTTAAAGAAAAATCTAATTTACATGGGTGCTCTGAAATTTGAAGGCTACTGAGGTTACTATTGAAAATGGCCTGATGAAGATCATATATGGGGCTATGATAATTCTACAAGGGTTCGTCACAATTTGTACTATTTGAAGGAGGTACAATTGATGAAGCAAATGTTCTTTGGTAGCGTAGTAACACCACCAAGCTATGGCATGTCTGACTAGGACATCTTTGGAGAGAAGTCTTTGCAAACCCTGATGAAGCACGGACTCTTAAAAGGTACCAAAACCTGTAAATTAAATTTCTGTGAGCATTGTGTAGTAGGCAAGAAAACAAGGGTCAAATTTGGTACTGCTAATCACGATACTCGTGAGATCCTTGAATATGTTCATAGTGATGTATGGGGACCAACCAAGACTGCATCAATTGGTGGAAGCCATTATTTTGTTACATTTGTTGATGATTTCTCTAGACGTGTGTGGGTGTACACCATGCGAGCAAAGGATGAGGTTCTAGAGATTTTTCGTGAAATGGAAGAAGCGGTGGAGACTGGTGGCGGAAAGATCAAAGTATTGCGTTCGACAATGGGGTGAATATACTTGATCCGTTCTTGCAAGTATGCGAGCGAGGGTATTAAAGACATTTCACGGTGAGTCATACTCCATGAGCGAGCGGTGTGGTGGCGTATGAATCGTACTTTCTTTGGAGAAGGTACGGTGTATGTTATCTAATCTTGGTTTAGATAAAATGTTTTGAAAGTTGTGAGCTATGCAAGTCACTTGATAAACGGTTGCCTTCTGCTGCAATGGAGGTAAAACTCTATGGAAATGTAGTGCAGAAAGCATGCACAAGACTATGATTCCCTTATATATTGGTGTCCGACATTATCATGTCAAAGATGGTGGCTGGATCCTAAATCTAGCTATCTTTGTGGGATTGAAGGTGGAGTAAAGGCTTTAAGCTTTGGGATCTCAAAGATAAAAAGTTTGTGTGTAGCGAGAGATGTCACATTTGATGAAGCTTGATGTTGAAAGCTTGAGTTCTCGGCGGTGGAGAACAAGACCACGCAGGTATCGCGGCGGTGGAGTTTGATGCAACTCCATATGTGCGATTAGCTCTACATGGAGAGCAGTTCAATATGGAGGAGACACGAGTTGAAGAACAAGTTGTTTCTTAGATGTCCCACAAAATGAAGAAACAAGCGGCGATGTAGATAATGATGATTCTATAGCAACAAGGAGGCCAAGAAGAGATAAAGAAACCGGATGGCTTACTAAAGATATGGTGGTAGCCTATGCACTTGGTTATTGATGATGACATCCACGACACTTTCGGTGAAGCATTACGCAGCGGTGAAAGTAATCGGTGGAAGTTAGCCATGGAGGAAGAGATGAAATCTCTCCGTGAAATCAGAACTTGGGAACTTATGAAGTTACCAAAAGGAAAAGACTATTGGCAATAAATGGGTCTACACCAAGCGAGGATCTCAATCAAACAACTCCTCGTCTGAGGCAAGGCTCGTTGCAAAGGTTTTGCTCGGAAGGTATTGACTATAATGAAGTTTTCTCTCCAGTCGTAAAGCATACTTCCATTCGTATCCTACTTGCCTTGGTAGCTGAATATGAGTTAGAGTTGGCTCAATTGGATGTTAAGACGGCATTCTTGCATGGAGATTTGGAGGAAGAAATCTATATGACTCAGCCTTGTGGTTTCAAAGTTGCTGGAAAGGAGAATCATGTGTGTAGATTGATTAAATCTTGTACGGGACTAAACAGTCACCAAGGCAGTGGTACAAGAGATTTTGATAATTTATACAAGGGTAGAAATTCACAGTGAACACGATCCATGTTTACTTTAGAAGACTAAGATGGAGCTTTCATCTATCATTTACTCTATGTCGACGATATGCTTATAGCTTGAAGAATAGAGATGAGATTGAAAAGAATAAAGCGGTGGCATCGAGTTCGAGATGAAAGATTTGGGTGATGCACAGAAAATACTTGGGATGGAGATTTGTAGAGACAAGAAAAATGGGAGTATATGGTTGACTCAAAGATCTTATTTGAAGAAGGTGCTAGAAAGATTCGGTATGGATGACAAAACTAAACCGGTATGTACTCCTCTAGCCCCTCACTTTAAATTAAGCTCTTCTTTATGTCCTACATCCCAAGAGGAGCATGATTACATGGCTCATGTTCCATATGCTAGTGCTGTGGGTAGTCTTATGTATGCTATGGTATGCACAAGGCCTGATATATCCCAAGCCGTTAGTATGGTTAGTCGATACATGCATAATCCGGGTAAAAACCATTGGCTTGCGGTAAAGTGGATTCTCCGATATCTGTATGGGACAGTTGATGTTGGGTTATTGTTCAAGAAGGATTATGGTCAGCAATGTGTTGGGTATTGTGATTCTGATTTCGCCGGAGACATTGACAAGCGAAGATCAACAACGGGCTACGTATTCACATTGGGTGGAGGTCCGATTAGCTGGAGGTCGATTTTGCAGTCGACAATTGCTCTATCCACTGGAGCGAGTATATATGGCGTGAAGGCGTAAAGAGGCTATTTGGTTGAAAGGCTTGTTAGGAGATTTGGGAGTAATCCAGAAGAATATTATAGTATTATGTGATAATCAAAGTGCGATATTCCTTGCGAAGAATCAAACATATCACGCTCGAACAAAACACATAGATGTGAAATATCATTATGTGCGAGAGATTATCGAGAGCGGTGTTGTGTTGTTGAGAAAGATCGATACCAAAGATAACCCATCAGATATGTTGACAAAGGTGATTGCTGGAGTTAAGTTTCAACATTGCTTGAAATTAATTCAAATTCTTCGAATGTGTTGAGTTTGAAGAATTATGAACTACGGTTGGCTTGATCCCAAACTTTGGGTACGTAGGCAGTCAGATAGATGCAGCCAATGTGGATCCTTTTGAGGATCATGTGAGGGATAAAATTTGAAGGATCATTGTCAATCGGCTCAGATTTGGATAAATTTTCGCCGAGGTGGAGATTTGTTGAAAAGTCAAAGCCGTGGTTTTCTACACACGGTTTTGAATTTTTTGGGCACACGGTTTGGACGCGTTTGTAATGCGTTTTTTCTTGACATTTGTTTCATGAATAGTGCCAACATTTTTCTTATAAATAGCTAAGCATTCTTCATTTGTATATCCATCCCAAATTTGAGAGTTCAAGAGAATTGCAAGTGAAGCAATTCTAGAGCTTTGTAAGTGTGAGCAATTGGAGAGTGTGTGTGAGAGTACTGGGTGTATTTGGGTTTTGGGAAGTGAGCTTTACTTTACTCAAATATTGTACTCAAATAATTGTTAATAATACAATTATTTTTCTCTTGCTCCCGTGGACGTAGGCATACTGCCGAACCACGTAAAATTTTGTGTCCTTTATTTTTCTGTAATTATTTGGTGCGCTTGATTCCGCATTCCGCGCACAACACTACATACTTATTGTTCGATGCAGCTGAAGTAGGGAACTTTCGGTTCTTGGCAGAGCTCATGGCTCTTATCCTGATTTTGTCAATGAATTAGCTGAAAATGGTCGCAGCATATTTCACATTGCCATTTTGAATCGTCATATGAATGTATTCAATCTAATCTACGAGCAAGGCTTCAATAAGCAGCTTTTAGCAACCTATTTAGATAGCTGTGGAAATAATATACTGCATCTGGCTGCAAAATATCCAACTCCAAGTCCATAAAGAACCGTGTCTGGTGCAGCTCTAGAAATGCAAAGAGAGTTACTAATATATAAGGTAAAAATAAAAATAAAAATTAATTTCCCCGTTTCCTAATTTTCCTATGCAATTCGAAGCTAGCCTTATGAAGATTCAATGCAAGTTATTATTGTTAATAATATTATTTTATAATGGCAGGAGGTTGAAATGATCGAGCAACCTTCTAACAGAGAAATGAAAAATTATGATGGAAAAACACCAAGAGAATTATTCACCGCGGAGCATTTGGAGTTGTTGAGAAGAGAAGAACAATGGATGAAGAACAGAGCTAGTTCAAGTATAATTGTTGCAACACTTGTGGCTATAATGGCATTTGCAGCAGCCTTCATTGTGCCGGGTGGTAAGGATGATAAAGCAGGACTACCCATTCATCTTAGAGAGAATTGGTTTCAGGTTTTTGCAATATCAGATGCAATCGCATTCTCCTGCTCTGTAATCTCTGTAGCTTTCTTTTTGTCCATCCTCACATCACAATTTGCAGAAGATGATTTTCTCAGGTCGTTACCGCTTAAGCTGCTGGGTGGACTTTCGGCGCTCTTCGTGTCTATTGTATTCGTGTTGGTAGCTTTTTTCTCAACCTTTTTCTTAGCTTATGATCATGGAGTAAATTGGATCGTTGTGCTATCGGGCCTAGTTGCAATCGTGCCAACAGTTGTAATTGCCCTGCTTCAGGTTCCTGTTTTGAAGGATATATTTTGTTCAACATGTTGTCCTAGTTTAGCCATGTAACCTATCTTTGTTAGAAAAGTCGAACTTGTAAACTAATGTGAATGAAGTAGTGGAGTTTTAATTTCCATTACACAATGTTCATTAAATTGTTTGTCCTTGGTGCAATATTCTTTCTTTTTGTTTTTTTGAGTTGGACTGTTGGCATCTCCTTAAAAATTTGTTAAAACTCCAGTTTTGTATTTATATTTTAACCCATAATTGAAATTACCCAGAAAGACATTAAAGGAAAAAAAATCGCTCATAATTTGATTTGAGTGAAGACTCCTTGCTGTCAAAAAAGAAAAAAAGAAAAGAAAAAAAAAAGGGAATGAAGACTCCGTTCGGCTGTAAAACTCTGAAGAATTTGCAGTAAGGATTTTTAAAACTGTGATCTCCGCCATAAGGTTTAGGTAAAGAGTTTCCAATAACTCTATGTGAATGTGAGCTTGGACCCACCATCACTGAACTATTAGAGTGGTGCATAGGACTCTTTCAAGATTGTTTCTACTGGAATTAAAAAAAAAAAAATTCCATGAGTTTAGTTTGAGTAAGAATTTACCGTCACAACCACTTGGGCTTAGCTCAAGTGGCTAGAGCCCCTCCCTCACATTGGGAAGGGGTTCGAGTCTCCGCAAACGTATTGCAGAGGTTTAATTTAAAAATTCAAAGTTCCAGAACTTGAGTGAAGGCAGTCTTTCTCCCTAAAGGAAAAATTGACGTCTCTCGAATATTTGAGAGGGTTAAAAATCTGAGCGGTGTCATATCAAAGTTGATGTAAACGGGTCTCAATAATTGTATGACTGTAATTGTATGATTGTAAATATCATGAGCAATAGTCTCTTAAAAAAAAAAAAGAATTCTACCGTCATTGGGGATTGATGATATATATATTTTTTATTAATTAGGTTTGTTTTGAGAATCAATGGGGTGTCATAAAATCATATAATTATTTTTTAATATTTTAATGGAGTTAATTGAGAAAAAGGGTTAATTGGGAAAAAGGGTTTTGAGAGTTGTCTAAGAGGGTGTTAATAATTCCACCACTACAACAAAAATGCCTTTTACAGAGGGAAGAAATCCCTACGCAATACATTTCCCTCGCTAATTACTATTTCTTAGGGAAATTTTCCATTGGCATCCGTCGTGAAAATGCTTGTTGTTAAAGGCACAAATCCCACAAGCCCTCGGGGAAAATTATTTTTTACCAAGGGAAACGTCCCTCAGTAATATGAAAAAGATTCGTCGGTATATTTTTTAGGACGGTCAGATAAAAAATATTTCCTAGGGAAGATTTTATCAGTAATAGTTTATCACCAACAAAAATTTTTGTGGGTAACCCTATTAGTCCATCGTAAAATGGTATACCTACAAATTCTAATTTCTCGGTAATAAGCACAAAAACCATAGGTTATATATGTACCAACGAGGGAATTTTTCCCTCGGTAATAAGACTAAATCTGTAGATGCAGTTGTTAGCTAGAAATGTTTTTCCTCGGTAATAAAATATTTCCAAGAGAACTTTGACGTCGGTGAAAATACATTCTTGTCGAACCTAAATACCAACAAATTTTGTGGATTGATCGCCCTTGGCATTAAGTGATTGGAGATATACATTAATCCCTGGGAAATTATTGTTTTCCCTTGGAAATGTAATTTCATGATATTGAATTAAATATTAAATGATTGTTAAAAATAGATTATTTATTTCCTTTGTCATTTATTAAGCCATTCATACTTAAATTGGATAAGAATGTACCTAAATTTGATGGAAATCATAATAGTATTAAAACAATCATCTAAAGTTGTTTAGTCATTGTTCAACCATGTACAAAATGATTCATCTTCATCAGTTGTTGTTAGGATTAATTAACAAAAAGTTACATTGCATATTCTTACTTCTTCAACATTCCATCAAGTATTTAAATCATCACTTGTAGTTTGTTCTTCATCTTCATCTTCTCCAATATTATCCTGCATAATTTTAAAACCATATTTTGTTGCTCTACAATAATTAAAGAAAGAAAAAGATATTAACATGACTCAATTATAGCTTTTCAAATTTGGAATTTAAAAGTAATATGAGGCATCTATTTAATTTGGGACTTGAAACCTCATTGCACTGTTTAACTTCATAAATAAGGTCATGCGTGTATTGAAACCATATCAAATAGACAAACTGAAAACGAAGACCAAATTGCAACAAGACCACCCAATTGATTGAAACAAGGTCATATGTGTCTCCCCTACCCCTACTGCAAACTAATGTTGGAGAACTCTCCAGAAACCAGCCATTTATATATAACATTTTTTTTTATCAACCATTGTTCACTTAGTGTATTTGCCAACTTCCATTTACCATGCACATATGTTAAAAATAAATCTCGCCACATAGATTCCCTCAAATATGTGTTTCCCACCTTTAACCATGAATCTTTAATAACATTATGAAAATATCATTATCAACTAGAATACCATAGTCTGGCAATTATTATCAAGGGCCCTTGAAAGTAAAGCAACAATACTAGAATAGATTCAGGACAACAATACTTATTAAGATTTTTATCTATCAACAATAAATTTTCATAATAACAAGTTTTATTCTTGAGCAAGAGAGAGGGGTAAAGAGAATAATCATACCTTGTTAAACTCTTGTTGGAATCTCGATTGAGACAACATAAAATTCATTTTCTCTTCCATTTTTTTCATTTGCTCTTTCACATTTCTAGGCTCACTTAATTCTTCTTCCATTTTCTCTACTTTTAGCTCCAATTCTCTCCTTGGTATCACATGAATGTCCTTATGACTCCATTCATCTAAAGAATAGTAAACATCATTTGGCTTCATACCTACAACTAGTTGAAAACATAATTTGGTGTCAAAACAAAAATGTACAAAATGGAGTCCAAACAAATTAAGTACTAACCTAATATTACTAACTTGAAGTTACATTTTTTGTTTTGTAATAAAAGACTCAATTACATTTATAATAATACCTCCCCAGCCCACAACTCGACATTTCTTAGGTGGTCCCATTACTTGATGATAAATAGCCAAGCTGGACTTTTCGGCACCTTCACTTTGATACAAAGACTCCATGTTCTCCTATAATTTTTCCGATAATAATGTAATTTTGATACATAAAATTAAAAAAGACAAAAATAAATCACAAGTGAACTATGTATGTACACGCAATTCCTTTGCATGGTCACTTGCGCAGTCACCATTGCTTTTGACATGAAACTTTCGGAAGCATTCAATTGGATTAGGTTCAACTCTTCATTCATCTAACAGAAATTAAATAAAAAATTAGGGTATAAAATAGACACCAACTCATACACACATATGTATACATTTTGGTAGTCTTTAAATGTTGAAAACTCATAAAAAACTTTACCAGATCTTTTCTATACTTAGCAATAAGAATTGAACCTGTTGTATGAGTAGTGCACTTCAATGATCGATTACCCTTGTTTAATATACTTGTTTTCTGCATTTTATTCATTAACAAAACCATTAGGATATATCTTGTATCTTAGTTAAAACTAAAAAGAAAAACAATTCCACATATTACCTTCCAATTCTCATTCATCCATTTATCAACCAACCATTTGTCTTCACACAGTAGCTGGTACACAATTTGGATTATGAGCTTAGCACTCCGCATGTTATTTATACTTCTCAAAATTACCATTTCTCAACTCTAACATTCAATCTGGATAGCGAGATTTTACACATTTTTAGACAGCTTCTTTAAGTTCTTTCTCAGTACATGTATAAGTAAATCCCTGAAACGACCCGTCCCGAGCTCTCAGGGCGAATCTATCTAATCTCATTTAACTGACTTAATAAAAATTATAATATCCGAAATATTCTATCAAAAATTCAGCAGAACCTCCTCTATAAATATACTATACCCATCCTGCAATTTCATAAAATTAACACTCCCAATATGTTTTCAAAATCAACCAACTCCCACAGCCAACTTCTTTAATTCACATACCAAAACTCCTCCAAATATTATAATATCAAATACAATAAAATATTCTTAGCCACAAATAAGAAATTATTTATACAGTCCCAAAATATTTTAATAAAATATCTACAATTCCTAGCACCATCATATAGTTCGAAAATTAATCTACAACTGATGTTGGGTCGACTGAAGTACCTGTAAGTCTCCTGGGGGGGGGGAAATATAATAAAAGCGGAGTGAGTATAAAACTCAGTGAGCTCAGTGAGTGGATAATAATTTTTTTTAAAATAACTAATTTAATTAAAATAAATACTTTAATCGTTCTATAAACATTTCTCTTTAAAAATCTCGAAAGAACTTTAATAATTTCTTTTTATTTTAAATCATGTGCTGAAATAGTAATAATTCATAAATCTGCATGAAATCACTAAAATCATAACACTGATAATATCAAATACTGAATACTGATAAACTATCACTAAACAAGTACCTAGGGAAATAATCTCATCATATCCGGACCTCAACGGACGGACAATCAGGGAACCATCATGTCCCGGAGCTACACGGATAGACGGGGAAAATATTGTCTCATCTGTAATATGAATATCTGTATCTCTGTGCATGCATAAGCCCCCAAAAGGCAAAAGCGCCCAAACACACGGCCCAAAACCTCTGTGTGTGTTCAGACGGGCCCCAAAGGCCTCTAATCTCATCTGATCTGATCTGTATCTCTGTATCTGATGGGGAAGAGTACTGTCTAATGATTTCAAAATAATATCTATGTAGAAATCCATAAACATTTAACTATTTCTGAATCTCATTTCTTTTCTGTGAAACATATCTCAAATCCACTGAATTCTCTTTAAAACTATTATCACGTATTTACTCAAAAAATAATAATAAAATCATTAATCAAACTCATTGCAATAATAATAAATATCAGCTCATAACTAGAAATCTATTTTCTGAGAAAATCATTAAATTTAAACATTTAACATACTTATTTCATAAACATGCTTTACTATCACAACTATGAAAATAGGTTTTGTATATTCCACTCACAGTGATGATGCCCTGACTCTGTATCAACTATATCTGCGGGCTGATTCGCGTTCGTAGATCCTCCTATTTTAAAATAAACAACATAATTATTCCCCTTAATATTAAATACCGCTAATTTTACACAATATATCTCAAAATGAATATTTATCCGTAATAAACTATTCCCGTATGAATAAAATTACTGAAATTACCGAAATGCCCATATATGGCAAAATTACTAAAATGCCCCTGACATCAATATTAAGCAAATTATCGCTGAAACTATAATTAATCGAATTATCCACGAAATTATAATTATCGATTTGTCCTCAGTCCGAATAACATAATTAATCACTAATTTTGAATTTACGAAATTACCTCCGAAATACGAATTTACCGAAATGTCCTTAATAACTCAAATTACCAATTTACCCTCGTAATGTCAATTTACCATACTGCCCTAACTTAAAATTATGAATTTATCCATAACTTTCTAGAAATTACAAATTGACCCCCAAAACTTGTGAATATACCGAATTGCCCCTCAACGGTCAACGGTGACCGGACTTCGATCAACGGCGTCGGGAAGCTCAACTCAGCTAGTTCCGACCGCTCTGAGTTCAACCATGCCGGCGGTGTCAACCCACGTGTGGTGACGGCGTCGGATAGAAGCTCCAAAGCCGCGGGTTTTTCCAGTGGTCGTTCCCGGCAAATCAGACATCTCCGGTGATCGTGGTTGGACGGGAAAGGTTTCTGGGAGGCTGAGGATTAATTCCCAAGTGGTACCGTCACCCAACTCCGGCTAGATCGATGGCGACGAAAACTGGATCTTGCCGCGAGTTTTCGGCTTCAGTTTGCTGGCGTTCTGCTCGGTTTCTGACTGGTACGGTTATGATCGGCTTCTCAAGGGCTTCAATTCAGTACCAAGCTCGCTCGGAACAGTGGCCGGAATCGTGAGTTACGGCCGGGTCAACGAAACGGGTCGGGTCGGTCAAACCGGGTCAACGGGTCTTCTCTCTCTCTCTCTCTCTCTCTCTCTAAAATGGAAACGGAAAAAATGAGAATTTTTTTTTCCCAAAATACAAATTAATCGAATATCAGACCCGTGACGGAAATAAAATCCAGTTATCCGAGCTTTTAATCGTGCTCGATCTATCGTGATTTAACACCGTGAAAATTTCTAATTTAATGCGGACTTCAAATAATAATTAAAATGCGTTAAATATGTCCGCAACAAATCGTAATAATATCAGCAACTATAAAATCAATGCCGAAATAAAATTTATAAATGCACTAAATTAGAATAATTAAAGTGCATATGTTACAATCCCACATTCTTAAAATTTCCAAATAATCTATCAAATGCTTCTTATGGATATTGAAAATGTTATCCAAGGTCCAGAGATACACTCATGGAAAATAACAAAAATTTCTTGAACGGCTTCTGTAGTTATGATCCTAACATATTAAACCATTATACTTATTCATTAATTGTGCATAAAAATAGATTAAAGTTTGCTTATAAATCTAATACCAGCATATGAACATGTAAATGTATATTTCATGTATAATAACCTACCAGGATATATTTCCACTTCTATATTTTTGCCTTTAGGTACACCTTTAGCTTTCCCACGACCTTTCCATTTATTTCTAACTAAAAATAATACAAAATAAAAATTCTGGTTGTTTATAAATAGTCAATTAACTTATTTTTCATTATACGACAATCTTTTTCAATTCATTTAAATAATTACATGCAGCCATTTTTTAAGATTCCGTGCTAGAAACACAAGCTTCACCATTTTGCTGTTGCGCCTCATTATTTTGATGTTGCACGGGAAGCAAAATATCTAATGCAATGTTGTCAGCACAAGAAGTTCTTCCATCATCATTATTGTTATTGTTGATCATATACCGATCTAAAGTGCTGCCGGCAGTCACTAATCCATTACTTTTCTTGCCCATAGTTGCCAAGCATCTGCATTTTAAAAAAATAAGCCATTACCCATAAGAACAATAATAGATAACAACATTCACATGAAAAAAAAAGATGTGACTAATAACTAGCTCTAAGCTAAAGAAATAAAACAATCAAGAATAATAATTATAATAAACAGTAGCCAATATTTGAAATTTGTTTTAACTTATCTGCAATGGAAAAAAAAATTAATTCATTCCACAGCCATTTGAATCTCATTTTTCCGATATGGTTCTCCTTCATTATTAGGCATCTCATAAAGGTTACGAGGTTTTGTCTCAATTACAGTACTCCATATAGGATCTTTTATCCCTCTCACATAGTAAGCTTGTTGTGCTTGGGATGCTAACACAAATGGCTCTTGAGTGCTGAACTTTCTTGACATGTTACGAATAATTTTACCATGAGGATCTCTCTTAAATCCAATTCCTTGTCGAACTATATCAAACTAGTCACAGTTAAATAATACAATTTTATTCTCTTCATTGTAATAAAGTTCAACAATTTCTTTCAGCACTCTATAATAAAGCACTGCAAAACTTTGATCATCACTTCTCACTACAACTATATAATTTTGAGTTTTTCTTGTTTCATCACGTTGTACTATGTGGAACCTAAATCCATTCATATTGTAGCCCAAACAAAATGTTGCTCTTTTTCGAGGACCTTGTGCTAAAGAAAGCATGTGCTTATTAGCTTGCCCTTCATCATAAAGTTTTAAAATCTACAAATAGAATGACATAATAAGATGTCACAATTACAAGTTATGCTGAAATTCATAAGTCTTTCAATTATTATGTAAAAATAGTCTTTACCTTTTCATTAAACCAATTAATAAATTCTTGTCTATGTACCTCTTTTACATTTCTAACACCTAAATTCAACAATGTTAGCCTAAAGGGTTACACATATTATAATTTTGATGATAACAAACATATGTATTAAGTGATCTAATAAATATTGTATTTCACAAGTTCACTAGTTTTTAAAGGATAATATTTATATAAATGAATCAAGTGCAATCAAGCTCAAAACACTCAATGGACAACGGTGAAGTCAAGAATAAAGTTTAGAGCTCAATGGACAAATTATTGCAACAAATTCTTGTAAAGCTGGTATAATTTAATTTATGATTGGTTTAGCATTTGAGAAGCTCAATATTGTGTCTAATAAATTATTACTTTTCATAAACTAAAATGTTTTATATTTATAAGATAAGGTGTTTTGTGGATTTGAGAAATTTGGATTAAAATAAAAAAGTTTTACAATCTTTGATTTTAATAAATATTATTTTGAATTCAGATTTAGACCTATTTGCAAAGATTTGAAATGTTTTGGGTCATATTGTAACTTATAAAAGATTGAGGGCCTAAGTGAAAGGTTTTGAGAACTTTAAAATTTATGGTGATTATGTTAAAACTTGAAAAGGACCTCTTTGAAAAGTTTTATTATAGTTTAGGCCATAGCATAATTTTAGAAAGTATTGGGAATGATAATTATTATTTAGAAATTCTGAAATTGGATCTTTTTGTGAAGTTTTATGATGTTTTGGGCTATAGTATAATTATAAAAAATTTTGGAGTAAAATTATAATTTTGTGAACATGGTTATTGTAGCAAAATCAAATTTAACGATAACATCACTGTTCATAGCAGCTAACCGCTTGGTTGCGAGAATTTGCCTATAACGGCTAGTTTTCGGGCTTTAGCTATAAAAACTCAACTCCAACTTTATTTTAGTGACTCTAGCAAGCCAAAACAAGTTTATAAAACATATATTGAGCTTCTATTTCATAAATAATCATTTATTGAATCATCATTGAGGTATAATTTGTTTATCCACTCTTAAAGAGGTTTCATTGTTGTAATTTTAATTTCCCATCAAATTGTGAGTGTACAAGTATGAGGAACACTTGTGTGAAGAGATTGGGAGATAATCTCTTTGTTGTAAAGGTTTACTTACATCTTAGAAGTCAATTGTAAACATTTGAAACCTTGGGAGGCATGGATAGTAAAATCCTCAAGCCGGGTGAGATTGGAGGCATGGACGTAGGCGGAGATTGCCGAACCACGTAAAAATCCTTGTGTTTGTTTTCTCTTCCCTCATTCTTTTATTATTGTGCTCAATTGAATTTATTGTTCTCGATTTCATTAAGGCATTAAATTGAATTGTTGTGTGGTTTGTTTAGCTTATTTTTTAAAATCTCAATTCACCCCTCTCTTGGGTTGCATAACTTGTATTTGAAACAATATATTTTTGTGTTCCCTGTAAGCAAATAAGCTTTTTGAAGTAATGTTGAAAACGTTTTATAATGAAATTAATATTAATATTCACCTATAAGACTTCATCTTACTCAATAAACGGGAGACATCCATCATAATTTTGAATCACATAAAGTGTCGCAGCATTGTGAAGAGCATGACTCAATTCCCTCACATGTAAGTTCCCATATGATCGCCTTGGTGTAGAAAAAATGGATAATGAATCTGTCGAGAGCTGACCTCCATCATAATTTCTCTCTTGTCTATTAAATTTAGTTTCCATACCCTGAAGGTAGCGAGAGCACAAGGTTAAGCACTCATTAGCCAAGTAACCTTCTGCAATGGAATCTTCAGGACGAGCTTTGTTGCGAACATATCCTTTAAGCTTATGTAAAAACCTAGAAATGTTTAAATTATACTGTAAGCTTATTTTATTAATATAAAATCAGTAAAAATAAATAAATTGGACATTACCTTTCAATTGGGTACATCCACCTATATTGTACTGGGCCAGCAACCTTTGCTTCCCAAGGAAAGTGAATCGGTAAATGTATCATTATATCAAAAAGGGCTAGAGGGAAAATCCTTTCTAACTTGCAAGGAGTTATAGCAATTTGACTTTCAAGTCGATCTAACTCATCTTCTTTCAATACTTTAGCACACAACTCTCTAAAAAAATTACTTAGCTCAATTAATGTTTAGACAAAATATCATAAACTAGAAGTGGTAATAACCCTTCTAAAAATACATGACAGTCACGTGTTGAGCAACAAACTACAGAAACAATTACAAATTTTTTAATGAGAAAGGTCAACTCTTAGCATGTTTAGGAAATTTTAAATTCAAAATTCTTAACTCTATTTGGCAATATATGTTATCTACTTGTTTTATATAGATAAAAATTATAAAGAATGAAAATATATTGCATAACTTGTGAATGTTGCAACATCTATATGATATAGAAATGAATAACACAAAAAAAAAGCTAAAAACTTAACAATTTACCCAAGAGTCATAAGAAGTTCAACAAAAATCATGAGTAATTGGAAGACTTATACCTAAGTTATCAGAGGCTTTCCGAGCACATTGTGAGAATAATAGGAGTAAGTTGTTTTAAGTTTCACTTCAATTCTTGATAAGCTACCAAAAAAAAAAAAAAAAACCAATGTAAGATTTACAGAGCAAATCGCAATTGCTTTGAACTATTATGATAAAGTATTTTAGCACCGACGAGATTGTCTGCAGTTCAAAAAATCCAAAATTCATCCAGCTTGAACACTATTAAAATCAAGAAAACAATTTTTGACATCCAATAGATCCTCAACTTGTCCTAAGAACTGAAAATTCAGTTAATCGACCTAACAAAATTAAACAAAATCTTAAAAATTCAAGTGAAAAGCTAAAAAGAAATAATAAAAGATTAATTAACTAGAGATTAATGCAGCAATAAAAGAAAGAAGAGTATGAAGTATAAAAATTAGTTGAAGGTGCTGACCTAACTATCGACTTTGTGATCAACATCGATTTTTCTTCTTCAATTGATTTTGGGGGAAACAAAAGAAAAGAAGACCTATGGCTTATTGGTGAAAAAGAAGATTTTGGCTTTTAGTAAATTGGTGAAAAAGAAGGATTTTAGCTTTTGGCAGATTGGCTTAAAAAAAGGATTTTAGCTTTTGGCAAATTGGGCAAACTCTGAAACAGACAAGGGGAAGAAGGACCTGGGGACTTTTGCCAGCTTTTTTTTTCCTTTTTTGGCGGTATATTAAAATATCTTTAACCTTTTCCTTTTTTTAGCATTTATATGTTACTGTCAAATTAATGTTCTTTTTGTAGCATTCAAAATGTGCAGTGTTAATTAATTTTTTAAATAGCATTTAAAATTTGATACTAATTGAAGATTAATTATAATAATAAAATAAAACACTATCACTTATCAAATAAAAAAATGTTACCACTTGTGACAACTTTTTTGTAAGCATTTGTTTATTGTCATCAAATTACTGATCCTATCGTAGCATTCTATAAGTGCTATGTTAGATATTCTAATAGCGCATTTAAAATTTTCTACTAATTGAAGAATAGTACCAAAAAAAAAAAGAATGTTATTACCTGGAAAACTATTTGTAGAATTTGTCTTTGGGGAAATGTAACCATATGGGAAAAAAATGATACTATATCATGTTATCAAAAGTGATATTTGTTGTAGTGTGCTCGAGAATCAGAAATCTAAAGAGACAAAAGTTGTAAACTAAAACTCCAAATACAATGCGTTTAACTAAAGAGACAACGAATTAGTGAGGGGTTTTTTTGTATCTTCATAAAATTAGATCAACAATTTAAAACAATTCTTAATTTCTGAGGGATAATTGAATCCGTTGGTAAAATTTTTGGAGTGTTAATGGCGGGAAATCTAATTTCTTTTACCAAGAGACATTTTGCAACTTTCCCAAGGCATAGCAACTCTAGGTAATATGGTTTTTTTAATTACCAACGGATTACAAATTCCCTCAGAAATATTTAACTTTAACAAGGGAATCTTCTATTTATTTCCAAGAAACATTGCTATCATCAGTAGAAAATTTTGGTGCACAAAATTTTACCGAGGGACTTTTTCTACTTTTCCAAAGAATTAATGAGTATAGAGAACACTATCGATTTTTTCTTTTATTACCAATAGATTTAAAATTCCCTTGGAAATATATAACTTTAACGAGGGAATGTTCTGCTTATTCTGAGAAATATTGATGCTGTCGGTAGAACATTTTGGCGCAATAGCTTCACGCGAAAATTATTACAATACCGACGACTTATTTTCTATTTTTCCGATGATACAAAAAGGTGTAGGTTATATTGTTGATTTTTCTAGCATTTACCGACAGATTTCAAATTCCCTTGGAAATATATAACTTTAATGAGGGAATGTTTTGCTTATTTCCAAGGAAATTGGTACCCTAGGTAATAATATGTTTACTTTTATTGGATTGCCTACGAATAATAACTATTCGTAGGAAATTGTATCTTTAGAGAGGGCTTTTTGTTTCCCTTGGAAAAATGTGGTCGAAACTACCCATTTTTGTTGTAGTGCACTCTTTTTTTTTTAAATAATTTGATTTGAGTGATAGATTTAATTGGATGTTGGCATGCAAACTTATCGAAACAGAATGGTGATTTTTGACTTCTCAATTTTTATAAGCAACCCAACTTTTCAATTAACCTTACCTATTTTCAAAATTATCCTCATTGAAAATTAAAAATGAATATTTTTTTTTTAACTTCTCTCTCTCTCCCCCTTATGCACTTTATGAAGGACAAAACAATGATGATCTAAAGAAGCTAATGAGTGTTGGTTGAGGGTAGCTTGTTGGGAAATTGGTTGTTGTTTGAATGAATTATGCGTGAATGGTGATAAGAGGCCCTGTTTATGGGTAAAGTAAACGGGTGAAACCCTAATCCTTATGATTAAACGAAACATATCCTTATGTTGTTGATATAAGCGCATATTCAATATATAATTAACAGGATATCCAAAAGTGTACATTTTGATCCTTGAACATAGCGAATCACAATGAGATTATGTCACCGTCAATTTGAATAGAGACCTAGAATAATCAGAAGAAAAATCCGCTTGTCACCACTATAAGAAAAAAGTACCTACAATGACAGTCCTCTGTATAATGACAATCCGTTTTTGGTCTAGATGCCTACAACAGTAAAACCATGATAGATTTCTTTTCTATCATGAATTTATGACATATTTGTGTTAGAAATATTGTCTATCAAGAAACTATGATAGACTGGTAATAGATTATTTGGCTATTAAGAATGCATGTCTGATTTTTATGTTGACTTTAATTATGCCGTCTTGACTTTATTTTTAAAAATATTTTATTACAATAAAAAAGTGAAAGGTGTCATTTTTGTTACAATAATAAATTTAAATTGTAATTAAAATTGTAAAAAAAACACAAAACATTGTATTTTGTTAAGGGGGAAAACATTTTGTGAGGAGGGAGTTGAAAATTTGTCTAAGTCTTGAGAAATCTTAAAACACAGCATACTAGCAGCAAACCCTCGAAGCCTGACCATAGGAAACTAACAACACCCAAACACTAGTCGTTCGATGTGGTTCTCATTGTTCGTGTCTGCCATTGTTACTTAATTATCTCTTTTTGTAACATTGAAAAATAGAATGAATAGCATTTTTGTTGATTGATAGAGACCCAATCTTTTTTTGTGAAAGAAGACCTACATCGTTGTTGCCGAAGTTAAAACCCTAACCTCTTCATACCCTTTGGTGAGTCATTGTTGTATTTGCATGTATTTAATTTTGACTATTCATTCTATTTTTATGTAAAGTATTAAATGATTTCTAAAAAATAAAAATGTATTTGCATGTATTAGATAGATTTCAGTAATTAATTTACTAAATAATTTCCAAGGACAATACTCTGTACAAATAGTTTGAGTTTTGTTTTGAGTTGTAATCATGCATTGCATAGTGTAATTATATTACGTGGCGCTAAAATTGTGTGATAAAAATTTACATAAACAATTTTGAATGAACCGTTTTGCATATTGTAGCCTTGTAGTTATAACCGATGCAGCTTCTCTATTTATTTATTTTTTCTTATTCTAGGTAATTTTGATATTGAAGCTTCATTAAGTTGAGTGAGTGTTAATGCATGAATTTAGACGAGATAATCTATAAGTTATATATCTTTATGTTATGATAACTAATTCTTTAAATATTGGCTTGAATTAACTGTAGCAAAGGCTAAGGAGGGATTCCTAGCAAATGATTTTATTATGTAAAATTAAGGGATTCTTACCTCTTATAGCCATGTACCTATGCATGTGGTGGTATTGCTGTAATTGTTGTTGTCTTCAATCATAATAATGGTTTGTCAACTATAAATAGCTATGATTGCTGCATAAATTTGACAGTTCAGTGTTCTTGAATTGTTGAAGGTTTTGTATTAAGGTACTTGAAGCTTTTCTTTGTGTTTGCTTTCGTTTTTGTTCAACTGATGTATAATATTTGAAGTTATAGTTTATCCAAGTTTTGGTATTCTATCTACTGATCATTCAAAATATATTTCTGTAATAAATGTTATTGCTAGATTTGCACTTGGAATTGGATACAACAACAGATTGTTGTGTTTAATTGGTAAGTTTCATTTCTTATCCTCTATTATTTGACTTTTTGTTTTTGAAGTTGTTATACGCTTGCTTAAAATTTACATATCATTAAACTTATAATTATGATTCTATATAATTTGTTTATTGTGGCCATGACATATTCATTATATTTATATTATAATAGGAGGGCAAACTGTTGAAAATTATGAATTTTGATTTATTGGCTTTCTTGGTTGCTGTATTGGTAAGTTTGAAATTTGTTCTAGACCACGACCATACTTTTCTATTATGTTGTTTCTTTAATATTAAATCAAAAACTATATAGGCCAAACTGTGTTTAACTTTTATGGCCTCATGTAGGTTCAACTTTGTTTATTTCACGTGGGTGCTATGACATTAGAAAATCATTCTGAGTTTGTTGTGTTCTTTGTTTGTTTTATGAATATGTCAGGAACATTAATTGTTAAGCTAGAAATGGATAAGTCTTGGATTCACTATAATCAATTGTCGCCAGAATATGAAAATGATGTTGAATAATTTATAAATTTTGCTACAAAAAATGATGGAAGCACTAGTGTCATTAGGTATCCATGCCTTGATTGTGGGAATTTATCGTTTGAAACATTTACAAGTGCAAAAGATCATTTATATATGCATGGTTTTGATGTGAAATATGACAATTAGTTTTGGCATAGGGAGGAGATTTGTACAAGTCCTTCTTCCCAAAAGAAAAGCATTTTGAGCCACCAAAAATATAGAGTTTGACAAAAGTAATAAGTTACAAATGGTTAATGATGCTTATAAGGGTTGTTATAGGGACTTTAAGGCATTTAAAGAGATACTAGAACAAGTTGAGA
Organism: Citropsis articulata; assembly: GCA_030449925.1. Lineage (NCBI taxonomy): Eukaryota > Viridiplantae > Streptophyta > Magnoliopsida > Sapindales > Rutaceae > Citropsis > Citropsis articulata. Next base: position 1,350,925 of record JASUUH010000113.1, on the reverse strand, counting down.
AACCTTTATACTTAGGATGCACAAAATTTACTAAGTTAGGTTTTTTAGTGAAATTGGTCAATGTGAAGGGTAGATTTGGGTAGTCTGACAATAGCTTTATTTCATTGTTGAGTGTTTTAGCAGATGGTTTGCCTGAAAATAATGAAATTCCAACCTCTATGTTTGAGGTAATATACAGGAAAGTGGTTCCTGCAAAGGTTTTATGATATTTTCCTCCTATACCTAGGCTTAGGCACATGTTCCAATCATAAAAAACTGTAAGGACTTGACTTGGCATGCAAATGAGAGGGTGGTTAATGGTAAACTGCGACATCCGACTAAGTCACCATATTGGAAGATAGTAGATGAGAAATGGCCGACCTTTGTATCAAATCTTAGAAACCTTCGTCTAGCTTTATCAGCTAATGGAATTAATCCAGATAGCTCTCTTAGTAGTACATATAGCTGTTGGCTAATAATTCTTATAACTTATAATCTTCCACTATATTGTGCATGAAAGTAAAATTCATGATGTAGTCCCTCTCAATTTTTGGTCCTCAACAATTGGGTAATGATATTGATGTGTATTTACAACCTCTTATTAAGAAAAACACCTCTTATTAAGGATTGTAAACTTTATAGGATGTTGGGTGGAGGCATATGATGCCTGTAGAAATGAGTACTTTAATTTGTAAGCTACGTTACCATGGACAATAAATGACTTTCTAACATATGGAAATTTAGCGGGATGCATCATTAAAGGGTATTACGCCTATCCATATTGTGGTGTAGAAACACCAAAATATATATTTAAACATAGTGGTGAAAATGCATAGACTGGGTACCGGCTTTGGCTTTCTCGTGGTCATGAATTTATGTTCCAAGCAAAAAGCCTTTGAAAATAGTGTATGTAATGATCCCCTTCCGAAACTGCTGAACGGGGATGAAATTTTCCGACTGGTTGAGTTGATTAATAATAGATAGGGGAAAAGCAATAGCAAGAAGCGCAAAAGTGAAAACAATGATGACCTTGTGTGGTGAAAGAAGAAATCCATACTCTATAATTTAGAGTATTGGAAGCATCTACTTGTCTAACATCAATTAAATATTATGCACATTAAAAAGAATATATGTGAGAGCATCTATGACACACTATTGCATATTCTTGGAAAGTTTAAAGATGGACTGAAGTTGAGGCTGGATCTCGTGGAAATGAAAATTAGGGCAAATTAGCACCATAAGTTAAGGGAAACCGCAATCGTACATGGCTTTCTCCTACTTGTAACACCTTAACTAAAAAGGGAAAAGAAAGGTTTTGTACAACTTTGAAAAGTATCAAGGTTCCTACTAGATACTCTTTAAATATCAAGAATCTTGTGTCAAAAAAGGACTTTAAACTCCAGTCTCTTAAGTCTCATGGCTTTCTCCTACATGTCAAAGAAGCTATCATCAGGTTATGTTTCTTCTTTAATTCATTGTGTGCAACTTGATTGAGGTGACAACATTAGATGAGTTGGAGACGAACCTTGTAGAGATTCTATCCTTGCTTAAAAAATGTTTCCACTTCTTTTTTTTGACATAATAGTCCATCTTATTATTCACTTAGTTAGTGAAGTAGATCATGTGGTCCCGTGTATCTTCAATGGATGTATTCTTTTGAATAATACATGAAAACTTTAAAAGGTCGTGATTAAAATCATAACCGTACTGAGGGTTGCATAGCAGAGTATTATATCGCACAAGAAGCATTTGAATTTTTTGCATTGTGAAAATTTTAATATACTCGCAAGTGCACGAATCTAGAAATAGAATAGTAGTAACGAGATTGAACCCACAGAGATTGTTATAAATTGAAAAATCTAATTTAAATCTAAAATTAATATTAATCGTAACCTAGTTGAGAAAATTGAATTTTTAAAAGAAATAAAACTAATTAAACTACGAAAGCAATTAAAGCGAATGAGAATTCAATAAGACAAAAATTACAAAGGTTTCAGAATCCACCGCTATTCAACTAGTAATTATCTAATTATTAATTGATCCCTAATTTTGGAGTGACAACTCAAAATCAATTTATGTCATCTCATAAACATAATAATTAAGCCCAAATAAAATTAATCTCGTGTAGGTTATTTTTCTGCTTAATAGTATGATATCTAAGAATTCCATGTGAACATATTAAACATTAAAGAGTCAAAATTTTCCCAAGCACTATGTGTAAACAATTTAAGGAAAGACACAGAACCAAAAATAATCATACATAAACTTTATAGATGCAAGCATAGATTTAGTCAAATATTAATCCTAACAATCAATAACGCATGACAGAATTGATGGAAAGATTTAAGAACACTCAATTAATCATATGAAACAAAAAGTATAATCATCAAAGAACATATATAGGGAATTAATTAAATAAAAAGATAATTATTTCATTAAATAGGGTTTCGTCCTTAGCCTCAGTATAAGAAAATTAGCTAGACAGAGGAGCAACAAATAAAATAAAACCAGCTAGGAAAAAAGTGGACTGCTGCAGGTTCTTTTTTGTCTAGCATCTTCTTTTTTTTCCTCTGGCGGCTCCTCATTAAAAGCCAAAGTTCGGCTTTTATAGTTAGCTAAAATGGGCCACCGACCATCTCAATTTTAAAGCCAAAGGCGAAGCCTTTTAATTTGTTTTGGTCTTGCACGTGAACTCCACTTGGACTTTTCATTCCCTTTTTAACGCGATGCAATTGCATCTCACATGCTGGCCACTTTTAAAGCTAAAATCACTTTCTCTTCTTTGTCTGCATGTGCATAATGAATGAATTTGTTCAGTTCGGCTTCCATGGCTTGAATACTAATTGCTCCTAAGAATCAGTTAATCTTTAATGCTTCTGAAATTGAACTGCTTTATACCCTTTTTATCCATAATCTCAAATTAATTCTGTATTCGATAAAACAATTCAATTAATTGAAATAACAAATAAAAATAATTAGTAATTAAATGATTAGGGTAAAATTTATATATATAAATTACGCCCATCAGCAGAATACATGAAAAACATGCCCACAATTGGGTTCCACCTAGACATCTGCAAAATTTAGAAATTGACAAACCTGTAAGTAGTGAAAAAATGGTGGAAGTTGATTGAACTTCATTAGATGAAACACTCTTGTATTTTTTGTATAACACTGAAGAGGTTTAGGTTTACCTAAGGTGATGTTATCTAACTTTTGTTATTTAAATTTACTAATACCAAGTTTTGGTAGTTTAGAAACCTAAGAAATTTTTCTTTGTAACTGATTTTTATTGAGCATATGGATTGGCTATAACTTTGCCATTCACGAAAAAATCAGAAGTGATTGCAAGATGAACACAATCGAACATTTGTAGTTTAGTTAACATATACGATTTTTAAGGAACTGAAGTATAATTAATTTAATTTTTCCTTTTAGTTTCAGTTTGTGCCTACTTAACATTATGTTCCTGTCGATTAATAATAGGCAAATGTATTGATAGAGAACAATGTTTTACAAAAAAATCCGTCGGTTATCACAAGGGTCTCGTCCTTATATTTTCAAACATCATGGTTATGTCATAAATGGTTTTCACTTTGTTACATGAGATCGAGAATTAAATAGAGTTACTCAAAATAGTGGAGCATCATTGGTTGCATAACCAATTTCAGTCGCAAGTTTGAAAGATAAAAATCTTGTCACTTCTAGCATCACATACTGTAGAGTAATTAGACAAATTTGGGATCTAAATTATGTTATGTTTAAAATTCCAATGATAAAGTATGATTGGGTACATACCAAAGGGAGAATGATAAAGGATAGGCTAGGATTTACTTTGGTAGACTTGTAACAATCGGGGTATGAATCTGATCTATTTATTTTAGCTTCTCAAGCCAACCAAGTTTTATATGTACCTAATCAGATTGATAGAAAGTGGTCAGTTGTATGCCAAATGCCTAGCAGAGGTAAACCCACATAAAGAAGAAAAAATACAATTGAATACCCTTCATTGACCACAAAATATCCAAGTGCTAATAGCATAAACTCTCTTGATGATGATGTTGTAATCTATGCAAGCTACAACAAGAAAGGAATTAGAATTAGACATTGAGTATTGTTTTTGTGTTTGTTTCTTATGCAATCTATTGAGTAGGAGAAAACGATATATGTTAGGGTTCATGTAAGAAGTATTTTATGTTATCTGTTCTTATTATTTCATTTTTAATTTTTTTGGTAGTATTTATATATTAATATGTTCTTATTATTTCATTTTGTTTTGGAGTTGTGATATTAATTATGGATAAAGGAAAAAATTTCATTGAGAATAATTCGCCTGAGCAATTTGATGCCCATTTTGATAAGTTTTTGATCAGCGATATGACGGATCTGCTAGTGAGAAAGTATGATACCATGAGGCACTTATCCATAAAGGATATGATCTGGAACCCCTATAGCTGATCATGTCCCTAATATTGATAAGTTAGGAGATAGTAATGATTCTAAACCTAAGAGCAGTAAGTGAAGCAAGGGTGGACTGTTCAATTAAAAAAAAAAAACAAGAAGAGGAAGAAAGCTAGAAAGCTTGTTGTCAAATATAATAGCCTTGGTGCTCCATTTGGTGTAAAACCTACTGAGCCATCTATGTATGTTAGTGTTTTGCCTCGTGCATCAATTTTAATCCTCTACAACGATTGGCTTAGGGTTTAGATGATACAAAGGATCATCTATGAGAGTTTGGTAAGGTGTGAAATAGGAAATTAAAAGGATCTTTTTAGTGTTATTGTTGCTAGAAAAAATCTAAAATGCTTTAATCTTTATTTCAGTATTGTAAATATCTACATTATTTTATTTTGATTCTCAAACTTGAAGGTTTACTTCGTTGCTCATCCTCGGAGTAGGAGTAAGTACTATAAGCCATTGAAGCCATATTTCAAAACTTTAAGTACATTCTAACAAGAAACTATGTTTTACCATATGTTAATAATCTTAAAAGGCTTTTTAAGCCACCAACATGATACACCACTATTGATAAGGATAGTTAGGTTAAGTTTGTGACAGAAAGACTACCCAAAAAATCTTAAGTTAGTGTATCTAATTTACGTATTAATAATATATTCATGCTCATGGAATTATTCCTTATATGTTCATCCATTGTCTATTTGGTTATTTTAAGTAGAAAATTAGTGGTGTGAATAAAATTAGGTGGTCACAAAATAAGTTTAATTATCGTCTAAGTAGAAAAGGTTATGTTGGGTTAATGCAAGAAGTGATATGTATTGTGCATTTGTTACTTACATTTTATTTAGTTTACTAAAAGTGTTTGGTTAATGTAAAAAGTGATTGTTACTTATATTTTATTTTGTGATTCATGGTCTAATAGAGCTAAAAAAAAAACCTTATTAAAGAGGAAATAAATAGGAGTATTCTTTAGAAGAGAGCTTGGCAAAAGAAAAACGGAGGATACCAGCCCGATATGGAACTGGTTATTAAAAAGAGAGTAAGAAATGAGTGCTTGCTACTTTAATTCTGGTTGTTGTGATCACTTATACTTTGATAACATTAGTTTTACTTAATTGATTGATGTGGAAGGATAAGCTGGAGATGGAAGCTAAGAAAGGGAAAATGCGGTCATTCGAAAAAAAATATCATTCTCACCCAGTCTTTAGGAAAAGCTCTAAGATTTAGTCATATGCAAAGAAAGGGCAAGTTTGTAACCCCATTTATGTACTTACAAATGCTCCAAAGGCCTACTAATAAACAAGAGAGAAAGAGAACCATCTGTGGAGGTAATCAATAAACTAGTCAGCTAGAAGAAATGAGGAATGAAGTGAGAAAAACACCTCGTCATTCAGATATAATAAGTTCCAGCTACTCACGTGTGCCCGTTGAAAACAATAATGCTCTTGAAAATGATAGTATTAACTATATTGAAGCTGAGGCAGCTGCTAAAGCACTAAAGGTCAGTTTTATATAATTTTACTATTTGTACATATGTTGTTTCTTGATTTTGTTTGCTGCCTTTGTTTATTTTCATTTGCTGTTCCTGGCTTCTGTTTCTACTATTCATTATTTTTACTTTTGTGGGAATTTGTTTATTGCTATTCACTGTTTTTACTTGTTGTTTTTACTTGCTACTGTTTACACTTGTTATTGGATTTAGTTTGTCGCAATTTTACTATTTCTACATACTGTTTTTTGATTTAGCTTGATGCAATTTAACTGTTTATACATATGTTTTTACTTGTTATTATTAGATTTAGTTTGCTAATATTCATTGTTTTTGCTTGATGTTTCTAGGTTTACTTTACTGATATTTTATGTTCTTATATAGGCTGTGTGTAAGAGACTTCTAATGATTTATTGTGCAAAACATTCAAATATTTATGAACTATTTATACGCCAAACGTATTCATTAATTATGTTCGCAGAAGCTTGATCATTTAAAAAGAAGAAGAAGCAAGGGACACCTAAAAACACAGCAAGTAAAAACCTGCCAAAACTAAACCATAATAAAGAAACAGACACTGCAAAGCAATACATATATACATCTAGCAAAAGACTCTGCCATTCCAAGAAAGAGTCCAAGACTGAAACCAGCTGAAATTCCAATGGACGTGCCTAATAATCTGTTACAAGGAAAAAAAGTGGCAACCCTAAATATCAAGGTACAGAAAAACATTTAAACTTTGAATCAGCAGAATATGCCTTATATTCTCTAGCATGGTCCTTTAGTAGTTTTCCACTAATATTAATTTTCTTTCTTGCTTTAATTTACTGAAATTACTACCTTAATGTTCTTTCTTTTGTTATAGCCACCATTCGGTAGTAGTCATCTTTGATGTGTTGAAAAAGGAATTTATTATTTCGATTCTTATGAGATAGATCTTAATGATGATTTGAAAGAGCTTATTAAAGTATATTTTTGTTTTCTTTGATTACCATTGTCAATGTAAAATTAATTTTCCATAATTCATAGATACTTTTTTACAATTTTTGTTTTAAGCTCCATGTCAATGCTTATTGACATAACTTAAAATGTTTGATTTACTCCCAAGTATAAGAGTGCCTAGTTACAATATAACTCGGTGAGTCTGTGGTCGATCCACAAAGAAAGGGTTTAATTTGTTTATTTAAATTTATCTAAAAACATAAAAATAAAATTTAAAAACACACAATTTAATTTGAGGAAAACTATGAAGTTGAATTAATTAGGGTTATAGATCCACTCGTAGTAATAAATACAATTTAACAAATTGTATTTATTTTTGTTTTATTTCCTAAAAGATTTTATAAATTAAAATTATTTTCCCATTTATTTTATTATGGATTAAGAATTTAATGTGTCAAAACTTAATTTGTCTACACTAAATCAAAATACTATTTTATCATATTTTATACTAAGATATTAAGAATTCATTGTGCCAAATTCCTAATTTTGTCTACAATAAATCAAAATATCAAAATATAAAATATGGATAAAATTAAATCGAAAACAACTTAATTTATAAAATTAAAAATTGAATTTGATTAAACCATATTTTTTTACTAAGAGTTTCACCTTCCCCTAATTATGAATATTTAGCTAAACATTTTTGAAATAAAAGAAATAATTAAAATTGAAAAACACATAATTAAAATGGAAATTGAAAATTGAAATAAACTTAATTTTATTGATTGAAAATATATTACAAAGAGAGATGAGGAGAAGAATTTGGGGGGAAAGAAGAGAAGAGAAGGTGTAAAGAGATGTGTTCACCACCCTTCTCTAATTATACTAATACATGATAAATCCACACCACACAAATAAAAAAATCTAATTAAATCTTAACTTTACATTTATCCCACTAATCAAACATAATCCTATCTTATCCACTCAAGCATATCCAAAACATTCCACAAAAAAATATCATACCTAATAAGATAAAAACTTATAATTTTACAATTACCACATTTACCGTGGTAAAAACGTAAAAATTTACAACAAAAGTCTTGAATTCTCCTCGACAATGACATAATTTCTCGGACTTTCGGAATCCAAATTTGACATCTGTACATTTGTTTGAAGCCCTCAATTGCATGAAATTATTATTTTTACCTAATAAATACACAAAAATACACAAAATCAAATATTTAGAAAAATAATTAGAAATTCATAATATGTTACACAATTACAAATATAAATTACATTAATAACGCAAAATAACATTTTTACTTCATAACAATAATTTTTAATACTAATCACACCCCCCAACTAGTTTATTGCTAGCCCCTAGCAATTAAAGCGTTATATTAAATTAAGATTTACAAAATTCACATGCAAGTTAATAGTTGTTCATCTATCCTCTAAATTACCAAATATATAAACTCTCTCAAAATTTTTTAAATCTTTGTCATTCACTCATTATCTAGAATATCATAAACCTTTTTGTGCTTAAGTAATTAACACAATACTCATGGGGCTTCATTAAAAGATAACAACATTTTCATTCTGAAACTCATTAGAAATTCTACCTTCAGGCAGTAGATTATTCACACTTTTCTTCTTTTTTTTTATATTACTTTTTTTTAAACCCGTGTAGCGAGCTTTAGGCCAGTGACTCCCAGACCAATTGACCTTAGAGCATTAGGTGTTGAAATACCCCTACGGACTTAATTACTCGGGTTTTTAATAAATATGCAAGCAATATATCTATAACCCATATAGCGAGCTTTAGGCCAGTGACTCCTAGACTAGTTGATCTTAGGGCACTAGGTGTTGAAACACTCCTACGGACTTAGTTACTCAGGTTTTAGATATAACAAAATTAAACTCATTCAATTTTTTTTTTCTTTTTTTCTTTTTTTATTTTTTTTTATTTTTTCGTATGTACATTCTACTACCTTAGATATTATCCCTAATAAATCAAAAGGACTAAATGCTGCAAAAATTTTAACTTACAACCCACTAGCATGTGTTATAGTGTGTGTGTGAAGAATGATTTAATAATACCTGTTAAATGAGTAAACGGCAAAATAACTTAATAACTAAATGGAGAGTTAAAAAATTTGAGTAATTTAAAGAAAAGGGAACAAAAATAACTTACTATGAATTTAAAATCAAAATATAATACAACATGACTATTAGGATGCGTCTCAAAAGTTGTGACTCTTTACACAACCATCCTAGACAAAAAAAAAAAATTGCTTGTTTTTGGTTTTTTTTTTAGGTTAATTTTTTTCACAAAAAAAAACACACATATTTGTAATTTATATCAACTATTTCTTCCCCTAACTTAATCTAAACATTATTCATAATTTAAATATATACATGCAAAAAGATGAAAAAGATAAAGAAAACATAAATCGGAAAGATCACACCTGAACAAACCGTTGAAGATGCGTTTTTAGAGCGCTACACCCCATATTCTGCCATCTTCGACAAAAACATTACTAGGATTTGTTATGTTCCACAACTATCAACTATTCCCTCCCCCTAACCTGAACAAGACATTGTTCTCAATGACTTAAAGGAAAGAAGTAGAGTTTAGAAGACATAACCTCATTACTCCAAAAAAATAGTTATAACCGAAGAGTTAAGTCCAACTTGTACTTCTTATTAGGGCTAGGGTTAACATCATTAGTCAACCATTCCAATGCCAAGGTCTTAGAATCTGGCTCTGGTTTGTAAGCTTGTAAAAGATCAAGTAACTCATTAGCAGTAGAAACACAAACAAAGATATTTTTTGCAGAGATTGGAATAAAATGATTCTTAATTGCATGGTTAATGAATGTGAGCAACCCATCAAAAAACGTATTAATATTTAGTAAACCGATGGGTTTCTGATGGATATTTAAATGGGCCCAAGATGCAAATATAATCAATGCCTCTAAAGTTGTAAGATCTCCTGACAAGAAAATGAAAGCATCAGCATGATTTAACATTTCAGTTATTCGCTCTTGCATACATAAGACAACTAAGTCTTCTCCAATTGGCACATCAGATATGCATCCCAGAGGTTTTAAGGCTTGTAGAATGATACCTAGTATCTGGTTTCCTCTAATAAAAATAACTTTCGAGACAAGCTTTGATAACCCACGGTCACTCCATCCATATACAAGGTGCAATTTCCTTTCAACTATGGCACGACCAAGATCTACAACAGCTTAAACGAACTCTTTGTATTTTCCATAATAAAATCCAGAGAGCACACAAATATTTTTGAATTGTCTACTCGAAGATGCTACCATTAGAATAATCTTCAAAAACAAGTTGTGAGTGGTTAGAAAAAGAGCTCATATTTAAAGATCTTAGTGACAGACAAAATGCGAAACAATTGTAAATGGGTTAGTGTATTTGTCAGATGACGCGTAAAGCTCATGTCTCAATTATTCAAAAATAAATAGTAAAAGGAAAAGCAATCCATGAAAAGAAAAAGTAAAAATAATGATTAAATACAAAATCACACTATTAAATGCAATAATGCAAATGATAAAAGGACAATAAAGGAAAAGGATATTTACTGGTAGTTGTGATTGTGGCTCACATCTTCCTCTGATTTTACATCTAGCAATGGCTTGAACGCCCTCTATAGGTCGAGGATAGGCTTCCCATCCAGTTTCCTATAAACTGGCAAACAGGGTCTTTTTTAGTCAGATTCCCAAGACTAAACTGTGTACTTTCTTGTTGGAATAGTCTCCATAACCTGTTTATCTCATATTGCACATGTCCGCTTTAATGCATCTCAAGAGATCGTAAGATATCATCCAACGATTCTTTACAACTAAGACGTACACAGTTATGACATTCTGAGCCAAGTTTTTTAGTTCTCCTTTTTTTAGCAAATGTACTTTTACCAAAACCAGGCATGTAAGAAATAAATGGATCAGGAAACTCACCAGATAATCAGACCTTTGCTTCAATTAACTAACAAATATCAAAAGGAATTTCGTTGATCATTAATAGACGCAATCTTTTACAACGGGATTTGTAAATTTTTTGGAGTGCATTTTTAGGGAGAGAAGGAAAACGCTTATGCAATTTATGTTGTATTTCTTCCATGCTTGATTTGAGATCTCAGTTATTGTGGGAAACTGAGGACACCGACTTAAGAAGTCACGGAGTACCGTTATCCGCCATTTATACGGGAAAAATAAATCAAAACACACTAAAATCAAATCTGCAGAATCAAATCAAAAGTGAAAGCGAATAACAAAAAGAAACACAATATGTACAAAAGAAAATAAACTTACATTCGTCCTCTCATTGAGTTAACCTCAAGCTCCATTTTAAATTTATATATACCATGCTCTACTGCTCTTAGTTGTCTTTCTTGATCTTCAACAAAGGACACTAATTCTGGTCGTTGTCGTTCCCAAAGTGGATGTGATTTATAGCTTTGTATCAATCTTCTGAAGTTAAAGTTTATTCGCAAAAATCCTTTAAGATGTGTGAACAGAATTTTCCTTATTGAGGAGCTCATGATGTACAATGATGACGAAAACGCAATTATTAAACACACTTCAATAAAAAACTTTTCAATTTGTATCATTCAAGACAGTCAGACAATTCAAACGGTAAAACAAAAGTGAAAAGTTAAACCACTCATTAAAAGCTTAATCAAGATTTGGTGGGTCACTCAAATTTATTTCGGTGCTTGCTTCACGTGATTGGTATTCCAGATAGGGCCTTATTATTTGTCCGTTAACTTTAAATGTAACGCTATTTTTGGGATTCTCAATTTCTACGGGCCCATATGGATATACATTTTTTACAACAAATGGACCACGCTATTTTGACTTTAACTTTCCTGGAAACAAATGAAGACGAGAATTATAAAGCAACCCTTTTTGACCAATTTCAAATGTTTTTCGAAAAATTCTTTTATCATGAAAATTTTTTGTTTTTGCATAAATAATTCTTGAATTTTCATATGCATCATTTCTTAATTCCTCAAATTGCAGTTTTTGCACATTACCAGCATCATCCAAATTTGAATTAAAAGCTTTAATAGCCCAAAATGATTTATACTCAAGTTCAACAGGCAAGTGACAAGGTTTACCATAAACTAACCGATAAGGTGACATTCCTAAAGATGTTTTGAATGCAGTACGGTAAGCCCAAAGTGCATCAGTCAGTTGAAGAGACCAATCTTTTCGCTTTGGGTTAACTGTTTTTTCTAGAATTTATTTTATCTCCCTATTTGCTAGTTCAACTTAACCATTTGTTTGAGGATGATAAGGGGTAGCAATTTTATGTGTAATTCCATATTTTTTCATTAAAGACTCAAATGACTTATTACAAAAATACTTACCTCCATCACTAATAATGGCTCGAAGGATTCCAAATTGACTTAGAATGTTTTCTCTTAAAAATTTAAAGACAGTTTTACTATTATTATTTCAACAAGATATTGCTTCAATCCATTTTGAGACATAATCAACTGCAACTAATATGTACACAAATTCAAAAGATGGTGGAAATGGACCCATGAAATAAATTCCCCAACAGTCAAATATTTCAATTTCAAGTATGGGATTTAAGGGCATCATGTTTTTTTTAGTAATTGATCCTAGTTTTTGACAGTTTTCACAAGTTTTGTAAAATTCATATGTGTCTTTGAATATGGTAGGCCAATAAAATCCACATTGTAAAATTTTAGCCGTAGTTTTTCTTGAAGAAAAGTGTCCACCACATGCTTCAAAATGACAAAAATTAATAACACTACTTACCTCATTATCTGGAATGCATCGTCGAAAAATTTGATCAGGGCAATATTTGAATAAGTAAGGATCATCCCAATAAAATTTCTTTACTTCAACAAAAATTTTTTTCTTCTCATGACTATTCCATTGTAAGGGCATTTCACTTGTAACAAAGAAATTAACAATATTAGCATACCATGGCATTGAAGTAACAGAAAATAAAAATTCATCAGAAAATGAGTCATTGATGGGAGTTATATCAGTGTAGAATTCAGATGTGAGTCTTGATAAATGATCAGCGGTAACATTTTTTGCACCCTTCTTATCTTTGATAGTAAGGTCAAATTCTTGAAGTAATAAAATCCAACGAATTAATCTTGATTTGGCATCCTGTTTAGTCATCAAATATCTCACAGCAGCGTGATCCGTAAAAATAATAGTTTTAGAACCAAACAAGTACGAACGAAATTTGTTTAATGCAAATACCACAGCAAGTAATTCTTTTTCAGTTGTTGAATAATTCATTTGAGTACTATCCAAAGTCTTACTTGCATAATAATTTACAAACGACTTACGATCCCTTCTTTGTCCTAAAACAACACCAATAGCAAAGTCACTTGCATCACACATTAATTCAAAAGGTAAAGACCAATCAGGAGATTGCATAATAGGTCCAAATGTCAAAAGAAAAATTATTTTCTTAAAAGATTTTTGACAATCATTAATCCATTCAAATGATGCATCTTTTAATATAAGGTTACAAAGTGGTTTAGATATGACACTAAAGTTTTTTATAAACCTCCTATAAAATCATGCATGTCCTAAAAAGGATCGCACATCTCTAACTGTTTTTTGTTGTGGCAATTTAGCTATGACTTCAATTTTCTCTTTGTCAACTTCAATTCCTTTAACAGATACAACATGACCCAAAAAAATTCCAAAAGTAACCATGTAATGACAGTTTTCCCAATTTAACACAAGTTCTTTTTCAACACATCTTTTTAAAATTTTTTCCAAATTATCTAGGCAATCATCAAAAGAATTCCCAAACACAGTCAAATCATCCATAAAGACCTCTAAACAATGTTCAACCATATCACTAAAAATACTTAGTATGCATCTTTGAAATGTTGCAGGAGCATTACAAAGTCCAAATGGCATTCTTTTAAATGCAAATGTTTCAAAGGGACATGTAAATGTGGTTTTTTCTTAGTCTTCAAGTGCTATAAGAATTTGATAATAACCTGAATATCTATCTAAAAAGCAGTAGTAGGGATGTCCAGCTACTCTTTCTAAGATTTGATCAAGAAATGGTAATGGAAAATGATATTTTCTAGTGGCTTCATTTAATTTTCTATAATCAATGCACATGCACCAACTAGATGCAATTTGTGTTGGAATTAATTCATCTTTTTCATTTCTAACTACAGTAATTCCAGATTTTTTAGGCACTACTTGTGTAGGACTTACCCACTTACTATCAGAGATAAGGTAGATAATTCCCGCATCAAGTAACTTAAGAACTTCTGTGTTCACTACTTCTTTCATGTGTGGATTTAATCTTCTTTGAGGTTGTTGACATGTTTTAGCATTTTCTTCCAAATTGATTCTATGTGTGCAAACTAAAGGATTAATACTTTTAATGTCATTTAAAGTCCATCCAATTGCGTTTCTATGCTTTTTAAGAACAGATAGTAACTTACCTTCTTGGTCGCTTGATAAGGTCGAAAAAATCACAACATGATAAGTTTGCTTTTCTCCAAGATAAGCATACTTCAATCCTTCTGGCAAAGGTTTCAGTTCTAGTTTAGGTACTTCTTGTTGTTCCGTCTTTTCAATGATTCCAAGCTCGTCAAATTCTTGTTTCTCATAATCATTTTGCAAAGTTTGACAAAAATCAAACAACAAATTTATATTAGAAGTATCATGTTTAAATTGTTTATTTGACTTAACTGAATTAACCAAACAAATATCACTAAATTCAGAAAGATTCCCTTTTTGAATATTCTCCTCTATACAAGCTTCAAGTAATTCGTTTTGTTCATCAATTTCATCTTCATTCTCATTTTCTTCATTAGGTTGCCTACACATGTTAAAAACATTCAATTCCAAAGTCATATTTCCAAATGACAAATTCATTAAACCATTCCTACAATTAATCAAAGAATTAGCAGTTGCTAAAAATGGTCGACCCAAAATTACAGGAATTGGTTTATAATTATTCACAACAGGTTCAGTTTATAATACAATAAAATCTACCGGGTATATGAATTTATCAACTTGTACCAAAACATCTTCCACTATTCCGTTTGGTACTTTAACTCATCTATCGGCAAACAAAAGTGTAGTTGAAGTTGATTTTAACTCACCAAGATTAAGTTGAAGATAAACTGAATATGGAAGCAAATTAACACTAGCACCAAGGTCTAACAAAGCATGCTCAATTTTATAATCTCCAATAATACAAGAAATAGTAGGACAACCAGGATCTTTATATTTCAACGATTATTAGTAGACAAAATGGTACTTACCTATTCAGCCATGAAAGCACTCTTTTTACCTTCAATTTCCTCTTAACTGTGCATAAGTCCTTTAAAAATTTGGCATATGAAGGTACATGCTTGATTGCATCTAACAAGGGAATGTTAACTTTCACTTGCTTAAAACTTTCATAAATTTCTGAAGAGTGGTTTGATTTCCTTGGTTTATTTAATAAATGCGGAAATAGTGGTTCAGATGGAACATTAGTTATTTCTTCACTAGGTATAAGTTTATCTAGTTCTTCCTTACCCTTTGAATTTTCATTTTTACAAGGTTCAGGAATAGGCCGATCAATAAGCTTACCACTACAAAGAGTTATAACTGATTTGACTTGGTCCATAGGTGAATTTTGAATCTTAGGATTTGGTTGTGGTTGAGCTGGAAATTTTCCTTTTTCTTGAATTGTGAGTGCAGAAGTAATTTTAGCAAGAGTATCTTTTAAATCAGAAAATGTTTATTCATTTTGATTATTAATGGCATCTTGTTTCCTAATGAATGAGTGCATTGTATCTTCCAAATTTTTTCATGGTGGTGGAACATATGGTGTATAAGGCTAAGTATTTTGAAAATTTTGTGGAGGTGGTGCTTGTAAAGATTGTGCATTATTATTATTCCTCCAACTAAAATTTGGATGATTTTTCGAACCAGAATTATAAGTCTGTGAATATGGGTTTGGCTTGTTAAAAGTGTTGATGGCATTAGCTTGATCATGCAAGCATTCTTTAAGTGCAGGTAGAGTGGGACAATCTTGAGTGAAATGATCATTAGAACTACAAACATCACATGCAATTTCTTGAACAGATTTTACTTGATCCCTTTTTTTATTCTCTAAAGCTTCAACCTTCCTAACTGGGGATGCAAATTTTGCTTGTAAATCATGATCTTCCCTAAGGTTATGGATTCCTCCACTAGATAGAGATGATTGTTGCTTATTTGTCAATTCAAAAGTTCCAATAGTATCCCAATGTTGTGCATTTTCAGCTAATTGATCAAGGTAATCTAGTGCATCTTCAAGGTTTTTATCCGTAAATTCATCATTACACATCATTTCAACAACTTGTCCACATTGGAGTGTTAAGCCCTCGTAGAAATAAGTGACCAATCGCCAAGTTTCAAAACCATGGTGTGGACAGATGTTAAGCAATTCTTTAAACCTATCCCAGCATTGATATAATGTTTCTCCACTTTTTTGAGTGAAAGAAGTGATTTGCCTTTTAAACGAATTAGTTCTATGAAGTGGAAAATTTTTTTTCAAAAAATGTTCTTGCATATTATTCCAAGTTCTTATTGATCCAGATCTAAGGTTTTGTAGCCAAGTTTTAGCTTTATCTTTTAATGAAAAAGGAAAAAGTTTTAATATAATTATGTTCATGCTACAATTTTGATCTGTGTATGTATTACAAACTTCCTCAAAATCTCTTAGATGCAAGTATGGATTCTCAGATTCTAAACCATGAAATGTTGGTAAAAATTGGATAATACTTGGTTTGAAGTTGAATCGAGATGCTTCTGGAGGAAATACTATACACGACGGTGCTCCGGTTCTGGTTGGATTCATGTAGTCCCTCAAGGTTCTTGGTTGATTTTGATCATGTCCATGTTGAGAATAATTGTCTCCTTGATCAATCTGAGGATTAGGTTTGCCCAAAAAGTTGTCATCTTGGTTCTCGTCCATGATTAATGGTGGAGATTGAAATCTATGAACTAACCTGCCACTTGAAGTATAAGACCAATGTCTCATGCAATGGCTATGTCACAATGATAATATTCAAATAAATTAATAACAAAAACTAAATAAAAATTACAAAATAATAAAAAGAAAATTAAATATGCAAATAATATAAGTGTACAAGAAAAAAATTAAAATTAATTAACAATTTTGGTGGTTAAACCCACCAATTATATAAACAAAAAAAATAAAGCATAAAATAAATGAAAAAAAAAAACAGGTGGTTAAACCCACCAAATAAAATAAAATAAAGCAAAAATAAAAATAAATACAAAATAATAAAATAACTGAAATTAAAAAAAAAGTTGTTGAACCCACCAATAAATTAACAAAACAAAGAAAAAAATACAAAATAATAAAATAACTTAAAATTAAATAACAACTTTGGTGGTTAAACCCACCAATAAAAAGAAAAAAATGCGAAATAAAAAAAACTGAAAATTAAGTAACTGGAAAAAAAAAGGTTAGTAATTAGTTAGTTAAGAGTTAATAGTTAGTTTGCTTAGTCCAAATTAAGTCCAAATTGAGTCCAAATAAGTCCAAATCCAATTTTTGTGAGAAATTTCGTCCAGGGATCTTATTGCAAATTATTTATAATATTATGACCACACCGTAATTTTTAGAAGTTTAGAATTTAGCCACATAGGATGAAATTGAAGATTCTGAAGGATTTTAGGGTCGGATCATAATTATGAGAAGATTGAGCTAGAAACGAAAATTATTGGGGTAAAACTAGAATTATGAAAGATGTGGGGATAGAAGAGAAGTTAAAAAAAGAAAAAGGGGGCCAAAGAAAATTTACACAAAAAGTAAAAAAAAAAAAAGGAAAAAAAAAATACCTCTCTCCGGCAACGGCGCCAAAAACTTGACACAACTTAAAATGTTTGATTTACTCCTAAGTATAAGAGTGCCTAGTTATAATATAACTCGGTGAGTCCGAGGACGATCCACAGAGAAAGAGTTTAATTTGTTTATTTAAATTTATCTAAAAAAATAAAAATAAAATTTAAAAACACACAATTTAATGTGAGGAAAACTATGTCTTAGCCTACATGGCTATTAATATTGATTTTGATAATAACAAACCACATATTTTTTAATAAACAAAAATTTAATAAATATTGTTCGGAATTTCGGATTTGGGTTGATTTGAAAATATTTAAATTGATTTAGGCCATAATATAATTTTCTATAAGTTTGGGCTTTATCATAATTTCAGATAATTTTAGGATTCACAAAGTATTATTTAGATATTCTGAAATTGGACTTCTTTGTAAAATTTCATAACATTTTGGGCCATAATACAGTTATTGAAAGTTTTGGAATAAAATTATGATTTTAGAAAATAGTTCACTGTAGAAGCGCTGTAGCAAGCGGCTAACCGGTTATGGCAAGCGGCTAGCCAGATAGCGGGCAGAATCTCTCTGGATGGAAAACGGCTATCCGATTATCATAAGCGGCTATCCGGTTACGGGTCAGAAAACTTCCAGAACATAAACGACTATCTAGTTATCATAAGCGGTATGCCGGATATTATGAAATTTAAATTTTTGCCTTAACGGTAACATTTAAGTGGCTAACCGGATTCCATAAACGATAAGCCGGTTATGAACAAAAAGTGCATAACGGCTAATTTTTGAGCTCCCTCTATAAAAACCCAACTCCAACTCATGTTCAAGGTTCCAAGCAAGCACAAACAAAAGGCATACAACATTTCTTGAGCTTTAAATTCGTGAATCAATATACCTTGAGTGATCTTTGATCTTAAACTTGTTCATCTACTCTTTAAGAGAGATTTTGGTTGTAATTTTCATTTCATTTTCTCATTTGTGAGTATTTGAGTGAAGAGATTGAGTTAAAATCTCTTTGTTGTAAAGGTTTATTGACACCTTGAAGTCAATTGTAAGTTCATTAAGCCTTGGAAGGCTTGGATAGTGAAAACCCTGCTCGATCGCCGGAGGCATGGACGAGGCGTGATTGCCGAACCACGTTAAATTTCGTGTGTTTGTTTCTCTTCTCTCTCACTCATTTATTATTGAACTGTTATTAAACTTATTGCTTTCAATTTTATTAAGGCATTAGATTGAATTATTGTGTGGATTTGTTAGGATAATTTTTATAATACCAATTCATCCCCCCTCTTGGGTTGCACACTTGTCTTTCACTATGAAGTTGAATTAGTTAGGGTTATAGATCCACTCTTAGTAATAAATACAATTTAACAAATTGTATTTATTTTTGTTTTATTTTCTAAAAGATTAATTTTATAAATTAAAATTATTTTCCCATTTATTTTATTATGGATTAAGAATTTAATGTGCCAAAACTTAATTTGTCTATACTAAATCAAAATACCATTTTACCATATTTTATACTAAGATATTAAGAATTCATTGTGCCAAATTTCTATTTTTGTCTACAATAAATCAAAATTTCAAAATATAAAATCTGGATAAAATTAAATAGAAAAAAACTTAATTTATAAAATTAAAAATTGAATTTGATTAAACCATATTTTTTTCCTAAGAGTTTCACCTTCCCCTAACTATGAATATTTAGCTAAACATTTTTGAAATAAAAGAAATGATTAAAATTAAAAAAAAAACATAATTAAAATAGAAATTGAAAATTGAAATAAACTTAATTTTATTGATTGAAAATATATTACAAAGAGAGATGAGGGGAAGAATTTGGGGGGAAAGAAGAGAAGAGAAGGTGCAAAGAGATGTGTTCACCACCCTTCTCTATTTATACTAATACATGGTAAATCCACACCACACAAATAAAAAAATCTAATTAAATCTTAACCTTACATTTGTCTCACTAATAATCCCACTAATCAAACATAATCCTATCTCATCCACTCAAGCATATCCAAAACATTCCACTAAAAAAATATCATACCTAATAAGATAAAAACTTATAATTTTACAATTACCACATTTACCGTGGTAAAAACGTAAAAATTTACAACAAAAGTCTTGGATTCTCCTCGACAATAACATAATTTCTCGGACTTCCAGAATACAAATTTAACATCCGTACATTTGTTTGAAGCCTCCAATTGCATGAAATTATTATTTTTACCTATTAAACACACAAAAATACACAAAATCAAATATTTAAAAAAATAATTAGAAATTCATAATATGTTACACAATTACAAATATAAATTACATTAATAACGCAAAATAACATTTTTACTTCATAACAAACATACAATTTTTAATACTAATCACTTATAGCACGAGAGGTTAAGGAGAAATGAAATTATAATAAGGTGGTCAAATTTGTAGAGGTATGACCTATTATCTCAACTATAATTATATATTAGCATGCTTAATTGCTATTATAATGAATTATGCAATTGCTGATTGTGAATGAGTCCCACAACAACTAGTAAGTTCAGTCGTGTGTGGATTTTATGTCATGATATTTATGAAAGACTTAATGACTTCTCTATACAAATAAACAATGTAAGTTCCTTGATCATAATTTAATCTTTAAAAAAGAATAGGTCCTATGTCAAAGTTTCGCTACATAATTTTAATTTTTGGCTAATAGTTCAATAGAAAGACAACATATTCTGATGTTGAATTAGATGAAATCTGTATTAAGAGAACAGACCATGTTTGTGGAGTAGTTGCTATTGTCTAAGACAAGCCTTACCAATTATGTTATTGTGAGATGAAACAAGTTAATTTACCAAACTTTGTTCATTGAATACAAGCATTGCTAGCTATCGTTTTATTGCCTAATATTCGAATCTATATGAGTTGTCATGGACTTTGAATTTGAGGTAGCTATATGTTACTTATGCAGTTACCTAGCTTGTTACACTTGCTATGGTGGAATATGAGAAAGGAGTTGGGTATTTCTAGAGTTGGCTACTTTTTTTCTTTGATGTAAAAACAGGTCCTGGATATTAATGCAACTTTGCACATTTACCTTCTTCGTAGATTGGTATTTGTTGTATGCTTCACCAAAACTGCTAGAATGGATTTTCTTAATATGATTAGTGTTGTTGGCTTCCTCTTGTTTTGTTGGAAATGAAGTATGCTGTTAACTTTCTTTGTGTTGCTAAAAATGACTGTTGTTGGCTTCCTTGTGTTACTGGAAATGAAATAATCATGGTTCATTACTCTTGTACATGTTGCTGGAATCTAGTTTTTATGTTGTTACAATACTGTTCTATTTTTGTTGGACTTAATCAGTATTTCGATAAATTATGTTTGTTGACAATTATCAATAATTAGTCAATGTTATTTATTTTGTTTTTTTACAGTGAATTTTTAATTGCAATATTAATTTTAATAATCTAATTAATTAGCTAAATTATGAAATATTCATTTATAAATCAATTGCAAGGTCTTTATTAAAATTATATTAATTTAATAGTATAAAAAATAGTCATTTTTAGTAATTATAATTTCAATTTTCTAATCAATTGAAAAGAATCAATTAATTATAATTTCTATTTTCACACCAAATTAAAGACTACCTTCAGAAAATTCAAAATATAAAGCGCAAAATTTGAAAAAAGACTGAAATTTAAAATCGTTATATTTCCCTCTAAATAAAGTTATGACAATTGAGTAATTGATTATATCTATCATAGGTCATGACTGGTATTGTTCTGTCATCAATTCTTGACACTGGATACAATGACTGTATGAACAACCGCTATCCATCCCTACTATGACAGTTTTTGTTTGTCATAGTAGGTATTGTTCTTGTAGTGCAATAAATGCCTATAGTTGGAGGATAATCATAAAAAAAAAATTCTCTCATATCACATTACAAGAGCCTGTTTTCTTTTTCTCTCGTCTTTACACACCTAAACCGTTGGTAAGTTTCGTTGAATTTTTAATATGTACGTATTTCTCTTGTCTTATGCACACATGTTATGGAAACAATAGGTGTGTTTACGTATAAGCTCATGAAAGTGATAGAAGTCAATCCGAAGACTTTATAACTCTTAGAGTCCAATTAGACTTATAACAGTCATACCAAACTCTCTCCAAAAGAAGCTTCTAGACTCTTCTTTATGTTAGACCAATCCAGCCCATCATAAATGACAATTCCAACATATATGATTGCAATTAACCTTAGCAACTTGGAGCTGACTTTAGGAATATTGTCCTAAGGTTTGGAAAAATTACACTGAGTAAATAATGAAGAATTAACTATAGAGATATTTTGGAATATATTACTTAGTGTCTAAGCAACTTAAATCTACATTGAGTATGCAACATCAAGGTTCTAGAGAAATCAATTATTTAGAAGATGCCTTATGGTAGATGTTGTGCAAATTTTATTGAATTCGTAAGTGCATAAATCTATTGTAGAATAGATCAATGGTGACGAGTGTCTATCCCACGAGTAGGTGAATTTTAATTGTGTGTAGAATTAATTTTATAAGTGGGTGGTTGGATTTGTGGTGAAAGTAACTTAAATTATCCTAAAATTTAAATAAAAATGGCAAGAATAAATTGAAGGGAAAACTATTAGAATTGAAGCGCTTGGGTATCTAGATCTACATCAACATGCTCCATGGGCTAAATATTCCTTATTAATGTCAATTAAATCATGAAGGGGATTTCCACTCCTCATGAACCACACTCAAATAAATATGGTGCTAAGGGCTTATCATGCGAAATAGTAATAACCTTGTACTAAGGAGCCGACAAAATCAGTGCGGTATCTAGACAAGATTATTACTATCTGTCAACAAAAAGTCAAAACATCCACAAATATTAAAGGGGAAGAGAAAATAAATATATCAACTTAAGCCCATAGAACATATTGAGACTTCACCTTCAACCCAAGCTTGAAAGAAAATTAGGCACTCATAATTGAATTAGGGGTAAAATGAGAATTTATTAAAATATGTAGAAAATATAAGATTGAGAAGGAATTACATAAAATTAAGCTAAAAAATGGATTCAAGGGCATCAAATTAGGGGGGTAAACCCCCTTTTTATAGATACATTGAGTAAATCATGGCCATCGGATTAAAAACAGTTTGGATGCTTAGGATTGCACCACGTCATCAGTTAACAGTATGCAGTTTGACCACGGTTTTGACCACGCGATTTGAACAGTAACGCGGTTTGAACAATAATGCAGCATGAACAGTACATAAGAATTTTAGTCCAATAGGATTGTGACACCTTATCAGTCAATACCAACTCATCAGTCAACGCCACGTCATCGGTCAATACTACGTCATCGGATCGTATATGTAAACAGTGTAGTAAACAGTACTAAAAATAGTAACGTACGTATGAACAGTACCGTACATGTGAAAAATGACATTTTTCCTTTTATACTACTCCTAAGGTTTTCGACTGTCCTGAGTTCAAAAGTGATGTCCGTTTTGCTGTCTAATCTCTTGTTCATTGTGAAATGATCATGATAATCCTAAAATATATAAATTACTTAATTAAAACAAAACACATATAATTAAATCATAAGGGACTTAAATATATAAAAGTAAGGATGTTAGTGAGACTTGAAGTGTAAAATGATAATTTTCTACTTTATAAATATACACTTTCTAGGATTCAACACATCCCCAAACAAGCTTGTTGCTAGTGCCTAACAAATAAAGCGAAGACAAAATTCAAACCAAAAAATGATTTTTCTTTTTAAAAACAATCGTTTTTATTTAATCAAATAAAAGTATAAGCATTATCTCTAGGCTAAAGAAACATCATACCCACATCAACCATCCACAAGCATCAGTCTAGTAGACTTTGTGATAGCTATAGTAATCAAGCCACTTTCAAGAATGACATGTCAAGCCTCAAAATATCACCGGTAGTAGTGATATTCTCACAAGAAAACTAAACCCAATAAAAATTGTCACTTCAATGAATTATAAATTGAGAGAAACTAATAAAGAAGTATCACACATTCTCACTAAAATAAAAAAAACGTGCCCACAGCTTAGAAATAAGATGACGTCAAACAAAATACTAGTCAACCCAACGTATTCATTTGTTTTATTTATTATTTTTTTAATGCATCAGTACATCTTTTTAGCCCATATAACTAGCTTCTACTTTAGACTATAGATCCCTAAAATCAAGAAGGACTTTTATTAGTAACGTAGGCTAGGGACATGGCTAACAAAGAATGGGAGATAAGGAAAACAAAATATATGTTTGAGAAAAAATAGAGATTTTTTGGAAATTATAAGGTATATTTCGCTTATTTATTATTATTATATATCTCTTTTTCTTCTTTTTTTCTTTTTCTTTTTTGAACTAAAATTATTATTTTTTGTATGTCACAACTTTGCTGAGCAAAATAATTATTTATATTTTTTCTCAAACATAAATAGGTGATGGAACTTGTAAGACATCAGGTAATACTCCAAATTAGAGTGGGTTAATATGATAAGTTGACAAAGAAAATGTTTTTTTTAATAAAAAGCTGAAAATAGCTAACTATAGATATTTCATAATAGGGGTGGTTTGAAAGGCTCAAACGAGTCAAAGACGGCCTTTCCATCGTCTTTTAGGGTTCTAAATAATCTTCCATATCTACTAGTTAGGTGGAACTTCAGATGTAACAACACAATTTATTTTCTCTTTTCTTTTTAGAGGGTTGACTCAAAGGAAATCTAGAGATCATGTATAAAATAATAAACTGCTAAGCTGTATGAAGAATGGGTAAAAAAGGTTACTCTCCAAATAAAATGACAGGCTAAAAAAAAAATCACTTGAAATTTATTATAACATGTGCACTCCTTCAAGTAACTCATATTTGCCTCCGACATTAACATGTAGAGTAGCAAATATGGTGTGAAATCACTTAAGACTAAAGATAATATAAATACTAAAATTCGAAAGTCATCATGTCATCCAATGTTAAAAGCTCACATAAAATTGCCAAATTCTTTTTTTTTTTTGTTTAAACGACATTCTATCCCCCAACCTATTTTAAACATAAGAAGAAAATATCCATGCAGAAAGGTAAAAATGATACAGAAAAACTAATTAAAAAAGTTACACTTGAAATGATAGAAAAAGAAAATGTCTAAAAACTTTTTTTTTTAACTAAGAAGATGCGTTTCTAGAATTACTATACTCCATATTCAGCTATCTTCGATTCAAAAATTTAAAAGTGTACATTTATAAAAGAGAAGTCAAAAAGAAAAAGTTAGAAAAATCACACTTAAAATAAAATAAATTTTTTTAGTGTTTTTTTATTTTTTATTTTAACTTTCAAACTAAGAAGATGCGTTTCTAGAGTCACTACACTCCATATTCAGCCATCTTCTACTTAAAAAGTTAGCCACGGTTAGTCTCTATAGCAAAAAATTAATAAAAGCTTAATCAATATTACACAATTGTCAACTACTCCCTCCTCCTAACCAGAACAAAACATTGTCCTCAATGTTTTAAAGGAAAGAAGTAGAGTTTAGAAGACATTACCTGGGTAGTGTAACACAGAAGAAAATATTTATAAGCGGAGAGTTAAATCTAATTTTCACTTCTTACTTGAACACTCCAGCACAAATGTCCTGGGATCTGGCTCCGGTCGATAAGCTTGCAACAGATCAAGTAACTTATTAGCAGTATGTGCACAAATAAAAACGTTTTTCACTGTGGAAGGAATGAAATAGTTTTTTATTGCATGGTTAAGAAATACGATAAAGCCATCATAAAAGTTATTGACATTTAACAAACTGATGGGTTTCTGATGAATGTTCAGATGGGCCCAAGATGATAATGTGATTAGTGCCTCTAGAGTTGCAAGATCTCGTGGTAGTAAAACAAAAGCATCAGCATGATTTAGCATTTCAGTTATTCTCTCTTGCATACCTGAGACAACTAACTCTTCTCTAGTTGGTGAGTCCGACAAACTGCCCAAAGGTTTTAGGATTGTTGGGATGATGTCTAACACTTGGCTCCCTCTGACATAAGCAGCTTCTGGGACCAGTTCTCCTAACCCTCAGTTACCTCTTCCGTACACTAAGTGCAATTTTCTCTCTGCTATTTTTCGACTAAGATCTATGGCTGCCTCAATGAACTCTTTATGTTTGCCATAATTAAATCCAGAGAGCACACAAATGTTCTTCAATTATTTTTTGAGAGTAGCTGCCATTAGGATACTGCTTCAAAAGCAATTTATGAGTGCTTAACAAAATATCATATTTGAGGATCTTAGCGGCGATGGGTGGGATCTTACATAGTATATGGCATGTATGAGGCAAGATCATCGTCAATTAATACACAAAGATTAGCATGGCTCGAGAGTAAAAAAGAAAATAGTAAAAAGGAAAAAGCAAACAATGATAAAATAAAATTATTAAAGATAATAATGCAAATGATAAAACAACAGTGAAATAAAACAATAGTGAAGTAAAAGGATATTTACATGTAGTTGTGACTTTGGCTCACATCTTCCTCTAGTTTTACGTCCAGAAACGGCTTAAACGCCCTCTATGGGTTGAGGATAGGCTTCCCATCCAATTTTCTTACAAACTGGCAAACATGGTCGTTTATAGTTAGATTTTCGAGACTGTATCGTGCATGCTCTTTCTGGCATAATGGCCATAACTAGAGATCGCTCTTTGTACGTATCTATTGCGATGCGTTTTAAGAGACAAAAGGAATCCTATCCAATGATTTTTTATTCAAGTCATCCTTAATAAATTGAATCTTACCTTCTTTGTTATCAGACACCATTCCTAAAGAACATGGTTTTTTATCACATCTCATTCTGGCACACTTATGACAATCAACAGAAAGTCTTCGAGCTCTTCGTTTTCTTTTGTAATTTCCTTTACCATAACTAGGCACGTATGCAACAAATTTGGGAGGCAACTCACCTGCCAAGCAAATTTTGGCCTCTATTAACCAACGGATGTTAGCAGGAATGTTATTCTTCATAAACAATCGTATGCGTTCGGACCGAGTTTTATGGATTGAAAGGAGTGCATTCTGAGGAAGTGAAGGGAATCGTTTGCAAAACTTTGCTAAAATTGTCCATACCTTCATCTCAGAATATCAGTTATTATGAGAAACTAAAGTAACTGACTTGATTTTCGCGGAGTACCGTTATCCGCCACTTAACCAGGGTGACAAAGTTAAACACACAAAGCAAACTAAAACATACAAACAGAGAAACAAATTAAAAAACTCAAAGAAAATTACAATTGTCCTCTTATTGAATTTACCTTAAGTTCCAACTGGATGTCGTAGATACTTTTTTGAATTTCTCTGAGTTGGCTTTCTAAATCTTCAACATAGGAGACTAACTCTGGTGGTTGCAAAGCTCAAATACGATGTGTTTTACAAAATCGTATCTAGCTTCTGAGATGAGATTGCGCACATTGAATTTGTCTAAGAATGTTCAAGAGGATTTGTCTCATGACTAAAATGGTAAAAGAAAACTTAATTGTTAAACAAACACACTTATACAAAAATAATTTCAATCAGCAAAAGAATAGTGAAAAGGAAACAAATTATATCACCGAAAAGAAAGAAAAATCTCAATTCAAACTTGGTGGGTCACTCAAATTTATTTCAGTATCCTCTCCATGTGGTTGGTACTCTAGATATAGCTTTAATCTTTGACCATTAACTTTAAAAGTGACACCGTTTTTGGATCCTTAATTTCAATTGCTCTATGTGGAAAAATAGTATGAACAATAAATGAGTCAGACCATCGAGAACGTAACTTACTTGAGAATACGTGCAAGTGAGAATTGAAAAAAGCACTTTCTGACTTTGAGTGAAAGATTTTCTCATTATTTTCTTGTCATGAAAGACTTTCATTCGTTACTTGTAAATCTTGGCATTTTCGTACGTATTATTACGAATTTTTTCAAGTTCTACCGACTATAATCTTTTTTTTGAACTAGCTTGCTGCATGTCAAAATTGAATTTCTTGATAGCACAATACGCATGATGTTCGAGTTCGACAGGTAGGTGGCAAGCTTTTCCATACACTAGCCTGTAGGGTGACATCCCAATTGCGGTCTTGAAAGCCATTCTATATACTCATAATGCATTATCGAGTCTTAATGACCAATCTTTTCTATCTGCCCTCATTGTTTTTTTTAATATGTGCTTTACTTCTTGATTGGAGATCTCAACTTGGTCACTAGTTTGTTGATGATATGGGGTTGCCACTTTATGAGTGATGGAATACTTTGTCAAAAGTACATTGAATGATTTGTTGCAAAAGTAGGCACCACCATCACTGATTATTGCTTGAGGGAATCCAAAGTGTGAAACAATATTGCTTTTCAAAAATCTTATCACCACTTTGTGATCATTGGTTCTACATGGAATCGCCTCTACCCATTTCGAAATGTACTCAACAGTAACCAATATGTATTGATGGCCAAAAGAATGGGGAAAGGGTCCCATGAAGTCGATACCCCATACATAAAAAATTTCAACCACTAAAATAGAGTTTAGTGGCATCATATTCCTTCGTGTAATACTCCCAAGTCTCTGACACCTATCACATGAAGAATAAAAAGTGTAAACATCTCGATATATAATTGGCCAATAGAAACCACATTGTAAAACTTTAGTAGCTATTTTCTTAGCGCTGAAATGACCTCCACAAGCTTGTTCATGGCAGAATGAAAGGATATTTTGAAATTCATTTTCGAGATGACCTCCACATCATCTAACAATTTGATCTGTACAATACTTGGATAGATAAAGGTTTTCCTAAAAGAAATTCTTAATTTCCGAAAAAAATTTGGCATTGTCATGCTTAGTCCAATGCTCTGGAAGTTGACCTGTAACAAGATAATTAACGATATCAGCATACCATAATATTACTTCCACACTCATCAATTGTTTATCTGGAAATGACTCACTTAACGGTGATGGTTCTATAATTGTGTCAAAATGGAGATGAGAGAAATGGTCAGCCACAATATTTTCTGTACCTTTCTTATCTTTAAATTCCAGGTCAAATTCATGCAAAAGTAACACCCAACGAATTAGTCTAACTTTTACATCTTTCTTTGTAAGAAGATATTTAAGAGCAACATGATATGTGAATACAATTATTTTACACCTAATAAAATAAGATCGAAATTTCTCTAATGCAAACATTACTGCTAGCATTTCTTTTTCAGTGGTTTAATAGTTCAACTGTGCATCATTCAATGTCATACCAGCATAGTAAATAACATGGGGAATTCGATCAACTCTTTATCCTAATACTGCTCCTATTGTATAATCAGATGCATCACACATGAGCTCAAAAGGTAAGTTCCAGTTTGGGGGCTGAATGATTGGTGATGATGTCAATAACTGCTTTAATTTTTCAAATGCCACAAGACATGAATCATTTAAGACAAAAGGTACATCCTTAGCAAGTAGATTGCATAAGGATCTAGAAACTTTGCTAAAATCCTTCATGAAACGTCTATAAAAACCAGTATGCCCAAGGAAATATTTTACTTCTTTGATTATTTTAGGTGGAAGAAGATTGAAAATGAGATCCACCTTTACTTTATCAACCTCAGTACCTTTGCTCGAAATGATGTGATCGAGAACAATACCTTATTTTACCATAAAATGACACTTCTCCCAATTTAAGACCAAATTTTTCTTAATACATCTCTGCAGAACTAATGTTAGATGATGTAAACATTTATCAAATGAATCACCAAAAATAGAAAAATCATCCATAAAGACCTCAAGAAATCATTCAACCATATCAGAAAAAATGCTTAACATGCATCGTTGAAATGTAACAGGTGCATTACATAATCCAAATAGTATTCTCCTATATACAAAAGTGCCAAAAGAGCAAGTGAAAGTGGTCTTCTTTTGATCTTTTGGTGCTGTGGGAATCTGATTGTATCCTGAGTAGCAATCTATAAAGCAATAAAATTCATGACCTATTAATCTATCAAGCATTTGATTGATAAATGGTAAAGGAAAATGGCCTTTACGTGTGACAGAATTTAACTTTCTATAATCAATGCATACACGCCACCCTATAGTCACTCTAGCGGGTACTAATTCATTATCAGCATTGGTAACTATTGTGACTCCTGACTTTTTAGAGACAACTTGCATAGGACTGACCCATGAACTATTAGAAATAGGGTAAATGATACATGTGTCTAATAGTTTAAGGACTTCAGTTCTAATAACTTCTTTCATGTTAGGATTCAACCGACGTTGCATGTTCCTAGTAGGTTTAGCATTTTCATCAAGATGAATGTAATGCATGCAGTCTGCTAGGTTTATACCTTTTATATCAGCTATGGTCAATCCTAATGCTCGTTTGTGCTTTTTTAAAACTTTTAACAACTTATCTTTTTTTTCGTCATTTAGAGAGGAAGAGATGATTACAAGTAGAGTGTTTTTTTCTCCCAAGAACATATATTCCAGAGTTTTGGGTAATAGCTTAAGGTCGAGTTTTGGTGCGATTCTGATGATAGGCTGAGTTTCTTCTCTGATGGTGCTAGTTGTTCAACTCTTGACTTCTATTTATTCATGTCCATGGATGGTGCTGAGTCAAGTAGGGCATTGACTTCATCGACTGATATGTCAATATCAAAATCCAAACAAAAATGAGTTAAACATGTTTGTAAAAGGTCATCCTTAAGGTTTGAAAGAAAAATATTATCAACTAATATTTCTATTAAATCTACATCAGCAATTCAATCATCTGCATTATGAGGTTGTTTGGAAATGTTGAAAATATTGAGCTCCATGGTCATATTGCCAAAGGACAATGACATATTTTCAGTCATGTATTGAATGTGAGTATCGGCAGTTGTCAAGAAAGGTCAGCCTAGGATAATAGGGATGTGCTTCTTTGAATCCTGGACTGGTTGAGCGTCAATTATAATGAAATCAACAGGAAAATAAAACTTGTCTACCTGGATAAGCACGTCCTCTACAAGACCTGTAACATTTGTGGGCTATTTTAGAGATTTTAAGGCAAAAGCAATCGTACACTAAGTTCAATAAGTGTGAGTTCTGATTAGATAAAGTAGTATTTCTGGACCATGTAATACTAGCTGAACGATTTTATGTCGATCCTCAAAAGATTGAAGCAATCATGAATTGGGAACAGTCTATAATGTTATTGAGGTTACGAATTCCTATCGATTGAGCTGATTAAGGACTATGATTGTATTATTGATTATTATCTGGTCAAGGCGCACGTGATAGCTGATGTGTTAAGTAGGAAGTTCTCCAGCTCTATAGCTCACTTGCAAGTGATATATATGCTTTTGATGATTGAGCTTAAATATTTGAAAATTGAGTTAAAAGCATATAATTGTAAAGCTTTAAGAGCTAATTTTCGAATTAGGCCGACTTTGAGTGTTAAATCTATCAGATACAGGATCAGGACCCACAATTAATAAAGTTGAGAGGATGTACAGAAATGTTTACGAATTGATTTTGCGATGAGAGATGAAGGAGTTTTAGCTATAGGTAACTGACTTTACATACTTGGTAATTTTGGATTCAAGGATAATTTTGTAATTTCAGAATTATGATTATCTTGGCGATTTATGATTTAAATTAAGATTATTTGAGGTTAAGTATGGAATGTGATTATATTGAGGAATTTGAGGATATTGGAGTTTACGATTATGGTTAACTTACAAGAGCTACTCATTTTTATCTTTCAAGATGACTTATTCGATGGATAAGATAAGAAATATTTTGTTTGGTTGAGATAGTTCGGTTTTACAAATGGTATCATTAGGCTTTGTGATTTTATTTATAGTACGGTATATTTTTGAGGTATCAGAGTAGCGCAGCGAAAGCGTGATATGTTTGGTTTTGATCTTACAAGGATTTAGAGATCATGGGTAAATCTTGAGATTTAGATTCTCGGAGCACGACTATCGGTGAATTTCGAGGACGAAATTCTTTTAAGGGGAGGAGTTTGTAATACTCCAGACCCGATTTTCTTTTATTTGATGCCCGAATTAATTTAGGAATTATTACGGTATTGAATTGAGATAAATTGAGCGCGATTAGAAGTTCGGAAAACCTGAATTTTATTTCCATTACGGGTCCGATATTTGTTTAAATTGTATTTTGTAAAAGAAGAAAAAAAGAAGGTTTCCATTTCTTTATATTTAGGGGGGAGAGAGAGAGAGAGAGAGAGGAGGGTTGACCGGGTTTGACCCGACCCGGATCTGACCCGCGAGTTTGACCCGGCCGGATCTCCGACTTTCGACCTCCGTTCCGGGCAAGCAAGGTACCGTTTCGATGCTTGAGAGACGAGCTACATATCACTGCCATCCTCGTCGCCGGAAACTGACCGGAACGCTGGCGAAAAGAGGACGAAAGTTGCAGCCAAGACCCATTTTTCGTCGCCGTTGATATCGCCAAAGCTGGGTGATTCCATCGGCTGGAATTTGTTCCTCAGCTTCCCAGCAACATTTTCCGACCAACCATGACCACCGGGGAAGCCGGAATTGCCGTGAACGATCGCCGGAAGGATTGCGGATTTTGGAAGCTCGATCCGGCCTCGTCGCCGTGCGTTGGAGGTCACCGCCGGCACCATTGGACTCAGCGTGGCCGGAACTTGCAGTCTTGAGCTTCCCGTCGCCGTTGACTAAGTCCGATCACCGTTGACCGATGAGGGGCAATTCGGTAATTTCACAAAACTTTGGGGTGAATTAATAATTTCTGAAAATTATGGATAATTTGGCAATTTTTGGTTAGGTCAGTGAGGTAATTTGACAATTCTAGGGTGATTCGGTAATTTGAATTATTAAGGACATTTCGGTAATTTTCGCACTTCGAAGGTAATTTCAGAAATTCGAAATTGTGATTAATTTTGTGATTCAGACTGAGGACAAGTTGATAATTTATAATTTTGAAGTGGATAATTCGATAAATTATGGTTCCGATCATAATTGTGGTAAATATTGACATTGGGGGCATTTTAGTAATTTTGGCCTATAGGGGTATTTCAGTAATTTTATTCATACAGGAATAGTTTATTACGGATAAATATTCGTTTTGAGATTTATTGTGTGAAATTAGCGGTATTCCATGTTACGGAGAATAATTATATCGTTTAATTGAAATAGGAGGATCCACAAACGAGAATCAACCTACAGACATTATTGACACCGAGATTGGACATTGTCACTATGAGTGGATTATACAAAACCTATTTTCATAGTTAATTGTGATAGTAAAGCATGTTTACGAAATAAGTATGTTAAATGTTTGATTTAATGATTTTCTTGAAATGGATTTCATTCACGCATTGGTATTATATTAAAATATTTGGTTATTGAATTTCCGTATTGATTTTGAATAAATATGATAGTATTTTGAAGTTGAGAAAAGTGGATTTAAATGCGATGATGAAAGGAAATGTATTATTGGAAGTATAAATTGATTTTATATGATTATGAGTATAGAGATTGTTTTACCTCCCTCCCTCAGGATACAAATGTCTGAGATAAAATGAGATGAGATGAGATGAAAGGCCTTTAGGGCCCGTCTGAACACATAGAGGCTTTGGACCGTGTGTTTGGGCGCTTTCGCCTTTTGGGGGCATATGCTTGCAGTATGATGATTATAGATGATATGTACAGATATGTTGAGATATGAGATAGTACGTTCCAGCCTATCCGTATAGCTCCGGGGCGTGATAGTACCCAGATAGTACGTCATTCATTGCCCATCCGCTGAGGTCCAGATAGATGAGATTATTCCCCTGGGTACTTATTTAGTGATAATTTTTAGATATGCGCATTTTATATGTTATTGTGATATGATTTTCACGGATATTGAGTACGATATTATATATGTTTTTTATGGTTAGTAATCTGATTTAAATGTTAAATGATTTGTTATTGATTTTGTTTCGCATGTGATTTGGTGAAATCGTGTTTAGAAGTCAATGGTTATCGTGATTCAGTATTTGATGTTATCAGAATTATTATTTCATTGATTTTATGCAGATTTAAGTAATTTTATTCTCCCAGTGTATGATTTGAATCAAAAGAAATTATTAAAGTTGTTTCGAGATTTTAATGAGATTGTTTAAAGAAAGATTAAATCAATTATTTTAAAAAATTAATATCCACTCACTGAGCTCACTAAGTTTTATGCTCACTCCACTTTTATTATATTCCCCCCCCCAGAAGACTTGCAGGTAACATCAGTAGACCCAGCAGCAGTTGTATATTGATTTTCGAGTTATATGATGGTGCTAGGAATTGTAGTTATTGTATTAAGATATTTTGGATTGTATAATTTATTTCATATTTGTGGTTAAAAATATTTTACTGTATTTGATGTTGTAGTATTTGGATGAGATTTGATTTGTGGATTAAAGAAGTTGGTTAGAGGTCTTGGTTGAATTCGGAAATTATATTGGGAGTGTTAATTTCATAAATTTGCAGGTTGGGTATATTATATTTATAAAGGAGGTTCTGCCGAATTTTTGATAAAATTTATCAGATATTAGAATTATTAATTCAGTTAAGTGAGATCAGATAGACTCGCCCTAGGGTTTCGAGACGGGTCGCTTCATAATCACAAAAAAATAAAAATCAAAGAAGAAATGCACGTATAATTAGATACCATTGGACGTAGTTGCGTTGGAAGAAGCTTAAAACACAGCAACAAGTGATTTGAATAGATAATATGCTCTTGAATTTTTTAAGACAAAAGGCATCAGATCATACCATACATTAAACTAATGCTTGAGTGGTGGGGTTGAGAAATAATATGTGTTGAGTTAATTAAGGTCTTTTGATTAGAAAAGTGATCAAACTAAAAGAGTGAATTACTTTATTGTAAGTTATTTAAAACTACTTCAACAGTTTAATCTTTTGATCGTATGTTTTAATTTAATTTTTGTCAAAGTAGGTGTGGTAAAGACCAAATGACTGTTAAATTTATTGCCTTCACTGCATTGTATGAGAGAGAGGGGAAAATTGAGAAGAAAAAATTGGCAAAGTGATAAAATGTATATCTAAAACATATTAGAAAAGTTATTGAATTTTTTAAAGTCAACCAAAGTCAAATCCTATGAGAAATGTAAGGTTAAACAATTTATTTATTTTAACTTTACCCATGCTCTTTTATTTAAAAATAATAATTAAAAAAATCCGGACCCACGGATCCGAATTTTGCAATCACAAATTGCCACCTCACCCTAAAGCTTTTGTTTTAAGCATGGATCTGGCAAGATATAAGGTTATAACTCAAGCGCTCCTATAAGGTTATAACTCAAGCGAAGAATCTTGATGACGCCCAAACATTATCATATCCACAATCTTGCTTGCCCATAACATGATCTGAAATACCTTTTTTCAGGCTGAAATTCTTTCTCAAATCTCGTGTATGGCATTCAATTCTTTCTCAAAATTCATGTACTTTTCGTGCTCCTTCAGTTCTTCCCATTTTACTAAAACTTGCAGTTGATTGATGCTTTGCCAAGAACAACAATCTTGATTGATAAATAATGGTGTGGATAGCAGCAGCATGACTAGGACGTCAGTCCTTCACCAGTCCCTTCTCTTGACACAACCTGAAGAACTACTAAAAGGCCCTGAGCTCAATCTGAGGTTCAAGGAACAAGAATGTTTAACAATCTTGAAGACATGCAAGAACCTGGGAGAATTCAAGAAAGTTCATGCCCATGTCCTGAAATGGGGTTTCTTTTGGAACCCTTTTTGTGCCAGCAGTCTTGTGGCTACTTGTGCTCTGTCACACTGGGGCAGTTGTGCTCTGTCACACTGGGGCAGCATGGACTACGCCTGCTCAATTTTTCGACAAATCGATGAACCAGGTGCTTTTGATTTCAATACGTTGATTAGAGGATTTGTTAAGGATGTGAAGTTTGTGGAAGCTTTGTTTCTTTATAATGAGATGTTTGAGAGAGGAGTGGAACCTGATAATTTCACATTTTCAGCCCTTTCCGAGGCATGTGCTAAGTTACAACCATCGAAAGAGGGAACGCAAATTCATGGGCATGTATTTAAGCTGGGATTTGAATGTGATTTGTTTATACAGAATTCTTTAATCAATATGTATGGCAAGTGTGAGAAGGTAGAGTTTGCTTCTGCTATTTTTAAGCAAATGAATCAAAAGAGCGTTGCTTCTTGGAGTGCTATCCTTGCAGCCCATGCAAGCAATGGGTTGTGGTCTCAGTGTTTGAAGCTTTTTGGGAAATGAATAGTGAGAAATGTTGGAGGCCCGAAGAAAGCATATTAGTCAGTGTGCTCTCTGCTTGTACTTATTTGGGTGCTCTTGATTTGGGAAAGTGCACTCATGGCTCCTTGATTAGAAACATAAGTGGTCTCAATGTCATAGTACAAACTTCCTTGATAGATATGTATGTAAAATGTGGCTGTTTAGAGAAGGGACTGTGCTTGTTCCGAATGATGGCTGAGAAGAATCAGCTAACTTACAGTGTGATGATTTCAGGGCTGGCTATGCATGGACAAGGCAAGGAAGCTCTTAATATTTTCTCAGAAATGCTCCAGGAAGGATTGGAAGCAGATGATGTTGTCTATGTGGGGGTGTAGTCATGCTGGTCTTGTGAATGAGGGTCTGCTGTGCTGTGACGGGATGAAACTAGAGCATCAGATAGTACCAACAGTTCAGCATTACGGTTGTGTGGTCGACCTCATGGATCGAGCTGGGATGCTTGGTGAAGCCTTAGAGCTCATCCAGAGCATGCCTATTCAGCAGAATGATGGTGTCAGGCGAAGTCTTCTTTGTGCCAGTAAGGTTCATCATGATAGGCAACCGATATCACGGCATCACTTGGCAAATCTCGTACACAGCCATGCTTTAACACATGGATATTCAATCACAAGAATCTCTCCAAAGATTACTCAATGTTACCGTTGAACCATAGCTGTACATAGCTATTATCTTGGGACCATTATATGTAAATATTTAGTTTCCTCTTTATTCTTTATTCTTTGAGTATAAATGAAAACTTCTCTTAAGAATAAAATATGAAAAACTTTTTTATTGTTCTGTCCTTTTCTACATGACACTGCTCAAGTATCTTCTTTTTTCTCAAACCCAAGTGAACCAAATTTGACTATTCAGTCCTTTCACCAGTGCTCTAGTTTCATCTCTATCAAACTAAACTCCTTTAATTTTCTTTTGTGGCGTTCACAAGTTCAACCTTTGATAAAAAGTCTTCGCTTAGTCCATCATATTATGGATGATACACGTCCTTCAAAAGAAATTCATGGTTCTGATGGAAAAAGGGTCACTAATCTGGAATTGGCTCAGTGGGAAAGCAATGATAGGCTTCTAACTTCATGGTTACTGGGGCTCATGACAGAAGAGATGTTGAGTTCCATCGTCGGTGTCGAAAGTGCACGACAACTATGGAGTTCGCTTGAACGCCAACTCTTACCTGTTACAAAGGAAAAGGAGATCCATCTTGTGGCTTGGCTCGTTGTTAGTTTTTTTTTTTTTTTTTCAAATGCAATTTTTATAATTTTTTTAAAACTATTTCCATCAATGCATTCCAAATCAGAAAAGCACTTTAAAAGCATTATCTCAGACTCCATGGATATAGGTGGAGAAAAGGCGTAATGGCTGTACGACCAGATTTAATACAGACATGATTACAAATTTCACGTGTCCTGATCTCTTGATATCTATTTTCCTTCCTCTTCGACTTACATAAGAAATTGAGTCCAGACTTTCTGAAATCAAAGCATTTAGCCTCAACTCTTGTAAAAGCAATTTCAGTTGTTAACACTTAGCCATGTTGTATGCCAGGATGTGGATGAATCCTATTTGGTACCCAAAAATCGACGAGTATTCGGCTAAAAGATGAGTTCATCACGCTGAAAAGAATATCAAGTAACATAACCTACCGGAACTCCAGCAGCTTCCCCCATAAGACGCATATGATATTGGATCCCAAGCATAGCATCTCTTGCTTCTAATAATGATTTAACAACAGCTTCCTGGGTTGGTTCAGTGGCTTGCTCCATCCACTGTTAATGCAAAGTGTGAAATGATCCAAACATCAATACGATAAATACATTGAAGTAAGATAGATGCATATGTCACAACTTAGGAAGGTATTAATTACATAAATAAATCAAGTCTCTCTCAAAAACATTTCCTCACAGTTCACCACAAGTAAACATGCTGCACCTACTTCAGAAGTTCACAGCTGAAATTGATGCTCAAGCTGCATTTGCTGATGAAACAAACATGGAATTTTTACATTGTCCATAACACTCATCCATTTTTAAGAACTTGAAATTTACCCATTAGCCCAGCATAAAACTATAAATAAAATCCTAAGAATGATAGTTTAACTCTTAACTCCCAGTCACATACGAGGCAGGGGTTTATTCAAGAAGCTTTTCCAATAAAATGAATAGAATGATGAGTTTGTAATGATTCAATCACAAGAGATCTCAGTCAAATGGGCTCAAATACCATGTTGAAACACCCATTGTCCCAGAAAATTAAACTAATAGGTATTACTTTAAGACAAAGTATAGTGTTGCCACAGGAGTACAAATCTTGCTTGATGGGTTACAATTTTCGTGCCGAAAAAATTAGCTTAAACTACAACGTAAGCAAAGCCCAAGAGCAAGAAGATACTCTAAAATACTAATTAGAGATACCATCCAGCCAATATAATCTAGGCCTTCAAAAGAGAACCCAGCAAGGGGCCATAGCAAAATCTGAATGCTCATTCATTTTTCACTGATTAGAGTAAAAATGTTATAAATTCATAGTAATCATCGTATCAGCCACTTAGGTTGCCTTATTTTAAAGGTGTCATCTGTCAATACCCTTAAAAGGACCAGGATAAAAGTTTCTTCAAAGAGAGAGGGAACCAAAAACATAAAAAAAATTCAGCACATTTTAACTTCAACATTCCTACAAAATCCTGTTAATTTGTGATTTCAGGTCACTGAGTTGGTTGCCCAAACCTAATAAATTTCTGAAAGCATGGCCATAAAAAAATATTAGCTTTTCTTTTTGATAAGTAGTAAATGATTGAAAAAAGGGAGGTCGAGAAGGAACAAGAATAGAAAAGGATACCAAGAATAGAAAAGGGTAGCAAGAAGAGAAGAAAAGCAAACTAAAATCTAAATTTTTATTGTTGGTTGTAAGGTGAATGCAAACACCTTGCTCTAAACGGCAGCGTTTTAGTTGATAAAGGGTTTAATTATAGCACCCCAAACCTACACGTACGGAGCACATGAAGAAGGAGGTTACTCATCAATCATAATCTCTACTCCTAAATACCAAACTAGAACGCTTCAAAATTTTATCCAAATAAACCACCAGTTTATATGTCTAATGCCGAACAATCTCTCTAGATACATAAGAAAAAAAAAGTAAAATTCTCAAACTCCAAATTACAAGTTATATAAGAAATAAACTATATGGAATCATGAATCTGATCCTCCTTTTATTCAAATAGAGAACAAAAACAAAAATCTCTAACTCTAAGGCTAAGCACACCTTTCAAAAGGAACTTAATCTACAAAAAGTAAAGGGTGAGCCGTCAACTCGGTAAGTAAAACCATTCCTAACACACTAGGCCTATCGATACCTAAAAATATTGCAAGCCTCTTTTTATTTAAAAACATATATATCATAATCCATAATTTCATAAAACGATATCTCACGATAAAGTAACATAAATTCGTAGTAATTCATAATATTAAAAGCATAGTTACTTCCATAAGCAAATCATATATCACATTCACAGAAAACAAAAAGGTTAGCTCACATCACATAGTATCACCTATAGTTTCGGTGATCCAGCCCAGACAGAATCAGAATATCGTGTGCATATTCAGAACAGAAACCCAGTCCTGGTCCAGACAGATATATCATATATTACGATCAAAATCAGAATCAGAATAACTACAGACAATGAGCCAAAACATAATGATTTATACGTGGCACTTTGCACTATATGTGGCACTTTGCGACGCTTTGGCCTTCAAGAGGTGGCCCCTGTACAATCATAAATAATTGAAATCATATATGGACACAAAACATTCATATTAGATTCATGAAAGTGCATAACGAAAATTTAGGCTTGCAAAATATTTCATAGACAAAATTATAAAACGTAGTCATGTCATAAAATAATTTATATATTTAAAAGCATTTGCAAAATACTTTGTTAAAAAGAATTTAGGTTTGAAAATATTTTCATAATCTAATTTTGTTATGAAAATCCATTAATCTTCTAAGTACTATAAAAATATCTGTACTTATAATAATATCAAAAAAATCATATATATCCAGTACAATAGGAATGAAGTTATTTACCTTAATAAGAGAATCTTAACACACCTCTAAGCCTCTAAGAGCCTTCAACACCTTAACAAATACAAAACATGACTATTAATAACTTATTATAAGAATATGATTTTCTACTTCATTCCTGTATAGGTCTAATCTCAGAATGTTAACTTTTAATCTAAAACTCAGAATGACATAATATTTTACAAAGCTATTTTGGACATCCATGGGTACCTCATATAAAATTTTCAAGAGGATCCGAAATCAAAAACATTTTCAAAACTATTTATTTCCCAACAAATTCGAAACTGTTTTCTCATAACCTTAACCGAACAGAACAGGTTCTGAGAATTTTATAAAATAAATTACTAATAAAACAATTATGAAATTGAAACTTAAAATACTAGACAAGTATATTAACTTCCATATAAAATTTCATAATTGTTCGAGTTCATTTGATGGTAAAAATAATTTCGTGAATCCAATCGCAATGCTGAAGTCACAGTTTTCCAGTGCAGTGGTTTCTATTTCGAAAATTCATATAAAATTGAAAACAAACT
Organism: Citropsis articulata; assembly: GCA_030449925.1. Lineage (NCBI taxonomy): Eukaryota > Viridiplantae > Streptophyta > Magnoliopsida > Sapindales > Rutaceae > Citropsis > Citropsis articulata. The sequence goes on along the minus strand of JASUUH010000113.1, from coordinate 1,310,177 downwards.
CGAATTTAACGAAATAAAATTTCTTCAAGAAGCCCTACATGTCTAGTTTCCAGAAATATAAGTTTCTTAAGAAAAATCCTTCAGAAAATATAGGTTAAATTTCGAGACACTCATGTTGTCCAGAATTTTCCTGCGCTTAACGTATCAAAGATTAATAACTAAACTCCTAATAAATCAAAACCCTAAACACATCCTATATCATGCAGTAAGATCTATAAAAATCTAAAATCATGCCAAACATAAACCCTAGATTGAATGATTTAAAATCTTGTAGGGAATAAGGAGGGTATACTAAACTCCTAATAAATCAAAACCCTAAACAAAACCTAAACACATCCTATATCATGCATTAAGATCTATAAAAATCTAAAATCATGCCAAACATAAACCCTAGATTGAATGATTTAAAATCTTGTAGGGAATAAGGAGGGTATACTTACTGTTCGTTGTGATTCTCTCTTAAACAAGACTTGAATCCTAGGGTTTAAGTAAAAGGTTATGAACATTAGAGAAGAGAAGAAAAATAAATATTGTAGGTTTTTAAGGTTATGAAAAGGCAATAGAATTTGGAAAAATAACCCTTTTCTAAAATTTACCCCATAAATAACCCCTGCATATAAGGGCAATAATGTCATTTAAAAATTTTTATTAAAAAAAATAGAAATTTGGGCGTTACATTAATAAACTCATGTGATAAGCATGACACCTTTCTTAAGTTGAAACGACATTATGTGCCAGCGTTTTGGAGTCACTTAGTTTTAGTAGACCATGAGAGTAATCACGTGAGCATCAATGAAGCCAAGTTCATTATAACAAAATCCTTGCATACGTGTCATGAAGTTGTGCATTCTGGGTTGTTAAGGTCGTTGAAAAACTAGTTTATAAGCTGCTGGTCTTCAGAGAAGAAATTATAACGTGAGAAAGAGATTAAGGGAATTATAGAGAAAAAATGAATACTTGTTCTTTGTTCTCGAACTCTCTATAACAAGCTTCTTTAATTTTTTAATAAAGCTTGCTATGGATTCACCAGTGGATGTAAGCCATTAATAGCTGAACCACGTTAAGAGCTCTGTGTTCTATTGTTTGCTCTTGTTTTTTCTAATTGCTTAATTTCCTATGTTGGTTAATAATCCCTTGCATTAATTCAAGTTCGGTTTAGTTGATTCTCTAAAGTCGATCTAATCTGTTGAATGCATCTTGGTTGATCTTGGTGGAGGATCATGGGAGGATCTGGTTCTATTGAGTTAATTGAACGAATCAAATTCTACAATTAGTATCAGAGCTCGGTTCTTGACTAAGATCCTTGACCAAGATCCATGTATGGCTACTCAAAAGGTTGATTTGGAGAAGTTTAATTGCAGAAATGACTTCAACGTGTAAAAGGTAAAAATTGAGGCTCTCTTGGTTGCTCAAGGTCTTGGTGATGCACTTGAAGCTTCATCCAAGATAGAAGGAAATGAGGTATCATTGCCAAACACTCCAGAGCAGATGGCTGAAATCGATAAGAAGGCAAGAAGTACTATAATTCTTAGCCTTGCTGATTTTGTAATTAGAGAAATGGCCAAGGAGACATCAGTTGCTAGTTTAATAGAGAAATTGGAAAGCTTGTTCATGAAGAAGTCTTTGGCTAATAGACTCTACATCAAGAAAATGATGTTTACTCTAAAGATGGCAGAAAGTTTATCACCGGATAAGCACATTGATGAATTTAATCAAGTGTGTGATACACTTACTACAATCGACGAAGCTTTGGATTATGAGGGAAAAACTTTGCTACTGATTAGCTCTTTGCCAGAATCTTATAAAAATTTTGTAGATGCACTCATGTATGGGAGACAAACACTCTTATAAAAAGAAGCAAAGAAAGCCTAAAGACAAAAAAAAAAAAAAAACTCTTAAGTGCTTTTAGTGTCATAAAGAAGATCACTTTAAGACGGATTGTCCAAAAAGAAAGCACAAACAGAATAATGAGCAAATGAGTTAGAATAGTGATGCAGGTGAACAGCAGACACCTTAAGAAGCTGGTTTAACTCAACTAGAGGTCCTGTGTAACACCCCAGCTCAAATTCTGAGGGAAAATATGTCCACAACTCACATATGAATTTAAATAACTCTTTACAACTGATAAAATTCGAGCCTCAAATACAAAAGCCAACAGAATAACTTAAAAATTTGGCCAAACCACCTATCATCCTTAATTCAAGTTCTCTTCGCTCATAAATCAATCCTGACTTCTGGGAATTGAATCACAATAAACTATAATGAGTACAAAACTTAGTAAGCGAACCAGTGTTTCTTATACGAAAATGCATACATACTTCTACATAATGCAATAGATGATATGCCATAATCTTTTCCAAATACTTGAAAACAAATTCATCAAAATCTCTTTCTGTCGTTTTCAAACTTTCACATTTTCTTTCAATAAAATACATATTCTGTAATTGTGGTACTTTACGCTGTACGTGGCACTTTGCACCATATGTGGCACTTTGCGGCGCTTTGACCCTCAAGTGGTGGCCCGACATGACTTCAAGAGGTTGCTCCCGATATAAAATCTTATAAAACGTAAATCTCATTTGCTAAAATCCACTTTCTCATTCATAGAAAATTTAATGCATTTTCATGCTTATGCCAATGAACCATCATACATAAATATGCCTATTGGAGAAAATTCAGTTTTTTAAAAAAACTTTTAGGATCGATCTCATAAAATATATATGAATTAGTAATCTAGAAATCGTACTTTGAAAATTCGATTTAGCGTTTTCCGCTAAAGTGATTTAGGCTCCCAGATCACGATCTATCACCATCACTCCTGTTAGATCACGATCTATCACCACCACTCTTGTTAGATCACGATCCATCACCACCACGCCTGTTAGATCACGAATTGTCACTAATGATCTTCCAGGTTATGACTTAGGTTTGATCTGCACTTGATGTGTGGGCGCCTTTATCACCACTAAAGCAACTCGTACGAGAAAATTTTTCTCTCAAAATTAGAGAGAAAAATCTTTTTCTCTGATTTGTATGAAGTGACTCCTCTCTCTCTTTTTGGGAGAAAATAAGCCTTTTTATATTTACCTTTAGTGAAACCCTAGGCTCCAAAATAAAAGTCATGTTACTTGCTTTTTTTTCATAAGGGGCCCACCTTGTAAAATAACATAAGACCCCTTATACATAAGACTCTATTGAAATCTTATTCGATTAATTGAAACAAGTTTCAAAACATTCTTAGACGATGTCTATTTAACATATCCAAAAAATAAAAATAAAAATCAATTTGTACAAATTACTATGATTTTTGTAATAACACCGCCAGCATATTTCGCAAGATCTTTGTAGGTTTCTACTTCATTGCAATCATGTTTCCACAAAGAAATTAATAAAACCAAGAATACAAACTTACCTCTATATCCAAATCTTCCATCAACAATACCCAATCTAAATATGCAACTTGATCTCATACGCCGCTTCATTGCGTAACAAAGAATAAGACTTTTTCTTTTCTTGCTTTTCTCTTTTCTCTCTCTTTTTCTATCCATCTCTCTCTCTCTCTCTCTCTCTCTCTCTCTCTCTCTCTTTACAATTACAATCATGAAATCATAATTAACAAAGAATCAATGCTTATGAGATTTAATAAGTTTGACAGTCACTTCAAGGTTAATTAAATCTCATATGTGATCCAACTTAATGTAGACAAACTACATCAGTAAATTCACACATGATTAAGACAAATCATTCAATGAATTTACTACAGTCTAAACATAAATAGCGCCCAACTCTATTTATTAACTGTGAACTTAATTTATTTAATCATAAGATAACTAGTATTATGTCTTCTGTGAATCCATATGATGATCAAATAAATACATATAATATGATTAAACGGACCTTTTTTTTCAATATTTATGCAATTGAAAATATCTCAAATGTTATATTAATAAGAAAATAAATTAATAAGCTTTAAAAGAGCACATAATCCCAACAATGCCCATGTACATAATCATGCCCAGCACATAACAATACATCACATAAACACATGGACAGAGACATATAAATCCATATATGTACATATTAAAATAAGTTTTTCACACAAGTCAAACATATATATTGTTTATTGTGATTCGTTTAGAAATTTAGTTTACCTACCTCTTGGTATCCTCATGTAATAAATGCGTACTGATATTATCAACCTAAAATTATCAATAAAATTCTAATAAGATATAATCAAGTCTCAATCATAAACTCTAATGTCGTCAACTATCTCACTTTAAACAGCTCTTAAACTCAACCTCAAATGTCCTCAATATGTGGCACTCAAAACAGAACAGTCCATGTTCTCTGATTTTTAATAAATTATTCCCTCATTGGAAAAATCCCAAATTTTACCAACCATATGTTGACATATTGAAAGTTCTTTGATAAAAATTTCATAACTCAATTCCTTTAAAAACTATTGAACATAATTAAAGTTTCAGACATCATCAATAATGTCGAATAGTTTTATGTTTTGAACACACTTGCTTTAAAAATACGAAACAATTTATTGATTTATCATAAAATCATGAAAATTTACAGAATCCTACTAGACATATATAAAAATCATTGATCCAAATTTCGTAATGTTTGAAGAAGTCTAGCTATGGTAAAAATAATAACGTAATTCACGTTATTCGCTGAAATCGAAAATTTCCAGGTTTTCAGACTTGCTTTGAAAAATTGTACTTCATTGAAATCTTATCTGATTAACTTGAAACAAGTTTCAAAACATTCTAGACGATGTCTATTTAACATATCCAAAAATAAAAATAAAAATCAATTTGTACAAATTACTATGATTTTTATAATAACACACTGTCAGCATATTTCTGCAAGATCTTAGGTTTCTACTTCATTGCAATCATGCTTCTCCACAGCAAATTAATAAAAACCAAGAATACAAACTTACCTCTATATCCAAATCTTCCATCAACAATACCCAATTCAAATATGCAACTTGATCTCATATGTTGCTCATTGCAGAACAAAGAATAAGACTTTCTTTTTCTCTTTTTCTTTGCTTTTCTCTCTTTTCTCTCTTTTCTATCCATCTCTCTCTCTCTCTCTCTCTCTCTCTCTCTTTTCTTCAATTGATCTCTTTTTCCTTCTCTCTTATAATGAGAAAGACATCTTATTCTATTTATACTATAGTAAAAAGGATCACTAAAAACTAAAAAGACTTAAATACCTTTAGGAGAATTGGGTTATTACATCCTGGACTATCAGTTGACTAGAGATGACAGAAGAGACAAAGCAAAGCAACTAAGAGGTACGGCTATGCTGATCTGATTGCTTTTACACTGCACTCTGCACATGAGATAAATGTTGAAGAACTACAAAGTTATAAAAAGGCTATCAATTGTCAGTATGCCAATGAATGAAAGAAATCTATGGATGAGGAAATGACTTCGCTTCATAAGAATTTTACTTGGGAACTGGTTAAAGGCCTAAGAATAGGAGGATTATTGGTTGCAAATGGATGTATAGAATAAAAGAAGGTATGTCTGCAGCTGAACCAAGGAGGTTTAATGCTAGGTTAGTTGCTAAGGGATACACTCAGATGGAGGGTGTTGACTTCCAAGAAATGTTTTCCCCTGTAGTGAAACATGCTTGTATAAGAGTGTTGATGGCTATAACTGCAACACAAAACCTGGAATTAGAGCAGCTTGATGTTAAAATTGCTTTTTTGCATGGAAATCTTTAGAAAGAAATTTTTATGAGTCAACCAAAAGGGTATAAGGCTCCTAACAAAAAAGACTGTGTATTTGCTCAAGAAATCCCTCAATGGCCTGAAGCAATCTCCCAGGCAATGGTACCTTAAATTTGATGAGTTTATGACCACTCATGGATTTCAGATGTGCAATTATGATTGCTGTGTTTACTTTAAACACCTAAGCCAAATTAAACATATTTATCTACTATTGCATGTAGATGATATGTTGATTACCTGGGAAAAAAGTTCTGAAATAGATGTTTTGAAAACATTACTTGGCACTATATTTGATATGAAGGATTTGGGAAGTGCTAGAAACATATTAGGAGTTGATATATAGAAAAACATAAGTGAAGGGCTAATATTTTTATCTCAAGAGAAATACTTACAAAACATACCAGAAACTTTTGATACGGAGGATTTTAAGCCAGTACAAGCTCCTTTAGTTGCACACTTTAGGCTTTGTAATCTATATTGTACAAAGTCTAAAGAAGAAAGACCTGAGATGATCAATGTTCCATATACAAAGGCAGTAAGGTGCCTCATGTATGCCATGGTGCTGACCAGGCCTAACATCTTACATGCTATAAGCGTTATCAGTAGATACATGGCATCACCAGGCAGAGAATACTGGAAGGGAGTAAAGTGGATACTAAGGTATCTAAAGGGCACTTTGAAGCTTGGTTTGGTATATAGTAATAACTATGGAACTAAAAAAGGATTGTGGGGTTATGTGGATTTTGACTATGCAGGGGACCTAGACAGAAAAAGATCACTCACAGGGTATTTATTTATGTTGAATGACTGCCTGATTAATTGGAAGGCTTGTTTGCAGCATGTAGTAGCACTCTCCACAACTGAAGTAGAATTTACAACTGCCACTGAAGGTGCAAAGGAAGTCATATGGCTTAAGCGCTTAATTTTTTAGCTCGGTTTAAAACAAGGATTTGTATCAATCTTCTGTGAAGGCTTGAGTGCACTGCATTTGTGCAAAAACTTAGCTCACCAGGAGAAGACCAAACATATTGATATCAAACTTCACTTCATCAGAAATGAAGTCTCAAAAGGAGTTATTAGAATGGTTAAAATACACACTGATGAAAATCCTTCTGACATGCTCACAAAGGTAGTTCCTATAGCTAAGTTCAAGAAATGTTTAGACTAAGTTAGTATATCCAACACATGATATGAAAAGATTAGTGAATGAATCAATTGTAGGGTGTTTGATTTAATGTGGAGTATTGTTGGTTGTAAGGTGAATGTAAACACTTTGTTCCAAACGACAACATTTCAGTTGATAAAATGTTTAATAAACTCACATGATAAGCATGACACCTTTCTTAAGTTGAAACAACATTATGTGCCAGCATTTTAGTGTCACTTGGTTTTAGTAGATAACGCAAGTAATCACATGAGCATCAATGAAGCCAAGTTCGTTATAACATAATCCTTGTATACATGTCATGAAGCTGTGCATTTTGGGTTGTTAAGGTTGTTGAGAAACTAGTTTATAAGTTGTTAGTCTTCAAAGAAGTAATTATAACTTGAGAGAGAGATTGAGGGAATTGTAGAGAGAAAGTGAATACTTGTTTTTTGTTCTCGAACTCTCTGTAACAAGCTTCTTGAATCTTTCAATAAAGTCTGCTAATGGATTCACCCCTGGATGTAAGCCATTAATGGATGAATCACATTAAGAGCTCTATGTTATGTTGTTTGTTCTGGTTTTTCTCCAATTTCTTAAATTCCTGTGTTGATTAATAATCCTTTGTATCCAGTCAAGTTAGGTTTAGTTGATTCTCTAAAGTCGATCTAATCTATCGAATGCATCTTGATTGATCTTGGTGGAGGATCCTGGGAGGATCTGGTTCTGTGAGTTAATTGAACAAATTAGATTCTACATTTATAAAACTGAAAATTACCACAAAGCTTGAAATAGGAAAATGCGACAAATATTCCTTAAACCCAATTAAATTTGATTTTTCTATGTGCTTGCTTCCCTCAAGAGCTCTTCTAAACCCTTTTCCTTTCACAGAAATGAACAAAGTGGGACCATACCTGAAGCGACCCACCCGAACCACCAGGGCGAGTCTATCTGATCTCGCTTAACTGAATTAAAAATTATAATATCTGAAAAATTCTATCAAAAATTCGGCAAAACCTCCTCTATAAATATAATATACCCAACCTGCAAATTCATGAAATTAACACTCCCAATATGAATTTAAATCCAACCAACACCCACAACCAACTTCTTTAATCCACATACCAAATCTCATCCAAATACCACAACATCAAATACAATAAAATATTCTTAATCGCACTTATGAAACAAATTATACAATCCAAAATATCTTAATAAAATATCTACAATTCCTAGCACCATCATATAACTCGAAAATCAATCTACAACTGCTGCTATTGGGTCGACTGATGTACCTGTAAGTCTCCTGAGGGGGGGAAATATAATAAAAGCGGAGTGAGCATAAAACTCAGTGAGCTCAGTGAGTGGATAGTAATTTTTAAAAAAACAACAGATTTAATCTTTTTCTAAACAATCTCATTAAAATCTCGAAAAAACTTTAATAACTTCTTTTAATTCAAATTATACACTAGGAAAATGAAATTACTTAAATTCGTATAAAATCAATGAAATAATAATTCTGATAACATCAAATACCGAATCACGAAAACCATCAACTTCTAAACACAATTTCACCAAATCACATGCGAAATAAAATCACTAATAAATCATTTAACATTTAAATCATATCTCAATAACATATAGAATACGCAAATCTGAAAATCATCACTAAACAAGTACCCAAGGTAATAATCTCATCTATCCGGACCTCAGCGGACGGGCAATGACGTACTATCTGGGTATCATCACGCCCCGGAGCGACACGGATAAGCTGGGAAGTACTATCTCATATCTCAACAAGTTTGTACATATATCATCTGTAATCATCATACTGCATGCATATGCCCCCAAAAGGTGAAAGCGCCCAAACACACCGCCCAAAGCCTCTATGTGTGTTCAGCGGGCCCCAAAGGCCTCTCATCTCATCTCATTTTATCTGTATCACTGTATCTGGAGGGGAGGGTACTGTCTAATGATTTTAAAAACAATCTCTATACTCATAATGATATAAAATCAATTCATACTTCCAATAATACATTTCCTTTCATCATCACATTTAAATCCACTTTTCTCAACTTCAAAATACCATCATATTTATTCAAAATCAATACGGAAATTCAATAACCAATTATATTTTAATATAATATCAATGCGTGAATAAAATCCATTTTCAAGAAAATCATTAAATCAAACATTTAACATACTCATTTTGTAAACATGCTTTACTATCGCAATTAACCATGGAGATAGGTTTTGTATATTCCACTCACAGTGACAATGTCCAATCTCGGTATCAATAACGTCTGTAGCCTGATTCTCGTTTGTGGATCCTCTTATTTCAATTAAACGACATAATTATTCTCCGTAACATGAAATACCACTAATTTTACACAATAAAACTCGAATCGAATATTTATCCGCAATAAACTATTCCCGCATTAATAAAATTACCGAAATGTTCTTAATAATTAAAATTACCGAATCACCCTAGAATTGTCAAATTACCTCACTGCCCTTATCAAAATTACCAAACTATCCATAATTTCCAAGAATTACAAATTCATGACTGGACTCACAATGGCGACGGGAAGCTCAAGTCTGCAAGTTCCGACCACACTGAGTCTAATGGTGCAGGCGGTGGCCTCCCATGCGTGACGATGGCGGCGGATCTAAGCTCCAAAAGCCGTGACTTTTCTGGTGGTCGTTCACGGCAAATACGGCGTTCCCGGTGGTCGTGGTTGGTTGGAAAAGGTTGCTGGAAAGCTAAGGAACAATTTCCAACTGGTAGCATCACCCAACTCCGGTGGAATCAATGGTGACAGAAAACGGGTCTTGGCCGCAACTTCCGGCCTCCTTTTGCCGGCGTTCCGGTCAATTTCCAGCAACGAGGATGGCAGGGATATGTAGCTCGTCTCTCAAGCTTCGAAACGATACCTTGCTTGCCTAGAACGGAGGTTGGAAGAGGGAGATCCGGCCAGGTCAAACTCGCGGGTCGGATCCGGGTCGGGTCAAACCCGGTCAACCCTCCTCTCTCTCTTTCTCTTTCTCTCTCTCTTTCCCTCCTCAATATAAAGAAATGGAAACATTCTTTTTTCTTTTTTTTTTCTTCTTCTTTTACAAAATACAAATTAAACGAATATCGGACCCGTGACAGAAATAAAATCTGGTTTCCCGAGCTTCTAATCGCGCTCAATTTATCTCAATTCAACACCGTAATAATTCCTAAATTAATTCGGGCATCAAATAAAGGAAAATCGAGTCTGGGGTATTACAATACCATTCACCCTAAAAGTACTTGTCCTTTAGCTTTACACGGGTCATAATTTTTCCCTTTATTTGAGAAGTTAAAAAATAATTTATACTTCAAATTAGTCAGTTTAACTGGCTAAGAATATTAAATATTGACAGGATGCATTGGAGCAAAATAAAGAATAAAACAGACAAAGAGCACATTGTCTGAAAATCAATAGGCAGTTGTATTCGTAAATATAAATTTCTTGAGAAGTATAGGAAAACAAGTTAGAAAGTAGCTTCTCTGACTTAAGTTTGTTGCAGTTCTCTTTCACATGTTTATATGTATTCCAATGTTCTTTGCTAATTTGCTTAACATATTTAGTTGGGTTTCAAGTGCTAAATTAGACTATGACAACTTTTTCAATGTATCTTGGGATTTCTAGGGGTCAGATTTTTGCTATTTTTTCACTGCCCCTACATTGAAGACGTGGATGATCCACCAGTTCCTGGTTCCCCAAATAACTGTAAGAAATAAGATATTCACTATGAGCATATAGTGCTTCATGTTGTTATAAAAATTGAGAAACTTTACAAGACTGCACCATCCTTTATAAGAAAAGAAGAAGGCTTTCTTTAATTCAATAGCATAGGTTAAAACTGAGTCTCTATCATTTCTATACATTAGTCAACTGGTTTTGCAGTTTATACAGTAAAACCAAAGCTAAGTCTCTAGTATTTCTAAACATTAGTCAACTGGTTTTCCAGTTTATACAATAAAACCTCTATAACTTAATAGGGTTGGGAGCATGTAAAATCTATTAATTAAAAGAGATATTAAATAATAGATAAATTAATAATTTGTTAATTTATAGATTTACTTACAATTTAATTTACATATATTTAGTAACTAAATACTTAATGTGTTTTATCAATATTGAATATGGATTAAACTATACATTCAATAAGAAAAATAAGAGATTAGATCCAACTTGATTTAAATTTAAGAAAAAACAAGTAACAATAGAGCTATACTTTACGTAATTAAACTATCATAGTCAACTATTGTTGATGTTGAAGAGCGACCTCAACAACTGAATTTATTTTGGTGGAGAAGATAGCACGATCTGATCCTGTAAGATGAGTTGAACATGAATTTCTCAACATCCCAATGTCATGCATCATATTCTCCAATTATCATCCAAAAGGTTCATCCTCCCCTCATCTCTTTCTCTATTTTTACATTATCTTGCCCCCCTTCTAGATAGTTGGCCATTTTGTCCTTTTTATATGGTAATGGATCTATCAACTCCTTAATTCTGAGATCAATATACCACGAATAATGGTTTAGTTTAGGTTAAAACTGCCTATCAACATCAGTCCCTTAGTTTTCAATACCAAGAAGACATGATCGGTGTTGGAAACTTAAAAACAAATAGTAAAATAAAATCCCTCCAGCCTCTCAAAATATAGAATCAAATATATAAATTTAATCTAAAAATGTAGCATTAAACATGTAAATATCAACCTCAAATTGTAGAATCAAATATATAGATGTAGACCTCAAATTGTAGAGTTAAACATGTAGAACAAAATTTGTTGATATCAATCTTAACATATACATGTGGATGTCGATCTCAAATTACAAAATTAACACATGTAAATGTCTACCTCAATAAGGCTAGGAAAATAAATCAATTGGACCTCTATAAGGCAAAATTATTTTACCGAGCTAGACCTCAACAAGCTAGCAGAACAAAATCAAATTGACATTAATAAGGATAATATAATTTATCAAGCTAGTTAACAAGGCTAGCAGAACAAAATCAATTGAACCTTAATAAGACCAAAATGGCTACTTCGATCTCAATAAGACCGAATCATATAATTTATTCACATTGGACCTCAATAAGGCCAAAATAATTTATCAAGCTAGACCTCAATAAGGCCTAGATAGCAACATCGATCTCAAAAAGACTGAATCATATAATTTATTCACATTGGACCTCAACAAGGCCAAAGTAGTGTATTAAGATAGACCTCAATAAGGCTAGTAGAATAAAATCAATTGGACCTTAATAAGGCCAGATAGCGACCTCGATCTCAATAGGACTGGATCATACAATTTATTCGTGTTGGACCTCAGCAAGGCCAAAACAATTTATCAAGCTAGACCTCATAAGGCTAGTAAAGCAAAATCAATTAGACTGCAATAAGGCCAACATAGCGACCTCTATCTCAACAAGATCGAATCATATAATTTATTCACGTTGAACCTCAACATGGCCAAAATAATTTATTAAGCTAGACCTTAATAAGGCTAGCAGAAAAAAAAATCAATTAGACCTCAATAAGGCCAAGACAGCAACCTCGATCTTAATATGTAGATGTCGATCTCAAAATATAGAATTAAGTTGTAGAATCAAATGTATAAGTTGAAGTGGATCTCAACAAGACCACAAAAGTCAATGTTAAGAAATCAAATATGTAGATGTAACCTCAAAATGTTGAATCAAATATATAGTCATAGATCACAAATTGTAGAATCAAATATGTAGTTAGCTGTAGATCACAAATTATGGAATCAAGTATATAGCTGCAGATTGCAAATTGTAATCAACTATGTAGATGTAGATCTCAAGTTGTCGAATCAAATATGTAGATATCGAAGTTGACCAAAGTATAGCTGGACCTCAATAAGGCTAGTAAAATCGTGAAATCAAAGCCAAGATGAATACATTAGACTATAATTATATGAAATCAAAATATAAACATACCAATGAAGAATTTTCCTAATATAAGCTTGTTGACTCTTTTAATAAAGAAACTAAACAAGTGCTGAAGATTGTGAAATTATTCGTTGGGGCTTCAATTGTTATCCAAATCTCATCTAATTTACTAAAAGAGTTTACTACCTTAAATGATGCTACGACCCATGAAAAACTCAGAATTTATGCTTTATAAGACTATAATAAGTCTCTGAAATTTCATGGCTTAGCTTATTTTCTCTTTCAATTTATACCAGATACAATGTTGATTATCCACATATTTGAAAATGCATTTGCATGCCATAAGATAATAGAACTTGAATTTGCATTCTAAAATTAAGCATCCAGGTATACAAACATCCATGTTCAGGTGGATCTAATAATTACCCCATATATATATATACCTTATTGGCTTGAATTTGCATTCTAAAATTAAACAACCAGGCATACAAACATCCATGTATAGGTGGATCTACTAATTCCCCCATATGTATACACACACACACACACCTTATTGGCTTAAACAACCAGGCATACAAACATCCATGAAGTTGTGCTCTTAGTGTAGTCCGCTCTTGTAACTTTCACATCCAAGTTCTTTCCTCTGTCAACTTTTAAAATCAGCCATGACCAACACATGTCCTTAAACAATTTGTGCTATTTCCTTTTCATACTTCTAGCACTTTTCAACAGTCATTGTAAATTATGCAATGTGAATTAAAACCATTTGTTACTATAACTAATATATAATATTTTCATACTCAAAAGTAGTAATTGAGCATCGATTAATAATGTATATATAATTCATGCTCTTATTGAATAAATGATACAGAACTTGGATTTCAGTCCTTGGTTTTTGGGTAGAGTTCTCTTGAGCAAATAAATTTATATGTGTAACCACAATATGCAATCACTATATTGCCTAAGGCAAGTTCCAAACATTCAGTTACTATAATGTTAAAGACAATATAATTTCACTCATTTAGGTTGTGGATAAGTAGTCTAAACAATGGCCATTTTTCGGATATCATGTTAAACCTTTTGCTATTATAGCTCCAATACGTAAACAAGATTTATAAAACTTGTAAAGCTAGGGATTTACTCATCTTTATCAAAGCAAGGCAAATAAATTGACTAACCAATACCATAATAAATTAGTCTAGTAGAGAGTTGAAACCAACTGAACAATAGCCTTTAAGTGAAAATATTATGCATGAAGTTAAAGTTTTGAACAAATGCACCTGAGGTAGTTCTTTGTTGCCTTTTAACTTCTTTTACATATTTCATCAAACAGCTCTAGACTAGATTTTAATTTGATCGGGTCTCATCAAATGGGCTTCATTGTAGGCAATCACCTTATCTTTGGCCAAAATAAAAAGAATTCCAAAAGTTCTTAGTATTTAGTTTCTATAAAATTCTAAAAACTTCACCGTGTTGAGAATTCTCATACGAGACTCCAAACAACAGAACTTTGCGTATAGTGGTTGCATGCCTGCCATTCTTTTGCATGGCCTTTAAATTTCTTCCGTACGGCTCTTTTCTCTATTCCCCACAGACGGCGCCAAGATGTTGATGTTGAAAAACGACCTCAGCAACTGAATTTGTTTTGGTGGAGAAGACAGCACGATCTAATCTGTACTGTGAGTTGAACAAGAATTTCTCAACATCCTAATGTCATGCATCGTGTTCTCCACTTATAATCGAAAAGGTTCATCCTCCCCTATAGTTGGCCATTTTGTCCTTTTTATGCGGTCATAGAGCCATCAACTCCTTAATTCTAGGATCAATATACCACCAATAATGGTTTAGTTTAGGTTAAAACCGCCTATCAGCAACTATATTAGTAATTTCAGTAAATTATTAATTTATGATTTGAATGGGACCATAAGGTTATATAAGATTTTTATAGAAAAGCATATGTCTTATTATTTTATTGAAATTATTAATTTAGTTCATTGATCCAAGTCGGGACTGTAAAATTTTATTATATAATAGAGATTATTAATTTATCGAATATTAATTTAAAGAGGTTCTACTATACTTACAACTAAGTATACTAAATTCTTAACTACCTTAAAGGCACTTCAGATGCCTAGGATACATGAAGAAATCACACCTACTATTGTTGTACTATATAATAAGTAAAACGTAACATATAGGAAAAAGAAGTTCCAAATTATTCAAAGTTTTGTTCTAAACTGATTAATTCAATTTTGAAAAACAATAACTGATTAAGCAGTAGCAAAATCCACCCTATCTTAGAAATCCTTGAACTTCATGTAGTCGGAAATATTCATGTCGTATTAAGCTTTAGAAATACAACTCAAATACAAGCCAAATATCGTTGTCTGAAATGATTTCATACTTGCAATCTGGGAGTAAACTGATACAAGATACAAGATAGGGTTTGGATGGGTCTAATAACTAGTGGTATAGAAAGAGAGAACAAAAACACAGTACATGTAATTATGTGAAGTTAAAATATTGATAGAAGAAATTTGAGACACCAAGTCACTTTTTACATATAGGAAGCAACTTATTAACAAAAGGAATTGTACACAAAATTCTTCATTGTAAAAAGATAATTAGAAAAAGACATTGTTTGGGATGCCTTTTAAAAATGTAATTTATAAGCAATTGTCAACTGTGTTATCATAGGCTTACGCCAATGTTCACTGAAAATTATAGTGAGATGAAGACTTTACACATAATTTAAGTAGGTTTTTGTATGAGAATGGAGGTGTATACCAACTATATAATTGCAGAATGCATCTGAAGTGATTTTAAAACTCAAACACATCTAAAAGCTAAGTTCCATGGATGATCAGTTTGCTTTGCTCCAAAACTATTATCCCTACACTATAACTAGAAATGATGTTTCTAGAAATCATGACAATTCTAAACCCACACAAATAAAATTAAGAGTGTTTTTTTGGATCTATATTGCACTGTATTACTGACATGCATCGAAATATAGTAACAAGCACATTAAATGGTTTCAACTTGCTTATGAGAGTCATCAAAGGTGGCAAGGAAAACTTAGTCCTCTCATGATCCCATTTCCCTTTTAGGATGCCAGTAATGATTTCTTGTAATAGTGTTCCTTCATAAGAACCTGAAAATTATCAAAGAAAAATTATCAAAAGAAAATTACTAGAAGAACTATTATCAAATCTTTGCTGTGTCCAAATATAAAAAGATGCTAAAACTAATATTATAAATCAATCTTTGTCTAAAAATTGTTTAAGAGTAACAAAATTTAATGTTGAGAAACCTGCACCAAAACACACTCATGAAAATTTAATATGTAACACCTTGGGCAAATCCCACGTTGTAAAGCATGGGAGGGATGTTAGGTTTATAAAGGGTGATCCACACTTTAATTGTCAAGACGTGTTTTTAGGTGTATGGGCACCCTTAGAACAAAACTGAACTAGCCTTATTGGGGCCCAAAGTAGATAATATTTTGTCAGGTATGGGTTGGGTCATGACAGATAGTATCAGAGTAGCTCCTCGTGTCTTATTGAGCGATGGTAGGGCAAACCTCAACGAGGACACTGATTCCTTAAGGGGCGTGTATGTAACACCTTAGGCCAATCCCACATCGGCAAAGCACAGGAGAGATGTTGGGTTTTTAAGGAGTAATCCATACCTTAATTGGCAAGACGCGTTTTAGGGTGTATGGGTGCTCCAAAAATAAGACCGTGCGGGTCTTGTGTTGGGAAAATACGATCTTTAAAAGCATATGTATTTATTTAATTGTAATAAATAATTTTTCTGATTAATAAAATAAATAAAGTATTTCATTTAAGTATCTTAGTTGCATCAATATTTTGAGTAAAGTCCATTTAATCATATTATATGTATTTATGTTATCACCGTTTGAATTCATAAAAGACATAAATACAAGTTATCTTATGATTAAATAAATTAAGTTCGCAGTTGATAAATAAAATTGGGTACTTTATTTAGGTATAGACTGTTATAAATTCATTGAATGATTTGTCTTAATAATATATGAATTTATTGGTGTAGTACGACTACATTGAACATGATCATATATGAGATTTAATTAACTTGGTAATAACTGCTAGACTTATTAAATCTCATAGGCATTAATTTTGCTAACCGTGGCTAACTTTTTGAGTAGAAGATGGCTGAATATGGAGTGTAGTTATTCTAGAAACGCATCTTCTTAGTTTGAAAGTTAAAAAAAAAATGTCTTATTTTAAGTGTGTTCTTTCTAACTTTTTCTTTTTGACTTCTCCTTTATAAATATACATTTTCAAATTTTCGAGTCAAAGATGGCTGAATATGGAGTGTAATGACTCTAGAAACGTATCTTCTTAGTGTAAAAAATAAAATCAGACATTTTCCTTTTCTATCATTTTAAGTTTAACTTTTCTAATTAATTTTTCTGCATCATTGTCACCTTTCTGCATGCATACTTTCTTTTTATATTTAGAATAGGTTGAGGGATAGAATGTCATTAAAAAAAAATTATGAGTTTTTAACATTGGATGACATAATAACTTTCAAATTTTAATATTTGTATTATCTTTGGTCTTGAGTGATGTTACACCATGTTTGCTATTCTACATGTTGATGTTGGAGACAAATATGAGTTGCTTGAAGGAATGCACATGTCATAATAAAGTCCAAGTGAGGTTTTGAGCTTATAATTTTTCTCGGAGAGTAACACCTTTTTGCCCATTCTTTATACAACTTAGCAAATTATTATTTTATACATAATCTCTAGATTTCCTTTGAATCAACTTCTAAAAAAAATGAAAAAAATGAAATGAATGATTAACCAAAAAAAAAGAAGAAAAAAATATGTTACTACATCTGAAGGTCCACTTAACTAGTAGATATAGAAGATTATTTAGAGCCCTAAAAGATGATGGAAATGCCATCTTTAACTCGTTTGAGCCTTTCAAGCCATTCTTGTTATGCAATATCCATAGTTAGCCCTTTTGAGCTTTTAAAAAAAAAGTATTTTCTTTATTAACTTATCATCCTCACCCACTCTAATTTGGAGTATTACCCGATGACTTATAAGTTTCATCACCTGTTCATATTTGAGAAAAAATATAAATAATTATTTTGTTTAGCAAAGTTGTGCCATACAAAAAAAAACTAGGTCCAAAAAAAAAAGAAAAGAAAAAAAGAAGAAAAAAGAAGAAAAGAAAAAAAAGAGAGATATACAATAATAAATAAGTGATATGCACTTTATAATTTCCAAAAGATCTCTATTTTTCTCAAACATGTATTTTTTATTTTCCCTATTTCTCCTTCTTTGTTAGCCATGTCCCTAGCCTATGTTACGTCCTAATAAAAGTCCTTCTTGATTTTAGGGAACTATAGTCTGAAAGGATATAGTGATGCATAAAAAAAAGTAAAAAAATGATAAATACATTGGGTTGACTAATATTTTGTTGGAGATCGCATTATTTCTAAGCTGTAGGTAAATTTCTTTCATCTTGGTGAGGGTGTGTGATATTTCTTTATTATTTTCTCTCAATTTACCGTTTATTGTAGTGACAATTTTTATTGAGTTTAATTTCTTTCTGAGAGTATCACTTCTACCAATGAGATTTTAGGGTTTGATATGTCATTCTTGAAAGTGACTTGATTCCTATAGTTATGACAAAGTCTTCTGGACTGATGCATGTGGATGGTTGATGTGGGTGTGATGTTTCTTTAGACTAGAGATAATGCTTATACTTTTATTTGATTGCTATCATTAATTTGATTGAATAAACACAATTATTTTTTAAAAAAAATTACTTTTAGGTTTGAATTTTGTCTTCGCTTTATTTGCTAGGGACTAGTAATAAGCTGGCTGGGGGTTGTGTTGAGTGTTAGAAAGCGTATATTTATAAAGGAGAAAATCCTCATTTTACACTTCAAGTCTCACTAACATTGCTACTTTTATGTATTTAAGTCTTTTGTTATTTAATTATGTGTGTTTTGTTATAATTAAGTATTTTATGTATTTTAGGGGCATCATGATCGTTTTACAATAAACGAGTGATCAGACAGCAAAATAAACATCATTTTTGAACTCGGGACAGTCGAAAACCTTAGAAGGAGAATAAAAAAAAAGGGCACTGTTCACATGTACGGTACTGTTCATGTTCCTGTTCACGACAATGTTTACATATATGGTCCGATGACATGGCGTTGACCGATGATGTGGCATCGACCGATGACGTGGCAACATTTGATTGGACGAATGATGTAGCATTGACCGATGATGAGTCACGATCCTATTGGACTGAAATTCTTATGTACTGTTGATCGATGACATGGTAGCATTTCAGTGGACCAAAAATCTTGCGTACGATATATGCATATACATGAGATTATTTACTATTCATACTGCATCACTATTCAAGCCGTCGCTATTCAAACCGCGTTACTGTACAAATCGCGTGGTCAAAACCACGGTCAAACCGCATACTGTTCAAACTGCATACTGTTGACTAATGACGTGGCATAATCCTAAGCGTCCGAACTGTTTTTAATCTGATGATCATGATTTACTCAATGTATCTTTAAAAAGGGGGCTCTCCCCCCTAATTTGATACCTCTAAATCCATTTTTGAGCTTAGTTTTCTGTAATTCCTTCTCCATTTTTTATTTTCTACGTATTTTAATAAATTTCCATTTTACTCCTAGTTCAACTATGAGTGGCTAATTTTCTTTCAAGCTTGGGTTAAAGGTGAAATCTCAACATGTTCCATAGGCTTAATTTGGTAAATTTATTTTTTCTTTCCCTCTAATATTTGTGGACATTTGGACTTTTCGTCAACAAATATTAATAATCTTATTTAGATACCGCCCTGGTATAACCGACACCCTAGTACAAGATTATTATTATTTGGCATGATAAGTCCTTAACACCATATTTATTTTAGCGTGGTTCATAAGATGTGGAAGCCCCCCTCATGATTTAATTGGCATTAATAAGAAATATTTAGCCCATGGAATATGTTGATACAGATCCAAATATCCAAGCGCTTGAATTTCAATAGTTCCAATTTAATTTATTCTCACCATTCCAATTCAAATTCTAGGATAATCTAGATCAATTCCACCACAAATCCAACCACTCACTTACAAAATTAATTCTACACATAATTAAAATCCACCTCCTTGTGGGATCGATACTCGACACCATTAATCTATTCTACAATAGATTCGTGCGTTTGTGAGTTCAATAAAATTTGCACAACATGAACCCCCGGTGTTATTTAGAAATCTTTTCGTGTTTTAATCTCATTATTGTAAAATAGAAGGTTATATCGGACAACGATACTGTACTTTTTTCCAATTAAGGTTTTTCACGTAAAAATATGGATCTCGTATGGTTGATTTATTGTTTTGGATTATTTTGGTTTAATTTCTATTTATTTATTTGTAATACACATCTCATTTTAATTACAAAAATAGGGAAAGAGTTAGTTTTTGCTTTTTCTGGAGATGCTTTTGTGAGTTCCTTTCCAAACAAGCTTGAGAAAGTCATATAGTTACTGCAAGTGTTTACATGACTATCTCTCCCTATATATAAATTTGTTGTACATATGTCAAAAATCAAGTGGAAAGTGAAGAACTTAGACAAGCAAAATATAAACAAAAAGTTAGGATCCTTTCTCGGCTTTTTCTCTCCTACTCCTCCTAGGTTTTTAAGGATCTATTGACATATGTCATTGATGAAATTAAATGGTTAAGATTTTATTTTATTTTATTTTTACCATCGCATCCAAACTCACGTGTGACTCTTCTCAATTTTTTTCTTTTTTTTGCAAATTTTGTCCCTCTCGACATACATCCCACTTATAAAAACAGACACACATCCCACTTATAAAAATGTTGTAGCTAAATATTTTTATTTATTTATTTATTTTTGAAAAGAAAAAATGCAAACTTAATTCTTCTTGTTTGCTCAAGTTTTTCCTTTTGAAAACCCGGTCAAAAATCATCTCAACCTAACTTTTGTAATCATTATTTTGTTTTGAATTAAACTTATTAAAGTGCAAAACTAAAGAAACTTAAATGGGAACTGGGATTTTTCATCTTCTAATTCCGTGGATGCAAATCTTGATGGTTGCTAATGAGTTATGGTATGAACTCATATTGGCGAGAGTTGTGACTAGGATCAAGTTTAGTAATCACGGTAGCTCCTTCTGAATTAGTAGCCAACCATTGTGAAATTTTTTTTAAATTTTTAGAAAAAAGAAAGTCTACACCGGAAGGTTTAGAGAAATTGTCATGTAGACCTAAAATTTAAAAAAAAATGGATATCAAGACTCACTTTTTACCATAATACCTTTTAAATCTTTTAATTAAAAAATTGACTTTGAAATTATTAACATTATTAACAGGTGTTATATAAATAATGTAATCTCTCTAGTAAATTAATAATATTAAAATATTTTAATATTAATAAATTTAAAAATGTAAATGGTTATATTTATTGTAATAGGATATTTGTATTTATTGCAGATATTTCAAATAAGTACAGGAAAAGGACATTTATAGCCTAAAGTTCGGAAAAATAATTACCAACACTTCCAAATTTTCAAAAAGGGGGACCAAAACCCACTTTGCACCATAATACTCCTTATCTCTATTATCCCAAAAAATTGACTCTAATGTTTTACAATAAATAGAGTGCAACATTAAAATAAATGTAACATTATATACATTATAAAATAATTTTAATATTTTTAAAAATATTTTAATATTTTACAATCTATTAGATATATTTATTATATTAAAGTAAATTTTTTAATAAATAGAATCATAGATTAAAATAAATGTATTTAAATTTAAATTATTTTGAAGATTATGTAAAATAATAATTTTAACATTATTAGTACGTGACTTTTTTTAAATGTAAAAAAAAGTTTAATTCAAATATTTATTTAAAATCCTACAATAAATAAAAATATACTATTAAAATAAATATAATAATTTACATATTTAAATTTATTAAAATATTAAAATATTTTAATATTGTTAGTCTTCTGTACAGATTACATTATTTATATAATATTTGTGTTTAGAGAAATTTTAAAGTTAATTTTTTGTTATAATAGAGGTAAATGATATAATGGTCAAAATGAAGTTTTGGTGTCCCTCTCTGAACATTTGGGGTGTTGATGACTATTTTCTCAAATTTCATGGTGTAGATATCCTTTTTCCACTAAATATTTGCCTAAAATACCTTTTACAATTAAAAAAATTCTCACATACTAATAATGTAAAAGTTATTATTTTACATGATAATCAAAATAGCTTAAATTTTAATACATTTATTTTAGTATTGTGTTTCTATTTATTATATCTAATAGATTGTAAAATATTAAAATATTTTAAATATTGGAATTATTTTAAAATGTATATATTATTACATTATATTTCTATTTATTTTAAAATATTGAAGTCAATTTTTTTGGAACAGAGGCAAAGTGTATTATGGTCAAAAAGAAGTTTTGATGTTCTTTAAAGACTAGGAGTATTGGTGACTATTTTCTCAAACTTTTGTAGTGTAGTCCCTAATTTTTAATTACAATTAGCCTAGTCAGCGATTTTGCACATTTTTATGGATAGAGTAAAAATTAATTTTTTTTTATCTTTTTACTTTTGTTAAGATTCAAACTCATGTGACCTGTAAAAGTTATTTAAAAATCACTTAATCAAATTTCTAGAAATTACCCTTAAATTTAGTGAAAATACATTTCGTTTACACCTAACTTCGTAAAAAAAAGGAAGAAAGAAAAGTTACCGCAAACCCTTAAATATTATTATTTTACCCGAAGAATAGAAAACCAAGAAAAGGGATCATTAGTTAATATTTTATGTCATGAATTATAATAAATGTTACTCGGGGTAAAAGAGTAACATTTAATGTCCTCTAGACAAACATTTTTCAAACCCTTTAATAAACAATTAATTACTTTAGTATAGATACAGTAGTAAACTATGTTATTTAATAAAATCAGTGTTGAATTCACTATTAAACTAGGTGGTTTAACAACATATCTGTACTGACTTTATTAAACCATATAGTTTAATAACATGTCCACATAAAAAAAAAGAGAGCGCATGCATGTTAGAAGAACTATACATACATATATACATACTTACTTACATATAGTTCTTATCTTGTCTGGGATCCTAGACTTTATTAAAGTTCAGAAAAACTATTAAGCGGTGCGATTTAATAGTATTATGTCATTATGTTATTAAAATGCGTGGCATAGTAACTTTCACAGGCATAACACTTATTAAACCCCATGGCTTAATAGTTTTCCTCAATTTTAACAAATCTAGGATCCCGGACTGGAACACTTATATATATAGTTTCAATTTGGTCTAGGATCTTGCACTTTATTAAAGCCTAGAAAAACTATTAGGTTGTGCCGTATAGTAGCATTATGCCATTATAGTAATAAACCACATAACTTAATAGTTTTTCTAAACTTTAACAAATCCACGATCTTGAGTTGAAACATTTATATATATATATACATATATGTAGGGGTGGGCAAAATACCCGATCCGAAAAATTTCGGGTTCGAATCGAATCGGGTTATGAATAGAACCCAATCGAATGAAATCTTACAAATAGTCGGGTCGGGTAAAACCGATCCGATTGAAAAACCCGATCAGGTTGCTTTAAAAAAAAAAGAAAAAAAAAACTAAACCTAAATGGCTAAACACATGCACACCACACACAGTCACACACAAATCACATATTCACAGAGTTACACAAACACACAAGACTCACAACATAACACAAACCCCAATTCAACCATTTGCGTATTTGTTTTTTATCAAAATTTCTTTCTATCAAAATTCTTTCCTTTTTTCTTGTTTTCTTAATGCGATTTTTTTCAGAAGACAAGGTGCAATGATGATGAGCGAAATTGATCTCTTTAAATTGAGATTAACATGAGGAAACCTCACAACACTCAACACACCCTTAAGAAGCAAGAAAACACTCTCTCCCTTCCACAATATGTTGCTACCGTGATGCGAGTCCAGCTATTTACTACTGCGTCTGCGATCTGTTGTTGCCGTGCTACTGTCATGCTACTATTGTGTTATGTCCAGCCATCTACTGCTACGTCCGCGATCTGCTACCGTCGTGCTGCGTCCGACTATCTCTCCTTCCTCTCAATTTGCTGCTGCTACACGTCCACCGATCTATTGCAAAAAACCCATCTGTGATCTGCTGTCGTGGCCGCAGATCTGCTGCTTCAAGGCTCAAGCCTCTGACTTAAGTTTCTCCTTTTTGTGTTTTGAATTTTGAAGCTTTTATGGTATATTAGTATATATGTTTTGAATTGACCGATTTTCATCGACCCGAATTGACTTGATTTAACCCGAGGTAAACCAAACTCAATACGATCTGTTTTCAATCTGAACCGATCCTACCCAAATTCAACCTATTTTTGGACTTGACCTGAACCGATCTGAATATATATCAGATCGAATCCGGTCGGGTTGTAAGGTAGGATTGTATTCGGATCAATGTTTGCCCAACTGAAATAACCTGAAATCTGACTGGGTTGACCCAAACCCAACCCGAATCTAATTTTGCCCACCCCTACATATATGTATAGAAATATTCCAATTTAGGATAATAGATTTTATCAAAGTATGGCAAAGCTATTCAGTCATGCAGCTTAATAGTGTAATGATCGTGACAAATTTAATAACTTTCTCAGACTTCAGTAGAATTCAGGATCCCAAAATATGCATACATACACATACATACATACATACATGTAGAGATAGAGTGATAATATAACTACAAACTCTTATAAAAAAATTTTTTACAAGTTAATGTGCTATGATTTAATTGGTTGGATTAGATATATCTTGTTCTACATTATTTGTTTTTATTATTTTATATTTTTATTCAACCAATGAGTTAATGCCAAATTAACTTATATAAGAATTTATGGTTGTATCATCACTCATTATCAAAATTGTTATGAATTAATAAGTGATAATTATTTACCCTCTTATGTTCTTTGGATTTCATTAGATTTCTTATTTATCTCAATTGGAAAATTATTTTAAATTTTTTAACATAGATTCTTTCACCTAGTTTTGAGTTCTTTTGTGCTGTACATGTTTAAGTTTCAAGTAACAAATTGTTAATGCAGTTTCTTATCTAACACATGGATTCTTCTCAAAGACGCAATAATGGACAACAAAACCTCTGAGGATACAAATCCAGCCACTCCCTCAAGCATCCTTGATCCAAACCATGCACACAAAAACTATTTGAACGAACTTTGAAAGGCCAGTTTTTGGCAAAATGACTTCAACAAGATTTACAACTTCAATTATACGCAATAAAAATAATAGTTAGTGAATGACTACAGAAAAAATATTGATAGAAGCTTTAGCAGAGTTAAAACAAGAAATTCCACACCTAAATCTAGTAGGATATAACTATAGAGAATTTAGTCAAAAAGAGTAATAATATTCAACACATCTCCTTTATCACATGAAAAAAAAAGAAAAATAAACATTAAATATTATGCTTTTACAAATTTATCCATATTTAATTTCAAAAGAAATAATTTGCAATATTAATATAAATAAACAAAATAAATTATTAGACAAGTACAAAACAAAAACCTTAATTTTCATTGAAAACTTTCCCTCCAAAAACCTCTTTGCTACTGAATGATAACAAGGACCGCCTTTTGTTAATACTTTAAATATACCAAAAAAAAGGAAAGAGAAAACGGACGTTAGGTTCCGATTAGGGGAAACTTGTACGTGGCTTGTTATACTAGCAGTGCAAACTGATATAGTCCTAATTCGGGTAGACCATCAAAATATATATATCTGGTTTCCCACCTATATACAGAGTGCTCCCAAAAAAGCTTTATGAAAATTACAGAAGTCATTTTGCCAAAACCTAGTCTTTCAAAGTTCATTTAACTACTTCTGAAAACATGCAGGTCAAAAATACCTTTAACTCCGTATCAACGCCCTAAAATGCCTTTTCAAAACATCAACGGCTAAAGGGGCAAATGGAGACCGTGTTTAAAAAGAAGCTTTCAGAAAATCAGTAGAAACTTTTACTAAGTTCTTATTATTTTTGTCAAAAACAAAAACCTTAATTTTCATTGAACACTTTCCCTCCAAAAACTCTTTGCTACTGAATGATAACAAGGACCGCCTTTTGTTAATGCTTTAAGTATATTTTATACTTTCGTTAACTCGGCTAGACTTCCGAACCCAAAAGCTAAATAAAAATAAAGAGTAAAACTATTTATTTGCTTGCTAGTTGCCGCGTAAATAAACTGCTAAGTGTTTATGGAAAAAGAAACTTTTATTGATATTGATTTTAAGTACAAGTTGCTCTTGATGCTTATGCTCTCGCATTCCCCCTATTTTTACATGGACTTAGAACTCTTTATATACAACTCAAGACTTTGGACCATTATTGATATGACTATTGGCACTGATTACGAAAGAAAAAAATTAAAAGCGACCCTTTACCTGTGGCGAAAGACAACGATCAATTGAAAAAGTAAAAACTAGCTACCCGGTACTTTTTAGTGACTTACTAACTATAAATAGTAACTAACTACTATTTTTTAGTGCTGACTCACTGTCGGTAAGGAAAGACAAAATGAAAAAGGTATTTTTACAGTTTTTCCTTTATCGGGTAGCAAGTAAAGATTATTTGTAAAACCACGTGACTACTTTGACTTTTACATTAATTATTTTATATTGATTCTAACTACTCTGTGTATGGTGGTGCCTCCTATCGATCCATCATTTCATCCATAGCTTCAACTATGTCTTTGTCTAAGGATTGGTGACTCACAGCTTCTAATTCATGTCCTGATGATGGCATGTCATTTATTTCATCTAGTGCCTCTAAGTATTCTTCACGTTTCTGCAGATTATCAACTTTAACTTGTAGTGAAGGGATGAGTAACTCCTCACAAACAAGGTGCTTTTAGGTTATAATTGTGTAGTGTTCTGCTTGAGCAATAATCCTGTCATGAGTATGTAACCACACATAGAAGGCTACCATTTCATGAGTTCTTCTATATAAATCTTTTGCGGAGAAGTTGGGTCTGTCATGATAAAATCTTCTTTTGTACTTCTTTGCTCCTTCGCAAATGAAAATGACATGATAGGCTGGTAGTATGAAACCGATTTTGGTTTTATTAATTACCTGAGGTCTGGGGGGTATAGAATTAAAATTGATTACTAATGGTGCTTTGCTTATAGTGGATAAGGTTCTGTTTAGGATTGGTGGAAAGAACTTAAATCTATCTTGGCTAAATATATACATGGTTCGTATCATACCAAAATTGAGGGCTTTGTATAGAATGTCTTCATTGTCTATAGTTTTGGCAAGGGAGTAATCAAAAGAAATAGTGGGAAAATTGTGTCTAAGTGCAGTAATATTGTTTAATTCTGACTAGCTAGGTCTGAATTCAAGTAAAAAGTTTAATTCTGTGTACAGGTCTTCTACAATCTTTTCTTTTACTGTGTCTACTGCATCACCAAGAAAGGGTGAAAGTTTTTGTATTTTGTTTAGTTGTCAGGGTGGGGTATGGTTGAATAATTTATTCAATGGTGGCTCTGGTATAAGTAATTTTTGGAGTTTTTGGGCTTTTTGTTGGTCTAATAATAGAATTTGATATTTATTTTGTAATATAATATTCTATCTAATTAATTCTTGTCTAACATTTTCTAATGCAAGTATTTTTTGTCTACATGCTTGTAATATACTATCTAAATGATATCTAGTCTCATTGAGCTTTCTAAAGGTTCGTGTCATGACCTCACAATGATTACATAATTGAATTGATGATGATGAGGATAATGCTACTGATGCACTGTCTATGGAATTATTTGATCGTCTAGATGATGATGTTGATGCATTATTTAAAGGATTTACTAAATGACTAACATGATAATTTGGTCCTATTTCATGTCTAGCATATTCTATTGCTTCATAAAATGTGTAAAAACGTTTAACATATGGATCAGGATAATTGATCATTGAATCAACTACCTCTCTCCACTGACTATATATTCCTGGTTGTCTTCCTCTAACTAATACAAAAAATAAGAAATGATTATTGTCTATTTGTTCATTAATATGTCTAAAATAATGCATGAGCGCATTCGCTACCTTTAACTTATCTTGTGGGTTATTAATACACCACAAATTGTTGAAGATGCATTGTTGGTTGTCTAACAATTGAAATTACTTTTAAAACTTAAATTTGTTCCTGATGGGAACTGTCTAAGTTTAATTGGACCAAAATTCGTAAATCGCTCCATTCCTGCAAAATAATCATTGGTTAATTAGTCTTCAAAGAATATCTGCTAATGTATTATCTTTACCTACTATATGTTCAAACTTTGCTTTGTATCCTCTACCTATTATTACTTCTAAAAAGTATACCCATCTTTTGCTAATAAAAGAATTTTTCTTTTCAAAGTTTTTCTTTTGTAATTTTTTATAGAATTCTATGATATTATTACAATCAGTTCTAATTGTAAATATATTGTTTTGTATATACAAATAAAATGAATTTATTATTCCTAAAATTTCTAATTATGTGCTAGATTTTCTACCTTCTGTTTCTGTAAATTTTCCGCTAGTATACATTGCTATTTCTTCTTTATCTTTAGAGCTATCTTTATTGGGCTTTTGTATTACTATTCATGCCTATCCTAAACTACTGGCATTTGTTTGTATAATTTTATAATAACTGTCTACTGGTAATGCTAAGGGTTTGGGATTTTTAACTATTCCTTTAAGTTTTTGAATTAATTTTATGTTCTCGCTATTAAAATACTTTTGTCTATTTTTACTTAATTTATTATATAAGGTCTTATTAATGTACTAAGATTTGGTATAAATTTTCTACTATAATTTAACAATCCTAAAATCTTCTATTCTATCTAGAAATTCTAATATTTTACTAACTATGTGCGGCTGTAATTCCATTATTCTTTTGTCTATTGTTAGTCCTAAAAGGTCTTTTTTTTTAATCATTCTATTTTCTTTTTAGAAATGACTATATTATTATTTTTGAAACAATCTAGAATTTTGTGTAAATGGGTAATATGCATAAATTTATTTTGACTAAAAACTAAAATGTCATCTATATAAACTATACAAAATTTTCAATAAGGTTTTAATATCTTATTTATTCTATCTTGAAATACTTGTAGGGCGTTTTTAAGTCCAAAGGGCATAACTAACCACTCGAAATGTCCTTTTGAATAACTAAAAACTGTCCATTGAATAGATTCTTTGTGGAGTCATATTTGCCAAAATCCATTCTTACAATCAAATTTAGAAAAATATTTAGCGTTATGTATACAATTTACTAGTTCATCTTTATTGGGTATTTTATAACTATTGTCTAAAGTATTATCATTTACTCTTTTATAATTTATTACCATTATACTTTTTCCTCGTTTTTGTTCACTATGATTATTTATAATAAATGCCGGACTTCTATGTCTACTGGTACTACTCCTAATAACTTTTAATTCTGATAACTCATTAATGCAGCGGAAGTTTAATATTCAAAATATTCCGTTAAATTGCTTTTCTAACTGCAAGGCTTGTTGGTGTGCTTCTGAGACAGAGTATGGATCAAGCAAATTCAACTAGTCTTGAAACTAGGATCGTAGACCTCCAATATAGCGAGAAACCTGTTGTTCTTCTGTCTCTGTCAAGTCATTGCATGCCACCAACCAATAAAATTTTGTGGTGTAATCATCCACTAATCGATTACCTTGCTTTAAATTCTGTAGCTGTTGGTATAATAGTTTAGCGTAATTATGAGGCAAGAATGCTCCACGCAAGTGCTTCTTCAGTTTTTCCGAAGAATCAATCTTCTTTTTACCTTGCCTAATCCTTGTGAGCTTAGTTTGTTGCCACCAAGCTGCTGCTCTTCCATAGAATCGAGTTACAGCCAGCGAAACTAGTTATTTTCAGGAATTTCCTTGTATTCAAAAACTTCCTCAATGGCATTAATCCAATCCAATAATTCTTCAAGGCGACCACTTTTTGAAATTCAGGAATGTCAATTCTCAACCCAGATTCCCATCTTCAGTCATCAGTTAACGCAGATCTATGCCGACGCCCAGAGAATGGGTTAGCGAAACTTTCACTTGACTTATCTTCGCGTTTTGGAGTACAATGGCGTTCGTCAAGTAACACTGCCATTCGTGCCATTTGCGCAGTTAACATATCGATTCTCACTGTCATGCTAGCTAGGGCTTCATCATCTCTAGAAACATCATCTTGATTGTAAGTTGCAGCATGAGCATCACGAGTTTTTCTTAGAGGCATTTTTCAAATTCAGGTTTGAAAGGTAATGAGCTAAACTTAAAGATAAATAAGACTTTGGGCCGAAACTATAATTAGGTAAAAGTTTTAGATTTTCGGTGACGGTGGTCAGAAATCGAGCAAGGATGGGTGGATCTAAAAGATTTGATTGTGAGGATCACAATGGTAGCAACGGTTTAGCCGAATTTACGGCAGTTTAGCTGGAAAACCAACTTGAAATGGCTTATGGTGGTTCGTGGTGGTTTACGGCTGGCGTTCAAGGGCAAAGGGTGGTTGGGTTTTAGTCGGTAGAGGATGGGGATGTTTTTTGTGGTGGTGATCGACGGTTAAATCGTGCCAAGTGGTGAACAGAGGTGGCGGCGGTCGCGGCTGTTTTGGCTTTTTTTTCCGGCGATCTATGGCTATTCGACGGCGGTAGAAGCTTGAAGTTTGACGGCCGGTGATCTCTGATCCGAATGGTGGTGGTTGCGTCTGGATCGATGACGGAAAGACTGAAACCGGCAGCCTTGCACGGCGGTCGCTGGCTGAAGCTTTTGCTTCTGTTTCGATTTTTTTTGTTTTTTGTTTTTTTTATAAAGCTAAACGGAAAAATTAAAAAAGGGAAAAAGGAAAGGTTTGGTGGTAACTAGGGTTAGAATAGTGATACCAAGTTTTGGCTCTGATACCAAACTGATGTAGTGGAAGTTTAATGTTCAAAATATTCCGTTGATTCTAGAGAATGTCGGAATAAAAGATCAGCTAAATTTACGTTGATTCAAAGAATGCCATGAATTTAGGGGTTAAAACTCGTTGATTCTGCAGAATACCGACAATTAACTGTCAAATACTCACAAAGAGAGTTGAAAACTGAAATATTATTGAACTCTAAAAATCTATCTCCAAAGGCTACAAGAGGGGGCTATTTATAGTAATAGTAACTATCCTAATTCATGAAGTAAAACAAAATTCTAAATTGAAAATGAAACAAAATTCTAATTTAGAAGGAAATTAAAAGTCTTAAACTTTAATTAATAAGGAAATTAATCCTAATATAATATGGATTCCTAGTCTTCATCACTCATCTATATGCATTTTAAATTCTTTTCTATCTTTAAACTATATGCTAAATCTTGTGTTTTTATTGTTATGTCTGGATTAATAATTTCTAATTTATATTCTTCTTTATTATCTTTTCTAATTAGATTATTTCCTATTATTTGTATTCTTAACAATCTACTTCTTTTTCTACATTTAGTACATCTTTCAAATAATTATCTATTTCTACGTCATCTAAGATTTCTATCTCATCATTTTCTAAATCTAGTCCACTATGGCTTGCTATGTTTTTTTCTTCTTCTAATAAAGAATCAAAAAATTATATGTCTATGTCTTTTTCTATAACTAATGTTTTCTTTTCGTATGGTAAGATATGTGTTTTGTATTTAGGTTGAATGAATGTTGACTTTTTAAAGAAATTTACTGCATTTGGAGTTATTAAAATATTACCATTATTTCCTCATATAAAATTTATTCTTAAAATAAATTTATGTCCTACTTTTTGATTTGAGATAAATGTTTGCGCCAAAACATGCATTTCACCATTTTTTCTAATTGATATATTATTTATACATTCTGTAATTTGAATTAATTCTCCATTAAATTGTCTAATGTTTACAGGATTTCTAAGTTTATTCCTATTTTCTTTGGGTACTAAGCTATCATGTATTATACATTTATTTGCTTTTGTGTCTATCATTGCTTTTGTATAAACAGTTTCTTTTTTAAATAATAATTCTACATCTATATTTATTAATTCACTGCCTGCTCTATTTATTTCTATTATTTCATATTCTATTTGTTGTTTATCTTTACAATTATTACAAAAGAATTTTCCTGTGTCTGTGTCTCTATGTCCTAATTCAAATTTTCTATTACAATTTCTACAATTTTTACCAAAGAATGAAGTATAAGTTTCTAGAACATTAATGTTTATGTCTATGTCCGATTCTAATTCTAAGCTTGAATTACTACTAGTGTCTGATTCACTATTACTGACTATACATATACTATCACTATCGGATAATTGATCTACATTTAGAATTTCTTCTATATCTAAGATCTGTTCTTCTATATTATAATTGTCTACTTCTAATTGATTTACTTTTTTATTTTCTGCACAATTTTGCTTAATGTGTCCTTCCTTTCCACATAAGTAACATTTACAAGTTTGATTTCTTTTATATACACGTTTTCTTTTTTTTAATGTTTTCTTGACTTTTTGTTTATTATTATTATATTTAAAGAATTTCTTTTTATAAAATTTTCTACTACTATGTCTATAGGGTGGCTTATTTTGACTATATTTCTTCCTATGTTTTCTATATTTCTTATGTCTAGAGTAAATAGGGTAATTGCATCCTAACATTGGTATCTCTGTCATATCTATACACATTTTTCTAAATTGTAATTTTAACTGATGTCTATGTTTTTCTTCTTCACAATATTCTCTAATTCTACCTCTAACATATTCTATTACTAGTAATAATGTAGCATAAGAATTTATTCCTTGTGTTCCTTTTGTTTTAAACCAATTAATTAATTCGTTACGTAATTTTTCTCCTATTTTACCTAGTAATTTGTCTACAAATTTTAATAATAAATCTTCATCAAAAAGTCTACCTATTTCACTCCATTATTTATAGAAATAATTAGCATATTCATAAAAATAATTAGCATATTCATCAAAATATCTTAAATCACAAATTTTTAATTATTCTAAATTCCTAAAAGCTTTAATCTGTTTAATTACATCTTCTTTTTCATCTACTCCTAATACTAATTTTTTCATTAAATCTATAAAACTAATTACTGTAATGTTTGTATCAAAACTGTCTAATTCTTCTAATTTATTTTTCTTCATCCAATCCTCCATCCTAAATATATTTATCTTTCTCTACTGCCTAATGTACTTTGTAAATATATTAATTTATAATTTGGGTCTACTATTATCGATAATGCTTCCATAGAATGTCTAAGTAAATTACCTTCCCATTGATTAAATATCGTTTCCATTGGCTAGGTTTATGGTCTTCTAATTCTAGTACTAATAAATCTCTAGCTTGTGGCATAATTTTCCAATTTTCTAATTTAGTTTTAGCCTTAAATACTCTTTCGGCTTCTGTGTACTTTTCATTAGTGTCTAGGATTCCACGTTTGTTTAAGTAAGTTTCTATATTTGATGGTCTACTACAGGTTCTAATACTGGTAGATGGCTACTTTCTCCTACTTCTGGTTTTTTGTCTTCTTCTCCTACTAATATTTCATCTACATGTTCTAGGTAATAAATTTCATCTATTTCTAAATTTTTAAAGTCTAAATTTTTTATTAATTCTCTGTTTATATCGTCATCTAGGGGTGGGCAAAACTGGGTTCGGGTCAACCCGATCGGGTTAGACAAAAATCAATCCGAATTTAACCCGACGAATCGGGTCGGGTCAATAATTCGGGTTAAATTCGGGTATGATCGGGTTCGGATTTAAAATAGGTCGGATTGAGTTCGGGTAATTTCGATCAGTTCTGGTCATTTTGGGTCGGTTCGGGTCAGTTTAGGTCAATTCGGGTCGGTTGAAATCGGGTCAAATCGGGTCAGGTCAATTCGGGTCAAATTCGGTTAATGCAATTTTGAGCTCTTTTTTTCTTATTTTTGCAATTTTTCGGGTGGTTTTAAGACATTTTTCTTAATTGTAGTCCTTTTTACTAATTTTCAACCAAAAAAAAGAAAAGAAAATGTTATGAAATCAAATGAATAAAGTTAAAATGCTAGAATAGGATTATAATTATAAAATATATAATTATAATGCACATAATCACATAACACATTATAATTATAAAATATATGTAACATAATACTTACTTTTAATATTTAATCTACCTAATGTCTTAATTTACTCTTAAAAAAATTAATTATTAATTGTTATGAACAATTATCAATTAACATTATTTCAATTATTAATAATTAACAAAATTTTTGTTATTTATTAACAATAAATAAAAATTTATTCATAACAAAATCATAAATACACCAATTTTCTTGATTTTATTACTAATATTTATAAATACATAATTACAACAATCAAATAATAACTAATTACATAATAACCAATTAAACATATATAATTATATAGTATATATATATCATGAATGTTATGACTTATGATTTATGAAGCTTGAAAGTTGAAGCTTCAAAATTAGGTTAGGGTGGAGAGAAAATTTGTTTTTTTTTTTTTGGTGACCTGATCGGGTATTTGAAAAACCCGACCCGATCGCAACCGATGAGGTTTGCAATTTTTAACCCGATCGGGTTTCAACCCCGACCCGATCGACCCAAACCCAAAATTTTGGGGTCCGGTAAAAAGCCCACCCCTATCGTCATCTTTCAATTAATCATTATTACATAGTTCTTCAAATAATTCTTCATCTAAATATTTTTTAGGTTCATTAAATATTAAGTCTACAATTTTATCTCTATTATTAATTAAAGTTTTATGTTTATCTATGTATAAATTTTCTAAATTATCTATTATTGCCATATTAATTTCTATCTCTTCTTCATTTTCTTCTAATTCTAGATTACTTCTTTGTCTATAATTATTGAATCTCTGTGTAACTTGATTTTATCTATTCATGTAAGTATAACTAGTCTGTAGTACTTCTAACATTCTATCTTGTTCTAATTTTGGTAATATCCATTCTAAACCATTTAATTCACTACTGGTTAATTTTTAGGTACTATCATTTTTACATACTGGCTTTTAAAATAATATACAATATTTTTACTTTCAAATCTAAATTTCTTAGGATACTTATTATATAATTTTCCTAGAAAAAATGTTTTTATTCTAAAGTTTTTATATTCTATGATCATTTTGTATCCTTTAGTTTGTACACTTAATTTAAGATGTTTACAAAATTCTTTTATGTCTATATCTATTTTGGGTATACACCTTACTACTGCTACTTTATTTTTTAAATCTACTTCTGCACTAGCTATGTGGGCTTGCTCGTGATCGTAAAATCTATTATCATATAAATATAAATGTGCCTTTGTGTCTAAACCTTCTCTACCTTGACTAAGAATTCCTATAATTATTATTCTCATGTGTATGTCGGTGTAATTTTGTTTTTTAAGGTAGTCTCTTCCTACTGGCCTGATTAAAGTTAATTCTTTTCGTCTGTTTACTATTGATAATTTTGTTTTATCTGTGTAAATATATAAGCTATTGTTTAATTTTGATTTTAGTCCTTCATTATATAATCTTTTCTTTTTAATTTGCTCAAAACCTTTTTCTAATAATTTGTTGGGGTCTTGTTCGTCTATTATGTCTTCTGTCCTTTCTATTACTTCTTTACCTTTACTGGAAAATGAAACCAACCTTCTAATTCTTTCTGCCATGTTTACGTCTACTCTACGGTTTCTTACTAGATCTATTACTCTTTAATATTATGTTTGGTCCTAAAATATCTCTGATGTCTGCTGTCCTATGCATTAAGACTGGTCCACTTAAATTTAACTTTTCTATACAGTTAGTCAATATGTCTAGTTCTTTATCTAAGTTATCTAAACTGTTGCTAAGTTCTAGGTGAGATACAGATTCTTTATTTTTTTCTAAAAGTTTGAAAATTGTGTTCTAGTCTACCAAGTCTATTGTCTAAGTCTTCTAGTCTATTATTGATTTTAACTAATAATTTAACTATATTGTTAGCTTGCGCTTGTTGAATATTATTGCTCTCTTGGCTTAATTCTCTATAGCTATATCCTACTGGATTTAGGTGTGGAATTTCTCGTTTTAACTCTGCTAAAGCTTCTATCAATATTTTGTCTATACTCATTCACTAACTATTATTTTTATTGCGTCTAATTGAATTTGTAAATCTCGTTGTGTAAATATAATATTTTCTATTTCTAATTCTAAACTTTCAACAATATGTTTAATTTCTAATTGTACAAGATTAGATGTTTCTATGTCTAATAATTGAATTAAATCTATAATTTCTTTCTTGCTAGGAAATCTTTTAACTTGACTATTAAAATCTGTTAATAATTCTTTGATATAATCTAATTTTTTTCTTAACGCATTAATGTTACTAGTTTCGAAGAATTTGCCTAGTCCTAATATTAACTCTTTTAGCCTTTCTATATTAACTTCTAAATGTTGTTTAAATTAATTAATAAATCTACTATGAAGTTTTGTTGACTATTGCTAGTGTGTGGAATATGTTTATACTGATTTTCTAAGTGTTCACTATTACAACTAATTTTTATTCTTTCTGTCAAAT
This sequence comes from Citropsis articulata, assembly GCA_030449925.1. Classification (NCBI taxonomy): domain Eukaryota; kingdom Viridiplantae; phylum Streptophyta; class Magnoliopsida; order Sapindales; family Rutaceae; genus Citropsis; species Citropsis articulata. The sequence goes on along the minus strand of JASUUH010000113.1, from coordinate 1,273,584 downwards.
TTAATTTTTGTTTTCTATGATGACTAATTTCTAAGTCTAAATAATCTAATCGTTGGAAATTCATAAATTAATTTGCTAGATCTTCTAATTTATTCCTAATTTTTAATGTTAAATTCTCGTACTTATCTCATAATTTATTTTGTTTATTTATATTATAATATTGCAAATTATGTCTTTAAAAATTAAATATGGGTAAATTTGTAAAAGTGTAACGTTTAATATTTATTTTTCTTTCTATTTCAGGTGATAAAGGATTTACTAGAAGTTTTAAATTGCCTAATCTTTCTTCTATTAAAGTGTCTAAATATACTTGTTCAATATTAATTTTGTTTAGTTTGTTTTCTACAATTTCTAAAAAACGTTCTAAAATTTCTATGTAAGGGTTATTTTCTATCCAATTATTAGAATCTTTATCTAGTACAGCAAATGGATTCTTACAATAATTGTCAAGAGTTTGGTCAAAATTAGCAATCGTGAAAAAATATCATATAACAAATGAAGTATGCCTTGTAACTACTCATACAAAAAATATTTAAAATAAGAACAAAGGAGGTGCTATTTCTGCAACATATGCACTTTATTATTCTAAATTTAAGTGCATTATTTTTTTTTATTTCAGCATGAATTTTAAAGTTGACGGTAATATTAAAAATTTGTTGTGGATAGAATTGACGCGTTTATTAATTATTTGGTGCTCGAATTAATTTAAAAATTGTCACGATGTTAAATCGCGATAAATCGAGTGCGATTAAAAGTTTGGGTAACCGAATTTTTATTTCCGTCACGGATCCGGTATTTGTTTAATTTGTATTTTGTAAAAAAAAAAAAAAGGAGGAAGAGTAAAAAAAAAAAAAAAGAAAGGTGCTGATTCCATAAATTGAGAAGGGGGGAGAGAGAGAGAGAGAGAGACCCAGTTTGACCGGATCTGACCCGCGAGTTTGACCCAGTCGGATCTTGCATTTTCAGCCACCATTCTAGCCGTGCTTGGTACTAATCTGAAGCTTGTGAGAAGCCGGTCACATCACTGCGGTCCTCGCGGCTGGAAACCGACCAGAACGCCGGTGATTTAGCTAGCAAAGTCGCGGCCAAGGACCCATTTTTGTCGCCTTCATTCTCGCTGGAGTTGGGTAACGCCACCACCTGGATCTTGTTCCTCAACTCCACAGCATTCTTTTTCGACCGACCCCGTCACCTGAAACGGCCGGATTGCTGGCGAACGACCACCGGAAAACTCACGGACTTTGGAGCTTCAATTGCCGCACGTGGGAGGCCACCACCGGCACCATTAGACTCGACGTGGATAAAACTAGCCGACCTGAGCTTCCTGTTGCTGTTGACTGAAGTCCGGTCATCGTTGATCGGTGAGGGACAATTCGATAATTTCACAAAGCTTTGGGGTAAATTTTTAATTTTTAGAAAATTATAGATAATTTGTTAATTTTTTATTAGGACAGTGAGGTAATTTGATATTTCGAGGGTAATTTGGTAATTTAAGTTATTAAGGGCATTTCGGTAATTTTGCACTTTGAGGGTAATTTTGTAAATTCAAAACTTGTGATTAATTTTGTTATTCAAATTGAGGATAAATTGATAATTTAGAATTTTGAGGATAATTCGATAAATTATGGTTCCGACAGTAATTTGGTAAATATTGATGTCGGGGGCATTCTGGTATTTTTGGCATACAGGGGTATTGTGGTAATTTTGATAATTTTATTCTTACAGGAATAGTTTATTACAGATAAATATTCGTTTTGAGATTTATTACGTAAAATTAGTTGTATTTCATGTTACGAAAAATAATTATGTCGTTTACTTGAAATTGGAGGATCCACAAACGAGAATCAGCCCGCAGACGTTGCTGATACTTGATTGATACTGAAAAGTGACATTTAATAAGGATAAAATTATTAATTTTTCACTTATTGTGTCAATTAATGCGCTCACTATTTCTAAATTATTTTAATACTCCCCAAATATACTTTTATGTCAAATTAATTCACAATATGTTAATTTTCATCTTGTAAATATTTTTTCAAGAATAAAGATGGAATTGGAATTGAAAGCGAGGACAAAGAAGAACTACTGGAGCACAATTGAGGAGATGTAATAATATAATATAATATAATATAATATAATATATATATATAATAAAAAAATAAAAAGGAACAAAAAAACAAAAAAAGCAACCAAGCTTTGGTTGCTCGTGATGGTCATCCTGACCATCACACATTTCAATATGCATATATAATATAAAAATAAAATAATAAAATAATAATAAAAAGAACAAAGAGGAGACAATTGTTGCCTTTAAAAACATACGAAGAATATAAGCAGGGGGAACAGATTCGAGAGTGCGAAAAGCAGAGAGAGGGATAGAGTGCCGAGGAATTGTGTCTTCTCTTCTTTTTTTCTTTTGTTTTGTAATCAATTTTCGTTGTAACATATTTCCAAAGTTTATCAAATAAAAAGAATGTTTTGTTTTCTTTCAACATGAGTAGCTAATTTTACTAAGCTGAGGTGAAGGATGAATCTCAAAGTTTCAAATCATGAAAGTAATTACTTTTCTCAAGTGAGTTTTAAGTTTATTTTCTAGTTATTTTTATGTCATGTTAATTTATAAGTTTCCTTGGATTTATATGGTATTTTGACACAATGTTGACACATTACATAGTTGTGGCACATTAGGTACTTTATTCCATATTTATCCATACACACAGAATTAAATGATATAATAAATAACTGGTAAAAATGAGGCAAAATAAAAAAATGAGAGAGTAATAAAATTATAGTTTGAATACTGAGAGTAGATCCTGTAACCTTAGCATATTTTTAAATTGGTTTCAAATAATTTCTTTTCCCCACAATTAAGTTTCTTAGTTTTAAATTGACTACTAGATTTTAAATTCCCTGCGGTTGACCCCAGACTCACCGGGTTATATTATAACTAGACACTCTTATACTTGAGAGTAATACACTTTTGAGTTATGTCAATACTGAGTCTGGACATCATCACCGTGAGTGGAATATACAAAACTTATTTTCATAGTATATTCTAATTTTCGATACAGTGCAACATGTTTTAATAAATGAGTATTTAGTGTTTTGATTTAATGAGTTCCAAAAGAATGAATTTTTATCTACGTGCTGATATTTATTATTATTACAATGAATTTGATTAATGATTTTATTATTGTTTTTGAGTAAATTCATGATAATAGCTTTAAAGAGAATTAAGTAGATATGAGGTATGTTTCATGCAAAGGAAATGAGATTCAGATGTGATTATATATTTATCTATTTGTGTACAAATACTATTTTTGAAGTCAATAGATAGTACCCTTCCCCTCCAGATGTAGTAATGCAGATGAAATGAGATTAGATGAGATGAGAGGCCTTTGGGGCCCGTCTGAACACACATAGATGCATGCAGTATAATGATTACAAAGATATAGATGTTGAGATTACAGATGAGACAGATGAGATGATATTTTCCCCGTCTATCCGTGTAGCTTCGGGACATGATGGTTCCTTGATTATTGTTCGTCGAGGTCCAGATATGATGAAATTATTTTCCCTGGGTACTTGTTTGGTGATAGTTTTTTGGTATTCAGTATTTAATGTTATGAGTGCTATGATCTCATTAATTTAATGCAGATTTATGAAATATTGCTATTTCAGTACATGAATTGAATTAAATGAGTTATTAAAGTTCTTTTGATATTTTGATGAGATTATTTTGAGAAAAGTTAAAGCATTTTTTTAAAATTATTTATTTCCAAAAACTACTATCCACTCACTGAGCTCACTGAGTTTTATACTCACTCCGTTTTTATTATATTCCCCCTCAGGAGACTTGCAGGTACATTAGTCGACCCAGCAACATTTGTTAGATTGATTTCTGGGCTATATGATGGTGCTAGGAATTGTGGATATTTTATTAAGATATTTTGGACTGTATAATTTATTTTATATTTGTGATTAAGAATATTTTACTGTAATTGATATTATAGTGTTTGGATGAGATTTGGTATGTGAATTAAAGAAGTTGGTTATAGGTGTTGGTTGAATTCGAAATTATTTTGGGAGTGTTAATTTTTATAAATTGTAGAGTTGGGCATATTATATTTATAGGAGGGACTCTGCCGAATTCTTGATAGAATTCTTAGATATTAGAATTATTATTTATTCAGTTAGGTGAGATTAGATAGACTCGTCTTGGGAGTTTGATCGGGGCGGGTCATTTCAACTTCGAGCCTTTTGATATTTTATTTAATTAATTATTATTACTTCGAGGAAATGTCTTCGTTCTTATCTGTAAGCATTTTTCTAAACCCTGATTACTACAGTATAGTTCTTGAGCTACTAGCACTTTGTTCCTACTGAGTTTTATTGTATAAATTCAATTACATTTGAGCCACCGCAAATCAAAGAAAGGCATGCTAGAAGATACAACTGTTATACATATATATATAAAGTGATGATATAGCAACAATCTCTTATACAAATTTATTTTGTATAAATTAATTTAACATTAATTTATTGATTGAATAAAAATACAAAATAATAAAAATAAATCATATAAACCAAGAAATATCTAATCCAACCAATTAATTATTTCTACCAGTTTGAAATTTTTTATTCTTTTTCTTTTATTATTTACTTCTCAAGGTTTTTATTTTTTTTTTCCGATGACCTCTGGTATCATTCTTGTGCTCAAATAGAGATAATACACCTGTGTTGGAGTCGTTGGTGGTGCACGGATGTTTTGATGATCCTGTGGCTTTTTATTTATTTTTTTAGGTGTTTGTAGGGACTTCATTTTTTTTCATTTTGTAAAATATTTCCTTTATTTTATTGGTTTTTTGTCATTAAATAAAGTCGTCGGATTTTAGATCTAGGATCTCCATTTAGATCTTAAATTGAAACAATTATGTGTGTTATCTTTACATGTGCTATGGAGATTTCTGTTATCCATTTGAAGAGAACAGCGTTTACAGAAGATGAGATTAGTCACAGAGTGATAAGACTGAGTCGCACTCAATTAAAATTCATCTTGTACGCATATGGATTATATATCTATAATTATAATTATTCTCAAGTGCGGATCTCATTATTCTTTTAAATACGGATTCAGCTTAACACCATAAGATATTATAGTGTTTTTATTATTATTTGTTTAATTGACTATAACACCATATGGTGTTAAGCTGAATTTGCGTTTAAAAAAATACGGGCATCCACGCAAGTGAATGACTCTATATTTCTATCTATTTATATTTATACTATTTTCATTTTTAAATACCATTTGAAAATTGATTCTAAACTCGTTTTTAGATCCTAAAAATAAAAACTAAAAAATGAAATGGATTCATTTCCATAAATTATTTTAAAAAATACCTTTTAGGAAATAATGATGATTAAGATTCAATAGTGGAGTTCTAATTTGAGTCTCAACTGTTATGTGTCGTTTATTTATTAGATGATAAATTTAATAATTAATAAAATTAATATTCTACCATCTACAATACGAATGCCACAAATTGGCCGCCACCCAATTAGCGCTCCATATTACTGGTACCACTCAATTTTCTCTTATAAAATTCCAGTGATTTTGCATTTATAATTTTGTCCTCTATATTTTTATATTTATTAATAGCAAAAACTTGTCTAATTAAACACATACGATTTATTTCAGTTTGCTTCTCTATTATAAAAGTAAAGTCAACTGAAAAAGAGTATGAAGTTATTCTAAAATAAGCTTTATTAAATTTGCAATTTATTTTTTTGAAAAGATTAATTGTAAATTATTTCATTAGTTTTTGTACTTTTAAAAATTATATAAAAAAACTGTTAATGTAATAGCCAACTCCGTAGGTTATCCAAGTTTAACTAAACGATTAGTTTAGAAACTTAATGGAAGCAATAAAGTACAAAAAAAGTAAGGTACCGGGGAGGATCCTCGTGGCCACATCCAAACAAATGTTAAAAGAATCTAATAATAATAATCGAGATAATTACTTAGCACCATTCAACTGTTAATTAATAAACAGTTTGACAAAAAATTTCAGGAACCCCGAGGTCGAGTTGTTTTTTTTTTTTTTTTAATGAAATTGTTTTTCTTTTACAAATTATACTTTTGTGTTTTGTTTTTGTCCATTCGTATGTTTTTTCTCTTTTTTTTTTCTCTCCCTAAGAGGGGTGCGTGTTTCTTAGTAGGCCTTTGAAATTTTAACGTCACTTTAAAGATTCTAGAATTCTGCTTTGACATCGTACTGTTGAAAGAGTGGGCTTGGCATTTACGACCAGATCTAATTTTTGTGTTTAATCAAATAAAATATTAGCCATATCTAAAAAATAAATAAATATTAGCTGTCATGCTTTAAATTAAGGAAAATGATATCTACCCCTCCAAGATTTAGAAAATAAGTTATATAGATTTCCAAATTTTAATAAGGAATACTAATATTTCATTTTGTCTATAATGCCCTTTGTACATATAACTAAAGAATTTATTTTAAAATTTTTTAATAAATAAAAATATAGTATAAATAGTTTACTTTGTCTAGTAGACTGATAATATTAAAAAATTATTTAATATATAAAATAATTTTTAAAATGTAAATTATTACATTTTAATAATATATTTCTATTTTTAATAAAAATTTTAAATAAATTTTTGGTTTAAATAGATTTTACAATTAGTAAATATATCTTATGTATTAATAATATTAAAATTATTTTATATAATTTTGAAAATAATTTAAATTTTTATATATTTATTTTAACTCTATGTTTTTATTTATTATAAAATTTAGTTTTATATAATATAAGATTGTAAAGTATTAAAATATCTTCTAAAGTATTCAAATTATTTTAAAATTTATATATTGTCACATTTATTATAAAATATTGAAGTTCTTTTTTTTTTGGGAGATAATAGAGTCAAAGAATATTATAATTAAAAGCGGGTCTTGAAATATCCCTTATTTAAAGCTTGAGGGTTTATAAAACTATTTTCCTAAACCTTAGGATGTAAGTATCCTTTTTCCTACCTCAAAAACATGACATTTGAAATTTATTTATTTATTTTTTAGAGAGGGCTAATATTTTATTTGATTAAATGCAAAAGTTTTATCTTGTCTTAAATGCCAAGCCTACTTTTTCAGCAGTATGATGTCGAAGTAGAACACTAGAACCTTTCAGTAACGATAATATATAATTCAAAGGCCAACTAAGAAACACCCTAATGAAGCTAAAATAACTATTTAAATCAATAGTATACTATTTTTTAAATTATATTACAAATTGTTGAACTTAACATTTAGTATTCAATATAATTGTAAGTAAATGTTCAATTATTTATATATTAATATTATATGAAAGTTAAAAATGAATTGTTGGACTAAAATTTTGATATTGATCTTAAATTAAATACAAGTTAAAAATAACTTATTAAATAAAATTTTGATATAAGCAGAAAATTTAGAATAAGATATTTAATCTATCTAAACTCATGTGAAAATAGAGACGATTAGTCCCGTAATTTTTGGACAAAAATTTAAACTAATTTATTAATCATGACAACCAAATATAGCGTTGGATTGAATTAATCTTTTTATTCTTCAAATTAGTCTTTTAATCAACATCCAAACATAGCCTTAAAAGACAAAGGTTCGCATGACAGTAACTTACGAGTTATTTTCGATCATATGAAAGGTCCCATTTATCCTTCTAAAGTGTTCATTTTTTTTAACATTTTAATGCCAGAAGAGAGACTGAAAGACAAAATTATCATTCTTCTTTTAATTAATCATACTACGCGTATAATATTGTTAGTTTGTACAATTGTATATCAATTTGACGGGACATATAAACGTTCGAATTATTAATAGATAAAATGTAATTTCACATTAATGGTATGATAATAAATATTTCTATGTCATTATTATTATTATATATATGTATAAAAACAAATGTTGAGCGCTCAATGTGCATTACTCCATCTTCAGTAACTTCTTACCATGTTTGTCATAGAACTCATCTATGAAAATATCATATGCAGACATTAAATTCATCTTCTTATCATTGTGTGTCCTTCGGTAGCCAACTTGGCGTACTAAATTTTGATTTCGTCGGTGACTTTTTTATTACAGAATATTTTTCCAGGAATTATTTTAGAAGTTTGTAATGACATCTAACAGGTTATATCAAAATCAAAGGTCTCAGATAACTACAGCAATTTTCGAAATGTGCATTTTAAGTTTGTTTTTCTTTAACCTCGGCTTCTGCACTTAGGAGATGTTGGTATGAAATGGGTGGACTTACAGAATAACATAATTTTTTAAATTCTTAAAATGAAATTTATTTTAAAAGTGCTGGCTGTTGATGATTACACAAAAATTGAGATGAAGATATCCCCTCCGAATCCTTAAAGCTTAAATCTGAGGAGCTGCAAAATGATGCCCTAAAATGCAAGAGAATGATTTTGAGGAATCAAAGCAACGATCAAGGTTTAATGAAATTTTAATATGAGGTAAAAGAATTAGACACTGAAATATCATCGAAAAAACATATCGATTTTAGTTTATCTTTCATTTTACATATTACAATTTCAATCCCATGCTTAAGATAAAATTATGTCTAACTGATTGTTAGTAGTTTACTGTCACATTTTATTTCTATATATATCTTTCCCAGTAATTTGTTGATATACTTTCGCTTGGAAAGATATTCAGGAGATTAATATGCACTCCAAGCATTATCTTCTGATCATTCCACGCTGTTTAGTTATTAGGGAAGAAATATTTTAACTTAAATTTTTAACATAATATTTGAGCCATGGATCTCGTGCAATCTAATGATGGATAAAATGATAGCATTAAATGGTACTTTGACTTTCAATATCTACCATTGGATTGTATGAGATTAATGGCTTAAATTGTTTGTCAAAATTTAAGTTGAAATATCCCTTCCTGTAGTTAATTAGCCTTTTCATCTTAAGAATATGCAAATCTAACGTGGTGTTTCTTTTTTTAAACATAACGATTTAATTGACTTAATTTCAATCAATTAAGTCATTAAATCTAATTGGTTCTTTGACATAATGAAAATTTTCAGTAATTATGTCATTAATTCAATTTTTTTTTTAATTTTTACTTAATTTAAAAAGTCTAAATGACATTATTAGAAGATATTCTAGAAATATCCCTATCTAGTTAACTTGTTTCATCTTTAATTAAATAAAACTTATTAATTAGTATTATTAATTATCTCCATAACTTATTATAATATAGTAGTAGATTGTTATTTTTTTTGTCTTTTTATTTTCTCAAATTAACATTATTTATCGTTTCAAATTATTATGAATATTTTTCATATTATACATTACAAGCTACAATAAAATCGATTAAGTTTTCTAACTTAGAATATTAAAGGGCTGTATTGCCTTTAACATGATTTTTTTATTGATAAAATAATATATTATTTATGTTCATTGAGATGTATATTATCTATTTGTCATTTAAAATTATTTAAGGGCACAAATATAAAAGTACTGATTTTTAAAATTTTTTATGTTAAAAAAAATAAATAACTTAATACTTACCATCGGAGATTTAGACAAAAGACAAATATGTCATTCAAATTCAAACCTTGATCTCTATTCAGGATTTAAACTAATTCAGGTCTAATCAAAGTTTAAATAAAAAACAAAGACCACTTAAGTTACGGAAGCTTTAATACATTTCTGTGTGTGTAATGCAAATAGAGTATTTGAAAGCTATTCTAAGAAGAGAATTCTACACATTTTTCGTCAATTTTTTTATGCAACAGCGTTATAAAATATAAAATATGCCACCCATTCTAGCAAATCGGTTGGTAACAAGCCTCTCTCTTACGTTTCAAGGGAGGGATTTGAATACCACAAAGGACTAATTCTTTCCAAATTATTTGTAAAGGTAGAAAATGTCTCACAAATGGCAGAGGGCTGGATTTGGCCTGTTATGTGTCTAAATAATATATACATATACATAGAAAAATTCAAATAAAATATAAAGAACTTAGATTTTAAAAAAAGTTCCATACTAGGTTTTAAATTTGTCTCGATTAAGTACAGGAAATTAAACAAATGAAGTTAATACATGCATATATGAGAAACACAATGTAAGCCAACGAGGCAAGAAGAATGGGAATACTACTACTACTAATAATAATGAGGCTTTCTAGTAATGATAATGGGTTCTCTTAATGGAGTTCTCTCAAGAACGACTGTGTTAGCCTCGAGTCAAGTCGCTTTTGTTGGGAGAACCGCCTTGCAGGTGCCTTGGCTCGAGTGATTCTAGTCCGAGATGTGACGGGCTTAAAGCCTCCCATGGTTCCCTTCCTGCGGATACCTCGTGGTTAAAACAAAAAAAAAATAATGATAATAATAATAAACCAACATTTTCCTCTTATAAAGAAATTGCAAAAAAATAATAATGATAATAATAATAAACCAACATTTTCCTCTTATAAATAAACAGCAATTTCTGCATCGATCCTTAGGCAAAGAAGAAAGAATGAACAATCCAAGCCGTTATCCCGAAGACAATCCACCACAAAGAGTGGCGTCCCGCGACTCCGGCGAGTCATCACTGGAAGGTCCTATGAATCCTCCCACCACTGAGGCTGTCATGGGACGTGTTGGAGTTCCTATGAATCCTCCCACCACCGAGGCTGTCATGGGACGTGTTGGAGTTCCTGTGAATCCTCCCACCACTGTGGCTGTCATGGGACGTGTTGGAATTCCCGTGAATCCTCCCACCACTGTGGCTGTCATGGGACGTGTTGGAGTTCCCGTGAATCCTCCCACCACTGTGGCTGTCATGGGACGTGTTGGAGTTCCCGTGAATCCTCCCACCACTGAGGCTGTCATGGGACGTGTTGGAGTTCCCGTGAATCCTCCCACCACTGAGGCTGTCATGGGACGTGTTGGAGTTCCCGTGAATCCTCCCACCACTGCGGCTGTCATGGGACGTGTTGGAGTTCCCGTGAATCCTCCCAGCACTGCGGCTGTCATGGGACGTGTTGGAGTTCCTGTGAATCCTCCCACCACTGTGGCTGTCCTGGGACGTGTTGGAGTTCCTGTGAATCCTCCAACCACTGAGGACGTCGTGGGACGTGTTGCAGGTCCTTTGAATCCTCCCACCATTGAGGATGTCATGGGACGTGTTGGAGGTCGTGTGAATCCTCCCACCACTGAGGATGTCGTGGGACGTGTTGGAGGTCCTGTGAATCCTCCCACTGCTTAAAGAAATGAACGTTTTTAGGGTTTCTAACAAAGACGTCATGATGTTGAGGATAACATTTCCAATATATTTGGGAATTATCCATTTATTTAATTTATTAAGCAAAAATAAAGAAATAATTCTTCGGGGTTACTCCAGCTGCTCCCCGGGCTCCTCAATGGTCACTTGATGATCGTTTCGTTGAGCTCGAGTAGCCATAAAAGACAAGAGTTTACCCTGGTATGCTTAATTTCCCTAGTAATTATGGACTTCGTTAGTTATTTTTAATCTTTTCCTAATTGTATGTGTATATAATCAAAGTGATCAACACTTTGATTGTGAATAATTCAAATGTAAATCTTTCGATTTATATACATGTAACATGAATCAAATTCTACTATATGCGAGCAAAAAGCACTTCTTCTAGTTTTTTACTTTTTTTTTTGGAATCCCATACCTCTTTTTTTAGAACAAGAATTACTATGGATTATGCATTAATTCTAAGCGTCTGTAGATAAATCACATTTCGAGCCGGGTGGCGTGGGTTAAATGATGTGACTTATGCGACTCGAGCGGGAATATGGCCGGTCAATGGCTTAAGGGGCTCGCGTTGTCGGTGGAGCCAACGGCTTTCAGTATTAATTCTTAACTTTAACTACGCTACATATTTCCATATTTTTCTCTCATGATTTGACTGCTGAATTTTGGGAAGTTCAATAACTGTTAAAAATTATGTTAAAAGATTATCCTATTCTTAGTACGGTCTAAATACATAAAAACATGAAAATAATGATTTGTTGAAATATAAAACAAAAACAACGAAAACAATTATACATTACATGTTGTATTTTAATACAAAACTCTATTTTTTTCCCGGCACGGCTACAGTACATGATGTATGTGATACATGCAAGCAATAAAAAAAGAAAAAACAGAGCAATGGTTTGACTGCCAAATGGCAGCCAAACACTTAAAAAAAAAAAAACTATGCGTAACGGTTTTTGCAACTGGTTGCCTCTTAAATGAATTAAATAATAATAATATAATAATATTTAATTATAATAAATAAAGTAATAATAAAATAATAATTATTTTAATATTAAAGGACACATAACAATAAAAAAATTTCACAGGAATATAATAATAAAAAAAGATTTCAGGCTCAATACAATAGGCTTCAAATTAATGGTCTTAATTCTATGTTTATTGGTCCATTATTTTATTATTTTCATGGTTGCAAGTTAATGATCTCAATTTTCATATCCATTGTCGTAAGTTTCAAGTTCCATTGATTTCAAGTTTAATAGTCTAGGTATAAAGTTAATGGTCATGGTTTCATATTTATTGGTTCATTAATTAAATAATTTTCATGGTTGCAAGTTAATAATCTCATATTTCATATTTATTGCCCTAAGTTTCAAGTTCATTAATTAAATGATTTTCATGGTTGCAAGTTAATGGTCACATGTTTCAGGTCTATTGCTCTAAATTTCAAGTTCCTCTGATCTCACGTTTAATGGTCGAGCAATCAAGTTAATGGTCATGGTTTCATGTTTATTAGTTCATTAACGAAATGATTTTTATGGTTGCAAATTAATAATCTCATGTTTCAGGTCTATTGCCCTAAATTTCAAGTTCCATTGGTTTCATCTTTAATGGTCCAGATATCAAATTAATGGCCATGGTTTCATGTTTATTGGTCCATTAATTAAATAAATTTCAAGGTTGCAAGTAATGATCTCATGTTTCATATTTATTGCCCTAAGTTTCAAGTTCATTAATTAAATAATTTTCATAGTTGCAAATTAAAGATAACGTGTTTCATGTCTATTGCCCTAAGTTTCAAGTTCCATTAGTTTCACTTTTAATAGTCCGGATATCAAGCCAATGGTCACAGTTTTATGTTTATTGGTCCATTAATTAAATGATTTTCAAGGTTATAAGTTAATGATCTCATATTTCATGTTTATTACCCTAACTTTCAAATTCATTAATTAAATCATTTTCATAGTTGCAAGTTAATGATCACATGTTTCACGTCTATTGCCCTAAGTTTCAAGTTCATTAATTAATTTATTTTCATGGTTACAAGTTAATGGTAACATGTTTCATATCTATTGCCCTAAGTTTCAAGTTCCATTAGTTTCACCTTTAATGGTCCATATATCAAGTTAATGGTCATGGTTTCACGTTCATTGGTCCATTAATTAAATTATTTTCAAGGTTGTAAGTTAATAATCTCATGTTTCATGTTTATTACCCTAAGTTTCAAGTTCATTAATTAAATGATTTTCATGGTTGTAAGTAAATGATAACATGTTTCACGTCTATTGCCCTAATTTTCAAATTTATTAATTAGATGATTTTCATGGTTGCAAGTTAGTGATAACATGTTTCATGTCTATTGCATTATGTTTCAAGTTCCATTGGTTTCACCTTTAATGGTCCAGATATCAAGTTCACAGTCATGGTTTCATGTTTATTGGTCCATTAAATAAATAATTTTCAAAGCTGCAAGTTAATGATCTCATGTTTCATATTTATTGCCCTAAATTTCAAGTTCATTAATTAAATAATTTTCATAGTTGCAAATTAAAGATAACGTGTTTCACGTTTATTGCCCTAAGTTTCAAGTCCCATTGGTTTCACCTCTAATGGTCCAAATATCAAGTTAATTGTCACGGTTTCATGTATATTGGTCTATTATTTAAATGATTTTGAAGATTGCAAGTTAATGATCTCATGTTTCATGTTTGTTACCCTAACTTTCAAGTTCATTAATTAAATGATTTTCATGGTTGCAAGTTAATGATCACATGTTTCACGTCTATTGCCCTAAGTTTCAAGTTCATTAATTAATTGATTTTCATGGTTACAAGTTAATAGTAACATTTTTCATATCTATTGCCCTAAGTTTCAAGTTCCATTAGTTTCACCTTTAATGGTCTATATATCAAGTTAATGGTCATGGTTTCACGTTCATTGGTCCATTAATTAAATTATTCTCAAGGTTGTAAGTTAATGATGTCATGTTTCATGTTTATTACCCTAAGTTTCAAGTTCATTAATTAAATGATTTTCATGGTTGTAAGTAAATGATAACATGTTTCATATCTATTGCCCTAATTTTCAAGTTTATTAATTGAATGATTTTCATAGTTGCAAGTTAATGATAACATGTTTCATGTCTATTGTTGTGCACATTTTATTGAACTCGCAAGCGTACGAATCTATTGTAGAATAGATTAATGGTGATGAGTGTCGATCCCACGAGGAGGTGGATTTTAATTATGTGTAGAATTAATTTTCTTAATTGGGTGGATGAATTTATGGTGAAAGGAATTTAAAATGTGCTAGAATTTAAATTAAAATGGCAGGAATAAATTGAAACTGAAAACTATTGAGATAAAGCACTTGGGTATCCGGATCTGCATCAATATGCTCCATGGGCTAAATATTCCATATTAATACCAATTAAATCATGAGGGGGGTTTCCACACCTCATGAACCACGCTCAAATAAATATGGTGCTAAGGGCTTATCGTGCCAAATAATAATAACCTTGTTACTAGGGTGCCGGTTTAACCAGGGCGGTATCTAGACAAGACTATTATTATTTGTCGATGAAAAGTCAAAACAACCACAAATATTAGAGGGGAAGAGAAAGTAAATTTACCAAATTAAGCCCATGGAACATGTTGAGACTTCACCTTCAACCAAGCTTAAAAGAAAATTAGCTACTCAGTTTGAACTAGAGGTAAAATGGAAATTTATTAAAATACGTGGAAAATACAAGAAGGAGAAGGAATTACAGAAATCTAAGCTTAGAAATGAATTCAGGGGTATCCAATTAGGGGGGGAGCCCCCTTTTTATAGATACATTGAGTGAATCATGACTATCATTGCGCCACATCATCAACAACAATCCAACGTCAAAAGAATATGGTTTGACCACGGTTTGTACAGTAACACGGTTTGCACAGTAACGCGGTTTTGCACAGTAATACTATTTGTACAGTAACGCGGTTTGAATAGTAAATAATCCCATGTATGTGCATGTACCGTACACACGATTTTTGCTCCACTGAAATGCTGCCACGTCATCGATCCACAGTACATAAGAAATTTAGCCCAATAAAATCGTGACACATCATCGGTCAATACCACGTCATCGGTCAACGCCACATAAGCAGTCAATGCCACATAATTTGTCCAATCAAATGCTACCACGTCACAGGTCGATGCCACATCATCAGTCAATGCCACGTCATCGGTCAACGCCATGTCATCGGACCGTATATATAAACAGTGTTGTGAACAGTACCATGAACGATGCATGCGTATGAGCGATGCAAAGATATGTGAACAGTTACATTTTTCCTTTTATGCTCCTCCTAAGGTTTTCGACCGTCCTGAGTTCAAATATGACGTCTGTTTTACTATCTGATCACTCGTTCGTTATGAAACGATCGTGATGCCCCTAAAATACATAAAATACATAATTATAATAAAACACACATAATTAAATAATAAAATACTTAAATAAAAAAAAAGTAGCAATGTTAGTGAGACTTGAAGTGTAAAATGACAATTTTCTCCTTTATAAATATACACTTTCTAACACTCAACATCTATTGCATTAAGTTTCAAGTTCCATTGGTTTCACCTTAAATGGTTCAGATATCAAGTTCAGAGTCATGGTTTTATGTTTATTGGTTCATTAATTAAATGATTTTTAAGGTTGCAAGTCAATGATCTCATGCTGCATGTTTATTGCCCTAAATTTCTTGTTCATTAAATAAATGATTTTCATGGTTGCAAGTTAATGATAACGTGTTTTATGTTTATTGCTCTAAGTTTCCAGTCCCATTGGTTTCACCCCTAATGGTCCAGATATCAAGTTAATGGTCACGGTTTCATGTATATTGGTCCATTATTTAAATGATTTTCAAGATTGCAAGTTAATGATCTTATGTTTCATGTTTATTGCCCTAAGTTTCTAGTTCATTAATTAAATGATTTTGATGATTGCAAGTTAATGATAATATGTTTCATTTCCATTGCCCTAAGTTTCAAGTTCATTAATTAATTGATTTCATGGTAACAAGTTAATGATAACATGTTTCATGTCTATTACCCTAAGTTTCAAGTTCTATTAGTTTCACCTTTAATGGTCTAGATATCAAGTTAATGGCCATGGTTTCACATTCATTGGTCTATTAATTAAATTATTTTCAAGGTTGCAAGCTAATGATCTCATGTTTCATGTTTACTGCCCTAAATTTCAAGTTCATTAATTAAATGATTTTCATGGTTGTAAGTAAATGACAACATGCTTTATGTCTATTGCCCTTAGTTTCAAGTTCATTAATTAATTGATTTTTATGTTTACAAGTTAATGTTATCATATTTCATGTCTATTGCCCAAAGTTTCAAATTCCATTAGTTTTACCTTTAATGGTCCAGATATCAAGTTAATGACCATGGTTTCATGTTCACGAGTCGATTAATTATATTATTTTCAAGGTTGTAAGTTAATGATCTCATGTTTCATGTTTATTGCCATAATTTCAAGTTCATTAATTAAATAATTTTCATGATTGTAAGTAAATGATAACATGGTTCATTTCAACTGCCCTAACTTTCAAGTTCATTAATTAAATGATTGTCATAGTTGCAAGTTAATGAAAACATGTTTCATGTCTATTTCCTTAACTTTTAAGTTCCATTGGTTTCACCTTTAATGGTCCAGATATCAAGTTAATGGTCATGGTTTCATATTTATTGGTCCATTAATTAAATTATTTTCAAGGCTGCAAGTTAAGAATCTCGTGTTTCATGTTTATTGCCCTAAGTTTCATGTTCATTAATTAAATGATTTTCGTAGTTGTAAGTAAATGATAACATGTTTTATGTTTATTGCCCTAACTTTCAAGTTCATTAATTAAATAATTTTCATGGTTACAAATTAATGATAACATGTTTTATGTCTATTGCCTTAAGTTTCAAGTTCCATTGGTTTCACCTTTAATGGTCGAGATATCAAGTTAATAGTCATGGTTTCATATTTATTGGTCTATTAATTAAACGATTTTCAAGGTTGCAAGTTAATGATCTCATGTTTCATGCTTATTGCCCTAAGTTTCTAGTTCATTAATTAAATTATTTTCATTGTTGCAAGTTAATGATAACGTATTTCACGTCTATTGCCCTAAGTTTCGGGTTCTATAGGTTTCACCTTTAATGGTTCATATATTAAGTTAATGGTCATGGTTTCATATTTATTGGTCCCTTAATTAAATTATTTTCAAGGTTGCAAGTTAATGATCTCGTGTTTCATGTTTATTGCCCTAAGTTCTAGGTTCATTAATTAAATGATTTTCTTGGTTGTAAGTAAATAATAACATGTTTCATGTCTATTGCCCTAACTTTCAAGTTCATTAATTAGATGATTTTCATGGTTGCGAGTTAATGATTGTCTATTGCCTTAAGTTGCATTGGTTTCACCTTTAATGGTCCAGATATCAAGTTAATAGTCATGGTTTTGTGTTTATTGGTCCATTAATTAAATGATTTTCAAGGTTGCAAGTTAATGATCTCATGTTTCATGTTTATTGCCCTAAGTTTCTAGTTTATTAATTAAATGATTTCCATGGTTGGAAGTTAATGATAACATGTTGCACGTCTATTGCCCTAAGTTTCAAGTTCCATTGGTTTCACCTTTAATGGTCCAGATATCAAGTTAATGGTCATAGTTTCATGTTTATTGGTCCATTAATTAATTTATTTTCAAGGTTGCAAGTTAATGATCTCATGTTTCATTTTTATTGCCCTAAGTTTTAAGTTCATTAATTAAATGATTTTCATGGTTGCAGGTAAGTGATAACATGTTCATGTCTATTACTCTTGTTTGTCTTCTTTTTTCTTTTCGTTTTATTTCTTTGTCTTGTACTTTTTTTTCTGTTTCATTTTATTTTCCTTGTCTTATTCATTGTTTTTCTACTTTTTTCTTCTTCTTCTCTGCATTAATCTAATGAGGGAGTAAAATGAAATTAATTCTTTCTTTTTTTTATTTCAGGTTAATTCCTTCACCTTCTGTTCATCTTTTTCTTTTTTTTTTCCTTCTATTTCCCTTTTTTTTCTTCATTTTCCTCACGCTTCATTCTCTCTAAGCGTCACAAAGCCACAACGGTAACTCATAGTGAAGATCTAGAGCTGTGTTAAAGTGCACTAACATCGTTGTTCCAAATCTTGGTGCCATCTTCTCCTTTAAACGAACCCTAACTTCTTCCTAAATTCACTAGTGAACCTTAAAACCAAACTAGTCATTGAAAATCATCAATACCCATTTGCTTGGATCATCATATGCTTGGCATAGCCGTGCGGCCATGGATTTACTTGGAATGGCCGTGCGTAGCTATGGATTTTGCTAGGCAATGGCGTGGTTTGAATGATATATGTTGTTAAGTTGAGTGGGTTTTTCTTATTAGGGTTTCAATTAGAGTATTGTGATGTATACCAAATCTTTATCTAAGAAGGATACAAAGATTATAGTTCTTGGATTTTGATTTGTAGAAATTATTTTCCATTTTTAAAACAGTAGATTCAAAAGGAGGATTATAGAAATTAGATTTGAAAGCGGTTGCAGAGTTGTTAAGTGTCTAAAAGAGAGGGTGAAGGGGAAAAAAAAGAAACGAAAAAGAAGATGAACAGGAAAGGCTTCGAGAAGATGAAGAAGAAAGAAGAAGAGAGAGAAAATAAGGAAAAAATTTATTTTAAAAGATTATAACATTTCTTTTTTAACATTTTAGTTATAAATTAAAAAGGGGTTAATGTTTAAGATTCCTAAGAATAATGAATAAAAAATGATGAATATTATTCTAAGAAAATGATAAATATTGGATACACTTAAATATCTATAAATTATTAATTATTTTACTATTTTACCCTTACCTTCATGTTCAGGAAGAAAAATATACTAAAATGGCTTTCGGTAAAAAAGATTTATTATTAAAAAATAAGTAAGTTTAAAATTTGTAATAAATGATATTAATAAAACATAAACTAATAAAAGTTTAGGATTAGGATTAGAGGTTAAGTGTTTAGTTTTTGAATTTCTCTAAATTTTATATATTTTTTAATTTTTAATACATTAAATTTCGTTGGTAATGGAAGGTCAATAAATTTTATAGTTTGATTTTTCTTTTAGATACTTTGAAGTGTAAAACAGTAGTTTGGATGGTAAAAACCAACTAACTGATTAATGATTATATTCCTAAAATATTTAAATTCAAGAGAAGGGTAAAAACTTTTTTTATTTATTTTTGTTGTGGTGATATTGAAAATAAAGTTTATGATTATCATATTTCTCTTATAAATCAAAATATATGCAAAAATTATTTTATTTTCTTAAAGGTCTTTTGCTATTTTTTTTCTATGGGGGGTTTCATTAATAAATTTATTTTAGTCATCTAACTTGAAATATGTCAGACCTTAAGGGAAGAAATGAAATTACCCCTATCAACATCACAAAATTGTTAGTTAGTTGGAATTAGGGCTATTCTCATATTTTTGTTAGTCAAAATCAGCCAACCATTAAAAATAACAAGGGAGGGGGAATGAAGTTTTCATACTTTGTAAATTGAAGTATGTCAAACTAATAAGGGGGTAGGATGAAATAAATTGCATAAGGTAGTTTGCTAGTAAATAAAAAAAAAAAGGTGAATAACTTTTTATATAAATAGTTGACTTTAGTTTAATTGTTGAATAACCAAAGTTAGATTAATTCTTATATTGGGAGGAAAATGAGGGTTACCTTATTGTTTGAAAAAACTAAGTGAAACCCCTCATTTTAAAATGGACATAAACTAGCTCCCCATAGTTATAACAGTGTTAGTTCTATATTACATTTTACTATTCTACCCTAATCTACATGTTAACATTAAATTTAAATATTCTCTCTTTAATTTATTATTCATTATTCATTTAAAATCAATTGTACGTTGCATTTAGTCCAATTACATATTTGGCCATTATTTGCAAGTGCATTTGGATTCCTTCAATTGTTTTATTTTATGTTTTGAGAGTATATTTAGAATCATAGATCACTTCATACACTTAGGGCAGGTATTCGTACATTATGCTAGTTTATATAACAATTAGTGATATTTATGACATTTTTCCTTTTTGTAATTTTTCTCCATAATTTACAATTTGTTATTAAATAAATTTAATCATTAAGGGTATATAAGTCATTTTGCTTAAAATTTCTTGAAATATTTAAATTTTATGACTAACATCAGGACTTGGAGTAAAATAAGGAAACGATATATGAAAATAACATTGTTATACTTGAAACAGGGTTTAGACCATTTAAAAAAATAAGAGAAATTTCACATAGTTTCTCCAAATAACAGGGAGGTAATCTTCATTTTCTCTTATATTCAGGATTTATATAAAGGGTTGTTCATTTTATATGTTTTAACGTCAATGCATAATCTAAAATTTAATGCGAGATTGTCGTTAAAAGTATGGATGATCTTATAAGGTTCCAAGAACATACTACGTACTAGCTAGAAAGGCGGTTGATATAGAATGGAGATTAATTTAGGATAAGGATAATTCCCTATTTTTCATCTGTCCTACCCTGATCAAGTAAAACCAAGCAAAGAAGATCCACGGCTAACAACAGCATCCACAGTACTGTTACCCTACCTTCTCGATAAACTTGAGTAAAACAAACCTCGATCGAAGACATTAAAATCAAACAATTAGACCACGTCATCAAAAGATGCCAAAATGCCACTACTACAGAACTGTTAAATAATGAAGGTTTTAAACGAACAAAGAACAGTTTTATAACTCTCATCTTAAGCAGTGACATTAAAAGAGGGGTCATTTTTTTATGAACCGTCATCTTTTTCAATTTTCAATGAATTGTTATTAATTATCCAATTTGACACCGGCCTAATTATAAATTAAACATTTATTGTTAACCAGAACAAACGCATATTGAAAAGCAAGAACGAAAGCTCACCACTTTAGAGGATTATAATAGGATATAAAAAATTCACCACTTATCGATGTCCTATAAGTGAAACGGGTTTTCTAACTCACCAAAGTTCACCACACCAAAGGGTTACAAAGAGATACAGATATTCACCATCTAATGATGTCCTACAAGAGTTATAGGGTTTCTCAACTCACCACTCTAACAAATCTACCCAAAAAATATAGTCTCGCATAAAAAAACTGTTAACACCGAACACTCATCTAAGTTACCACTATAAGAAAAAATGAATAGTTTTATAAATGGTTTCCAAAAATGAATAATTTTATAAATAGTTTCCAACTTATTGTAAAACACAATCTATTTAAAAACCAAAATTAAACCACCACTTGCCGACACCAAGATTTATAAATTAATAATCTTAAATCAAAACAGAGTCACATGTTGAGCACCAGCTTATTCTAGCAACGTCTCTAGCAACATTAAAACTACAAATTTAAATGTAATAATATCATACACCTATAATCGAGAGAATAACCAGTGTTGCTCACACATATTTATGCAAGATGTTCATTTATTTATCAGCTCTTTCTGTGTTATTCAAATAACGATAAACAATTTATAGCAAGATAAGCAGTAAAAGAAAGACAAGTTTCTTACAATGTGACTTTGCGTAATAAGGCAATCCGTACTCAACGTTTAAGCAACTGTGTATGAAATCTGCTAAAAGCATCAAGTTGCATATATGTGATACTAATAACTAGTTGTTCTCAGAATGCCATTTCAAAAGCGTCACAGCAATATCGAATGAACATATCTTAATTAAGTTGTGAAATGTTGGAATATTTTAGGGTGGCTCACATGCTACATTATTGAATTAGTAATGATTTAGGGTTTGAATAATAAAATAAATAATGGGCCCAAATTCTATTGATTAATTGGGAAAATCTAATGTTCACTTTGACGAAAAGTGGGAATAAGAGTTTTATTGAAATCGGTCCCCTCTCTCTCTCTCTTTCTCTATGTCTGTATGTGTATATATTATTGGGAAAATTCAATTTAAAAAAAAAACTTTTAGGACAGATCTCATAAAATATATATGAATTTGTAATCTAGAAGTCGTACCTTGAAAATTTGATTTAGCTTTTTCCGCTGATGTGATTTAGGTTCTCAGATCACGATCCGTCACCACCACGTTGGTTAGATCACGATTCGTCACCAAGATCGGATTGATCTGACTGTCGTGCGCCTTTATCACCACTATAAGCTAACTAGCAGGAGAAAATTTTTCTCTCATGATTGTTCATTCAAGAGAAAAAAACTTTTTCTCTGATATATATATAGTGACTTTTCCTCTCCTGTTTAGGATAGAATAAGTCCTTTTATATCTCTTTCATAGTAGGAATCCTAAGGCTCCTAGAATTGTGATTCACGTTGCTTTTTCTTTGCCATAGGGGCCCACCTTGTAAAATAACATAAGGTCCCTTATACATAAGCATATTAATGGAGCCTCCCACTAAAAGATATAATTATGTTTTTGACTCAAATTGCTAGTTATCTTGCTTATTAATCCAGTAGTGGTGCAGTAAATTAAATGACCTAACCCGGGGATCATTTGGGAACATACAATCGTGGCTACAACAATTAAGCATGTAATTAAACAAGCCTAATCATTTAATTCCAATTCTACTCCACTATAAGATTGGAACTGACCTCCATAATTGTATGTTCGAATAATAATTCGTCCCAAACCACATTGATTTCTTTACTGCTCAATCCTTTGTACCACATCGTTAATTAAATCGATATCTCAACTGTCCAATCGATTTAATCACATCTTGTACCTTGATACTTACTGGTTTTCTCTAATGATCATTTTCAACATACTAAATATGTTGACACACTCTGGCCAGAGAATTTTATGATCAAGTGCCAAAAACCCATCAAGAGACGTGTCGTACAAATTCTATATTGTTAATCTATAATTTCAATACTCATAATTGCTCCCACCAAAATACCGGGTAATCTTGACCACAAATGTGTGTCGTGCCCATTGGTAATTCAAATGGAATAACAATTACAATCATGAAATCATAATTAACTCAAGATTAAGATTACAGTAAAATCAATGCCTATGAGATTTAATAAGTCTGACAGTCATTTCAAGGTTAATTAAATCTCATGTGTGATCCAGCTCAATGTAGTCAAACTACATCAGTAAATTCATACATGATTAAGACAAATCATTCAATGAATTTACTACAGTCTAAACATAAATAGAGCGCCCAACTCTGTTTATCAACTGCGAACTTAATTTATTTAATCATAAGATAACTTGTATTTATGTCTTCTGTGAATCCATATGATGATCACATAAATACATATAATATGATTAAACGGACCTTATTCAATATATTTATGCAATTAAAATATCTCAAATATTTATTAATCAGAAAATAAATTAATATGCTTTAAAAGAGCATATTAACCGAACAATCTCTCACTAGCTCTTAAAGCATATCTGGCATATTGCATATGCTCTAGGGATGTAAGTGCAGGTTATAAAGGTTTTCCACTAATGGCCATTGTAATAAGATCTGCTATTTAGCATCTTATGCCATTTAGAGTACTTTCATATAACCTATCTACACTATTCCCTTATAAGATTATACTTCCTCTCAATATGTTTTGTTTCTTGTGGTTCCTTGGTTGTTTTAATTGAGCTACCGGACCACCACAAGATTTTGTAGGAACTCGTAGAGCCATACAACTTCTTTTGCAGCTTCAGATGTAGCCACATATTCAGCTTAAGTTGTGGAGTCTGTGATACAAGATTGTTTCACACTCCTCCAATTAACAGCTCCACTTCCTAATGCAAACACATAGTCAGAAGTTGATTTTCTAGAATCCTTATCTGACATAAAGTCAGAATCAGTATAACCCACTGGAATAAGTTCATCACTAGAATACACAAGCATATAATTTTTAGTTCTTTTCAGATACTTCATTATATGCTTGACTGCAGTCCAGTATTCAAGTTTAGGATTAAATTGATATCTGCTAACCAATCCTACTGCAAAACAGATATGTGGCCTAGTGCAAAGCATGGCATACATGATGATGTGATGTATGGTATTTTATGATCTTAGGGATTAAACTTTACGCAAATTAGGGTTTATTTGCTTTCTAAGAATTGTAAAAATTTTTAGTATCAGAGCTAATCGTTTAAGAATTCATGATTTTCCATTAGGATTTGTAATAACCCTCTCTTAATTTTCAATTGTCCTTATGGATCTATGCCAATTTGAATTATTATTCCGCATATACATAACATAGAAAGAAAATTACTGGCATAGGAAATTTTTTATACATATTATTTTGTTATTGAGAAAAAAAAAAGCCCAAGATTTTTTTTTACTGTTGGCGGCATAGTACATAAAGGTGAAATTAATGAATCTTTAGGATTTTTTCATGAGACACCCTAAGGTTTCTTTGGTTTATAGTTTTTTCTAAAGTTTAGAATATTGTTGCATTTTAGTCCAACAAAATTGGCAACGGCCAGCACATGCAGTCTTCAAGCCAAAATTTAAGAGTAATTGTATGTGAAAATTTATTTTATTGTATATAGATATGATTGATCGGGTTTAGTATGATAAAATCACTAACTTTATGTGCATCATGCCTTATATGTTTTGTTCTCATAATTTTGAATGCCTCTGCTCATTAATTAATGATATGTGAAATTGCTTAATGTTCCAATTTTAATGTTTGAAATTTCAGTTGATTTTCATGGTCTTATTTATTTTATAAATCAAACTAATTTGTAATAAATATTCAATTTGACACTCATATTATGATAATTTATTAGTCACCAAAGTGGCCAAATTAGAAAGTCTTCATAGACATCAAATTAAATTCAATTTCAAGTACTCATAATTATTGTGATGCTTATTATTTAATGACATGATGATTTTATTGTATGGGTCTATTAAAATTTATAAATTATAAATATTTAGGAATCCTCCGAAGGTTGATTAATTAATTTTATAATCTATGATCATGCTTGCGGGTAATTAGTATGCATGATTAGATATGTTTAGTATATCTAAAGATAGCATGCATGTCTAGTTAATGTGTATTTAATTACTAATTATGTGAAATTAAAGTTAAGCATCAATTATGTTTATTATAGTGTATTGTTGTATCACCCAAAGGTGAACTTCAATGTGCACTCAAAAGTTTATACGAATTTTATTGAAATCTACATTATGTGTTTAAGTTCAAAGCATTAATGTGTGAGTATTTATATATGTGTGTGTATGTATGTATATATATAATCATTCTCAGCTGCGGACGCCCGCATCTTTTTTAATGTGGACGCACTTTTAAACAGTGCGGTCTAAAAGAGTTGGTTACTAAATGGACTATAAAACTGCATGGTTTTAAAGAGTTAAAAACTAACTATCTTAAACCATGCAATTTTAAAGTGTATCCGCATAAAAAATAAATGAGGACGTCCGTACTAGAGAAGGACTATATACAGACACACACAAACACACTCACACACACACACACACACACACACACACACACACACACACACATATATATATATATCTTTGCAGCATATGTGCCTATTGCTCTTCATTCCTAAGCTTCGTCTGTTGTTATGTTTAATGGCCTTAATTACTCTGATTGGTCTGAGCAAGTCCAATTTAACTTAGGTGTTCTAGATCTTGATTTAGCACTATTAACTGAAAGGCCAACTGCTATTACTGATGAAAGCAGTGTTGAAGAGACCATAAGACTTGGGAGAGATCAAATAGACTAAGCCTAATGTTTATGCGGATGAAATAGCCAACAACATAAAGTCCAAAATTGTA
Source organism: Citropsis articulata (assembly GCA_030449925.1). Taxonomy (NCBI): domain Eukaryota; kingdom Viridiplantae; phylum Streptophyta; class Magnoliopsida; order Sapindales; family Rutaceae; genus Citropsis; species Citropsis articulata. The sequence continues at coordinate 1,247,425 of JASUUH010000113.1, read as the reverse complement.
AAAACTAAAAGAGCTAAAGAATTAATGGCATTTGTGAAAGAGCATTCTTAGTTTTGAAGCGACTGATAAGTCCCATATAGGGACATTAATGGGTACGTTGACCACATGAAAGTTTAATGGGAAACATACTATGAATCAACATATGACTGAGATGATAGTCACAGTAGTAAAATTAAGGTCCATAGGGATAGAAGTGAATGAGAGTTTCCTTCCGTAATTCATTATTAACTCTCTGCCTTCTGAGTATAGCTCATTTCAAATAAACTATAACACTATTAAGGGCAAATAGAGTATAAATGAACTTCAAATTATACTCATTTAGGAATAGGCAAGACTTAAGAAATAAGGGACTCACTCAATTAACCTCATGGTTCATAAAGGAGTTAAAAACAAGCTTAAAACAAAAAATTATCACAAGGGCAAGAAAGAAGCATCAAAACAAAAAATGCAACCCATCTAAGTACACAAAAAAAAAAAACATCAAGAATGAAAAGTATCATTTTTGCCATAAATGTGGACATTTTGCTGAAGATTGCCTAAAGCATAAAGCTTGGTTCCAAAAGAAAGGTAAGCCTAGTGCTTTAGTATATTTCAAATCATATTTAACTGAAGCTCCTTATAACACGTGATAGATTGATTTTGGTTGCACTACTCACATTTCAAACATGATGTAGGGATTTTTTATAATCCAAACCATAACTTAAATGAGAAGTTTAATTTCGTCAGGAACTAGGTTAAAGCTCTAGTTGAAGGTATTGGGACTTACTGTTTGATTTTAGATACTGGGCATCATTTAGATCCTTTTTAGTCTTTTTGTGTTCCTTTTGTTTCTGACAACTTAATTTTCTTGTCCAAACTTGATTATATAGGTTACATTTTGGAATAAATGTTTCAATTTGCTTAAGTACGATAATAGTATTAGTTCTGGGATTCTTTTTTATGGTCTATACAAATTAAAGCTTGATAATATTTTTGTTGAGTCTCTGTTAACTTTGCATCATAATATCGACAATAAATGTAGTTCAGTGAATGAAAGTTCATCTTACTCGTGGCATAAGCGTTTGAGTCACATATCCAAAACAAGAATAAAGAGATTAGTAAAGAATGAAATCCTTCCAGATTTAGATTTCACTGATCTTGAAATTTGTGTGGATTGTCTTAAAGGAAAATGAACAAAAAACACAAGTAAGAAAAGAGCCACAAGAATTACATAGCTTCTTGATATTATACACACTGATATATTAGGGCCTTATAATGTTCCATCTTTTGGTAGAGAAAAGTATTTCATCACCTCTTTTTTTTATGATTTTTCACGTTATGGTTATATCTATTTGTTACATGAAAAATCTCAATCAATGGATGCCCTAGAGGTATTTATCAATGAGGTTGAGAGGCTGACAGAGTTGTCGAAGCCCTTCAAAATAAATACTGATTCACCTAAACTAACTTGTAGAAATAGTGGAACCAGGTCGAATCCCAAGAGAACTATGTATTTAATTTCTCAAAGTTTAAAACAAAATTAATTTCCCAAGAATTTTAGATTTCGAGCTTGCTGCCTCAAACCGGATAACCGGATTTTGTAACCGGAAAACCGATTATCGTTTGAAGAATTCTGGGAGTTATCCGGCTAACCGGTTGAGGAATCCGGAAAACCGGTTTCGGCTAGTAACAGTTCTGGAAATATTCGGCTAGCCGGATGAGGAGAAACCGGAAGACCGGTTACGACTTGTGACCTTTCTGTTTTTATTCGGACAGCCGGATAATGGAAACCGGCAAGCCGAATGCGTGCTGTCTACTTTCTGGACACAATTCGAACAACCGGATAAGGGAAACCGGAAGACCGGATTTCGGTTCTCTTATTGCTGTCCGCAAACGGTCAGCCGGTTGTGGGTATCCGGTTATCCGGATTTCTGGATTTTCAAATTGTTTTCTTTAACACGAAATTAAAATAAAATAAAGTAAAATAAAACAAGATTTTAAAATTAAGCAAGGGAAAATCAATCTTACCAAACTTCCAATCCAAGGGTGTAAATTCCATCCAATTGCAATTTTGATCATAGGCAAAAATATAAATTACTCAATCCAAGAACTTAGTCTACTTAATCGGAAATCCCGCAGAAAGCAATTATTCTCCTAATGTAATAGACTCAAACAATCGCTCAAATTAATTCTTACCATTAATTTAACTGGGCATCATCGTTCCATATCAAATTAAATGATAGCATTAAGAATAGTGAGAATGACTAAAACGAAATCAATTAATTCAGATTATTCCAATTTAATCAACTTCGTATTTTTATTTCCCTAGAGCCTATCATGCAAGCTATGTAATTGTGGCCATCAATATACACACACATGAGCCAACTCCTTGCTACTCAATTCAGTCATTCATGACAATTACGGATCACAAACTCATGACTAGCGATAGAAAAATAAATATTGAATTAAGGCGTCAACTCAATCAACATAAATAATTCATAGAAAATAAGAACAAGAAAATAAAAATTACTTGGATTGAAGAAATTCTTGTTAAGTCCAAAGCCTCACAAAATTACAATCAGAATTGATTTACCCTTGGACTGGAATTAAAACCTTAGCCACACATGGTGGCCAAACAAAACAAAAGTTGTTGAAGAAGACAAATTGCAGCCGCTGGTTTTTGCTTCTCTTCTTCACACGCCCAAGCTTTCCTTTTTGCTCTTTTCTCTCACTTTCTGTTTCCTCCCTTGCTGGCACGCCACTTGCTTCCTTTTTATATTGCTAGATGACCGAATTGTCTCCTCTTTTGTCTCTCAACTAATCCTTCTCTAATTCTGATTGCTAGGAAACCGACTCCTTCTAGGAAAAGGTCAGCCCACGTTTGCAAAGCCCAAATTAAGCCCTTTTTGTCCAAATTTCATCATAACCTCCATGTTTCATCTCCTAAATCAAATCAAACACAATTTCCATAAATTAGCACAAAATCAATCAAAATATGAGGGAATTAAACAAAATATAGTATGACTATTTATAACCTATCAGAGGCAGCCAGATAAAATTGTCGAGTTTGACAGAGGTGTCAATATTATAAAAGATATACTGGGAATAGACAATACCTTGGTCTATTTGCTTAGTTCTTCAAAAAACATGGTATTATGTGCCCAATACACAATGCCAAGTACAAAAAAAAAAAAATGGTGTAGTAGAAAGGCGTAACCGTACCTTAATAGATATGCTTAAAAGTATCTTAAGTTACTCATCTATACCCTTGTCACTGTTGATAGAAGCGTTAAAAACTGCCGCTTACTTGTTAAATAGGATTCCTAGTAAGGTAGTTCCAAAGACTCCTTTTGAATTGTAGACTAAAAGAAAACCTAATTTAAGACACCTGCATGTTTGGGGCTATCAGGTGAGAATAAATATTTATAATCCACATGAAAGGAAATTGGATTCAAGAACAACAAATGGATATTTCATTGGTTATCTAGAAAAATCTAAAGGGTGTAGATTTTATATTCCTAACCATAGTGCGAGAATTGTTGATTCTGGAAATGCTACGTTTATTGAAGATGGTGAAATTAGTGAGAATATGGGACCAAGAAATGTGGGAATCCAAGAAGTTAAAGTGTAAGTCCTTTTGCCTATGACTTCTTCTAAAGTTGGTGTTCCTGTAATTTTGAACATACTAACAACTTTCAAGAATAACAAAAAAATGACCTAATGTCCCATAATGAAGTCCTCAATGATCTGTGGCAGTGAACCAGAAGAAATAGCATTAAGAAGATTTTAAACTTTGAGAAAATCTACTATTTCCAATGATTATGTGGTTTACTTACAAGAGTCAGATTTTAACTTGGGAATTTATGAAGATCCATATTCGTTTTCACCAGCCATGGAAAGTGTTAATTCTGATAAATGATTACATGCCATGAAAGAAGAGTTGAAATCAATTGATGACAATGATATTTGGGACCTTGTTGAATTATATAAAGGTTTGAGACTTTTGATAGGCTTACTTAGCAACTTTTGTGCTAAAAGTTATCTAAGTGCTGCACGGGCTGCTACGCAAAGTAATTATCCCATGACTCTAGGCCACATTTGGAAAATTTTGTTCAAGCCTCTAAAATTATCAACTATTATCAATTTTACCACCGATATATTTACAAAATTGAAATCCTTAAACACAAGTTTGCATTCTTTTCAAAATTAGCTCACCTCCCTCTTTCACAAGTTATAGCTATTTAATGAAGTTTCAATTATTTCAAAATTTATTAGAGGGTTGTCATTGTAAGTTTAGGACTCAACATCCATTTCCTAATTTCTTAATCTTTATTTTCCTTTTTCTTCTCTCATGTACACAAATTTGTAAAGCCAAGAATTTACTATATCAATTTCATTTTGCTTTAGTTTCAAGACATTAAACCACATATAAATTCAAGAAGATTTAGCTAGAAACTATATTTTTGTGTTTTCATGCTTAACTTAAAAAAATAAGAAAATTAAATATGATTCATAAGATTATTAAAATAATAAGTGTCAAATCTTACTGAAACATTTGGAAAAATTAAATTATGAGAGAATCTAAATCTATTTAATTATTACATATTTGGCACACTTAAGATTAAAAACTTAGGTGTTGTTTGTTTTTTTGTCTAAAGTCTGAATTTTAGATTTTTTTTTAACTTATCACTTAGTGTCAAACAATTTTATCTGAATAGAAAAAGTAGAACAAGTCTATTATTATCTGAAGTCTGAAATCTAAATGAAAAATTTTAATTTCAAATCTCAAAAATAGCCTTAACAATTTATGTATTTCCAATATTATGTTAAAGCTAATATTTTTGTATTATCCTAAGTAATTTTTTAATTATTTTAAATTTTTATTCATATGGTAACATTAACTAAACTAAAATATTGACAAATTAAATTATATCCATTGTGATGAATCAAAATTAAAACAACATTATTGACTTTATAATAAAAGTTGATGTTATAATTACATCTTTTATTACAAATTAAAATTAAAATCAACAGTGATAGTATTGTTTTTAAAGCTACCAAACTAATCAATTTGTGAAAATTATATACACCACTTAAAAGGATATTTATGTCAAATTACTAGTTTTTAAACTTTTCTGTTTAAATGTTGAAAAAAGAATAACAAACATGTCATTCATATATTTTTATTCAGACCTATTTAGACTTCAACTAAATTCATAGCTATTCAGACTTCAGATAAAAAAGAAATACAACCTTAGGTCGTCTCTTTTAACCATGCAGGAACAACTAATTTGAGGAATACTAAAGCTGAATCTTCTATTGTTTTTAATTTTTCCCGGATGGGAAGTATTGGTTTAAAACATGGCTAGGAGCAGTTTTCGTATTCTTGATTTTGGATTTTGGTTATCATGTTCATGAGGTACTTTTTTATTCTTCAAATGCTAACCAATCTACTTTTTAAGAAGTAGATGAAAATTTTAGAATTAATGTGGATGATAATTTCAACACAAAACTTGGGAGAGCTCTTCAAAATCTAGAAACCCAACATTTGTCGCCTAAAAGCAGGGACCACTTGGTAAATAATAATTATTATTTTTTACATTTCAAAGGGTAAAAACAGATTTTTACATATTTAAATTGTTCTAACACTATAATAATCTTTTAACAATAACATATTGTGAGATGGGAAATGATAAAATAGTTGGTTGATATGTATACGTTGTAAAACAGAAATGGTGCAAAGTAAAAAGAATAAATAAAATCTGTAATATTTAAAATATGTTTGAACTCTTCCGCAGACATATTTATCTGTACTCTTCCCAAGACATCAAATTTCATACTACATAGAACCACAAGTCAGATTAATTTAGTCAACATTTGAAGGGTTATTATCTAAAAAGCACGAAAAATAGAAAGATTCTGGCAATAACCCAAGTAACGGCATGACCTTTTAGGACCGGTTTGGTAATATTGTAACTTTTAAAATAATTATTGTTAGTTATGTTGTAAAAATAATCAATTTTGAAAAGAATCATTTAAATATTTAGTAAAATTTATTTTGAAAAGTACTATGAGTTTAAAAAGAAGCCATATGTGTTTAGTAAATCTTACCGTTAAATCACTGCAAGAATATAAATGACGGAATTTGGAATAATGTTAAATAATAAAATTTATTTACACATTTATAAATATATATTTATATATAATATTCTTTTATTATGTGTGTATATATATAAAATTATAGTTGATAATCACAATAAATATTTTATATTATTAATTTTACTTTTTAATTTTGTCATCTCAATATAACGAAAAAAGGACAGCTACAGTACACCCCATGGTATGGGGAAATAATCGCAGAAAACAGTAAATTTTTAATAGGGGATACCAAGACCTCCTTCTGTTACTTTTTACAATTAGTTTGAATGGGAAAAAGGATATTTCAATATTTTTACTTTACATTAACTTGCAATTTAAAAAATGCTCACAGGACCTAACACTAAAGCATCCTATCAATGCCACATGCTATAATTTAATTGGACAAAATTTATTCATGCCTACGCTAATTAAAACATATTATACTATTCTTTATCTTCCTCAACAAACTTTGTACCAAAAAAAAAAACAATTTTATTAGATTTTTTGTTGGTTAATTTTTATTTTTTTTTGGTTGCTGAACCCATTTTCATATGAAATAATTTTAAATATTAATGTGCATAAAGCGAATTGTCTATTTTATTTGCTTATTGATAAATGCAGTATGTATTGCTGATACTCTTATCCATTTTGAAGGAGGTTTGAGTTGTATATTGAGTGGATTAGAAGTAATGTTTACTTTTGGTTTGAAAAATATATGGAATTAATTGATGTCATTTTAGTTTTTTGTGGATTGTTGTTGTGGATTGTTGTTGTGGATTGTTGTTGTGGATTGTTGCTTTAGATGGTTATTTGATGTGTATATGAAATATTGATTCGAGATATTTCGTCCTTATACACAATCAACTCACCACTATTTTTCGTTTGTGGAATTGTCGTTTCGATTGTTTTGTTATGAAAATCGTATTTGATAAATGGTTTTGGATATGATGCATTGGGATCATAGACATATTTTTTAATCAAACTTTGCGGTGCATTTGAATTGAGCCGTTAGTATATTCGCTTTAATCAGTTCAACTGTTGCAGCGACATGTCTTGTTATTAAATATGAAGCCCCATTCACTTTTTCATGAGTATCTGCCTTTGATTTTGAACTTCAAGAATTTCATTTTCATGAAATGAACTTGATGGAGTAATAGAACAATGGAATTTGATTGAATTAAAATTATTTTTTTAATGGGAAAACACAACGACCTAGCTAATGTATAGAGAACAAAGTAGAGTAAATTTTAAAATATTAAGGGGCTGTATTCACTTTTAACATGATTTTTTTTTTTTTTTATTTAAAAGGAAAGGGGGGTGGGCAAGCCCAAATATATTTTTTAACTTGCACAAGAATCGAACCCGGATCAAGCAGGCTATTGCTGACCAACCATCCCACCACGCCCTTTAGAATACTTTTAACATGATTTATGTTATGATTAATTTCATAATTTATATAAGGATAAAATAGTAAATCAATGTTATTGTGTTGAGTCACACTTGCCAAATATGTATTTATTTAATTTACAATCCCATGCCAATAAAAGTAGGTGCATTATAAGGGCATAGCAGTGAATTTAATGTTTCCCATCTAGACTAATAGAAAAAAATAATGGAAGAGAGTTTTGGCATCTCTTATTAAAAACTTAGGGTCTTCATAACCATTTCCACAAATTATAGGGGTGTAGCTATTCTTTTGCCTTTTTTTCAAATCAAGTAATTTTTGGGAGTTAATGCTTTGATATAATTAAAAATTATAAAAAAAAATATAAACACACAATACTTATATATAAATTATTTTATAAAGAATTTTTGAGCAACTGTAACAATGGAGACTTATTGTTTCTTCTTCAAAATGATCCGCTATAATTTTCTGTTTGCTTTTGCTTTGTCAGTTTATTATAATTCTATCTCTTTAGTGGACGGTTCGTGCACATTGTAAAAATGGGTATAAAATAGAACCAATTCAAAATTCTTTAGTATTTTTAACACGTAATAATTTTTAAGCAGAAGGCTGGTAATTTTCCCTCTCATATTTTATAATGTTGTTGCTTTAAAAAAATTAACAAAAATATATAGAATACCTTTTGATATTCTATAATTTTCCAAAAAAATAACATAAAAATTGTTTCTCACCTTAGAATACCTATTGATATTCTATAAAGTTAGGTTGTATTTTTTTTTTTTATCTGAAATCTGAATAGATCTGAATTTAGCTGAAGTCTGAATAGGTTTGAATGAAAATATCTTAATAATATGTTTGTTTTTCCTTTTTCAACATATGAAGAGAAAAACTTAAAAACTAGTAGTTTGATATAAATATCTTTTTAAGTGGTGCATATATTTATTCTTCATAATTTATAATTTTCACACGTTGATTAGTTTGGTAGTATTAAAAAATACTATCATTGTTGATCTTAATTTAATTTTTTAATAAAAAATGTAATGATAACATCAAATTTTATTATAAAGTCAATACTGTTATTTTATTTTTCATTCATCATAATGGACATAATTTAATTTGCTCAATATTTCAATTTAGTTAATGTTATCATGTGAATAAAAATTTAAAGCAATTAAAAAAAATAACCTCAAAAATAATACAAAAATATTAGGTTTATACATAATATTGGAAATACATAAAGGGTATTTTTGAGATTTGAAATTAAAATTTTCCATTTAGACTTCATACTTCAAATAAAAGTGAATTTTTTTCTACTTTTTTCTATTTATATAAAATTATTTGACAATAAGTGATAAGTTAAAAAAATAAACAACCTAAAATAAACAAATGTCTGAAAACAATTAAATTCCTACTTCAAACTAAAAAACAAACAGCACCTTAGTTTTCAAATACTCTATTTGCATTACACACTAGAAACGTATCAAAACTTCCGTAATTTCAACTCGCATATTCTTAAGATGAAAAAAGCTAATTAACTATGATTCTCATTACTTATTATTAAATAAAATATGACTCTATCATTATTTATTTTTCTTATAATTTAAATTTAGTTGAATTTCATCTCTTTTTTTTTTTTACTACATCCGAGGTTATCACTTGGAGCTTTGAGAGCTTCCTTGGGCGAAACACCCTCCAAAACTACTGTATCATCCTTTTTTCTAGGTAAAATTTGAACTAATATTTTATGTTTTATTTTGTATGTTCTTTTTTGGTGCTCTCTTCTTTCAAGAAAATGACAATTGAGAGAGATGAAAATATGGAAGTTTTAATCCAGTATTGTTGGATCCTTAATCTAACGTTCGACTTATATGTGAATAATTATGTGTTGCGATCTGTCATATAAAGTTAAGCCCAATTAAAAGTGATCTATTTAATTTTCGGTATTATAGAACTGTATGTATCCGATGGGGTGCCATGTGTGTGAGGCCGATAATATTCTAATTTACATGATGGGCAAAATTAAAATACTCGGTGTGATAGGAAGCAGTTATACATATAAGCGGTTATAATTAAGTTCGTATTCTTTCTTCTTTTCGATATCTCATCATCGTAGAGAGAGGCAGAGAATCAAATGACTACAGGAGAAGCGTGTAGATCGGAAGGCTAACCGCACTACTCGCAGGAATTAAGCGATATGGATTCGGTGACTTCGCGATTACATTATTGATTTTGGTGATATGGTTTGTGGGTTTATGGGTTTATAGGTGGTATTTGAGAATCAAATTTATTTTGATTAATGATTAAATTTTTTGGTATTCTCAAAATTAATAATACTGGAATTATTAAAATTATTGAGTTTTGAGAACAAATTAATAATTAAATTCCAAAATTAGAATCATAAATATTCCAAATTCGGTTTCATAATTTTGGTTTCTTTAAGGTTTCAAGTTTTGTGGCCTGTGATTGTTTTGCCGTTAACGTTCGTGGCTAGGGTATCCCACACGGCTAAGACAACATGGCCATCCCGTGACTGTTGAGCTGCTGCACAGCAGCAAAGTGCAGTAGTGCACCACCATGCGCGGCTGGGCTATGATGCGTTGATGTTGCGCGATTTTGCTCCGTTGGCAACGTGATTCATGCTGCTGGCAAGCTATTTTTCGCAGCTGCAGTGCGCTGGCTGCACTAAAGAGGAAGAGCGGCGGCTGAAAGCCACGACAGAAGGACAAGAAAAGCAGCGGGGACAGCCGCGGCGTAAAAAAAATTTAAGCTTTTGGCCAGCGGCAATTGCAGCCGCCGAGGCTGCAGCTTCAAACCGCGACGGGAAGGAGAGGTAGCGGCGACTGAGGTTGAAGGAGAAGCAGTGGCCATAGCCGTTGCTCCAAGAAGAAAAAAAGAAAGAGATGGAGCTAGGTTTTCTTGGAAAATATCACAAAGCTCCCTAAGGTGTTTTAAAATTTCTTTCCAGCAGAATAATAAAGCCCTTTTGTAATTAAATCCAAAATTTAGTTGGGCTTAATAAAATTAAGTTTGGGCTTAATATTTTGGGCTTGATGCATTAAATGAGTTGTTTTGTATTAATCCATTAAAATGAAGGTTGGGTTTGACCCATTATAAAAAAAAAAATGGGTTGGTTTGATTTGTGAGTTAGTTTAGGATCCGGTTTGACTCAATTTTTTTAATTTTAATTTTTGGTAAATTTTGGTGCAATTTTAAATTTTAATATTGGTTGGTTTATATGTATTTTTAGATAAATTAATTGAAGCAACATGTCGCCAAAACGACCTCTCTTATGGAAATTAATTTATTTTGGAATATAAACAGTTTTGTATATGTAATTTCTGTAAATATCGATCAGCCCAAAGGAAGGTCCATATTTAATAGAATTACATGTGCACATGTGGTAATAAACACGTGATAACTACTGCTATATGTGAGCAATAAATCGGCCCAAAGGAAGATTTATTGTTTGACATGTTCTTATTATCAGTGTTTGATTACTACACCAAGATATCACTTACAAGTTAATATTTTGTCCAAAGATGAATATTAATGGAGTGTCTGATATCTTGAGAAGGAGTTTACCTTTATTTAAATTTAATTTTGGTTTTAAGACTAATATGAGCTTGTTTTGTTTGTTTGTTGTCCTGGATTCAGTTATGTCTGCTGCTTATATTACTACCAACATCAATTATATTCCTATGCTAAATTACTCTAACTTTAAATTATGGCACGAGAACCGCTCGATAGTTCTCGCAGTCATTGATCTTGATCTTGCGTTAAGGGTTGATTCTCCTCCACCTCTTACGGATGAAAGTACCCCTGATGATAAAAAGGAAATAGAAAGATGGGAGAGATCAAATCACATGTGTATTATGATCATGAAGAAGGCCATTCCGGAACCATTCAGGGGCTCTATGTCTGTAAGGATAACTACTGCTATAGAGCTTCTTGCAGAAATTGAAAAGGAATTTGTCAAAAACGAAAGGCTAAAAACGAATATGTTTTTGACAAAACTAATTTCAGTAAAGTATAAAGGCAAGAACAAGGGCAAGAAAAGAAAAAAAGGATAAGGAAGCTGCAGATACAACACCTCAAAAGAAACAACAGAAAAAATCAGGTGATTCAAAAGGTACTGGTTGTTTCTTTTGTGGGGCTGAAGGGCATAAGAAGAAGCATTGCACTAATTATCACGCATGGCGTGCTAAAAAAGGTATGCTTCTTGGTTTGGTTTGTTCTGAGGTTAATTTAACTTTGGTACCTAGACACACGCAATGGATAGATTCTGGTGCAACCACTCACATCAATGTGTCTATGTAGGGTTGCCTGAGTTGCCGAAAACCCAGTGATGGTGAACGATACATCTATGTGGGCGATGGCAAGATAGTTGAAGTACAAGCAATTGGAAAATTTAGATTATTATTAAAGACTGGATTTTATTTGGATCTTGATGAAACATTTGTTGTTCCATCTTTCAGACGGAATTTGATTTCTATTCTTGCTTTGAAGAAATTTGGTTTTTCTTGATCATTTAGGAACAGAAAATTCAGTTTGTTTCATGATTCAAAATTAGTAGGTTCTGGTTCTGTGTCAGACGATGATAATCTTTATATGCTTGATACAATTACTTCATTTAATGAATCCTTGCAACTAAGTACACGAGGTGTAAAGAGAAAATTTATCAATGAGAATTCAACTGCATTATGGCACAAGAGATTAGGTCATATCTCTAGACGGAGAATAGAGAGACTTGTGTCAGAAAAAATTCTCGATCCTTTATATTTTACAGATTTTGATATCTGTGTCAAGTGTATCAAAGGGAAACAAACCAATAAAAGAATATTTGAAGCCAACAGGACTTCGGATGTCTTAGAACTCACACATACAGATATTTGTGGGCCATTTCCTATGGCTGCTTGGAATGGTCAACAATATTTTATGACATTCATAGATGATTTTTTTCGATATGGCTACATATATCTCCTCCATGAAAAATCACAGTCTTTGGATATGTTTAAAATTTTTAAGGCTAAAGTTGAGAACCAACTCAGTAAAAGAATCAAAAGCATTAGATCTGACCGTGTGGTGGATACTATGATTGATATGACGGTTCAGGTGAACAACGTCCAAAACCTTTTGCTAAATTTCTAGAGGAATGCGGTATCGTTCCATAGTACACTATACCGGGTTCGCCCACTATGAATGGTATTACTGAAAGATGAGACAGGACACATAAAGACATGGTAAGCCATTCTACCTTACCAGAATCATTCTGAGGAGAAGCACTTAAGACTGCAGCACATATCCTTAATAGAGTTCCAACTAATGCAACTGTCAAAACCCCTTATGAGCTTTGGACAGGCAAGAAGCCTAGTCTAAAGCACTTGCAGGTTTGGGGTTGTCCGGTTGAGGCAAGGCCTTATAGGCCTTATAGGCCTAATGAGAAGAAACTTGACTCAAAGACGATAAGTTGATATTTTATTGGATATTCAGAACGATCCAGGGGGTATAAGTTTTATGATCCCACGGCTAAGTCGATTTTCGAGTCAGGAAATGCTCGGTTCTTTGAGGACGTTGAGTTTGTGGGGGGAGATACGGTAAGAGACTTTGTCTTTGAAAAGAAATATGTTGATATTCCCATAGATGTTATTAGTATTGATCAAGGTCTTATTCCTGACTTTGTTCAAGACACAACAGATCAAGAAAATATTGGAGAACCCCCGATACAAGAAGTTATTCCAGAAGAACAAACTCTACCACCTCAAGAACCTATACCATTAAGGAGATCCACTAAAGAAAGGATAAGTGCATTGCCAGATGATTACATTGTATTTCTCCAAGAACATGAGGTAAACATTGGAATGATGGAAGATGATCTAATCAATTTCTGTCAAGTCACGGAAAGTTCTAACTCTCAAAAGTGGATTGATGCCATGAATAAGTAGATGAAGTCCATGAATAATAATGACGTATGAGATCTTGTCCCATTGCTAGAAGGTGCGAAACCTATTGGTTGTAAATGGATATTTAAGATCAATGAGGATTCGAAAGGCAATGTGGAGAGGTACAAGGCGCGTCTTGTCGCAAAAAGCTTTATACAGAAAGAAGGCATCGACTATAGAGAAACTTTCCCTCCAGTTTCTTCGAAAGACTCTTTCAGGATTATAATGGCATTAGTGGCGCATTTTGATCTTGAGTTACATCAAATGGATGTAAAAACGGTGTTTCTCAATGGCGACATTGATAAGACGACCTATATGGTGCAACCAAAAAACTTTGTGTCTGGAGACCAAAAGAATATGGTTTGTGTTGAGTGTTAGAAAGTGTATATTTATAAAGGAGAAAATCGTCATTTTATATTTTAACTCTCACTAATATCTCCACTTTTATGTATTTATTTCTCTTGTGATTTAATTATGTGTGCTTTATTATAATTAAGTATTATATCAAACAGCAAAACAGACATCACTTTTGAACTCAGGACAGTCAAAAACCTTAGGAGGAGCATAAAACAAAAAATGGCCTTTATTCGTATGCAGTCTTATTCACACATCTTGTCTATTTATATTCATACCGTATATCAACACTGTTCATATATACGGTTCGATGACGTGGCATTGACCGATGATGTGGCATCGACCAATGACATCGCAGCACTTGATTGGAGAAAGACGTGGCATTTGGTTGCTTATGTGGCGTTGACTGATGATGTGGCGTTGACTGATGATGTGTCACGATCCTATTGGACTAAAATCCTTATGTACTGTTGATGGATGACGTGGTAGCATTTCAGTGAACCAAAAATCATGCGTACGGTACATGCACATACATGGGATTATTTACTATTCAAATCGCGTCACTATTCAAGCCACCACTATTCAAACCGCGTTCTTATTTCAAAGCGTATTGCAAAGCGTGTCTTGTGCAGCGTCTTGTTATTGATGGCGTTCGCAATCACTGGCGTCAGGCGCTTTTAATCAATGGCTATGATTCAAATGTATCTATAAAAGGGGCTCTCCCGCCACAATTTGAGACCACAATTCATTTTGAGCTTAGTTTTTTGTAATTCTTTCTCCTTCTTGTATTTTCTATGTATTTTAATAAATTTCCATTTTACCCCTAGTTAAAAAATGAGTAGCTAATTTTCTTTCAAGCTTGGGTTGAAGGTGAAGTCTCAACATGTTACATGGGCTTAATTTGGTAAATTTTTTTTCTTTTCCCCTCTAATATTTGTGGATATTTTGATTTGTCGTCGATAAATAGTAATAATGTTGTCTAGATACCACCCTGGTTAAACCGGCACCCTAGTACAAGGTTATTATTATTTGGCACGATAAGCCCTTAGCACCATATTTATTTGAGCGTGGTTTATGAGGTGTGGAAACCCCCCTAATGATTTAATTGGTATTAATAAGGAATATTTAGCCCATGGAGCATGTTGATGAAGATCCAGATACCCAAGTGCTTTATTTCAATACATTTCATTTCAATTCATTCTTAATTTAAATTCTTCGATAGTTTAAATTAATTTCACTACAAATCCAACCAACCCATTTAAGAAAATTAATTCTGCACATAATTAAAATCAACATCCTCATGAGATCGACACTCGTCACCGTTAATCTATTCTACAATAGATTCGTGCACTTGCGAGTTCAATAAAATTTTCACAACAGTTTGCAAACTTAAGAAATCTATCTATGGGCTCAAACAAGCATCTCGACAATGGTATTTCAAGTTTCATCAAGTAATCATCTCATTCAGTTTCGAGATGAATTTAGTCGATAATTGCATATACCATAAGTTCTGTGGGAGCAAATATATTTTTTTAGTTTTATATGTCGATAACATTTTGCTTGCCAGCAGTGATATAGGCTTATTGCACGACACCAAGAGATTTCTAGCTAAGAATTTTGAGATGAAAGATCTTGGTGACGCCTCTTTTGTATTAGGCATACAGATACACCGGTATCGCTCTCGGGGTATTCTTGAATTATCACAAAAGAGCTATATCCAAACAGTTGTCAAGAGATATGGCATGCAAAATTGCAAACCAAGTGATACCCCTGTGGCTAAAGGAGACAAGTTTAGTCTCAATCAGTGCCCTAAGAATGATTTTGAGGAAAAAGAAATGCAAAAGATTCCTTATACGTCAGCAGTAGGAAGTCTAATGTAAGCTCAAGTTTGTACGCGACCAGATATTGCATACGTTACTGGGATGTTGAACAGATATTTAAGTAATCTAGGAGTAGACCATTGGAAAGTAGCCAAACGGGTCTTGCGGTACTTACAGAGAACAAAAGACTACATGCTCACATATCGAAGGTCGGATAAGCTTGAGATCATTGGGTATACTGACTCCAATTGTGCTTGATGTCAAGATAGTATGAAATCCACTTCGGGTTACATCTATCTACTAGCTAGGGGTGCTATCTCTTGGAAGAGTGCTAAACAGTCTCTTATAGCCTCTTCTACGATGACAGCAGAGTTCATAGCATGTTATGAGGCATCTAATCATGGAATATAGCTACGGAATTTTGTCACGGAGCTGCGTATAGTAGATGGTGTTGATAGACCACTCAAGTTATTTTGTGACAATAAGTCAGCAGTGCTGTATTCCAACAACAACATGAGCTCGATGAAGTCGAAGTATATAGACATCAAGTTCTTAGTTGTTAAAGAAAGAGTTCAAAGCGAACAGTTGTCTATAGAGCACATCGGTACAAACTCTATGATTGTGGATCCGCTTACTAAGGAACTGCCACCCAAAACGTTTCATGAGCACACTGCTCGTATGGGTGTCGTGTCATTTAAATATATTCAGTTTTAGTGGAAGTTTGTGATTTTAGATGCTCCTATAATATAGACATTTTCAGTTATCACAGTTTATGGATATTTCAGGTTATTTTCTGCAGAAATAAAGTTTTGGTTTATTCACACTCTGAATTTTTGTACGGTTAGATCTCACTAAGTTTTAAGGTGTACTAGTTGGAAATAGGCATGTTAAGATCACATTGCATGAAATTTTCATGCTACACATCCACATCAAGATCTATGTCATTTAGTTGTATTGGCATAGTGACCATTGATAGGTCAAGTTACAATAATTGTAACGAAGGTCGCTTTGATCCTTTGTTGGTATGATTGATGGACTGGATTAATTATAGATACATTTCGACAATGACAATAAGGTTGAGCTCATTCGATTATTTTCGCAAAACTTAATTATAAGGTTACACATATAGCCCAAGTGGGAGATTCTTGGATTTTTTTAATCCAGTATTGTTGGATCCTTAATCCAACGTTGGGCTTATATGTGAATAATTATGTGTTGCGATCTGTTATATAAAGTTAAGCCTAATTAAAAGTGATCTATTTAATTTTTGGTATTATGGACTTTAATGTATCTGATAGGGTGTGGGCCTTTAATGTGTAGAGACATAATAGTATTCTAATTCTATGATGGACAGAATTATAAATACCCAGTGACAACAAAAAACAGTTGTCTATATAAGTGGATATGGTCCCCAGGTCACACGTATTCTTTCTATTCTTTTCTGATATCTCATCATCAGAGAGAGAGCGCAGAGAGAACCAAAGGATTCTCTAGGAGAACGTGTAGATCTGGAAGGCTAACTACACTACTCCAGAGAGGAATTAAGCGATATGGATTCAGTATATGTCTAGTGTGATCGGTGATTTTGGATCGGTGATTTTTATATATGTCTAGTGTGATTTTGTAAATTTTCATGATTTTATGATAAACCAATAAATTGTTTTTTATTTTTAAAGCAGTATGTTCAAAATAGAAAATTATTTGACAGTATTGATGATGTCTGAAATGTCAATTATTTTCAATAGCTTTTGAAGGAATTAAGTTATAAAAGTTTTCTCAAAACGTTTTTAATATGTCAGCATATGGTCTGTAAAATTTGAGATTTTTCTGATAAAGGAATAATTTATTAAAAATCGGAGAACATGGACTGTTCTGTTTTGAGGGCTGAATAATGAGGATATTTTAGGGTGAGTTTAAGAGCTGTTTAAAATGAAATATTTGAGGATATTAGAGTTTATGATTGAGACTTAATTATATCTTATGGGAATTTTATTGATGATTTTAGGTCAATGATATCAATACACATTTGTTACATGGTTATGCCAAGAAGTAAGAAAATTAGACTTTTAAATGAATCACAATAAATAATATATATATGTTTGACTTGTCTGAAAAACATATATTTCGATATGTATGTATATAGATTTATATGTTTCTGCTCATGTGTTTTATGTGATGTGTTGTTATGTGTTGAGCGTGATTATGTACATGAGTATATGTATCTGTGAAATTTCATTGGCATAAGCGTAAAAATGCATTGAGTTTTCTATGAATGAGAAAGTTGATTTTAGCAAATAGAATTTCTGCTTTATGATATTTTGCACTGGGGGCCGTCTTTTGAAGTTGCGTGGGGCGACCTCTCAAGGACCGGAGTGCCACAAAGTGCCACGTACAGTGCAAAGTGCCACGTACAGTGCAAAGTGCCACATTGCATAATATGTATTTTATTGAAAGAAAATGTGAAAGTTTGAAAGCAACAGAAAGAGATTTTTATGCATTTGTTTCAAGTATTTTGAAAATATTTTGGCATATCATCCATTTGCATTATATATAAGTATGTATGTATTTTGGTATTAAAAAACTATTTTGTTTATTGAGTTTTGTTCTCATTATAGTTTATTATGATTCAGTTTCCAGAAGTTATGATTAAGTCTTTATGAGTGAGACAATGGATTTGAATTGAGGATAGTAAATGGTTTGGCTAAATTCTTAGATTGTTCTGCTGGCTTTTGTATTTGAGACTTGAATTGTTATCGATTGTAAAGAGTTATTTAAGCCTATATGTGAGTTGCGGGTAGATTTACCCTCGAAGTTCGGGCTGGGGTGTTGCATAACAAATATTATTTCAATTGCGATGATAATATTAAAAACTAAAATAATATTAACATGACTTATGTACATCATTTTAATTAGTCAAAAGTTGTAATTATGGGTGAATTGAACTTGTAACATTAATTATAATTAGAACTACCATTGGAACCGGACTTGTAATTGTGATTGAATTAAGATTGTGACTTTAAGTATAATTAGAATTACAACTGGAATCGAACTTGTAATTATAATTGTTATGGTAATGGCAATTGTAATTGTAGTTGGAATTGAAATTGAACTTATAATTGTAAATGGAATTACAACTGTAATTGAAACTGAAATCGTAATGGTAATCATAACTAGCATGAAATTGTAATCGGACTTGTAATTATAATTCTATTTTGAATTATAAGATGGTAAAAATTTAGAATTATCCATAATATCCACATTCATCCATATCTAATTTTTGCTCTTGATATGGATATAGATAACTATGGATATTTGTGGATGTTTTTTTTCAAATTAAAAAATCATGCAAGATATTAATAAGCTAGTGACGTGATTAATAATGTGTTTTAGATTATAAAATTTTATTTATTTATATTTCCTAAACTCATTAATACTAAAAACTAATTTATTTTATATTTTATAAATCAATAATAAATCAATATCGTTGGTGTAAGTATTCTGCCACAGTTCTATTACGGTGGTGCCGTCACAAACAGAGACGAAGGTGGTAACTAGCAAAATAATAAGTCAGGCTTTTGCTTATTTGATAGCGCCCATGCTTACCTTCTCTCTCGATTTCCGCTTCTTCTTTTTCAATTATCCAACCATTGATTTACTTTGAATTTGCATTAAACGGTTCGAAATATTTCTAAAATTTTTTATTCATCCTGATCTATGAATGCATCTGAACCATTGCAGTCGTGGGCCAATTTGTTGGAATTTGTAGATTCTGAACTTTCTCTTAACTCAGTTAATTTTTTTTATTATGTGAGGTTATTGTTTAAATTACAATTCATATTACATAAAAATATAACTGATATTTACAAATTAAACTATTATTAGAATTAACTTACATCAATACTAATGAAGCTCTGCCAGATTTTAACTCTTACTAATATTATAAGGATGTCTACTTCACTCACTCTTGACTAAAGAGAAGACTATCTTCACTCAATAAAACAATATATGGTTTTAATTAACTCAGTTAATTAAGACCATATATTTAAGACTGTGCAAAAGAGATTTCTCTTCTTAAATGTTGAATTACATTAGTAATAATCTTCCTAAAAAATTCTTTAAATGAGATTCTTTAAATAAGATGTCACATCTCCCTATTTAATATTAACGACCCACTTCTTTCTATTTTACTAATATTATTTTATTTTGTATACCATATTACCATCATTACTAAATCTATTTCTATTTTAAGATTCTTTGGAAGGGAGCCACGTCAATAAATTTTATCAAATTCATATAATTTTTTTTTTACTCTTCTATTTATCACCTAAGTAGACAAATAAGTTTGAAAAATAAAATTAAATGAATCTTTTATAATTGCTTTGAATATATATATATATATATATATATATATATATATATAAGAAGAAGCACGACTAGATATCCTAACATTTAAGCATATTTTATTTGAATATTTGATAAATTATTCTTTCCATCATGTAATTCAATTATTCTTTCCATTATTCTAAATATATCTCTTTTGTAATTAGTATTAATTCAAAACATGACAGCTAATATTTTATTTATTTATTCATATTTGTTAAGGGGGCTTATAATTAATTTGATTAGACACAAAAATTGGATCTTGTCTACCCAACAAATGGCAAGCCAATTTTTCAACAGTATGATGCCAAGTAGCTTTAAGAGACTTTTAAAATTCCAAAGGCAAGAATTAATTCACTAAAATAAACTCAAGCCCGACTGTTTATCAATCATATAAATAAATGCATACATATAAATAAACGAAAGCAAAACACAAAACCATAATTACATAATAGAAAACAATTTCATATTTTTAAAAATAACACTTGACCACAGATTCTTCAAAATTTAGGTCAAACTGTTTATCAATCAAGAGGTGAAAGTTGATGAGAAACTATATTTGTTATTATTATTGGATTCCTTAATATTTGGGTGTGGCCACAGGGATACGAGAATTTAAATTTAGAGTCACCTAAAAATCTTTTGATATACTTTACTCTTATACACTTTGTTGGTTTCAGTAAATTTAGATTAATCATTTAGATAAACTTGGATAAACATAAGAAATTGCATCTTGCATAGATTTTTTGATAAATTTTTAAAATACAAAAACTAACGAAATAATTGATTTAAGCTACAAGGGGCTGAAAGAACAATTTAATCATCATTTCTAATTTCCTAATTTCTACTACCAAACTAAGGATCATGAAGTTTTAGCAAAACATATCATATATAGAGGAGTGATTTTATTTAAATTACAACTGCTCAATCTTAATTCCAAATAGAACCTAAATTTAGAGATAGCATACAATATTTGCTCAATCAACTAGTTTGAATTTTTTGGAAATGGGATTTATTAGGCAACCATCAACTTCCAGAAAATAAAAAATAAAAAGAACAATTGGGAGTTCCTCTTTTGTTTTTTATTTTTAAAAAAAGAGGCACAAAATTTTTCATCTTCTAACATGCTCATAAAGTTAATAAGGGTCCACCTACCTTGCAACAGTTGCAAGGTACCACCAATTTTATTTTTTTTGTGATTTCAGTCCTTATCCGTTGGATTTAACGAAAAGATGATTTCAACGGAGAAGATTTGTCTACTTGAATATTAACATTACACTCCCTGATATTTATTAAAAACTCAAAAAAGTTAACAAGTTAAAATTCTTATCACATAAGTTTGGATTGTTTCAAATTTATATTATTTATTTAGTAGTGAGTCTAAAAAATAAATTTTATTTTTAATATTCTTTATTTTATTTAAAAGAATAAATTTTAACATTACTTATTTTTTACAAATAAATATTATTTATTTTCATTTTATTTAATATTATTTAATCATAGGCTTATTACTATATTTATTCTTTCAAAAAATTAAATAGTATTAAATAAAATAAAATAATTAGTATGAGCCTTAAAAAGATAAATATTATTTTTAATATTTTACAATTTTGTTTTATTTATATTATTCAGTCATAGGCTTAATATTATATTTATTTTTTGAAAAAACTAAATATATTAAATATAATAAAATAATCAGCATTGAGCCTTAAAAAATATCACTTTTAATCAATATTATTTATTTTATTTTAAAGGATAAAATTTTAATATTATTTATATTATTAAAAATAATTCTTATTTAATATTATTTTATTTAACATTATATAATCATAGACTTGTTATTATATTTATTCTTTCATAAAACTAAACAATGTTAAACAGAACAAAATATTCAACAATGAGTCTAAAAATTAATATTTTTAAATATTATTTATTTTATTTTATTTTATTTTATTTTATTTTATATCATGTAACCATAGGCTTATTATTATATTTATTCTTTTAAAAACTTAATAATATTAAATAAAATAAAATAACCATAGTGAGTCTTAAAAAATTAATATTATTTTTAATATTATTTATTTTATTTAAAATAATTTAATTTTTAATATTATTTAGTCATAGGCTTATTATTATATTTATTCTTTTTAAAAGCTAAATAATATTAAATAAAATAGAATTACATTTTAGAAGGTCACCAGCCAAAATATATAAACTTATAAATAAATGTAAATAAAAAAGTAAATTATATTAAATAAAATAAATTACATTTTAAAAAGTCACCAATCAAAATACATAAACTTAAAAATAACTGTAAATAAAAAAAAATAAGGGGCTAAATGAAATTTAACATAAAAAAAGACAAAAATCTGTTGTACCTTGCAAATGTCGTAAGGTAGGTGAGTCCAGTTAATAATATAGAAAAACTTCACATAATTATCTTTCCTATAAAAATAAATTTAAATTGAGTAAAGTTTTTTTTTTTATCAAATTCTAATACTTTTACAGTTGATTTGAGTTTTCAATGGAGGTAGAAACTGAGATAAAATCATAGGTGGGTTTAAAATGTTTAATTAGGTGACTTTTGCTTTTAATACAATTTAAAAAAACAAAGGAAAAATTTGTAAATGCAACCCATAGGGGTTTTGTAAGAGAAATTGAGGGGTCAGTTAGTGTCAGCACTATATGGATCGCTAAAGGGCTTGGGCCCAATTCAGACCCAGTGTACTCTTAACATATCCCTTACGTAGTAATTCGGTTAAAGCTTTGAACTTTGGACAAAAAGTTAATGGGGCCCGTCTGGTGGGTATTTTTCCTGAAAGGTAATTTTGAAAATAATATATAAAAATAAAAATATTTCATTTTTCGCTTTTTATTTTTATAATCTAAAACGCGTTAGGAATCAGTTTACAAATGGTATTTAAAATGAAAACAATATAAATGCACAAATAGAAATATTATTATTTTGTTTTAGAAGAAGGGAAACTTCATTAATAATTGGGCAAATTAGCTAGAATTACACAACAAGTCACCTTCGGCACATATATAAATAGAAAACTCTATATCCTATAATAACCCAACGGGATCCAAAGTTAGACATACATCTATAAGGACAACTTTAAGTGTAAGTGATCGCTTAAACCCTCATATTTTAGGAAGATCATGTTTTTTTTTTAGTATTTTGAGAATAATACTCTAATTAATAAAGATTTTTTAAATAAATAACGTATGATAGGAAAGACAAAATCTTAGGCATCTTTGTAATTAATAATTATTTTACAATTAAGATTTTTTTAATACAAATTTCATATTTGATAACGTTAAAGTTAAAGAGCTACAAATAATAATTAATTGTAATTTGTGAATATTAGTCTACAAAAAAAAAAAAAAATTAGATTCTTTACTTTTAGTATTTCTTTTAATTTTTATTAAAACATTGTAACCTCAAAGACAACAAATCAATAATAATTAAAAATTTCTCAACAAAGAAAATATTATGGCTCACTTTTGAATATAAAAATTTAGTTACTTTAAATAAAAAGCGCATGGCTAATTGGCTATATCTTATTAATAATTTCATCATCTCAATAATTAGGTACCAAATTAGATTCATTGGCTTACTTTTAAAAAAAGAAAAATTTAGGATCTTCTTGATTTTGAAATGCAAAAAATATTTAGAGATGAAATGAATTTCGAATTTTACTATATATTTTCTTAGACATTTGAGCTGTTGAAGTTAATGAGATCTCAAGAAAATTTTCATCATAGGCCCTAACATATATTCCATTCAATAACTTATCCTCCTAAGTGAGAAGAAATACACCATCACTAATATCCAACGATGCGTACTAGATGAATTTTTAGAGCTTGGATCAATCTTATCATTTTGATCGTGACTTGTAGATGAAGGCCTCTTATAAATTGGAAATATAATTCTCCATATTTCACACAAAGACAACACACAATTGCTACAATTTAAGATTGTCAGATCCTAGATTTTACGAAAAATAAAATGAAAAATTACCCAAAAAAAAAAAAAAAACACACACACACACACAAACAACAAAAGCCACCCTCATACAAAGAGTTTCACTAAATTGCCTACACAAAAATCATCGCCATTTGGCCATCGAAGCCTACATGCACCAACAACGCAAAAGAGTGTAGTATCTCGATATGAGAACAAGAATGATACCATCAAGAGGTCATCGGAAAAAGAAAAAAAGGAAAAAAAAAAGGCCTTTAGAAGAAAGCATTTGAAAAAAAAAAGGAAAAAGAATAACCGAAAAAAATTTCAAAACTGGTGGAAATACTTCAAAATGGCCGAAATAGTTATTAAAACTATTAACCAACAAGCCATAATTATATTTCTATAAAAAAGCGCCATAATTATTTCCTCTATTCTGTTCATTAAATTTCATTAGATTTTTTATATAATTTTGAAGGGGTTATATTTTTAACTTCACACGTATTTGTAGCTTGTGAAGAATTTGTAATGATTAACTGGCCTTGAATACGGCGAAGTGAGTCCTCCAAGAAGCATTTTGGCGCCCAAATTAGTGTTTAATTATGGTTAAAGTAAGAGAAAGAAGAAGAAAATAAAATTTTCTTCTTCTAAACGCGAACAACGTTCTCAAAGGCCAAAAATTCTTTTTTTTTTTTATAGATAAACCTCTATTTATAGATAATGGGCAACGTATGCTTAGGATTTTGCCTTAAACCCTATTCCTAAAGACATGTGTCACCCGACACTATTGTATATGTAGATGTTAATTTAATTGTGAGGAAAAATACATATTTATTCTCTATGTGCATGTTTCCTTATCCTTATGACTTTGGGTATGGATTTTGGAATTAGCATGAGTCTAACTCCTCTTGTCATTTTTTATAAGTTCCTAAGAAATTTTACTTTGAGTGTTATTTCTCCCAGAATAATTCATTTTTATCTAAAATAGTTCACACGTGATGTAATGTAGTGCCTTTGAAATATGGCACCTACAATTTGTTGGGAAATTATTTTTAGATTTGTTAACAAAGATACTCTCATCTTTATAATAACTTTTATTAATTTTTTTTCTCCTCCTCCTTTCAACTTTCGTTTTTTGTGAAAAACAAAAAACTTTAGTTTCTGAATTTTTCATAAATGTTTCTTGCCTTTTGGGTTAATTAGTGAGTTCTTTATATGCTCTAGTTTTTTTATTTTTTTTATTTTTTATTTTTTATTTTTTTGCGTTCCTTTGTGGTTTTTCAAAGGGGACAAAACCTATACAAGGATTTTGGAGTTTCAAGTAGCCAATTGTTAATATGGGTTATTATCATTTCACTACTTTGAGAATTGAAAAATATTAAATGGCTATAAGAATATTTTGCTCTATCATTTGACTACTATAACTTTGCAAAATTTTTCATTTAGCAACGTTTTGGATAGAACGATTAGTTGACCAGTAGTTGAATAAAATACCAATTTTATCCTTTATAGTAAAAGAGATATTAAATAGTAGATATGAAGTTATTATTATACCCTTAAATTGTTAAATAATAATTTTAACCATGAATTTATGAATAACCTTGGATTTATTATAATCATAAAAATAGTGAATTGACAAAATACCCTTGGATATTTTTATTAAAAAGGCACATTCCAGTCTAACAAAAAATACTTAAATACGGAAATGTTGATTCTATAGATAAATTTTTTAAGTGTTGTTTTTCCTTTTTCTGAAGAATAGCTTGTGTTGTTTTTAAAAAAAATCCAGGGATCTTTTTGTCAATTTACTACTTTTATACTCATAATAAATTTATGATTATTCATAAATTCATGGTTAAAACTATTATTTAACAATTTAAGAGCATACTAATAATTTTTTGTCTACTATTTGATATCTCTATTTGAACCATGCTCATAACATAAGTGGGGATAAGATTGAATCGTCACTAGGATAAATAGTAATAAAAAAATATTGATATGATTTTGCATTTATTATTTTATTAGACATGACTATGATCATTGTTTATTAGAAGGAGCATATATGTAATCAAATTTTAATTTTATAATTCAGTATGGCACAAAATCTTAAAAAGATTAGTACCACTCCTAACTTTATAATAAAAAGAAAATTCACTATTGATCATTTTTCAAAACAAAGTTGTGATTGTTATGTAGAGGTGGCACCTCTAACTCTTCAAGCGGCAAGCTTCGTCATCTCTTTGCACATCTCGTAAAAGCTGCATCTTCACTCGTAAGATACCTTGTTTTTTTTTAAAATTCATTTATCCAAGCGGTTGAAGCCGGATTAAAAGCCCCTGCCCTAGAGGTACTGGACTTGACCTGGCCCATCTGTGAAAAAATCGGATATAAACTAGAGTCTGACCGTTTGTACTTGAAATAATCAGGGTCCATTCCAGGTAGGTTCAAATTGGACTCCGACCTGGGGTTTTGCCTACCCTAATTAAGAGCATGTATGTACTTAAATCTTAACTTTAGAATTGGAGATAGGACCCACCAAAATGTTGCTGTCCTAAAGTTATCCACCGCAATGTTGCAGATAGGGACCCACCATATAATAGGAGTACATTTCACACCAAAATATCATAAAAATTTATTCACTTACGTTGCAACGGTTGTACCATACTTCAGTTTTTATTTTTTGTAATTTAACTAATGTTAAATTTCATTGAGCATCTTATACTTCCTTTTTATTCATAAGATATTAAGAAACATTATAATATTTTCTACTCACATATATTAATAAAATTCTATATAGCGCCTTACACTCTTTTTATTTATCATTTTTTATAAGTACTAAAGTATTTATTTGTTTACATCCAAGATGTATTAATCAACAAAAAACCCTAATATAAATAAAAAGATGACAATACCCTTAAATGTCTCTTTCCTCTCACCTTCGTCTCCATGATCATCACTCCTCACCTTCATCTTCCTCCATCATTATCATCTTCGCCAACATCTTCACATATTTTAAAAAGAAGAAAAAGATATTATTTTGCTTTCAAATCCAAAATCGACAAAACCCATAAAAAGAATAAAAAGAAGATAATATTTTGTTTTCAGATCCAAAATTAACAAATTTCTTAAAAAGAAGAAGAAAAGATATTATTCTATTTTTCGATCCAAAATCGGCAAAATCCCAAAAAAAAAACATGATCTTCAGGTTCAAACTGGCATTAATCCACTTATCCAATTCCCAAAAAAAAAAAAATGATCTTGAGGTTCAAACTGACTTTTGTCTTCTTGATATAACGTATTTCCAGCCTAAAAAAAGCCACACTATCAAAGACCTAGCTTTCTTCCAAAATTTACCCATCAAACTCCACTTATCCAATCTCTTTCTCCTGCTTTAACAAAAGCTTCAGCAAGCGAAGTCCATTGTTGCCGCGGCTTTTCATGAGCACAAAAGTACCTGAACTCTATACCTTATCAATTTTCTTCAACATTTGTCAGGAAGGGCAATTTTGTATTTCTAAGACTTATAAACAAATTGTAAATGAAAGGAGAATAAGGAGCTCAAGTAAATTTGACAGTAGTTAAATCATAAAAGACAATAGTTGGGGCATGCTACAACTATTGCAACATAAGCGGATCCGTAGAAACCCATTATGACTGAAAAATTCTTATTTTTTAATGAAATTTTTCACTTTGTTCCCCCCAAGTTACGACATAAATTAATCTACCCAACCATAATTGAAAAACATCATTGCACCCCATTCCGTTAATTTTTCTTTTTATTTTTTTGTTAATTTTAGCTGACTAAAGGACAAAATATACTTTTTAAATAATACTAAGAGTTAATATAGTTGCTTATTGAGTGGAGTTATTTGAATTTACTAGACTACTCTTTAAACCCATTAATGCATAATAAACACACCCTTACAATTTAAAATATAAACCCTATTAAGCTAATCATCATAATTCCTCTTATCGTTTTCTTTTCACTTCGTTTCTCATTTCTTATTCATTTTTGAACTTTTAACCGTCAAGTTTTATCACAAATTCTTTAATTTTTCTTTTCATAGCTTCTTTCTCTTGATATTTCTTGTATTTGGAACAATTAAAGGTGGCCAACAGGCCGAACGGCATATGGCACGACATGTGTCCATACAGCATGGCATGACATGAGCACATTTCTGCAAGGCACGCAACACGGCATGGTACGCACATAGGTCGGGTCGGGCTCAGATTTTTAGGCACGTGGGGCTAGCAGTGGGTCAAATCAAGGTACTCGAAAAGGCACGTCATAAGCACACTTCATTGGTAGGCTAACACATGGCCCGTGGGCCATCAATAGCACGTGGGACAAAGTATATTACAGTAAATTTTTTTTAATAAAAAGTAAAAATAAAATGTTATGATTTTACAAATATTTTAAAATTAAAATTTAAATATATTTTATTAAATTAATTTGAGTTTTAGTTTAAAAAAAATTCTAATTGTTTTATGTTTATCATTATTAAATGAATAAATAAATATCATAATTTTAATAAATTAAATTATAAATATCACGATTTCGAAAATGATATATCAAAATTTTAAGACAATTGATATTTCCTGTATGAAATTTTAACTTAGTTAAGGGAGATATGTTTTGTGAATAAAATATTTTTCATATTTATACACAAAAAAATAAAATTATGAATGAAATTGTTTTATGATAAATTAAAATTTGCATTTTCATTCAATGGAGTTCAAGTCCAATTATAATATTAATAGTTCAAATAAAATTAGGTGTGTTATAATTGAATTGGTAATTTTGAAATTAAATATTTAAATATATAATTGTGAAATTGTGATAAACTAATAATAAAATGTTAAATGTTCTCTTAATAGTTAATAAAATTATTATTATTATTATTGTTATTGTTTATTATTATTATTATTATTATTATTAGATGGGTTGATGGGTATAGAAAAATACATTAGGCACGTGGACTTACACAAAGCACGTCAGTCATGTGGGCTTAAAGGGAAAAAAATAAAATTTTGGTAGACTTTTTGACAGCACGTCTCGTGTAATGACCGCTTAACAAAACAAATTGTCACGAAGACGCCTGCGGCCCTCATGGACCTGCTCGTGATAGTCGCTTTACCTTGTGGACAATATCTATAAAAAAAAATTAAGGAAATAACTCATAATAAAATTACATTTACATTTATAATAAATAAAAAATTCAAGTAATTGCAACAGCTCTTGGATGACTCTTATTATTTTCTTTATATATATTTGTATGTATGTATGTATGTATGTATGTGTGTGTGTGTGTATGTGTGTGTGTGGAAAGAGTGGCGTTATTGGCACACCATTACTTTTCTTTAAAAACCCTTTTTTTTCTTGCCGCACCCCTAAATTAATTGATGATGCAGCGTAATTTTGAAACCCCATATTATTTCTGAAATTAACCTCATTCGTCTTTTTTATCAAATGAACTCTTTCTCTCTCTATTGTTTTTTTTTCTCCCTCACTAGCAGATACTTTAATTTGAAATTGAAACGAAGCCCACCAGTGTGTCATCAAGACACTATGATAATAAAAACAAATACCCATTAAAAGGAAAAAAAAATAAAATCTTAACATCTAAGTAATTAAAACCTCATAATAGCATCTACTCTTTGACAGCCAGTTCACCTTGTTATTTGTTATGCTTCCTTGCTTACCTCTGATCTTGTGATAGGTATAGGAAAATACACTTTTTGTTGATTTTTTGTACTAGTTAACAACCTCAAATTATATTTTAATGGGAAGAGGAAGAGATTGAAAACATGTAGTTGGGGATAAAATTTAAGACTGGAAGAGAAAAAGGAAATTGATTTATTTTAGATTAAATTAAGGAAAAATATCTACCGTCCACCCGTTTTTTCCAACTTTTTCAAAAATACACAATTCTTTTTTTTTTTTTTTTGCTGGAATCCACCTGAAGTTACATTTTGTTTCACTTTTCCACTTCTGTTTGTGTGCCGTTAGAAAAACTAACGGAAATATTTTCAAATGACTATTTTGCCCCCAACTAGAATAAATAATAATAGTCACATTTAATAAACAACAAATAAATAAAAATGAAAATTATTTTGAATATTTTGTAAAAGTCAATTTTAATATTACTAATATGGAGATATTTTGTTAATTGTAAAATCTATTTAATCCAAAAATTTATTTAAAATCTTTATAATAAATATAAATATATTATTAAAATAAATATAATAATTTTAAAATTTAAAATTATTTTAAATGTTAAAAGTAATTTGATAGTATTAATCTACTAATTATTAATTATTATTTATTATTATAAATAATAATTAATAATTTATTATTGATTATGTTTATCATTGTTTATTAAATTTGACTATTATTATTTATTATAGTTGGGGGGCAAAATAGTCATTTGAAAATATTTCCGTTAGTTTTCCTAACGACATCCAAACGGAAGTGGAAAAGTGAAACAAAATGTAACTTCTGGCGGATTCTAGCAAAAAAAAAAAAAGAATTGTATATTTTTGAAAAAGTTAGAAAAAACGGATGGACGGTGGATATTTTCCCTTAAATCAATAACATTAGTTTTGAGAAATTAATGGATACAAAACCTAAAAAGTGGGGGAAAAAAAAAAGGTAAAGAGATGAGGGTAATTTTGGAATCAAGGTGAGGTTTTTGAGAAGCAATGTATATATAAAAATATTTAAGAGGTGCATTCAGTAAAGGGGTTTTTTCAAGAACCTAGAGGGGTGCCAATAGCTCCACTCATGTGGAAAATCGTACTCACACAAAAGTGTGCACAAAAGCTTGCACAAAACTATGAGCTTTGTGCAAGCTATAAAAGCCTCTTCGTACGTGCACTAAACAACACACATACGCGAACTCTCTTCTCCCCACACCAAATCCAACAAAATAACCCAACTTCTCTCTCTCCTGTCAATTTACTCAGGCGTCTCCAAACTCATCACTTTGTTCTCCGCACTCAACACGCAGTACCTTTCTCTATTTTGTCTGTGCTCCTTCACTCTCTCGGCTGAATTTAGTGTTTCTTGCAGCCTCTCTCTCACCCAAAGCCGCGCTCGTTGATCTCTCAACAAAGTGGTTTTAGTGCATTGCTCTCTCCCCACCCAACACAATTGGCTTTTCAAGGTCCGTTGGTTTAATTTATTGCTTTAATTCTCAGAATGGTTAAATTGGGATTGTGGAATTGAAAACTCTAGAAAACCGAATTAGGATTGCTTTTCTCCTTATAATAACAGCTAATAGCTGTCCCAAATGGATCATAATTTAGTAACGTGAAGTGACGGAGAACGGAGTATTGTTATAAGTACTAAATTTTAGTTTTAAAAGTAGTGAGTTTTAAAAATCTTAAAGCATATGTACATGATAACTCACTGATTCACGATTAGCTGCTTCAATTTATTGCTGTAATTTCCAGAATATAGAAATTGAGATTATTTTAATTCCTTACACATGTTAGTTTGATTATATTTAAGGGTTTAGTTGGGTGATTTAATTGTAATACGGTTTATTGGTGCGTTAGTTTGATTATATTGAAGTAGCTTCAACTTCAATTGTACTCGAGGACTTGTAAAGTGAAACAAGCAAAATAGAATTTATTAGTTTCATAAATTCTATAAGAATGCTGCTGGGTTTTGTTTCTTGAACAAAATAGCTATCTTTATATCGTTCCATCACTGAGCTTGTCATCTTCATCAATAATTTAGTTCCTTGCTTTCAAGATTATGGCTCCACATTGCTTGTACTATCTACTACCACTATATACGTTTTTAGTTTAACTGTTTGTTGGTTGCTGAAACTGTTGTGGTCATTTTTTTGTTTTCCTTCAGTT
This sequence comes from Citropsis articulata, assembly GCA_030449925.1. Taxonomy (NCBI): domain Eukaryota; kingdom Viridiplantae; phylum Streptophyta; class Magnoliopsida; order Sapindales; family Rutaceae; genus Citropsis; species Citropsis articulata. The sequence goes on along the minus strand of JASUUH010000113.1, from coordinate 1,215,574 downwards.
GCTTACCTTTTCATTGGCAAGGAAGAATCCTGGTTTTCTATCATAATGTCTTCTAAGCATTAAATGGAATTCTTGTCTCTTAAATTTCAATTGCTTGAAAAAGAACTTCAACGAAGATGACAATATGAAGATCACAGACAACCAGGTGTTATTGTAAAATTTGTCCCGCAAACAATTATATGTATTTTAATATGTATTGTATTTAAGGTTTGTGATTCTTCATTCTTAAAACGCAAATGCAATGCTATTTTGTGACTTCACTTCGCAATTCTGTACTAACTCCATATTCATTAGCTCGTTGAAAGAGTAGCTGTTGAAAATGTCCATGCTGCTGGAGTTGTAGTTGCTATTATATAAAATAAAACATCATATTATATCGGAACTAAAGGCTATGATTGCACCGAACAACTTAGATTTGGTTGGAGTCAACATTGTATGGTTGTGTTCAAAATTTAAAACTCGAATCCTCTACTTTCTATCTTCTTCTTAACCTCGTCTCATTTTAGCATTGCAAACTATTTTTACATTAGGTTGGGGCCTCAGTAGATTAGTAGATTTGCTTCTTGTTGCACCGTTTCGCCTACAAGCATAAGTCACAAAAAACCTTCCCCACATAACCAAAACACTTTTTTTTTTATCATATTCTTTGTAATAATTAAACATTTCAATCTCACTATCAAATGACATCTCAATTATTAGCTCATCACCCTTTAAATCTCCTCCTCAGTTTTCTCTAACTCTTCAACTTCAATGTTTTTTTTTCATATTCTTTATCCCTACAAAATGAATATATTTCATATTAGCGAACTGGAAAAAAAACATAAATTATAAAATAAAATGTGCTATAAATTTAAATACCACATAAATTATAAAAAAATGATTAAGTGACAATTATAGCACTGTTTTGTCAATGAGCATTATAAGTAGCCCAACTTTTGCTAGAAATTGTAATTACACACATGGCAATACAATTAATTTATGTGTTTACCAATTGCTGTTGTAGAAGAAAGAAGAGTTCTTGAAGATGGAAAACAGATCATTTATAAGCAACAAGATCTTCAAAGAAGTGATTTTTTTAATGAATTATTCCTATACAATTAATTTATCCTTTTCTTCGAATTAAATCTAACAAAAGAGCATTTGTTCTGTACATCATTATTTAGTTATAGACATTGTGGAATTTAAAACCCTTGGCAACCATTTCAAAAATTAAAGCAATGGCTGAACTTGAAATCACTTTGTTGAGAGAGCAAAACCTGCAGATTTGGGCGAGAGAGAGGCAGCAAGAAATGTTGGATTTTTAATCCAATATTGTTGGATCCTTAATCCAACGTTGGGCTTATATGTGAATGATTATGTATTGCAAAGTATCATATAAGATTAAACCCAATTAAAAGTAATCTATTAGGGTGTGGGCCTTTAATGTGTAGAGACCAAATAATATTCTAATTCTATGATGGGTAGAATTAGGAATACTCAGTGACAACAGGAAACAATTGTTTATATAAGTGGTTATGGTCTCCAGGTCACACATATTCTTTCCATTCTTTCTGATTTCTCATCATCAAAGAGAGCGAAAAGAGAACTAAAGGACTTTCTAGGAGAATGTGTAGATCTAGAAGGCCAACCACATTACTCTAGAGAGAAATTAAGAGATATGGATTTGACGACTCCGTAATCATATCGATTCTCATGATATAACAATGAACGTTCCTTATATATAGGTGATTTTTCACCAAAGTTTCATTCAAAGTTTTTCTTGTTTTCTTTTAAACTTTTATGAGAATCAAATTTATTTTGGTTGATGATTAAATTTTTAGGTGTTCTCGAATTTAATAATAACAAAATTATTAAAATTATTGAATTTGGGAACAAATCCATGATCGTTTTCCGATATTGCAAAATATAAAAATTTGGAATTTGATTTTTTTTAAAGGAAATTCGGAATAAAAAAATTAATTACAAATTTAGTTTCATAATTTCAGTTTATTATGGATTAAAGTCGGCGGCGGCAACAGCCACCGTCGGCGTTCGGGAAGGCAAGCCGCGACCACCAAGCTGTTACTAATCTGGTTAAAGTGGCTGCCATGGACAGATGCATCAAGAAATCGAATAAAGCATTAAAAAATGGGTGGATGAATTAGGCGTGGCCATTTGGCCAAGCCGGAAGCCAAGCCGCGGCCACCAGGCCACGACACACAGCTTAAGAGTAGTAGCCATGGCCACTGTATGAGGAAGAAGAAGTGGCGGCATGGCTGTCGCGTGAAAAGAATGAGAAAAGAAAAAGGTGTGTTAGGGTTTCTCGGTTAATATCTTTAAGCACCCTGAGATATTATAAATTTCTTTTTTGGGCATAGGGATTAAGGAAATGTTGCATTTAAATCCTAAATTTATTTGGGCTTGATGAAATTAAGTTTTGGGCCATTATTTTGGGCTTAATAGATTAAAGAGGTTGTTTTATATCAGTCTATTAAAGAAAAAGTTAAGTTCGACCTATTATTTAAAAAAAAAGGTTGGTTTGATTTGTGGATTGGTTCAGGATCCAGTTCGGGTCAACTCGAACCGGTCCAACCCTGGACCGATCAACTGCTGATCAGTTAACGATCAACACTGAACATTGATCGTTGACCAAACTTTGAACCGAATTTTTAAGGGTAATTTTTATGCAATTTTAAAATTCGAATATTGGTTGGTTTATATGTATTTTGAGATAAATTAATTAAAGCAACATGTCGCCAAAGTGACCTCTCTTGTGGAAATTAATTTATTTTGGAATATAAACAGTTTTGTATATGTAATTTCTACAAATATCAATCGGCCCAAAGGAAGGTCGATATCTAATAGAATTACATGTACACATATGGTAATAAACACAAGACGATTATTTGGTTTTACATGTGAGCAGTAAATCGGCCCAAAAGAAGATTTATTGTTTGACATATTCTTATTATTAGTGTTTGATTATTGCACCAAGATATCACTAACAAGTTAATATTTTTCCCAAAGATGAAATATTAATGGAATGTCCGATATCTTGAGATGGGGTTTTACCTTTATTTGAATTTAATTTGGTTTTAAGACTAATATGAGCTTGTTTTATTTGTTTGTTGTTCTCTGATTCAGTTATGTCTGCTGCTAATATTACTGCCAACATCAATTATATTCCTATATTAAATGGCTCTAACTTCAAATCATGGCACGAGAACCTCTCAATAGTTCTCAAAGTCATGGATCTTGATCTTGTCTTAAGGGTTAATTCTCCCTTACCTCTTACGGATGAAAGTACCCTTGATGACAAGAGGGATATGGAAAGATGGGAGAGATCAAATCACATGTGTATCATGATTATGAAGAAGGCCATTCCGTAACCACTCAAGGGTTTTATGTCTGCAAGGACAACTACTGCTAAAGAGTTTCTTGCAGAAATTGAAAAGAACTTTTTCATAAATAAAAGGCCAGAAATGAATATGCTTTTGACAAATCTTATTTCAGTAAAGTATAAGGGCAACAAATGGAAGAAGGATAAAGATGCTGCAGATACAACACCTAAAAGAAACATAAAAGCAAATTGGATGATCCACAAGCCACTAGTTGTTTCTTTTACGACGCTAAAAGGCATAGTTTGGTTTTTTCTTAGATTAATCTAACTTTGGTACCTAGACACACGTGGTGGATAGATTCTGGTGCAACCACTCACATCAGCGTGACTATACAGGCTTGTTTAACTTGCTAAAAGCCCAATAATGGTGAAAGATACATTTATGTGGGTGATGGCCAGAAGGTTGAAGTAGAAGCAATTGGAAAATTTAGATTATTACTAAAGACAATATTTTATTTGGATCTTGATGACCCATTCATTGTTTCGTCTTTTAGACGGAATTTGAGTTCCGTTTCTACTTTGGACAAATATGGTTATTCTTGTTCATTTAGAAACAAAAAATTCAGTTTGTTTCATTATTCAAAATTGGTTGGTTTCGGTTCCTTATCGGGCAATGATAATCTTTATGTGCTTGATACAATTGCTTCATTTAATGAATCCCTCCCATTAAGTACACAAGGTGTAAAGAGAAAATTTATCAATGAGAATTCAGCTGCGTTATGGCATGAGAGATTGGATCATATCTTCAGACAGAGAATAGAGAGACTTGTGGGAGAGGAAATTCTTGACCCCTTAGATTTAATAGATTTTGACTTATGTGTTAATTTTATTAAGGGGAAACAAACCAATAAAAGGAGATTTGAAGCCAACAGGACTTCGGATGTCTTGGAACTCATACATACAGATATTTACAGGCCATTTCCTACCACTGCTTAGAATGGTCAACAATATTTTATGACATTTATAGATGTTTTTTTTCTAGATATGGCTACATATATCTCCTCAATGAAAAGTCACAGTCCTTGGATATGTTCAAAATATTTTATGGCTGAAGTTGAGAATTAACTCGGTAAAAAAATCAAAAGTATTAGATTTGACGTGGTGGCGAATACTATGGCAGATATGACAGTTCAGGTGAACAACGTCTAAGACCTTTTGCTAAATTCTTAGAGAAATGCGGTATTGTTCAACAATACACTATGCCGGGTTCACCCACTATGAATTGTGTTGCTGAAAGATGAAATAGGATGCTTAAGGACATGGTGAGGAGTATGATTTATCATTCTACCTTACCAGGATCACTCTGGGGAAAAGCACGTAAAACTACAGCATATATCCTTAATAGAGTTCCAAATAAAGCAACTGTCAAAACCCTTTACGAGCTTTGAACAGGCAAGAAGCCTAGTCTAAAGCATTTGTATGTTTGAGGTTATCCAGCTAAGGTAAGGCCATATAGACCTAATCAAAAAAGGCTGGACGCAAGGACAATAAGTTGTTATTTCATTAGATACTTAGAATGCTCTAGGGGGTATAAGTTTTATGCTTCCACGACTAAGTCGATTTTCAATTCGGAAAATGCTCAGTTATTTGAGGATGTTAAGTTTGCAGGGGTAGATACAGCAAGAGACTTTGTCTTTGAAGAGGAATATGTTGATATTCCCATAGATGTTATTGGCATTGATCAGGGCCTCGTTCCTGACTTTGTTCAAGACATAACATAATAAGATAATATTAGAAAAATGAGAACAAACTCTACCACCTCAAGAACCTATACCATTAAGGAGATCTACTAGAGAAAGGGGAAGTGCATTGCCAGATAATTACATTGTATTTCTCCAAGGGCATGAGGTAGACATTGGAATGATCGAAGATGATCCAACTAATTTTCGTCAAGCCATGGAAAGTTCTAATTCTTAGAAGTGGATTGATGCCATGAATGAGGAGATGAAGTCCATGAAGGATAATGACGTATGGAATCTTATCCCATTGCCAGAAGGTGCGAAATCTATTGGTTGCAAATGGACATTTAAGACCAAGAGGGATTCGAAAGGCAATGTGGAGAAGTACAAGGAGCGTTTTGTCTCAAAGGGCTTTACACAGAAAGAATGCATCAACTACAAAGAGACTTTCTCTCCAGTTTCTTCGAAAGACTCTTTCAAGATTATAATGGCATTAGTAGTGCATTTTGATCTTGAGTCACATCAGATGGATGTAAAGACGGCGTTTCTCAATGGCGACATTGATGAGATAATCTATATGGTGCAACCAGAAAACTTTGTGTCCGGAGACCCAAAGAATATAGTTTATAAAGTTAAGAAATCTATTTATGGGCTCCAATAGGCATCCCGACAATGGTATTTCAAGTTTCATCAAGTGATCATCTTATTCAGTTTCGAGATGAATTTAGTCGATGATTGCATATACCATAAATTATGTGGGAGCAAGTATATTTTTCTGGTTTTAAATGTCGATGAAATTTTGCTTTCCAACAACAATATAGGCTTATTGAACGACACCAAGTGATTTCTAGCTAAGAATTTGAAGATGAAAGATCTTAGTGATGCCTCTTTTGTATTAGGTATACAGATACACCGAGATAGCTCTTGGGGCATTCTTAGATTATCACAAAAGAGTTATACCGAAACAATTCTCAAGAGATATGGCATGTAAAATTACAAACCAGATGATACCCCTGTGGCTAAAGGAGACAAGTTCAATCTCAATTAATGTCCTAAGAATGATTTTGAGGAAAAAAAAAAAAAATCTGAGAATCAGCGGTTTATACTTCAGATATTGCGTACATTGGATGTTTAAATAATCCGAGGTGAATATTTAGAAATAGCGCGTTTTGCAGTACTTACAGAGATCGAAAGACTACATGTTCACATATCGGAGGTCGAATAAGCTTGAGGTCATTGGGTATATTAACTCTGTTTTAACCGGATGTTAATATAGTATGAAATACACTTCGGGTTACATTTATTTGCTTGCTGGAGGTACTGTCTCTTGGAAGAGTGCTAAACAATCTCTTATAGCCTCTTCTACAATGGCAGCAGAGTTCATAGAATGTTATGAGGCATCCAATCATGGAATATGGCTACGGAATTTTGTCACGGGGCTGCATATAATAGATGGTGTTGATAGGTCACTCAAGTTATTTTGTGACAATAAGTCAGCAATGCTGTATTCCAATAACAATAGGAGCTCGATGAATTCGAAGTATATAGAAATCAAGTTCCTAGTTGTTAAAAAAAGAGTTCAGAGTAGACAGCTATCTATAGAGCATATCAATACAAACTCCATGATTGCAGATCCGCTTACTCAGGGATTGCCACCCAAAACATTTCATGAGCACACTGCTCGTATAGGTGTCATGTCATTTAAAGATATTCAGTTTTAGTGAAAGTTTGTGATTTTCGATGCTCTTATAATATAGACATTTTTTAGTTATTTTAGTTTATGGATATTTCAGTTTATTTTCTGCGGAAATAAAGTTTTGGTTTCTTCACACTCTGATTTTAGGTATAGTTTGATCTCACTAAGGTTTTAGGTGGACCAATTGGAGATAGGCATGTTAAGATCACATTGCATGAAATTTCCATACTACATATCCACATCATGATCCATGTCATTTAGTTGTATTGGTATAGTGATGATTGATGGGTCGAGTTACGATAGTTGTAAAGAAGGCCGCTTTGATCCTATGTTGATATGATTGACGGACCGGATTGGTTATAGATACATTTCGGCAATGACAATAAGGTTGAGCTCATTGGTTATTTTTTGCAAAACATAATTATAAGGTTACACATATAGCCCAAGTGAGAGATGTTGGATTTTTAATTCAATATTATTGGATCCTTAATCCAACATTGGGCTTATATGTAAATGATTATATATTGCAGAATGTCATATAAGATTAAACCCAACTAAAAGTGATCTATTTAGATTTTTGGCATTATGGGCTTTAATGTGTCTAATAGGGTGTGGGCCTTTAATGTGTAGAGACCCAGTAGTATTCTAATTCTATGATGGACAGAATTAGGAATACCCATTGACAATAGGAAACAATTATTTATATAAGTGGTTATGGTACCCAGGTGACACGTATTCTTTCCATTCTTTCCATTCTTTCAGATATCCCATTAACAAAGAGAGTGCAGAGAGAACTAAAAGACTCTCTAGAAGAACGTGTAGATCTGAAAGGTTAACCACATTACTCTTGAGAGGAATTAAGCAATATAGATTTAGGTATGCTTCCGCATAATTCTATTATTGGTTCTTGATGATACAACATGAATGTTCCTGGGTTTATAGATGATGGTTTTCACCAAAAAAATTTTCTAACCCTAACAAAAAGCATCAAATCCAGCCAAGAGTGTGGGGGAACATAGACAAAACAGAGAAGAAGCTGCGTGGTGAGTGACGGAGAACGGAAAACGGAATGATGAGTTTAGAGACACCTAAGTAAATTGACAGGGAGAGAAGAGCTGCGTTATTTTGCTGGATTTTGTCTAGGGAGAAAGGAGTTTGCATGCATATTGATTGGTGTACGTACGAAGAGGCTTTTAAGGCTTGTACAAAATGGTGCGCACCATTTTGTACAAGCTTTTATGCACACTTTTGTGTGAATAATATATATATATATATATATATATATATATAGTAAGAAAGTTCATTATCTAATTTAAATAAATTGAAAATGATGAAATTAGATGGTGGAAGTCCAGAGAGTTTTATCAACGATAAACTTTTATTTAAATGTACTACAAATTCATTGAAAAGTGGAAATAAGAAAAAATAAATTCAATTTATGGGTTAAAAAAATCAACAAAAATGTAAACACAGTGGAATGGGATACGGCGCTTGAGTTTTGCTCAACTTTTAAGGATCCTATTACACCTATCTTGTTTTACAACCAATGGCTAAGATATATTCCCTTTTTCATTTTTTCTACTTTTCCAAAACGTGCATAGTTTTGAAATGAAATCTTAGGCGGTGTTTATTTTTTTGTCTGAAATCGAAATAAACTTGAATTAGTCTGAATTCTTAATAGAATTGAATGTTTGAATCTGAATGATATATTTATTTTTTATCTGAATCGCTAAAAATAAATATTAAGTTGTTTATTTTTTAACTTAAAAATCGAAAAACTAATATTTTTACATTTATTTCCTTACAAATTTTAAATATTAAACAAATAATAAATATTTCAAAGAATATAAATAAGGTAATATATTATAATAACGTAAATCATATTCAATTTAATACAACTCTTTAATATTCTACATTATATACGTTAATCAATTTTATTATAATTAATGATGTTTTTGTATGAAAAGTATTCATAAAAGTTATGACGATAAATAAAGCTAATTTATAAAAAATAAAAAGATAAAATAATAATAGTCTATCACTCTATTTTATCACAAGTTATATAGAGATGGGTAATAATACTAATTATTAAATTTTATTGAGATAAGGATGAGAATTAATTAATTAGATAGAGATATTTTAGAGAATATCTTGTAATGATATCATTCAGACTTTTTAGATTAAGTAAAAAATTTAAAAAAAATAGCTTAATAACTTAATGATTTAATGACTGAATATTTTGTCTAAGTTGAAAAAATAAATAGACTTAATTACTTAACTGATTAAACTTAAGTCAATTAAGTTATTAAGTCAAGAAAACAAATAGCCTCTTAATTCTAAAATATTTCACTTTTTCTCTATACTTGTTTACTTTGAGACTTATCGTGCATAATTCAAACAAACTTCACTTCCATCATCATCATCATCATCATCTAGATATCAATTGAAGAAATTTCAAAAAAGCAAAGTCTAGTAAGGTTAATTTGAATTTTTTTCATTGATTAATTGTGATTTTATCATTACAATTATGTCTTTACTAAAAAGACTCTCCTCATCAATGTTTCTTTCTCCCAACAATTTCATTTTACATTATTTCATATGACTTGTAGAAAGAACTATTTATTTTTTCTATTTTTATTTTCTATGAGGATTTTCATCAAACATGTGGCAAAATTATTTTTGTATAAATGCATGTTAACACCACAAAAATTGATTATGAAGTCAACATAATTTTATAGGAGAATGAAATGGATAATTACATCGAAGACTTAAAATTCTTAAGAATTGCTTTGAATAACACAAGCATAGTATAAAAATCAGGCATTTTTGCTAATTATAATGACTTAATGAATTGAATACAGAGCTATTGTAGTTTATATAGAGACAAAGAAATAATGACAGCTTGCCTAGGGGTATTACACGAAAATAAATGAAAAGTTTATCCGTGAATATAGCAATCATGAACCAGTCATATTAGCTTCTAGAAGATTCAGCTTCTCCACTCTCATGTTCTGATATTCTTCAGCATAACAATTTTGCTAGCTCAATAAATCCAACTCATCTTCAACATCAGCTGGTTGCAAATTAGAATAGCTTAGGTGGCATGCTAGCTTGGCTTCAAGGTCAACCATTGACCTTTCACAGCTGCTGCTTTCAACACCCTCTCTCAAACTCAAGGTCTTGTCAACGACTTTGAGTTTGTTCCTAAAGCAGCTGAATTTGTAGTATGGTAATGGCTTAGTTAACACCTCTACGATTTGATCTTTGCTGGCAACATAATTTATCTCTAATTCTCCATAGGTGACTTTGTCTCTAAGTAAATGAAGGACTATTTCGAAATGTTCTGTTCTAGAGTGATACACTAGATTGGCTGCTATAATTGCTACACTGGTGCTGTCACCCAAAATCATTGGTACTCTTTCAACTTCTATCATTAATTCACCAAGCAAAGAATTAATCCATGTAATTTTAGTACTACATAGAGCCATTGCTCTATATTCAAATTCTGCAGTGGACCTTGCAATTATGCCTTGTTTTCTTAAACTCCAAACAACTAGATTATCTCTCAAGTACACACAGTAGCCACTTATAGATCTTCTATCGTCTGGATCACTTGTCCAGTCAGCATTTGTGCAGGCAATAAGATCTAAATGCTTAGATTTTTTTTAACTTCAGGCACATGTTTATTGTGTTTTTGAGATACCTCAGCACTCTCTTACATGCCACCCATGTGGTTGCTTGGGATCTGACATAAACTGACTGAGCTTGTTTACTAAAAAGGCAAGCTCTGGCCTAGTCAATACTGCATATTGCAAGCTTTCTATGACACTCCTATAGAGTGTGGGATCATGAAATCTATCTCCAAAATCTTTCTTTAGTTTCTCAGAAGTGCTAAATCTTACTTCTATACCCTTACAATCTGTCATCTATGTCTTGGCCAGCAAGTCTTGAACATATTTAGCTTGAGAAAGTAAGATGGAATTTTGATTTATGAGAACCTGTATCCTAAGAAAAAAGTTCAAGTCTTCGAGATCTTTCAAGGAAAAAGTTTTATTGAAATCCCTTACCACTTCTTCAATACTATTGCTGTCATTTCCAGTGATTATGATGTCATCTATATATAAATATAAGCATAATAATTATCTTTGATTCTGCTCTTCTGAAAAACAAAGATTATCACTCCTGCAATTTTTAAATCCCCAAGAACTCAAAGCACCTTTCAGTTTATCAAACCATGCTCTGGGAGCTTGCCTCAATCCATACAAGGCCTTCTTCAGTTTGCAAATGTAGTTTGGCATATTCTTGTCTTTGAAACCCTCAGGCTGTGGCATGTTTATTGTCTCTGTCAAGTTACCATTTAAGAAAGCATTGTTTATGTCCACTAGCTTGAGCATCCATTCATTATTTACAGCTAAGGTTAGAATGATTCTAATAGTTTTAGCTTTAACAACAGGGTTAAATGTCTCATTGAAGTCAAGTCCTAGAGTCTGTGAGAACCTCTTTGCAACAAGTGTGGCCTTATATTTGTTAATAGTGCCATCTGAATTCTCCTTCACTCTGTATACCCACTTATTTCCAATCAACTTATATTTTTGGTTGTTTGGTATCAAAGTCTAAGTTTCATTCTTCATCAAGGCATTGTATTCATCCTCCATTGCGTTTTTTCATTTTTTATCCTTTAAGGCTTCTGTGGTGGTTTTGAGAAGTAAAGGTTGTATTTTGCTGGAAACTCAGTACAATTTTGGTTTGAAAATACCAACATTAGACCTTGTTATCATAGGGTGTGAAGGCAAGGCTTTTTGTATGGGAATGTTCTGATTGTTTATTTCCGTGATTTGAGATGGACTGTGAATGTCTTTTGGGCTAAGTGATTGAGACTGGTGAATTAAATGAAATTGGGGTGAATGTCTTGAGATGAATGATTACCTGAGATTGTATCAGTATTAGTAACCTATTGCATTTCATTTTGAACTGGACTTGGGCTGCATTTTGTATTTTCAGCAGTGTCTTAAGAGTGCCTATAAGCTGCTGTTACTTGTGTGAAGTTATGAGGACTATCAACTGAAAATAATACAACCTGAAACTTTTCAAACAATGTAAACTGATCACCCCTCTTTACTAACACTTGCTTGCTGAAACTATAATCATTTTTTAAAGGAAAGGAATTTTTATTGAACTTGACACTAGCTGAGATATAAATTCTACCTGAGTCACTCATATAGACATATCCTTTATTAGTATTGCTGACCCCCAACCATTTGGAGGTGTGGAAATCAAACTTATATTTGTTGTATGGTCTTACAAATGGAAAGCATTCACAGCTAAAAACTTTAACTTATGTATAATATGGTTTTAGAGAGTATAGTAACTCAAATGGTGTTTTATTATTTAGCACAGGTGAAACAAGTTTGTTAATGATAAAGGCAGCATAACTAAAAGCTTTTTGCCAAAATTTTAAGGGCATTTTAGCTTGAGCGAGCAAGACAAGTCTAGTCTAGAACTATTCCCTCTCTTTTTAGATATAGTTCAAAGGTTTTGAATTCACCTCCCATGTTTGTTTATAATGCTTTGATTTTTAGGTTCAACTGTTTTTCAATTTGATTTTTGAAAATAATGAAAGTATCTAGACCTTGACATTTTGTTGTTATGGGAAAAAGCCACATGTATATGGTTTTATCATCAATTAAGGTGTTAGCCTATATGGCTATAAATATTGATTTTGATGATAACAAACCACGTGTTTTGGTTAAAGAAAATTGAGAGTAATTAAATAAATATTTATTTATATATCATGCTTTTTAAATAAGAAAATGATTTTATGGAGTTATTTCGTTTCTCAAGTTGTCAACTAATATGAAAGAATTTTACAATCTTTGATTTTAATATATATTGTTTTAAATATCGGATTTGGACCTATTTAAAAATATATAAATATATTAGGCCATTCTATAATTTTATAAAGTTTGGGTAATATCATAATTTCAAAAAAATTTAGGATTCACAAAATATTATTTAAAAATTCTAAAATTGGACTAAATTGCAACAATTTATAATGTTTGGGCCATAACACAGTTTTATAAAGTTTTAGGGTCAAATTATAATTTTAAAAAATAGTTCACTGTACAAGTTACTGTAGCAAGCGGAATTCCTGATTGCTCTAAGAGAAAGTCTGGATTTGGGCAGTAAGTTACAGAAACCAAAAGCGGAATTCTGGATTTGCAAAAGCGGCATACCAGATTTGGGCAGTAAGTTATTGAAACGAAAGCGGAATTCCGAATTTCAAAAACGGCATTTCGGATGATAAAAAATTTAAATATTTACCGTAATGGTAACTTGAAGCGGAATTCTGGATTCACATAAGCGGAATTTCGGTTATGACCAAAAAGCTCATAACGGCTAGTTTTTTAGCTCCTACTATAAAAACTCAAATCCAATTCATTTTGAAGCGCTCCAGCAAGCAAAAACAAAAGGCACACAACATATCTTGAGCTCTCAATTCGCAAATCATAATTCTTTGAATTATCTTTGTTCTTCAATTTGTTCATCTACTCTTCAAGAGAGCTTTTATTGTAATTTTCATATCCTCATCTCAATTGTGAGTGTTTGAGTGTGTGAGACACTTGAGTGAAGAGATTGAGAGATAATCTCTTTATTGTAAAGGTTTATTGACACCTTGAAGTCAATTGTAAGCATTTTAAGGCTTGGATAGTGAAAACCTCAAGCTTGGATCGCTTGGAGGCGTGGACGTAGGCGGGAATTGCCGAACCACGTAAAATTTCGTGTGTTTGTTTCTCTTCTCTCTTACTCATTTATTATTGCGCTTTTATTGAACTTATTGCTTTCGATTTTATTAAGGCGTTAGATTAAATTGTTGTGTGAATTTGTTAGGATAAATTATAAAATACCAATTCACTCCCCCTCTTGGGTTGCACACTTGTATTTCACTCCCCCTCTTGGGTTGCACACTTGTATTTCATAAGGAAATGTAGTACATGTGTCCATGAGTTGAAGGAATTGGTGCTGGTCCCCACAAGTCTGTGTGAATTAATTCTAAGTCTTAGTTTTAGTTTCAGTGCTTTTGAATGGTTGTTTTGATTGCTTTCTATACTGACATGCACAACAAAATGAAGGAACATCATCTTTATTTATTTTGAGCTGATTACAAGACAACAAGGTGTTTTTCAAAATTGACATACTAGAATGTCCTAGTCTAAAATGCCACAAATCAATTTCTTTTGCAGCTTGTAAACTACTGTCACTTGACTTATTAGCTACACTTAAATCAACACTGACTCTGACAGACTCATCACTTGAATTAAAAGAAAATATGGACACTAGACTACTAATATTGTTTATTGACTCTGATTTTGAAGATGCATATAATAAGGCAGCATAAGGAATTTTGTTCCAGCTACGGTTAGTAGGTAAGCACAGCAGCTTATATAGCCCATCTTTAGCCACTCATTTTACCAAAATTTTCCCTTCTCTCTTGTCCTTAATGAAATAAATAGATTTTTGAAAATCAACATCAATATCATTATCATATAATAATTTAGAGATACTGATAAGGTTCTTGGTGATGTCAGGTGTTGTGCAAATTTTATTGAACTCGCAAGTGCACAAATTTATTGTAGAATAGATTAATGGTGACGAGTGTCGATCCCACGAGGAGGTGGATTTTAATTGTGTGTAGAATTAATTTTCTTAAGTGGATGGTTAGATTTATGGTGAAAAGAATTTATACTATCCTAGAATTTAAATTAAAATGGTAGGAATAAATTGAAATGAAATCTATTGAAATAAAGTGTTTTGGTATATAGATCTGCATCAACATGTTCCATGGGCTAAATATTCCTTATTAATGCCAATTAAATCATGAGGGGGGTTTCCACATCCATGAATATTAAAAGGGAAGAGAAAATAAATTTACGAAATTAAGCCTATAAAACATGTTGAGACTTCACCTTCAACCCAAGCTTGAAGGAAAATTAGCTACTCATATTTGAACTAGGGGTAAAATGAGAATTTATTAAAATACATAGAAAATAAAAGATGGAGAAGGAATTACAGAAACCTAAGCTCAAAAATAGATTCAGAAGTATCAAATTAGGGGGGAAGAGCACTCATTTTACAGATATACTGAGTAAATCATTGAAATACAAGCGTGCAACCCAAGAGGGGGGGTGAATTGGCATTTTAAAACTTATCCTAATCAAACCACACAACAATCCAATCTAATGCCTTAATAAATTCGAAAACAATAAATTTAATAAAAGCACAATAATAAATAAGTAAGGGAAGAGAAAAACAAACTTAAGGATTTTTATGTGGTTCGGCTATCCCCGCCTACGTCCACGCCTCCAAGCTCACCGGGCTTGAGGATTTCACTAAGCAAGCCTCCAAGGCTTCAAATGCTTACAATTGACTTCCAAGGTGTCAATAGACCTTTACAACATGAGATTATTCCCAATCTCTTAACCCAAGTGTATCCCAACACTTACAATCACTCAATATAAAGGATCACAAATTATTTTTCTCTCACACAATATTGAAGATTACAAATTAATGCCCAATGTGTGAATAAGATGAAGTAAGAAAGTGTTTGAAGCTCAAAGAGAATTTTATGCTCGAGTGTAAGCTCAATGGTCGTGTTGTGATCAACCTTTGATTTGATTTGAATGAGCTTATTTATAGTTGGAGCTGAAAACTAGCCGTTATTGCCTTTTTCGCCAGAAATCGGATCACCGTTAACCGTTAACGGTAAACCGTTTGCTCCAGTCAAAGTTACCGTTGGACTAAATTTCAAATAAACGGTTGACCGTTAGTCACTATCGGTTCACCGTTAATTTCCAGAGACCTGCAAAACAAATTTGGCTTAACTGTTCTTACTAAACGGTTCAAGGTTAGCAAACTGGAAATAATCGGTTCACCGTTTTCTGTAAACGGTTGAATGTTAATTTTCAGAGACATGCAAAATAAATTTGGCTTAACCATTCTTACTAATCGGTTCAAAATTAGCAATCTGGAAATAATCGGTTCACCGTTTTACGTAAACGATTTACCGTTAATTTCCAGAACCATCATTTTAACAATCCTTTGTAAAATATACTTTTTGAAAATTATCGGTTAGCCGTTTGATACAGTGACTGCTACAATACTATTTATCAAAAATTATAATTTTGCCCCAAAATGTTCTATAATTGTACTATAGCCCAAGCCGTTATAAAACTTTACAAATAGGTCCAATTTCAGAATTTCTAAATAATACTCGTTAATCCCAAACTTTCTAAAATTATAAAATGACCCAAAATACTATGACACTTTTCAAATAAGCCCTTCTCCAGAATTTCAAACAATATTTGTTGATTCTAAAGTTTTCAAAACACTTTCAATTAAACCATAAACTTGAAAACAACCAATTTCATAAAATCATTTTTCTATTAAATATAAAACCTTTATAATGTGAAAATAATGATTTATTTAAAATGTATAAAAAATAATTTAACCTTTTAAAAACTTAATTATTCTTAATCTTATTTGTTATCATCAAAATCAATAATATGGAAACATATATGTTAATAATCATGACCATTGGATTAAAAATAATTTGGACACTCAGGATTGCTCCACATCATCAGTCAATAGTACGCGGTTTGAACAGTACGTGGTTTGAACAGTACGTGGTTTGAACACGCAGTTTGAATAGTGCCACGGTTTGAATAGTGGCGGCTTGAATAGTAACGCGGCTTGAATAGTAACGCGGCTTGAATAGTAACGCGGCTTGAATAGTAACGCGGCTTGAATAGTAAATAATCCTATGTATATACATGTACCGTACGCATTATTTTTGGTCCATTAATACGCTGCCATGTCACCAATCAACAGTACATAAGAATTTTAGCCCAACACGATCGTGACACATTACTGGTCAATGCCAAATAAGCAGTCAATGCCACATCATTCGTCCAATCAAATGCTGCCATGTCATAGGTCGGTGTCGCATCATTGGTCAATGCCATGTCATCGATCAATGCCATGTTGAAAAGTGTCGTGAACAGTACAGTACATATAAATAGTATCGTACATATAAACAATGTCATTTTTCCTTTTATACTTCTTCTAAAGTTTTTGACCGTTCTAAGTTCAAAAGTGATGTCTATTTTACTGTCTGATCGCCGTTCATTGTGAAAAGATCATGATGCCCCTAAAATACATAAAATACTTAATTATAACACAACACACATAATTAAATAACAAAAGACTTAAATACATAAAAGTAGCAATGTTAGTAAGACTTGAAGTGTAAAATGATGATTTTTTCCTTTATAAATATACATTTTCTTACACTTAACATCAGACACATATAATATACCATTTAAGGTGATGTGCTTGTGTGGATCATATGTAGGCAAAGCAGAGGAACCAATGTGAGTGATTAAGAGTTTTTCACCATTACCAACAATTAATTTATCATTACTTTGATATTTAGAGTTAATGTTGATGTTTCCAAGAGTGTTGGTTACGTGATTGATGGCACCACTGTTTGGATCTATGCTAACACTTAGCTGCTATGTGCCTTATTTTCCAGCAGATTTGACATGGTCCTTTTGGATTTGAACTACTGTCATCAACCACTGCCTTTCATTTTCCTTTGTCTTGAGGGTTCTGATTGACTTGGTTATTTGTAGGATTATTTCAAGGGCTTCTAAAGACTATTCCATGCAGTTGTTGATTGGCAGCTCTTTCATTGTTGTTCTAGTTTCTTCTCGCATTCCTTATTTGTGGATTGTTTGCCTCAATAATCCCTGAGCTCAAGTTTTGTTCAGCTCTGTTCTCTTGGCTCAACAACATGCCATAGACTTCTGAGAGTAAGGGACTCTCCTACATTCAGTTGATGTTGGTAACCACTAAATCATATTTTGGCCCCAACCCAGCTAGCACACATAATGAAATCATCAGCACTCATATTATTTCCTCCAGCTCTAAGTGCTTTCAACATGGCTTTCATTTTGGAGTAATATTCATGAATAGTTGATGAACCTTCTTTAGTGGTGCACTTGACTGTGCATTTAGTCAATGAAGTTAGACTCTGTGGCCCAATCTATCTTCGATGGATGTATCCTTTTGATAGATACATGAAAACTCTTAAAATTTATGTCCAAAACCACAACTGTCTTGAGGGTTGTATAGCGAAGAGTTAGATTGCGAAAGAAGCATTAGAATTTTGTATAGAATGCATCTCAATATGAGTACAGTTGGGGTTCAACTTGGACATGTAAAAACTCTTCAAAAGATAAGCCATTGTGTGGTTGGGAAAGCGGTATAAATTCTACCAAATTCACTAGATCAAGCATACATGTACATCCTGCATAACAAGCAAGAATATCATACATTAGGTAATTTGTTTAATTTCTTCTAATCAAATCTATATATTTTATTTTCTAATCTAAAAAACTAATTTTTTATGTTTTGAATCTTTAGTGACCCCATGGATTGGGTTAAAACATTTTATCCACATCAAAATGACAAATGATTGTAAGAGGAACACAATTGTACATTTGTCGATTGGCTAACTGATAAGCTTAAAGCATATATATAAATCATTAATTTTCACAAAGTTTCTCAATCCTATTTTTTTTCCCCCACTTAGTGAAGATATTTACTTATCTTTATTGTCTTGCTAGGTATATGATTTAATTGAAAAGGGTGATCACGTATCAAATACCTTGCGTTGGTTATCATAGGTGTCTTTTCCTTTTGTAACTAAACATAGTGGCTACGACATCAATGGTTTCCATTTTGTTACAAGAAATCGAGAATCAAGTCGAGTAACTCATCAAAGTAGAGTTAGTGTAATTGATTCTAAAATACGTGACATGACATATTATGGAGTTATAGATGAGATTTAGGTACTTGACTATCATTTGTTAAAAGTTCTTATGTTAAAGTGTGATTGGGTTCAAAATAGTTGTGTCAAGAATAATGAGCTTGGATTTATGTTAGTAGACGTAAACAGATTAGGATATAAATTTAATCCATTTATATTGGCTTTTTAAGTCAAACAAGTATTTTATATAAATGATCAGATTCAAACAAAGTGGTCTATTATATATCATATACCTACTAGAAGTAATCCCAATCAAATAAATGAAGATGAGGTTAATAATGTAATAAAATATCCTCTATTCATCAGAGAATTACCAACTAATGGTTTGTTATATTCTGTCAATGATCGAGCAATCTATGCACGTAATAGCAAAGAGAGAATTTATGTTACAAATTGATTAACTTTTTACAATAAGTGTCTGTTTAACTATTTACTGTCTATATTATTTTTTGGTTTACAATTGATATGATATTAATTTTTGTTCCTGCAGCTGATTGATTGTTATAGAGGTGGATAAAATCATTTAACTAATGTTGTTTCTTAATTTATTTCAGAGGTAGTAATATGGCTGTTGTGCAAATTTTATTGAACTCGCAAGCACACTAATCTATTGTAGAATAGATTAATGGTGACGAGTTTCGATCCCACGAGGAGGTGGATTTTAATTATGTGTAGAATTAATTTTCTTAAGTAGGTGGTTGGATTTGTGGTAAAAATAATTTAAACTATCTTAGAATTTAAATGGGAATGACGAGAATAAATTACACTGGAAATTATTGAAATTCAAGTGTTTGGGTATCTGGATCTGCATCAACATGCTCCATGGGCTAAATATTCCTTGTTAATACCAATTAAATCATGAGGGGGGTTCCACACCTCATGAACCACGCTCAAATAAATATGGTGCTAAAGGCTTATCGTGCCAAATAATAATAACCTTGTACTAGGGTGCCAGTTTAACCAGGGCGGTATCTAGACAAGAATATTATTATTTGTCGATGGCAAGTCAAAACATCCACAAATATTAGAGGAAAAGAGAAAATAAATTTACCAAATTAAGCCTATGGAACATGTTGAGACTTCACCTTCAACCCAAGCTTGAAAGAAAATTAGTTACTCATTTTTTAACTAGGGGTAAAATGAAAATTTATTAAAATACGTAGAAAATACAAGATGAAGAAGGAATTACAAAAAACTAAGCTAAACAATGGATTCAGGGGTGTCAAATTAAGGGGGGAGAATCCCTTTTTTATAGATACATTGAGTGAATTATAGCCATCGGATTAAAAACAGTTCGGACGCTCAGGATTACACCACGTCATCAGTCAACAGTACGTGTTGAACAGTACACGATTTGCACAGTAACGCGGTTTGCACAGTAATGCGGTTTGAATAATGGCGGCTTGAATAGTGACGTGGTTTGAATAGTAAATAATCCCATGTATGTGCATTTATGCTCCTCCTAAGGTTTTCGACCGTCCTGAGCTCAAAAGTGATGTCCGTTTTGCTGTCTGATCACTCATTCATTGTGAAACGATCATGATGCCCCTAAAATACATAAAATACTTAATTATAATACAACACACATAATTAAATCACAAGAGAAATAAATACATAAAGGTAGATATTAGTGAGACTTAAAATATAAAATGACGATTTTCTCCTTTATAAATATGTACTTTCTAACACTCAACACACCCCCCAACCAGCTTATTGCTAGTCCCTAGCAAATAAAACGAAAACAAAATTCAAACCCAAAAATGATTTTTTTTAAAAATTGTGTTTATTCAATCAGATTAATGACAGCAATCAAATAAAAGTATAAGCATTATCTCCAGTCTAAAGAAATATCACACTCACACCAACCATCTATATGCATCAGTCCAGCAGACTTTGTCATAGCTATAGTAATCAGGCCACTTTCAAGAATAACATGTCAAACCCCAAAATCTCACCGGTAGTAGTGACACTCTCACAAAGAAATTAAACCCAATAAAAATTGTCACTACAATGAATGGTAAATTGAGAGAAAATAATAAAGAAATATCACACACTCTCACCAAGATGAAAGAAATATACCCACAGCTTGGAAATAATACGATCTCAAACAAAGTAGTAGTCAACCCAATGTATTCATCATTTATTATTTTTTTTTTTTATGCATCACTACATCTTAATAGATAACTAGCTTTTACTTTAGACTATAGTTCCCTAAAATCAAGAATGACTTTTATTAGGACGTAACGTCGGCTAGGGACATGGCTAACAAAGAAAGGGAAATGTGGCAAACAAAAATACATGTTTGAGAAAAAAATAGAAATCTTTTGAAAATTAAAAGATGCATTTCACTTATTTATTATTATTGTATCTCTCTTTTTTTTTTTTTGAACTTTTTTTAAGGGTAAAATGGGACAATTTTGCTGAACAAAATAATTATATATATATATATATTTTTTCTCAAACATGAATAGGTGATGGACCTTGTAAAACATCGGGTAATACTTCAAATTGGAGTGGGTCATGATGATAAGTTAACAAAGAAAATACTTTTTTAAAAAAAAAATAAAAGGCTCAAAAGGGCTAACTATGGATATTTTGCAACAAGGATGGCTAGAAAGGCTCAAACGTGTCAAAAATGGCCTTCCATCGTCTTTTAAGGCTCTAAATAATCTTCCATATCTACTAGTTAGGTGGATCTTCAGGTGTAGCAACAAATTTTTTTCTTTATTTTTTTTTCTTTTTTTTTTTAGGGGTTGACTCAAAGGAAATCTAGAGATCGTGTATAAAATAATAATCTGCTAAGTTGTATGAAAAATGGGCAAAAAATTGTTACTCTCCAAGAAAAAATAATAGGCTCAAAAACTCACTTGGAATTTATTATGACGTGTGCATTCCTTCAAGCAACTCATATTTATCTCCAACATCAACATGTAGAATAGCAAACATGATGTAATATTACTCAAGACTAAAGATAATACAAATACTAAGATTCGAAAGTCATCATGTCATCCAATGTTAAAAGATCACAAATTTTTTTTTAAACGAAATTGTACCCCCCAACCTATTCTAAACATGAAAAGAAAACATTAATGCAGAAAGATGAAAAATGATGTAGAAAAAATAATTAAATGATAGAAAAAAAAATGTCTGAAATTTTTTTTTTTTTACTAAAAAGATGCGTTTCCAGAGTCACTACACTCCGTATTCAGCCATCTTCGACTCAAAAACTTGAAAATGTATATTTATAAAGGAGAAGGAAGTCAAAAAGAAAAAGTTAGAAAGAACACACTTAAAATAAGAAAAAAAAATTTTATTTTTTTTTAACTTTTAAACTAAGAAGATGCGTTTCTAGAGTAACTACACTCCATATTCAGCCATCTTCTACTCAAAACGTTAGTCACGGTTAGTTTTACAATAAAAATTAGCAAAAACTTAACCAACATTCCACAATTGTCAACTATTCCCTCCCCCCAACCAGAACGAAACATTGTCCTCAATGTTTGAAAGGAAAGAAGTAAAGTTTAGAAGACATCACCTGGGTAGTGCAACACAGAAGAAAATATTTACAAGCGGAGAGTTAAATCTAATTTATACTTCTTACTGCAGCTATTGTTACCATCATTATTTGAGCACTCCAAAACAACGGTCCTGGGATCTGGCTCTGGTTGATAAGCTTACAACAGATCAAGTAGCTCATTACCAGTATGTGCATAAATAAAGACTTTTTTCACTGAGGAAGGAATGAAATAATTTTTTATTGCATGGTTAAGAAATGTGATAAAGCCATCATAATATTATTGACATTTAATAAACCGATGGGTTTTTGGTGGATGTTCAGATGAGCCTAAGATGCTAATGTGATTAGTGCCTCTAGAGTTGCAAGATCTCCTAGAAGGAAAATAAAAGCATCGGCATGATTTAACATTTCACTTATTCTTTCTTGTATACCTGAGACGACTAACTCTTCTCCAGTTGATGAATTAGACAAACAGCCCAAAGGTTTTAGGATTGTTGGGATGATGCCTAGCACTTGGCTCACTCTGACATAAGCAGCTTCTGAGACCATTTTGGATAACCCTCGGTCACCTCCTCCGTATACCAAGTGCAATTTTCTCTCTGCTATTCTTCGACCAAGGTCTATGGCTGCCTCAACAAACTCTTTATGTTTGCCACAATTAAACCCAGAGAGCACACAAATGTTCTTGAATTGTTTATTGGGAGTAGCTGCCATTATGATACTGCTCAAAAATAATATGTGAGTGCTCAACAAAAAATCATATTTAAGGACCTTGGTGACAGTGGGTCACAATTGTGTATGAGGCATCATGTCAGTGTCAATTAACGCGTAAGGCACATGGCTCAAGAGTCAAAAAGAAAACATTCAAAAGGAAAAAGCAAATAAAATTATTAAAATCAATAATGCAAATGGTAAAACAACAGTGAAATAAAACAACAATGAGGTTAAAGGATATTTACAGATAGTTGTGATTGTGGCTCACATCTTCCTCTGGTTTTACATCAAGAAACGGCTTGAACGCCCTTTATGGGTCGAGGATAGGCTTCCCATCCAGTTTTCTTACAAACTGGCAAATAGGGTCGTTTATAGTCAGATTCCTGAGACTGTATCGTGCACGTTCTTTCTCGAATAATGGCCATAACTGGAGAATCGCTCTTTGTACGTATCCACTGGGATGCGTTTCAAGAGACAAAAGGATATTATCCAATGACTCTTTATTCAAGCCATCCCTAATGAATTTAATCTTATCTGGCCTGTTATCAGACACCATTCCTAAAAAACATGATTTTTTATTGCATATCGTTCTGGCACACTTATGACAAGCAACAGAAAGTCTTCGAGCTCATTGTTTTCTCACATAATTTCCTTTACCACAACCAGGCATGTATGCAATAAATTTAGGAGTTAGCTCACCTGCCAAGCGTACTTTGGCCTCGATTAACCAACAGATGTCAGCAAGTATGTCATTTCTCATAAGCAATCGCATGTGTTCGGACCGAGCTTTATAGGTTGAAAGAAGAGCATTCTGAGGAATCGAAGGGAATCGTTTGTGAAGCTTTGCGAAAATCTCGTCTCTGTCCATACCTTCCTCTTAGAATATCAGTTATTATAGGAAACTGAAGTAACCGACTTGATTATCACGGAGTACCGTTATCCGCCACTTCACCGGGGTCACAAATTCAAACACACAAGGCAAACTAAAATACACAAATAGAGAAACAAATTAAAACACACAATGCAAACTAAAATCGTCCTCTTATTGAATTTACCTTAAAATCTAACTGGGTGTTGTAGACACTTCTCTCAATATCTCTGAGTTGGCTCTCTAAATCCTCAACATGAGCAACTAACTCTGATGGTTGCAAAGCCCAAATACGATGTATTTTATAAAATCGTATCTGCTTTCTAAGATGAGTTTGGCTACGTTGAAGTTGTCTAAGAATGTGCAAGAAGAGTTGTCTCATAATTAAAAATGATAAGAGAAAACTTTCATGGTTAAACAAACACACTTATACAAAAATAATTTCAATCAGTGAAAGAATAATAAAAAGGAAGAAAGAAAGAGAATAAATCAAATCAAATCACCAAAAAGGAAGAAAAATCTCAATTCAAACTTGGTGGGTCACTCAAACTTATTTCGGTATCCTCTCCATGTGGTTGGTACTCTAGATATGGCTTAATCTTTGACCATTCACTTTAAAAGTGACACCGTTCTTTGGATCTTTAATTTCAATTGCCCCATATGGAAAAACAATATGAACAATAAAAGGGTCAAACCATCGAGAACGTAACTTACCTGGGAATAGGTGCAAGCGAGAACTTAATAAAAGCACTTTCTGACCTGGGGTGAAAGATTTTCTCATAATTTGCTTGTCGTGAAAAATTTTCATTCGTTGCTTGTAAATCTTGGCATTTTCGTACGCATCATTACGAATTTCTTTAAGTTCTGCAAGCTGTAGTCTTCTTTCTGAGCCAGCTTGCTGCATGTCAAAATTGAATTTCTTGATGGCCCAATACGCACAATGTTCGACTTCCACAGGTAGGTGGAAAGCTTTTCCATACACTAGCCTGTAGGGTGACATCCCAATCGGGGTCTTAAAAGTTGTTCTATATGGTTATAATGCATCATCGAGCCTTAACAACCAATCTTTTCTGTCGGGCCTCACCGTCTTTTCTAATATGTGCTTTATTTCTCGATTGGAGATCTCAACTTGGCCACTGGTTTGCGGATGATATGGGGTTGCTACTTTATGAGTGATGGAATACTTTGTCAAAAGTGCTTTGAATGATTTATTGCAAAAGTGGGCACCACCATCACTGATTATTAGTCAAGGGAATCTAAAGCGTGAAACTATATTGCTTTTCAAAAATCATATCACCATCTTGTGATCATTGGTCCTACATGAAATTGTCTCTACCCATTTTGAAATATAGTCAACAGCAACCAATATATATTGATGACCAAAAGTGGGGGAAATGGTCCCATGAAATCGATACCCCATACATAAAAAATTTCAACCACTAAAATTGGGTTTAATGGCATCATATTTCTTCGTGTCATGCTCTCCATTCATTGACACCTATCACATGAAGAACAAAAGGTGTAAACATCTCGAAATATAGTTGGCCAATAGAAACCACATTGTAAAATTTTGGTAGTTGTTTTCTTAGTGCTAAAATGGCCTCCACACGCTTGTTCATGGCAGAATGAAAGAATGTTTTGAAATTCATTCTCTAGGATACATCGTCTAACAATTTGATCTGCACAATACTTGAATAGATAAGGATCATCCTATAAGAAATTCTTTATTTCTGTAAAGAATTTGACCTTGTCTTGCTTAGTCCAATGCTCTGTCCAATGCTCTGGAAGTTCACTTGTAACAAGGTAATTAACTATATCAGCATACCATGGTACTACTTCCACACTCATTAATTGTTCATCTGGAAATGACTCATTCAAAGGTAATGATTCTATAGTTGTGTCAAAATAGAGACGAGAGAGATGATCAGCCACAATATTTTATGTCCCTTTCTTATATTTGAATTCTAAGTCAAATTCCTGCAAAAGTAACACCCAACGAATTAGTCTAGTTTTTGCATCTTTCTTTGTGAGAAGATATTTAAGAGCAGCATGATCTGTGAATATAATTATTTTACAACCATGAGATAAGATCGAAATTTCTCTAGTGCAAATACTACTGCTAGCATTTCTTTCTCAGTAGTTGAATAATTCAACTGTGCATCATTCAATGTCATACTAGCATAGTAAATAACATAGGGAATTCGATCAACTCTTTGTCCTAATACTGCTCCTACTGCATAATCAAAAGCATCACACATAAGCTCAAATGGTAAGTTCCAATTTGGGGGCTGAATAATGGGTGATGATGTCAACAACTGCTTTAGTTTCTCAAATGCCACAAGACATGAATCATCAAAGACAAAAGGTACATCCTTAGCAAGTAGATTGCATAAGGGTCTAGAAACTTTGCTAAAATCTTTAATGAAACGTCTATAAAAACCAGCATGTCCAAGGAAAGATCTTACTTCTTTGACTGTTTTAGATGGAGGGAGATTGGAAATGAGATCCACCTTGGCTTTATCAACCTCAATATATTTGCTCGAAATGATGTGACCAAGAAAAATACCTTGTTTTACCATAAAATGGCATTTCTCCCAATTCAAGACTAAATTCTTTTCGATACATCTCTGTAGAACTAGTGTTAGATGATGTAAACATTGATCACATGAATCACCAAAAACAGAAAAGTCATCCATAAAGGCCTCAAGAAATCGTTCAACCATATCAGAAAAAAATGCTAAACATGCATCGTTGAAATGTAGCAAGTGCATTACATAATCCAAATGGCATTCTCTTATATGCAAAAGTGCCAAAAGGACAAGTGAAGGTGGTCTTCTCTTGATCTTTTGGTGCTTTGGGAATCTGATTGTATCCTGAGTAACCATATAGAAAGCAATAAAATTCATGTCCTGCTAACCTATCAAGCATTTGATCAATAAATGGTAAAGGAAAATAGTCTTTACGTGCGACAAAATTCAACTTTCTATAATCAATGCATACACGTCATCCTGTAGTCACTCTAGTGGGTACTAATTCATTATTAGCATTGGTAACTACTGTGACTCCTGACTTTTTGGGGACAACTTGTACAGGACTGACCCATGAACTATCAGAAATTGGGTAAATGATGTCTGCATCTAATTGTTTAAGGACTTTAGTTCTAACAACCTCTTTCATGTTAGGATTTAACCAACGTTATATTTCCCTAGTAGGTTTAGCATTTTCATCAAGGTGAATGTAATGCATACAGTCTACTGGGTTTATACCTTTTATGTCTGCTATGGTCCATCCTAATGCTTCTTTGTACTCTTTTAAAACTTCCAACAACTTACCTTTTTGTTCATCATTGAGGGAGGAAGAAATGATTACTGGTAGAGTGCTTTCCTCTCCCAAAAACGCATATTCCAAAGTGTTGGGTAATGGTTTGAGCTCGCGTTTTGGTGGTGATTCTGATGATGGGCTGAGTTTATTCCCTGATGGCGCGAGTTGTTCAACTCTTAACTTCCATTTATTTGTGTCCATGGATGGTGCTGAGTCAAGTAGTGCGTTGACCTCACCGATTGATCTACCAATATCAAAATCCAAACCAAAGTGAGTTAAACATGTTTATAAAGGGTCATCACTAAGGTTTGAAAGAAAACTATTATCAACTAATGTTTCTATTAAATCCATATCAATAATTCCATCATCTGCATTGTGAGGTTGTTTGACAATGTTGAAGATATTGAGCTCTATGATCATATTGCCAAATGACAACTGCATATTTCCGATCCTGCATTGAATGTGAGCATCGGCAGTTGCCAAGAAAGGTTGGCCTAGGATAATGGGGATGTGCTTCTTTGAATCCTGCACTAGTTGAGTGTCAATTACAATAAAATCAACAGGAAAATAAAATTTGTCTACCTGAAAAAGCACATCCTCCACAATACCACGAGGTATTTTCATGAACCGATTTGCAAGCTGTAACACCACTGGAGTTGGGTGTAATTCACCCAGTCCAAGTTTCACAAAAACCAAGTAAGGCAACAGATTTACACTAGCTCCTAAATCCAACAAAGCATTCTCAATGGTGTGGTTCCCTATACTACATGAGATAGTGGGGGAACCTAGGTCTTTGTATTTTAGAGGCATTTTATGTTGGAGTATAGAACTAACATTTTCTGTTAAAAATGTCTTTCTCTGAACATGAATATTTCTCTTTTTAGTGCAAAGGTCTTTAAGATGACACTTGTTTTATAGCATCTAACAAAGGGATGTTAACACTTACCTATTTGAAGATTTTAAAAATCTCACCTGTGGATTTTCCTTTCTTCCCTTTAGCTAACCTCTGAGGAAATGCAGCTTTAGGAACGTATTCTCGTGGGTCGGTTTCCTCTTTCCCCTCTGATCATTAGTCTTCAACATTCACAGGTACAATCTGAGTTGATTTTGTCACTGGCATCGCAACTTTGTTGTTGACTTCTTTCCCTTTTCACAAGGTCATAATGGCTTTGACCTCTCCATGCTGCTGTGGTGAACTGGTACTTGCTTCATGCACTGCTTTAGGGTTAGGCACTGGTTGACTTGGAAATTTACCTTTCTCAACAGTCATTGCCAAAGTTTGAACTGAAGAAGCAAGTTGTCTCACCATTTTCTCTAGATTTGAAATTGATTGGGCTTGTGAGTTGAAGTCCGCTCTCATCTCATTTCGCAGTTCATCAATGGTGCAGTTCTGCTGATCGATTTTGGAATTAGTAAGGTTCTTGAAATTCTGAAACTTATCCTCCTATGGTTTGGGTTGAGAGTGGTTTGGGTTTTGATTGTATGGTCGAAATGGTGGCTGAGAGGCTTGAGGAATTTGAGGAATTGGTTGGACTGGTGGAGGTAGAGCTGCTGGTCCATTCTGTTGGAATCCTTGAGACCATAAAAAATTGAGGTGGTCTCTCCATCCAAGGTTACATGTGTTGGAATATGGGTTGTAATTTGATGGTTTCCTCATGACACCTATGGTATTGGCATAATATGAATATGAGTCATGGTCATGTGGTTCTGTTGATTTAACAGTCGTTAATGATACTATTTTGTCGAGAAAGACCTTCAACCATCTCTTTAACTTCTTTAATTCCCGAACTTGACTCGCAATCGTGAACCTCATTTACTCCCTTAATTCTCCTAGTATTTCTGAGTGATCGACTCCGTTGTTCGGAATTATCCGATTGTCGGTGGAAGAAATCCCAAATCTCTTATGCGCTTTTTGACATTAGCTCTCCTCCACTAGTCGCCATTAGCCATTCTTGTACATGTGGCAATAATCATTCCAAAAAGTATTGGCATTGGTGTCATTTCTCCTACCCATGATGTGGACACTTCAAGAGTAGCCCATTAAATCGCTCCCATGTCTCGAAAAACTACTCGTCTTCTCTTTGGGTAAACTCTGAAATTTCCCTGCGAATAGCATTGGTTTTATGAACTGGGAAATATTTATTCAAAAATTTTGTTACCATTTGTTACCATGATGTAATGCTATAAGCAGGTAATGTATTAAGTCATGAACGAGCTTTAACATCATGAGTTTAAAGAAAATGGGATTAATCTGAGTTTAACATCATCATCTGAAAAATTCTCGTATCTAAAAGTTTAACAAATAGCATGACAATCGTTCAAATGATTATATAGGTCCTCATTGTTTAGGCCATAGAATGTTGGGAGACAACTTAGCATACTAGGTTTTAACTCAAAACTCCTACCAGCTACATTTGGGTACCTTATGCATGATGTGCTTAAATTAGCTAAGGGACTGAAAAAATCCATTTCAATTTCTTTTTAAATGCAATATGTTTGTGTGTGCGAAGTATTTTTTCCAATTCAAGGTCTAAAGGCTCAAGATTAGGTATTAATGACATGCAAAGAACAAAATAAATGAAAACAAAACAAATAAAAATAAAGAAGAGAGAGAAATTACGATACTAACCTTATCACGCTGTTACAATCTTACTATGAAAAGACACTAAATTGCTATAAGAAAAAGAAATTACGTGAAACAAATATTAACTAAAATTTAAAAAAATTACAAAGAAAAAAAAATTGAAAGTTAAATTACATAAATTTAAAGAAGAGAAAAAGAAATGAAATTCTAACTTTAAAATACAAATTCACTTTTTCTTGCTTTTTTTTATTTTAATGAGAAAGAAAAAAAAATAACAACAAGAAAACAACTAAGAATTAATAAATATTTAAAAATAATTAATTCTATGAATTAAAATACTTACCTCCCCGGCAACGGCGCTAAAAACTTGTTGTGCAAATTTTATTGAACTTGCAAGCGCATGAATCTATTATAGAATAGATTAATGGCGACGAGTATCGATCCCACGAGGAGGTGGATTTTAATTATGTGTAGAATTAATTTTCTTAAGTGGGCGGTTGGATTTGTGGTAAAAATAATTTAAACTATCTTAGAATTTAAATGGGAATTGCGAGAATAAATTAAACTGAAAATTATTGAAATTCAAGTGTTTGGGTATCTGGATCTACATCAACATGCTCCATGGGTTAAATATTCCTTATTAATACCAATTAAATCATGAGGGGGGTTTCCACACCTCATGAACCACGCTAAAATAAATATGGTGCTAAGGACTTATCGTGCCAAATAATAATAACCTTGTACTAGGATGCCGGTTGAACGACCAGTCAAAACATCCATAAATATTATAGGGGAAGAGAAAATAAATTTACCAAATTAAGCCCATTGAACATGTTAAGACTTCACCTTCAACCCAAGCTTGAAAGAAAATTAGCTACTCATTTTTTAACTATGGGTAAAATGGAAATTTATTAAAAAACGTAGAAAATATAAGATGAAGAATGAATTACAAAAAACTAAGCTAAAAAATAGATTCAGGGGTGTCAAATTAAGGGGGAAGAGCCCTTTTTTTTATAGATACATTGAGTGAATCATAGCAATCGGATTAAAAATAGTTCGGACCCTCAGGATTGCGCCATGTCAGCAGTCAACAGTACGCGTTGAACAGTACACGACTTGCACAGTAACGCGGTTTGCACAGTAACGCGATTTGAATAGTGGCGGCTTGAATAGTGA
Source organism: Citropsis articulata (assembly GCA_030449925.1). Lineage (NCBI taxonomy): Eukaryota > Viridiplantae > Streptophyta > Magnoliopsida > Sapindales > Rutaceae > Citropsis > Citropsis articulata. Next base: position 1,184,753 of record JASUUH010000113.1, on the reverse strand, counting down.
CGCGGTTTGAATAGTAAATAATCTCATGTATATGCATGTACCGTACGCATGATTTTGGTCCACTGAAATGCTGTCATATCATCGATCAACAATACATAAGAATTTTAGTCCAATAGGATCGTGACACATCAGCGGTCAATGCCACATCATCAGTCAACGCCACATAAGCAGCCAATGCTACATCATTCATCCAATCAAATGCTGCCACATCACCGGTCGATGCCACATCATCAGTCAATGCCACATCATCAAACCGTATATGTGAACAGTGTCGTGAACAGTACCGTATGTATAAACAATATCGTACATGTGAACAGTATCATTTTTCTTTTTATGCTCCTCCTAAGTTTTCGACCGTCCTGAGCTCAAAAGTGATGTCTGTTTTGCTGTCTGATCACTCGTTCATTGTGAAACGATCATGATATCCCTAAAATACATAAAATACTTAATTATAATACAACACACATAATTAAATCACAAGAGAAATAAATACATAAAAGTAGAGATATTAGTGAGACTTAAAATATAAAATGACGATTTTCTCCTTTATAAATATGCACTTTCTAACACTCAACCATGGCTAAGGGAAAACATATTATAGATAATGGTGCTTCTGATGAGGACCCTAATTTGGAAGATGATTACCACGACTTATTTTTTGATAATGTTGATTTAGAAAATGAAAAAGATGAGGTTTACTTGGATGGTGTTGCTAATTTAGATGGTGTTGAGATGGATGGAGGTGATTTTGATGGTACTGATTTAGATGAAGTTGATTGGATGATCCTAAGAGAGATAGTGCTAATTTGGTTGCTCCTAGTGTTGATATTCCTGAAAGTAGTAACTTTAGGAGAGGTGTGAATATTGATGCTATGCAAAAAAAAAAAAGACTTAAAATAAAAAGGGAAAGATAGTGATGAAATACAATGAAATAGGTGTTCTTGTATAAGATAAAGCTACTGAATTGGCTTCTTTTCATGGGGTATTGGCTCGTACGTCAATTTTAATTATTTAATCCGATTGACGTAAAGTTCCTCTACAAATAAAGAAGCGTTCATGGAAATCTGTTTCGGCCATTATTAAAAAACCTATTGCATTCTACTTAAAACATTTTCTTATCATTTTTCATTTATTAGTTATATGATTTGGATTTTTATTAACTAACACTTAAACAATCTTCCACCATATTTACAGTCGTTTTATTGTTCATCCTAGAAATAGGAAGCAGGTAATACAATCAATTGGAATAGTATTTTGAAACTTCAAGTATATGTTAACAAAAAACTATATCTAAAAGTTCAGAAATGATAAAAAGAAATTGTATACACCCCTAATTGATTATCCCTAAATGACCAAGGAGGTCAGCTAGAGCTTTTCTAAGCCTACTAAGCTCTAGCCTACTAACAAATATATGGACTTCGTTTGACCATGCATATTCATGCATGAACTTGATCTCATGTACTCGTCACATGCATATCCATGCAAGTCTAGTTCAAACGTGATGTTACGTATGAAGTAAAAGTAGCTGAGCAAATAAAGGGCAAACCACGTCAAGGGGTTGTTGCAAATTGCACGGTGGAGCAAATCAAGTTTGATTTGTTTTTTGTTTTCTAGTTGATATTTATTAATTGCTTTACTTGATTTAAATTGATTTGAGCTGAGATTGTTGGCTACAAATCATAAGTAGTCTTTGTATAACTACTATAAATAAGCTTCAGCTATGGGAAATAAAGCATCGAGTAATTATTCAAAGAAAAATTGGTTGTTCTTACCATAAACAGAACAAGTATTATTCATTGCTATCGTGTTTTGATCGAGACCAAACATTGGTATCAAAGCCAGGAGCTAACAATGTCAACCAACAAAGAGTGGATTAAACATGTCGAAGCAAAGCTCAGTGCAATGCAGAATAACATACAGCAGATAGAACAAGGCATGAACGATAAATTCCACCACTTGGAAGTGATGATTAGCAAACTGACTGAGTCATTTAGCCTATCTCAAGGAGTTGCGAACCAACAAGATCAAGTGGGATCCTTACGTCCAAGCTGAGGGGAGAGTGAAGGAGAACGGCAACAATTTCCTCCACGAGTAGCCAAGCTTGAATTTCTGTGATATTTAGAAGATGATCCTACAGAATGGTTTAACCGTGTAACTTAATTTTTTTATTATCAGGAGACTACCGATGATTAGCGAGTTATATTAGCATCATCACTTTGAAAGGGAAGCCAACCAGTAGTGGCAGTGGTGTGCCAAGCATACCAGGAAGAATGATAGTTAGTGATGTGGAAAACCTTCGTTGATAAACTGTGGGCTCATTTCGGGCCAACGGAGTGTAAATATTTTAACGAAGCAATGTCACGCGTGAAGCAAACCAGGTCACTACGAGATTGTTAGAAAGAATTTAAAAGATTGGGCAACCAGGTGCATGGATAGACACAGCGAGCACTGGTAGGGACTTTTATGGGCAGACTTAAACTAGAGATTTCGGAAGAAATACAAATGTTCAGGCCAAAGACTTTTAAAGAAGCCATCAGCCTAGCTAGGATGAAAGATGAAAAACTCACACGTCAGAGAAAGCTAATACAACCAACATTTAGCAATCGTGCATTATCAACATCACCAATAGCCAACAAAAACTCACTAGCTATTCCATACAAAAGACTGACCAATCGTGCATTATCAACATCACCAATCGCCAACAGAAACTCACTAGCTACGCTATACAAAAGACTGACCTAGGATGAGATGCAACACCGGCAAGTACAAGGCTTGTGCTTCAATTGCAATGAGAAATTCAAGGCAGGGCACCAGTGTACAAAGGCCTGAATTTTAATTCTAGAAAGCGAAGAAGACTCTGATGAAACTATTGAAGCTATAACCAATCCAGAAAAATTACACGATCCTAAAATCACCTTCTATGCCTTAACTGGTTGCACAGCACCGCAAACAATGCGTGTCAAGGCAAAAATCGAACCCTATGAGATTATTATGTTAATCGACAGCGAGTTAACACATAATTTTATTAGTACATGCCTAGCTAATCTGCTGCAGCTTCCAATTAAACCAACGGCGGTGTTTTCAGTCAGAGTTACGAATGGTAAAAAATTGGCGTGTCAAGGGAAGTTTAAGAAGATACAAATTCTAATCCAAGACATTCCTTTTTCACTAACAGTCTACGCGTTGCCCATATCAGGATTGGATTTGGTGCTTGGTATACAATGGCTTGAGGAGTTAGGAACGGTAGAATGCAATTGGAAGTCTCTCACCATGAACTTCAATCGGACCAATAAGCTGCGGCACCTACAAGGGCTCAACCATCAATCTTTACAAATGGCCTCAGTGGTAGAAGTTAATAAAGAAGTAAAATAGGGAGATAAAGCCTTTACAATTTATTTTCATCTAAAATTACAAGAGGCCATAACACCAGCAACCATGCAGGAGTTATTAAAAAATTACGAAAAGTTGTTTCAGGAGCCAACCCAACTACCTCCTAAGTGTGAAATCGATCACTGTATCACGCTTAAAGAAGGAACAGAACCTATCAATGTCAGGCCTTACCGCTATGCTCACTTCCAAAAGGCAGAAATAGAGAAGCAGGTACAAGATATATTAAATTCCAGATTAATAAAGCCTAGCACCAGCCCTTTTTCTTGGCCAATACTACTTGTCAAAAAGAAATATAAGAGCTGGAGGTTTTGCATGAACTACCGCGACCTTAATGAAGCCACACTCAAGGATCAGTTTTCAATTCCCATCGTCGACGACATGCTTGATGAACTATATGAAGCCGTCCACTTCGCTTAGCTGGACCTTCGTGCTGGTTACCACCAGGTGCGAGTCAATCCACCAGAGTTTACAAAACAGCATTCTCTACTCACAATGGCCACTACGAATACCTAGTCACACTGTTTGGATTGTGCAACACTCCATCAATATTTCAAGCCATCATGAATACCATCTTTCGACCGTTTCTCAAGAAGTTTATGCTTTTTTTTTAATGACATACTAATTTACAATCCCTCTTTAAACAGTCATCTTGACCATGTCAAACAAGCTATGGAAAATTCTTAAGCAATAAAAGTTCTTTGTCAAACCGAGCAAATGCATATTCGGGCAACAGAACTGGAATACGTAGGGCATATCACCACTTGTCAAGGCGTCAAAGTTGATGACAAAAATATTACCGCCATGCTGTCTTGGCCCAGACCACAGACGATAATAGAGCTGCGGGGGTTTCTCGAACTAACTGGGTATTATCGCAAGTTCATGCAAGGTTATGGTGTTATTGCTCGGCCCTTAACCAACTTACTTAAAAAGAGTTAATTTGGCTGGAATGAGGAAGCTGAAAAAGCGTTCAGTAGACTCAAATAAGCAATTACTAGTACGCCAACCTTGGCTATGCCCAACTTCAGTGACACATTTATTATCAAAACCAACGCATCATGTGATAGAATCGAGGTTGTTTTGCAACAAAAAGGGAGACCTATTGCATTTATAAGCCGTGCACTAGGGGTACCCAAGAAGTCTTGGTCTATTTATGGCAAAGAGATACTGGCAATACTTGAAGCCATCAGAATGTGGAGGCATATGTTTTAGGGTAGAGATTCATAATTCAAACCGACGAGTAGAGTTTGAAGTATTTGTTGGACTAGAAAGCCGCCATATCAGAGCAGCAGAAGTGGCTTGCCAAATTGATGGGGTATGAGTACGAAATCTTGTACAGGCCAGGCCGTGACAACACCGCTGCCGATTGTTGTGCATATTTTATTGAACTCGCAAGCGCACGAATCTATTGTAGAATAGATTAATGGTGACGAGTGTCAATCCCACGAAGAGGTTGATTTTAATTATGTGTAGAATTAATTTTCTTAATTGGGTGGATGAATTTATGGTGAAATTAATTTAAACTGTGCTAGAAATTAAATTGGAATGGCAGGAATAACTTAAACTGGAAACTATTGAAATAAAGCACTTGGGTATCTGGATATGCATCAACATGCTACATGGGCTAAATATTTCTTATTAATGCCAATTAAATCATGAGGGGGGATTCCACGCCTCATAAACCACGCTCAAATAAATATGGTGCTAAGGGCTTATCGTGCAAAATAATAATAACTTTGTACTAGTGTGTCAGTTTAACCAGGGCGGTATCTAGACAAGACTATTATTATTTGTCGACGAAAAGTCAAAACAACCACAAATATTAGAGGGGAAGAGAAAGTAAATTTACCAAATTAAGCCCATGGAACATGTTGAGACTTTACCTTCAACCCAAGCTTAAAAGAAAATTAGCTACTCATTTTTGAACTAGGGGTAAAATGAAAATTTATTAAAATACATAGAAAATACAAGAAGGAGAAGGAATTACAGAAATCTAAGCTTAGAAATGAATTCAAGGGTATCAAATTAGAGGGGGAGCCCCCTTTTTATAGATACATTAAGTGAATCGTGACCATCGGATTAAAAACAGTTCGAACGCTCAGGATACATTAAGTGTATCTAGACAAGACTATTATTATTTGTCGACGAAAAGTCAAAAAAACCACAAATATTAGAGGGGAAGAGAAAGTAAATTTACCAAATTAAGCGCATGGAACATGTTGAGACTTTACCTTCAACCCAAGCTTAAAAGAAAATTAGCTACTCATTTTTGAACTAGGGGTAAAATGAAAATTTATTAAAATACATAGAAAATACAAGAAGGAGAAGGAATTACAGAAATCTAAGCTTAGAAATGAATTCAAGGGTATCAAATTAGAGGGGGGAGCCCCCTTTTTATAGATACATTAAGTGAATCGTGACCATCGAATTAAAAACAGTTTGAACGCTCAGGATTGCGCCACGTCATCAATCAACAGTCAATGTTTGAACAGTAACACGGTTTGGCCACGGTTTGCACAATAACACGGTTTGACCACGGTTTGACCACGGTTTGCACAATAATGCGGTTTTGTACAGTAATACTATTTACACAGTAATGCGGTATGAATAGTAAATAATCCCATGTATGTGCATGTACCGTACACACCATTTTTGCTCCACTGAAATGCTGCCATGTCATCGATCCACAGTACATAAGAAATTTAGCTCAATAAGATCGTGACACATCATCGGTCAATACCACGTCATCGGTCAACGCCACATAAGCAGTCAATACCACATAATTTTTCCAATCAAATGCTGCTACGTCACAAGTCGATGCCACATCATCAGTCAATACCACTTCATCGGTCAACACCATGTCATCGGTCCGTATATATGAACAGTGTCGTAAACAGTATCATAAACAGTACCGTACGTATGAACAGTTCCGTATGTGTGAACAATGATATTTTTTCTTTTATGCTCCTCCTAAGGTTTTCGAACGTCCTGAGTTCAAATATGACGTCCGTTTTACTGTCTGATCACTCGTTCATTGTGAAACGATCGTGATGCCCCTAAAATACATAAAATACTTAATTATAATGAAACACACATAATTAAATAATAAAATATTTGAATAAATAAAAGTAGCAATGTTAGTAAGACTTGAAGTGTAAACTGACGATTTTCTCCTTTATAAATATGCACTTTCTAACAGTCAACACCGATGCCCTCTCGCAGCGACCTGACACCCCGATGCGTAATTATTTATTTATGCCACATGTGGCTTTTTTAGAAGAAATCAAAACGGCAATGGAGGAAGATGAGTACATGAAAAAGGTTGCTACAATTACCCACAATCAAGCAACGGGACCATATACGGCGCAGAATGGGTTAGTTTTTTTTAATGGGCACGTAGTAGTCCCTCACAAGATACGAGAAAAGCTTATGTTCGAAGCCCACAGCACAAGAATTGGAGGCTATTCAAGAGTCTTACGCACGTATAAAAGGTTGGCACAACAGTTTTATTGGATGTCGATGTTCTATTCGGTACAACAATACGTCAACAAGTGTGAGACTTGTCAACGCACTAAAGCCTCAACTTTTAAGCCAGTAGAGCTGCTGCAGCCGCTATCCATCCCCTGCCAGGTATGGGATGACATTACGTTAGATTTCATTGAGAGATTATGTCGCACGGCAAGAATACCATTTTAATTATGGTCGATAGACTCAGCAAATTAGCCCACTTCACTCATTCTCAGCAAAAACAGTGGCAGACGGTTCAAAAATGGCATTGTGAAGTTGCACGGCATGCCCAAATCCATAGTCAGCGATCGGGATCCAATCTTTATCAGTAAATTCTGGCAAGAGTTCTTCAAGACATTGGGCAGGCAACTCAAAATGAATTCGGCGTATCACCCCCAAGCCAATGGCTAGATGGAAGTTGTCAATCGGTGCCTCAAGCAGTACTTATAGAGTTTTGTTCATCAATGGCCGCGTAAGTGGCATGAGTTCCTTCCTTGGGCAGAATACTGGTATAACAATACGTATTACATATCCACTGGCATGACACCCTTCCAAGCACTATATGGCAAAGAACCTCCAACAGTGCCATTGTATCATGTGGGAACGTCACCTGTGAATGAGGTTGATAAAGCCTTAATGGTAACAGATGAGTTACTATTGCAACTCAAAATAAATTTGGCAGTTGCTACTAACCGAATAAAATAAACAGCAAATAGGCACCGACGAGATATGAAATTTCAAAAGGATGACCTAGTGTTTTTGAAGTTACAGCCGTACCATCAAGCTTCAATTTTTAAGCGAGCACATAAAAAATTTACAAGTAAATTTTTTGGTCCGTGTCGGGTTATTAAAAAGATAAGACCCATCGCTTACAAGTTACAATTACCAATAGGAGCTCGAATTCATCCGGTGTTTCACGTGTCGTTGCTAAAAAAGGTAATAGGTGAGATAACAGAAAACAACAAGGAACTTCCCCCCATAGATGATGATGGTGTACTTGTGCTTGAACCTGATGGAATTATTGATACAAGATGACTGAAGTATGGGGGCAAGCTCATTGAGCAGAGTCTGGTTCATTGGAAGAAGTTACCGTTTGAATAAGCTACATGGGATGACACTCTGTAATTCAACAGCAATTTCCATTCTTGACCCTTGAGGACAAGGGTCCTCTTCCAGACAGGAGTATTGATAAACGACCAAGGAGGTCAACTAGAGTTTCTAAGCCCAGTAACAAATATATGGACTTTGTTTGACCGTGCATGTTCATGCATGAATTTGATCTCACATACTCACCACATGCATATCCACACACATATAGTTTAAACGTGATGTTATGTATAAAGTAAAAGTAGCTGAGCAAATAAAGAGAAGATCACGTCAAGGGGTTGTTGCAGGTTGCACGGTGGAGTAAATCAAGTTTAATTTGTTTTTGTTTTCTAGTTGATATTTATTAATTGCTTTATTTGATTTAAATTGATTTAAGCCGAGATTGTTGGCTACAAACCATAAGTAGTCTTTGTATAACTACTATAAATAAGCTTCAACTATGGGAAATAAAGCATCGAGTAATTATTGAAAGAAAATGTTGGTTGTTCTTACCATAAACAGAACAAGTATTATTCAACGTTATCATGTTTTGATCGGGACCAAACATATATATATATATATATATATCATCTAAGGCGCTTACCAATCCTCCCAAAAGCTATAGCTGTCAGGAGAGGCACTACTTTATACTTAAACACCACCAGGACACCCAGGTCACGGGAGAATCCCGTGGCTGCTGGACCCTATTACGGAAAGTGGGACCCAACCATTGAGGCGGGACATATATCTTAGCCCATTCCTCCCCCACCAACACTCGAACCCTGGATGGCTCTGATACCATCTAAGGCGCTTACCAATCCTCCCAAAAGCTATAGCTGTCAGGAGAGACGTTACTTTATACGTAAACACCACCAGGACACCCAGGTCACGGGAGAATCCCGTGGCTGCTGGACCCTATTACGGGAAGTGGGACCCAACAATTGAGGCGGGATATATATCTTAGCCCATTCTAGTTCCCTTTGAAATATAATGACCAAGAAATCTGACTTTAGTTTGAAATAAAGAAACTTTGGAACTAGAAATGGCTAATCCAGCTCTTCTAGTTACTAAATAGAAAGTCTTTAAATGTTTAAAATGTTGATCTATTGATTGGGAGAAAATCAATACATCATCAATATAAACAATGCAAAATTCAGAAAAAGGATTATAAATATCATTCATAATTCTTTGAAATTCTGAAGGTGCGTTTTTTAAACCAAAAGGCATTACTGTCCATTCGTATTGGCCAAATGGAACAGTGATAGCAGTTTTATAACGATCTTTAGGATGAATTTGAATTTGCCAAAAACCTAACTTCATATCAAATTTTGAAAATATGAATGCAGAGTGAAGTTTTTGAAGCAAATCTTTTTTATTAGGTATTGGATACCCAATCCATTTTAAAGCTTTATTAAGAGGTTTATAATTTATTACCAATCTAGGTGTTCCTCTTTCTATCTCAGAATTCTTATTGACATAGAAAGCGGCACAAGACCAAGGAGACCTAGACTTGACAATGAGTCCTTTGAACTCCAAATCTTTAATTTTTTTTTTACAATGTTGTTCTAAATCCATATTCATTTGAATAGCATGTGCTTTAGTAGGTATTTGTTTTTCATCAAAAGAGTTTTCATATGGCAAATCTACCAAGTGTTGTTTTCTGTTCCAAAAAGCAGTTGGTAAATCAGCACATATTTCTTTTTCAATTAAAGTTTTAAAATTAGAAATTTTTCTTTGTATGAAATCATTTTTTAATTGGCTTTCTATTCTTTGTAAATTTAATTCTTTTTGTAAACAAACTAAATTAGTTTGTTTTGATTTGAGCAAGACATTTATTTGGTTCTGATAGACAGAACAGGCTTTTACGATGTTTAAGTTCCTGGTTTTAGGTTTTTCTATAAAAGGAAAAATTAGTCTTTTTCCTTTTGCTTTAAAAGATATACTGTCATAATTTACAGTATAGGGGGTAATAAGGTTTATAAAAGGGGTTCCTAAAATAACAATATGATAAATATCATTTGTCAAAAGGAAAGAGGTTTTAAATTCAAAATCATTGTTGTGCACAGATGCGTCAACTTTAGATTTGATCTTTAATTTTGAATTGTTGGCGGCAGAAAGCCTTTCATTTATTTTTTCATGAAATTTCTTTGGAACAATATCTTCTTTAATACAATTTAAATCAGCACCAGTGTCAAATAAGGCAATGGTGTCTATTTCAAATTCTTTGGAAAAGATCAAAGTGATTTTGATCAAATATTTTCTTGTGGTGATTTGTTTTAATACAAAAAGAAAATCATTGGGTATTGATTCAATTTTTTCAAGTTGTTGATCGTTTTCACCATAAGAATTTGATTCTTTATCAGAATTATCCTGCAGTTGTTTTTGTAATAAAAGCTGGATAGTATCTGAGTCATTTTTTTTATTTTTCTTTTAACTCTTTGATTTCAAGTTTGATTTCTTTAATTTCTTTTTGAAGGTCTTGGATATTCGGAGTTGTTTTCTTTATTTTCTTTTTATCCAAGATTTCTGTGAGATCATAAGTGTTTTTTTTAATAGTTAGGGCTTTTGAAGTTTCTGGTTTATCCAAGGTCTTTAAAAGTTTGTCAAGAAATTCTCTTTGAAGATTGGGATCGGAAATATGTCTCACAAGCTCAAGAAAAGTTTCTTGTTCCTTGGTTAAAACATTGACCTTTTTTAAATATGATTCTGTGTCAGAATCGCTATTGTTTGAAACAGAAGTATCAGAATCAAAATCATTTAACTCATCAACTTGTAAAGGATCATTGTCTCCTATTAAGGAGAAATTTGAATCTGAGTCAGAAGACTCAATAAGCAAATGAGAGATTTTAGAGAGGATTTCTTCATTGAGGCCAAGCTCATGAAGTCTTTTGCTCATTCTGTAAAATTTTGCAGTATGACCTTTCTGTCCACATTTGTAACATGTGGCTTCTTTGAAATTGAAGGGAGTTTTTGGTTTGGCTTTAAGGGTTTTCTTTTTAGAGAAGTCGGGCTTTTTATAAGGCCTTGAAGGTCTCTTATAAAAATGTTCTCTAAAATCATATTTAGACTTTTTATGGCTTCTGGACTTGTAATGTTTTTTGTAAGGTCTCGAAGAGCACTTACCATTACAATCTCTGGAAGTAGGGATTTTGAAAGGATCATAATTGAATTGCTTACAGAAACTACCTAATTCTTGCTTAGATTTCCTAAGGTCCCATTTTAGACGTGTCTGTAATTTTAGATCCTGGCACATTTTTAGACCTTCTTTATTGACAAAACTGACTAATTCACCATAGGTGAGTTCATCGTAAGGAATACGATTGTCATAAAGAGCTTTAATAGAGTTTCTGACTTTTTCTCCTAAGAGAGTAGGTAAACCAGCAAGGAATTTCTCTTTCCAAGTTATGTGGTTTGCATCATCTCTTAAGAAACGTCTAGTGAAGAAAGCGGTTTTATAGCTTTGGAAATCACTAAGTTTCCTACATTTGAAATTATGTAGTAACTCAGCGTTTTTGTCTCTAAGGTGAGAAGGGTCTCCAATGAAATGGAGGGATATAGTAATGATTAAAGTGGCAACTGCATCCTGGATTGGGTTATTAAACTCATCAAGGATGGGCGTACCATCTTCATCCGTTTGAATGGAATTTAAAATTTCTAATTGTTGCCGTTTAGTGAGAAGATGATCCCACCAACCTTTAAGTTGACCTATTAACCCAGAAATGAGGATTTCTGCAATAGCTTTGTCAGAAGTTCCCGATTGGGTTTTATAGGCATTAGCTGCCATGGTCATTTGTTGCAACAATCCTAGAATGTTGCATTCAGACATTCCATCTATATTCCACTCATAGACAGAGGATGCATTAAAACGAGATTGATTTAATGCACTTGGTCTATTGTCTATAGCTAGATCTAGTGGATTATTGATGGCTGGGAGTGCTAATTCCCAATGGATTTTATTGGCTTTAGGAATAAGTTCTTCCTTAAAGGCTTCTATATCGGAAGAGGCTATAGAAGATTGATCATGTTCTAGTACTCCAATCTTGCTGGATTGAGCACTATCAGGAGCAATTTGAACTTTAGAAGTAGAAGCAGAAGAAGATGCTTCTATTCGATCAAGTTGTTCTTTAATGGCTTTGGCAAAATCTGATTTAGATTCTTGAACAAGCTTTTGGCTATGTTTCGAAACCTGGAAAGGTTTGAAAATAGGTTCTTTAAGCTTTTTCAAGGAGTCAAATTTTGATATAACAGGAGAAGGAATTTCAACGGTCGACTTCTGGATTTGACTTTCTATCCTGGTCAACTGTTTTCCTATTGTATTTAGATTAGCATTACAGAAATTATTCTGTTGGATAATGCTATCTAAATTTTTCTCTATATCATTTGATTTTTGGTTTTTATAAGGATAAGCTTTGATTTAAACAGGCGGTTCACCATGACTTATGGTGATACTCCTGAGGGGAGGATGCTCAGATTCAATGGTTCTATCAATATCTGATAGATTCCATTCAGTGATCTTTTTACGAATTGTGATCGGATTTGATTCTTTAAAAAGATATGAAATGTTATTTTCTTATGCATAAATTTCAAACCAATCAAAAAACATAATATGGACTTTATGCAAATTCACAAATTCATAGTAAGTTCTTTGAATTTCTTTTCTTTGGTTTAGAAAATGTTTAAAAAACCAAAGTCTTTTTTCTTTGTTATTGTCAGAATAAAAATCTTTATGCAAAAGAGTTTTGTCAAGTTCAAAATCTCTTTCGAGAACATTTATTACATTTTCTGTGACAGCAGAAAATGTAGGAGAAGTTGGAGGAGAAGGTTCCTTCTTTTCCTGTCTTTGTTCTTGTTGGCTACTAGTATAGATTGGGTGAGGAACACTAGTAGTATAATCAACAGAACGTATAGAAGAACTAGGTATATCCGAAGTGGAAAACCTAGGCTGACTTTGAAAAGGTAAATTTATAACTGAAGGAATTTTTGAGAATTTTCTTTCCAATATCGGAATATTGGTACTTGAATCTTTGTCAGAAGATGTAGAAAATCTAGATGACATAGATCTTTTGAATGATAGTTTGACTCTACCATCAGAATACTGAGTTACATTATGCAACTCTGTATTAGGCTCGAATTGTTTTGGAATCACTAGTTCAGTGGCTCCTTCAAGAATCCATTCTTCTGGAAGATTAATGTCTTTCCATTGGATAGGTCTTGGTATAACAGTGTTTGCTTTGGATAAGTCAGTCTGCAGGAGAAGAGTTTCATCTCTTTTTTAATAGAATTTATGTTGCGTGTTAAACGCTGAAATCATGGCTTTGTATGATATTTTGAAAATCAATGCAACTGGAACATATCCTTCCAACATATGGTAGTTATGTGTTTTGATCTGTAAAATCATACTTTTCAAAATATTTTTGTCTTTTAAAGAAACCGTTATGTTGGGATAACAGTCAAATGAAATTGGTCCTTTACAGAGACTAGATTCAATACTACTGAGTAAGGAATCATCAAAGGAGATGAATCTCCCATCTCTGAGGACGGCAAGAACAGAAGTATTTAATCCTTCTTTGGTTAAGGGTTTTATACCGACCTGGATCAAGCCGATATGAACATAATTAAAATTCTTTTCTTTTAATTTCTTTAAAGAGTGTTCTGAAAACAAGTGAATTGTCTCAAATGGCTTTGAAAGTGTGATATCTCTTTCTTCAGTCTTTATAACACAATCAGTTTTTAAGAAATCAAGTTTTTTCATTTTATAAATCTTGTCTTTAGAAATCTTTGGTAAATCCCAATTGTCAATTGCTTTATCAAAATCTTCAATAATGAATTCTTCTGAATTCACCACGTTCTTTGAAATAGTCTTCTCGGAAGAAAAGCTAGAGAAAGATGATGTTCTACGGAGTAGAGACTCCATGAATGCAAACTTATAAAAGACTCAAAATTTACTAATTAGGTAAATCAATCCTAGGCTAAGAATTGGTTTTACTGCCCTTGACTTCAAAACGGGACATTTACCAAATGCTACCTAAGCACCCGAAGGTAACCCATTACAGTTTTCATAAAAAAAATTTAATCTTATTATAAATTCACAAGCACAAAATCTTTAAACTGTAAAACACTACTTCCCCTTGGCTCTGATATCAAGAATAAAAATTTCAAGGAGTCTTTTTTCTTTGTTATTGTCAGAATAAAAATCTTTATGCAAAAGAGTTTTGTCAAGTTCAAAATCTCTTTCGAGAACATTTATTACATTTTTTGTGACAGCAGAAAATGTAGGAGAAGTTGGAGGAGAAGGATATATATATATATATATATAAAATATAATATAATGTAATATAATATTAAGGGTATTTTAACTATTAAAATTTTTAGTAGTTAACTAATCTAATTCTTTTATCGAAACAATGCCCAAAATCAGGTCATTCTGAAGATTAATTTACTAGAGTGAGCTATGGAAGAGGGTTTGAATGCTAAAGAATGGATGATACGACCTTGACACTGAACAAGTCATTAAGAAATGGGTAATCAAGTTTAACTAGAACAAAAAAAATATTATGTTATTAGATCTATGCTCATTTAATAATATTAGTTTCTTTATGGTAGGGTGTTAGGAAAAGCTAAAGGAGGACAAAAAAGACTCCTTGAATTCGGATGCACGAAATGACTTACTTGCACAAGCATTAGGAAAGCTTCCTTGAACTGGTCATGTGCAAGTTTCATTTACAACTTTTACATTTGTTAGATCTATGCTCATTTAATAATATTATGATATTAGATCTATGCTCATTTAATAATATAATCATTCATAAATTTTAAGTTTCATTTAAAACTTTTATATTTGTTTCTGAATTCATATAACTTTCACAACTGTTTCTTAATTCATGGTTTTGTTTTTGGCTTTTTTTTTTTTTTTTTGCCTTCTCCTATTGTATCTATTAACAGCTCCTTAAATGTATGTATGCCAATCCATTTCCTACAGTTAATAGTTTAAGTCTCTTCAATATAATTAAGAGATAACATTTTAGTTTTTCATACAGTGCCATGACACTCTTCACAAGGGAATATGGCAAGGAAAATAGAACTATAATACTAAGATGACAATTGTAAAGGTTTAAAAAAAAAGTAACTTTTAGAGAAACTATATGTTTCTATCGATTATGTACCTTAACTAAAATGGATGGGTTTTGTAAGAAAAATTTTCTTTTTTTTTTTTTCATGAACAAGCTCTGAAACAAAAGTATCACAAAATTCAAGTGTTGCTATTATGTGTTAAGTTACATGAAGGAAATAATAGTAAATATAAGTTTGTTAATGAACAATGTAAGTTGATGATAAGATATCTTAACTTTCTTTTATTCCCTATATGGGACATTATCTTTTAAGTGTGACAACAGTAATCATATAATTAATAGTTTAATGGAAAGAAAACATACACTCAGGATGAATTAGATGAGGTTCGTTTGAAGTGGGCTAACTATTTTTCTGAAATCCTCGTCGCATCAGTAAAATTGTCAGTATGAGTATGAAACTGTAAATATTAGTTGTTACAAATTGTTGAAATTGAAGTTGTAGTGTCAAATTATAATGGTTGCTTTTAAAGATTGCAGTGTAGGTGTTATGCATTTGAAAACATTGTGTATTTTTATTGATTCTACATAGTCTGGTTTGCTGGGTTTGGGTTGGATTGTTGCTGGGTATATGGCTGGAATTAGAGTGCTGTTGGAAGATGGTCGGCTGTTGGATATGGGTTAGAGTGTTGCGAGGTGGTGGTGGAATTAGAGTGTTGAGAAACTTAGCTTGGTAGCTGGAGTTAGAGTGCCAAAAGTCCTGGAAGTCTTTTATTAATCTTTGGAAGTTTTGTTGAGAAACTCGGTTGGAATTTTAGTTGCTTTTGTTTTAGTTGCATTGGAATTAACAATGTTTTATATTTCCAGATGGTTTTTCAATTTGAGATGCTTTATTATATATCACATTGGACATTTTTTTGTATTTCTTTTAAAATTAACTGTTGGATTGAATGAATGTTAAGTAATATTAATCGTTTTCTAGTTTTTTCTAACGATATCCGTTTTATTAATAAACGAGAGTTTATCAACAAATTAAAATTATAATATAATTTTTTTAAAAATTATATTAATTTATGAAAAGAAATATTCATCATAAATTCTGTCATAAATAATTTCCTACTAAAATTGAATAATAAATTGACAAATGATTATCGAATTTCAATGACAACAAAAAACCATCATGAATTCCTAACGAAAAATATTCCATCATAAATTAATGATAGTGATATAGATGACAGAAGAACTGTCTATTATGCACCCTTATTATGACAGCTATTTCTTGTCATCTATTGTCTATTTTCTTATAGTGTCAATATTGTTTCCCTGAACTCTAAACTTAGCCGAAACAATGACAACAATCGACAAACACAACAGTGTTGAACAATGGTTTAAAGAATAGCAATATAGTTGTTTAACCCAAAAGTTTACTTCAAAAATCTAGAACTTGCATCTATGAACTAGAAAGTTTTGCCCCATAAATTCAAAAGTTGTTGCCCGATCAATAAATATAAATTTGTCGAGGCAAGCGTGAAGCACTATTGTTAAAACCAATTTTTGCTCTTCTAAGGAAAGTGGATTGACCTCATGATACAATGATACTGTTGTGAGTTTGCACTCCAAATAATAGTTTGGAATAACAAATTAAAGAAAGAAAATTGATGAAGAAATATGACCCGACAAGAAAAAAGACCTACTGTGACAAGCAAAAACTATCATCTTAGGGGATGGGTGATAGTTATCTATACCGTCATTATAGGCAACGTCAAAAAAGGCTGATGGATTAATATCTGTCACATAGTTGTGAATTGTAATAGATATTATAAGTCACATGTCCATCACAACATATTTTCCACGGAAGTAGAACAATTTTAAATTTGGCTCCATTTTTTTAATTAATTCTCTGTTTCTTTTTCTTTTTTTTTTTTGCTGAAATTTTAAAATATATGATTTTTGTTCCCTGTACAAAATTAATATAAAAATGCATAAAATGCAATCAAGTCCAAGAATTCATAATATTAACAGAACATTAATTCCGCATTACAAACTTTCAAAGCTATATATACAAAATATTAATTTCGATCGTCTTCACCAACACGCACTTGCATCTTTTGATAATAGGGATTTAAAGTATTGCGGAGCTAGTCGTTATTTCCAATGCAATTCTGCACAAGTCAACTAAGTTTTTCCTTCATCATATTTAATAAAAGGAGTGACCAAAATCTCTTAATCCAAATAATAACGATTAAAAAAAATAAAATGTAGCAACAAGCTACTTGCTTGTTAGAACCTCTTGGAATATTATTTTGATCTAGCACAAGTAGTAACAATAATCTTCAAATAAGAGATACGGATAAATAAAATTAGAATAAAAGCTGATAAAAATCTAATGCCAGATTACACAAGCAAAGTACAATATTCTAGTCACTCAACGAGTTATTACTGTGCTTTTAGAAGCGTAGTGTTGGCATTCAGTAAAATAATAATAATAATAAATAAATAAATAAATAAAATATATAATCGAAATAACAAAAAGTTCCAATGCTATTAGTAAATTAGGATTCTCTAGAATGAAATAAAACTAACAAAAGGTTAGGTCTAAAAAGCAAGCAAAAATAATTCTCAAAAATCCTAAAGCAATAGAATGTGATATAAAAGTTAGATCTAAAAATATAGAAATTAAAATTAAGTAATAATTAATTAATCAGACAGATAATTAATTTTTTATTTATTTGATATAATAAGTAAGAAACTCTACCGTTTCTTCTTTTTTAATTTAATTTTTTATTTATCTTTGTTTGATAAAATCATTTTAAAATTTTAATTCAAGCCATACAAAATAAAGTCAAAATAAAAATTATGATCGACGGTCGAATTCTCTATCACAGACTAGTTATTAATTTATGATAATCGAAATATTTATTACAAATTTCTCATATTATTATGATAGAATAAAATTTTATCACGATTTTTATCATATTTTACTAAAATAAAAAATTTCTTCGCAAGTCTGTCATGTTTATGTGAAATAAGAGACTCGGATCAAGAATCATCACACATGTACTAATCATTGTAGGTCATTGTTCTTGTAGTGTGAGACAGAAGTAGAAGCATTAATTACAATAATTGAGCTCTTCTTTTCTTAATAATCATCAGTAAAAGCTTTATACAGATCTTTTATAAGGGCAAAACTATCTTACCCCCATTTTACCAAACACCATTTTGGTATTTTCTCTAGCAGTCCCTGTAAAAGCCCTATAATGCTTTTCCTAATCCAATTTCTATTAGCTACCCACTTTTCTTATTTATTCTGAACTACTCGTCCACTTATCTCACAATTTAATTCAAATCACATCTATATTTGACTTATTGAACTTTATTTTTTAATTAAATCAGATACAAAAATAACTTTCCTCCAATTTAGGACATTACTATTTTGAAATATCCACATAATTCCAACAATTTCTCCAACATTAAGTGATTTATTTAACCATTTTCTCATAAATTATGTTGATAATAGTTTAATCATTACTACCAACTCGAACAAAGCTTTTTGACCTTACATTATAAAGATGGCAAATTTTCCACGAGTTTCGGAGTAAAACTAAAAGAAAAGTATAATTCAATTGATAGAGGTGACAACCAATAAGTGTAAAGACTGAGATAATGTGAGTAAGATGAATTTAAGGTTTCATGTCACAATCTCACATGAAACTACCAACTATTGAGAGGTTGACACATGGTGATAGATGTTGAAAAATTCTTGAAACAAAAACTTGTGTTTTCCCTCTTTTCAATTTCCCTCCAATATTTTTTCATGAAAAAAAGAGAGAGAGAGATAGAAATCATTAATGTTACAATTTCTCTCACTTCATTTTCTCATTCATATTCTTTTATTCTCTTTTCAATCTTCATCTTTATTTTATTGACTGTCATTTTTAAACCTTTTGAAGAAGAAGAATTTTTTTCTTTTTAATGATGAAGATGATTTTTTTCTTTTAATTTTGTCACTATAAGTGAAGTAGTAGTAGCTTTCTTTATGATCGATGATGAAGAAGTTGATTTTGCAATGGCCGCTGTTGGGATGGCCCAAGCACCAAGATGTCGCCGATAGCGTTAGCCCAAGTACCCAGAAAGGTAGAGGAAATGCACTGAAGTTGATTTTGGGTCTAATCTTAACTTGTTAGCTTATTCTCATTCTTTTTTTTTTATTTATTTAAAAGATGCTTCATTAAACGGGAACATTAGAAGAGAAATCCAATATCAGGACTGGAGACGCCTCTTGCACTCATGTACAGGGTCGGGCTCCGATCAAGAGCTATTTTAGCAGTATTTTGAGCTGCTGAGTCACATCATCTTGGAATATGTTTCACAGCAAACACACTTTTCTTACAAATGAAACCACTGATTTCAGATATAACCCAATCAATTTTTAAATAACTACTAATTCTCCTTGATATGAGCTCAATGACATTGAGTGAATCGGACTCGACCACGAGTGGAATAAGCCCCAACTCTTCAGCCAATTTGATACCTTCCAATATTGCACTAGCTTCTGCAAATTCGATATCACCAAAAAAGGTTATTTGAGAACTTGAAGCAGCCATGAATTCTCCCTTCGAATTTCTGTTGACGACTCCAAGCCCAACTTATTCTTATTCATATCATAGGAGCTTGTTATGTTACATGATCATGTAATATATATGATGATGTAACAGCCGTCGGATGAAATCTCACGATTGTAAAAATATGAGAGGAAAAGATTATATTATTTTCACAACCGTTAGATTTCATCCAACGGCTATTATATTATCATGTATGTTACATGATGATGTAACTTATCAAAAGCCCATATCATTAATGAATTTTAATCAAGTTGATTTTGGACCTAATCTTAATTTGTTAGCTTATTCTTATTCTTATTCATGTCAGTAATGAATTCTAATCAATAATATGTTCGCTTTTTTTACTTGTTTATTTAGATTTTCTTCTTTGTATTTCTAATTTTAACTGTATGTTTAAAATTCTTTTATCTTACAAGGATGGTATAACACTACAAGAAAATTAATCACAAATAACCGTCACTTTATGATATATTTTATTATATTATTAAAAAAATATAATGAATATATGATAGAATTTTTATTTATTAAAAAATTGATAATACACTCGTGATAGAATTATTGTCGATCAATAACGTATTACGTGCACTGCATTGGTACATTATTACATGGGATTGCACAAGAATGCAACCCCATGTTTACTAAACTGCATTAGGGTACCAAATGCACTATCGTAAAGAAAAGCTAAACCCAACATTTAGTTGGGTTTAGCTTAATGCGGCACTTGCCGCATTAGGTTTTTTTTTTTTTTTAAACTTTGTAATAATAATAATAAATTAATTTAATTTTTTAATTTAATATTATATTATATTTTTATTTTATATTTACACAATTTTATATTTAATATTATATAATTTAATATTATATTATATTTTTAATTTAATAGGTTTTTACTTTGTAATAATAATAAAAATTAATTTAATTTTTAATTTAATATTATATTATATTTTATATTTATATTTACAATACAATTTTTAATTTAATATAATATAATTTAATATTATATTATATTTTTAATTTAATAAGTTTTACTTTGTAATAATAATAATAATAATTTAATTTAATTTTTAATTTAATATTATATTATATTTTTATATTTATATTTACAATAAAATTTTATATTTAATATTATATAATTTTATATTATATTATATTTTAATTTAATAGGTTTTTACTTTGTAATAATAATAATAATAATAATTTAATTTAATTTTTAATTTAATATTATATTATATTTTTATTTTTATATTTACAATACAATTTTATATTTAATATTATATAATTTAATATTATATTATATTTTTAATTTAATAGGTTTTTACTTTGTAATAATAATAATAATAAATTAATTTAATTTTTAATTTAATAGGTTTTTACTTTGTAATAATAATAATAATAAATTAATTTAATTTTTTAATTTAATATTATATTATATTTTTAATTTAATAGGTTTTTACTTTGTAATAATAATAATAAATTAATTTAATTTTTTAATTTTAATTAATTAATTTTATATTTACTAATTTTTAAGTACTAATAAATATTATTTCTAAATATATAATTTACATTAATTACAAAAATTAATACATTATAATACTAAATATAATATAATCAATTAGATATAATATAATCAAATATCAGATAATATTATTATAATACAACGCTTAATATAATACGATAATACAATACACCAAAGATTAAAATAATGCAATACTGATATCTACAGCCGCAAACGACTAATAGTACAATGATTAAGATATTCACCGAGTCACCCTCCATTTTGCCTTACTCTCTCGTCATTCGAAACCCCAGAATTGAACTTCCACTCGCAATCGATTAAAAAATCTCCACCTGTTTGCCGTTCAAAACGCCGGCATTCTTCCGCCGTTTAAACCGTCACGCTTGACTGCTCACTCGTTTCACGTTGTTTCTCAGTCTCTTTATCTTTTAGCTGTCACCCCAAGCAGTTCTACCACCGCCGTTCGAACCAGTACTAGAACGGATGGGAAGTTGGCTTCATCTTGAAATTTTTATGTTCAATTATCTTGTAGATTTTTCTCTTTCTTGGCTAAGAAATCATGATCTGGGAAATTTTGAATGTCAATTGAGGATTTATTGTATTTAACTGGTCGCGAATTTCGAAAGATTTGGGCGCCTGTAAGGTGCTTGATTAAATGTCTATTAGAGAATGTGTAGTTAAAATGCTATTTTTATCTACATAATATGGGAGAAGGTGTTTCGTTAAATGTCTATTAGAAATTTATATCGTTCAATTACTATTTTTCTCTGCATAATTTAGGAGATGAAAGAAAATTAAGATTGTTTGTTTTGAGAGAGTTTTCAGAGAAGAATGATCTTATTACTTCTGGGTTATCAACACAGAGTTGACCGTGTTTATATACTCATACAATCAACAATTGAATCAGCACACCTTTATATACGCGAGACTGTAAAACAATTATAACAAACTTCAATTACAAATCATTTTAAACTAATTACATTCTGTTACACACACTAAATGACTAACAACAAACTTAACAGTTTATGCTGATCTGTCACCTTTCTTAACTAATTCTGGTGAGCTGCCATTGCTGACTTGGTTAGCTGACTGGAGATGGAGCTTCTTCACTTTCTTATCCTTTGGGAGCTCAGCACAATGAGGTGTAATTAACATTTTCTTGGGGGTAAAAAAACATTTGAGGTGTAGTTTAACATTTTCATGAAAAAGGCATTTGTCATATTTTAATTGGCAGGAACTTCTTACAGCGTGGGCTCCACTGATGTTTTTACAAAATAAGGAGTAAACTAAAATTATATCTTAATCTTGCCAAATGAATTGTTTAAAGAACTGTAAAGATACGGCGATGAGAGAATTAAGAGTTCTAGAATTTTGGTTACAGAAGAACAAAACAGTAGCCATTAATAGACCAATATACTACAAGAAATATTGCGTAACATTACTTTGTGAGTAAAGCAAAAAGCACCGGCCAAACATTCTATGGGTATATTTATATCTATTTCACATAAAATAATCTTCGTCATTGAAACAATCTTCTTTTCCACAAGGTTTAGAAAATGGCAGCCACTAAAATGGATATGAAGATTGGAGAGAAAACAAAGAATATGAGCGAGGTAATGGAGTGAGAGAGAAATAGTAATATTAATGATTTGTCCCTTTTTTAGAAATTGAAAAATATTAGAGAGACATTGAAAAGACGGAAGCATGATCTATCATTTTAAAAAATTTTCAATATCTATTATCATTGTTCCAATTATCATTAATTAAGTGCAACTCGGAAACACTATTTTTTCATTACTGTATGGCAAAATATTTATACAGGTATACATTACAAGATGATAAGATAACAACTACTTGACTTCTAATTTAAGTAAACTACTTCATCAGATAAACCAAAAATACAATCCTAATTATAATCAAATACGATTCCTAATAATATTCTGTTTAACACTCCCCCTCAAGTTGGCAGGTAGGGATCAGACATGCCCAACTTGATAATTGCTTCCCGAAATGCCTTGATCGACATTCAGTAAGCACATCAGCGAGTTGCTCTTCCGATCGTACAAATGGAAACTCGATGACCTTTTGATCAAGCTTCTCCTAGATATAATGCCTATCCACCTCAATGTGTTTCGTTCTATCATGTTGTACCGGGTTTTGAGCTATTTCAATAGCTATTTCAATTGCTGCAAGAGACATGAGGATTCGAACAGTATTCAACTTTGCTACAGGTGCAAACGTTTCCTTGTAATCAACACCATATCTTTGCGTAAAACCCTTGGCCACCAGTCTCGCTTTACGCCTATCTAAACTGCCATCAGGTTTAAGTTTAATAGCATACACCCATTTACACCCCATCGTTTCTCTTCCTTGCAAGTCGCTGAATTCCCATGTTTCATTCTTTGTAAGAGCTCGCATCTCCTCATCCATTGCTTTCTTCCATTCTGGATCTTGTAAAGCTTCCTGTACACTATTAGGGATCGAAACACTTGAAAGAGTATTAATACTAAGTGCAAAATTACCAGACAAGTGATCGGTTGAAATATAGTTATTCAGAGGGTATTTTACATTTGAAGAAAGTAAGGGTTCATATTGTTTTTTTGCTACCCCTTTATTTATTCTTTGAGGATACCGAGAGGTATTATGATCAGAATGAGTAATGTTATTATCAAGAGAATCATTATTATCAGATAAAGAAGAAGAAGAAGGATATACCTGATTTTGAGAGGAAGACTCATTGGATTCTGGTGTTAAGAAAGGTGAACTATCTCTATCCTGCTCATCAACACCAATCTGTTCAGGCCTATCCTCTATATGTACTTGATTATCATGAGATGGACGTAATTCAATACCATCATTCATCTTTTCTTGAACTATATCCTCTCCTCCAAACTCACTACTCTCAACTACTCTTGGCATCTTTCCATCACTATTTTCCTCCCCCTGATGGGAAGAAGTCAATTTATAGTATGGCTCAGATTCCCGAAACACTACATCAAGGCTTACATATAACTTCCGAGTCACAGGATCATAACACCTATAGCCTTTTTGTGAATCGATAACCCACACACACGCATTTAATTGCCCTAGGTTCAAGTTTACTTTGCATTTGCTTAGGAATATGCACAAACACCGTACTACCAAAAATACGGGGTTCAAGATTTGGTTCGTGTAGAATAGAACAATAAGAATGCAACACAGTATGAGGTGTTTGAAAACCAATACACTAGAGGTGTACGATGATTGATAATATAAATCATGACTTAACCGCCTCCCAAAAAAAATCTAGGCATGTTACCACCAAATAAGAATGCACGTACAACCTCGAGTATTTGTCTATTCTTCCTCTCGGCTAGGCCATTTTGCTGAGGAGTATAAGTACATGAAGTGTTGTGTCTAATTCCTTTCGAACTTAAAAAATTTCCTAAGGTATGGTCCATAAATTCTAGGGCATTATCAGTTTGCCAAACCAACATACATGCATGATATTGATTTGTTACCATATTATAAAATTCATAAAATGCCTTACTTACTTCACTTTTGTTTCGAATTAGACTAATCCAGGTCATTCGAGTACATTCATCTATGAATGTCACAAAATACTTAGCATTTGATATAGAAGAAATCTTCGCAGGACCCCAAACATCAGAGTGAATAACATTAAAAGGCACAGTACTTTTATTTAAACTAGGTAAATAAGAAACACGATGACTCTTTGCCAATTCACATACATCACATTTAAACAAAGATTCATCCAAATTATCAAATAATTCAGGTTTCAATTTCCTAAGATAACCAAAAGACAAATGACCTAACCTACGATGCCAAAGCCAAACTCTTTCCCTTCCAGTATCCTGATGTTCCACCAAATTCACTTCACTAACCCGTTTCTCTCCATCTCTTGTCATATCCAGATAGTATAGCTTCCCCTTTCTAACACCATAGCCAAGAGTCGCCTTTGTTAGAATATCCCGAAGACACAATACGAAGGCCAAAAAATTACAGTGCAATTTAGAGAAGACGTGATTTGGCTGACGGATAACAAATTGCACGACAAGGATGGAACAACTAAGACATGTTGAAGTGTTAGATTTTTTGTCAAAGTAATTGATCCTTCACCACTAACTGGACATTCAGTCCCGTTTGCGCTGAAACAATGAATGATTTGATTTAGAAAAAGAATAAATACGATCAGAAGAACCCACCATATGATCAGATGCACCAGTATCTATAATCCAAGTGTTAGACCTTAATAGAGTAGAGGAATTTTCCTTACCAGCACTACCTGCTAGGGCAACATGGGCAGAAGGAATTTCACCTTCTTCGAATTCTCCTTCACCTCCATTTGATTGTGATGCCATAGCCTTACCCATGATTTCTTTCTCGCCTTTTGAGAAGTCCCACCACCGATAACCGATGATTTCAGAACACCTCCGCTTGGAATGACCGCCCACAATTCTCACATAGCAAATTATTATTTTTTCCAGTCTTACGATTTCTCCCAGGATTTGAACTTTGCCGAGTTTGAAGAGTTGTTAGTTCGAGTGGTGTAGATGATTCTCCCATGGTTCGTCTTTGCTGATCTTCTCTTCTAACATATGCATACGTCTGTTCCAGATCCAGCTTTGGCTCCTTCCTCAAAATTTCACCCCTGACATGATTAAACTCAGGATCAAGTCCACTTAAGAAAATATGAACTCTCATTCGTGCCATTGCTGTGTGAAGAGCAATAACTCCATTAACTGTCTCTTCCTGAAGGTTTGTACGATGATCAATCTCTTGAAAGATTGCCATAATTTCAGTGTAATACGTAGTTAAGGGTCTTCCATCGTGTTTCAACGAAAAAGATTTCTGATTTAACTCGAATAAACGAGTTTCGTCAGATCCGTCATAGAATGTTCTGGACACTGCATCCCACACATCCTTAGCTGTTGGAAGACGAATAAATCTCTGCATAAGAGATGGAATCATTGAGTCAATAAGCCAACTCTTTACCCGCGATTGTCAAGAACCCAAGAGGCATATCGACTGGTTTCGCTCGCTCCCAAGGTTAAGTGTCCTCCTTATTCGAGCTCGATTCGCATCTCCATCACCGCGAGTGGGTAATTCGTCTCATCCAAGATCACACTGCTGGTTGAACGCAAGATTCTCTGTTGAATGATGATAGGTGGCTGAGGAGGAGGAGGTGGGACAAGAGAGGTGTCTTCAGTACTCATAATTTAGGTTAGTTTTGATTTCACTTTAGGGTTTAGATTCGTCGAGTTTGCTCTGATACCATGTGCAACTCGGAAACACTATTTTTTCATTACTGTATGGTAAAATATTTATACATGTATACATTACAAGATGATAAGATAACAACTACTTGACTTCTAATTTAAGTAAACTACTTCAACAGATAAACCAAAAATACAATCCTAATTATAATCAAATACGATTCCTAATAATATTCTGTTTAACAAACTAGTGACGCAAAACCTCATAAATGCTATCGAATTTCTCTATTGGAAGGCAATGTAAGTATAAAAAGACTTCTAATTAAAAAAAATAAAAAGACTAATTATTGATTTGCTATTATTATTATGATTATGATATGTACGCACGGCGAATTCCCTTTAAAGATGATGAAATGAACAAGTCAAAGAATCTGTGTGAAGGTGCCATAATTGATCCTCGTTGCAGACTTTTTTCTTTCTTTTTTTGGTAGGAAAGTAAAGCTTTCGATTAAAGGAACTTTGAAAAGGCTTTAAATGTAGTCCGATCGACTTTAAATGTAGTGCGATCGACTTTAAACTAAAGCTTAAAGTGCCACCAAGCTTTATGACTGTATTGCAACAATGAATGACGAGGAGTCTAATGGTTACCAAGGAGGTGTCATTCTCTAAGTGTGAAACCGCGTCTGCTCCATCTAAATTATAATATTGTCGAAAGTATGGCTAAATCGGGGAGTCTCCTCACGCGCAGTTAAAGCTAAATTGTAGTGCATGGTGGGTACTAATTATTATATCTGAAAGAGCACTTGTTCAAGGATCGAATAAAGGCGCATTAACTTTTTATTCCTGTCACCCCCACCTTAAGGTCTATATATATTAGCATATGTAAATAGCTAATTAAGGAGAAGTCTCCTCAAACGAAAACAGAATCTGGGGTGACCAACACTATTCAAATATTCTTTCTGCAAGGTTCTTCAAGTTATATATCTTCAGCGACTCAGGTTATTGTTCGAACCTTACTGAAAGAGTCAAATCTGTTTATGTGTCCATATGCACGTAGCTACACAGATTGATAATTTAGTGAGGACATCTACATTACTATATGCCTTTCTTTTTGTTTTTCGTTTTCTTTTCTTTTTGAGTAAATTGTCTTCCTTTAAACGAAAATTTTATTGGGTATATAAATATAGTGCTTGTCCACTCCCGGATTCTAGAGTGGGTAATTTTTAGTATAACTATATATAATTTCTAAACTTACTATCCTTGTTGAATATAACTGATATTTTAAATAATTCAAAGTTACAAATGTTTAGTTCAATTTTGCTTGATAAACATGTAGTAACGCAATTATGCATGAAACTTTATTAATTTATGCAACACAAATACTGCCTAAAATTAAAGGGGTATTGTTATCGTTGTAAGGAAGAAACAATAAAAAGCGAATGTATAAATATTTTTAGGAACAATGTCTCATTCAGAGATAGAAGACGGATCATCTTCAAACGCAGGTAATTAAGCTCTTTCTCTCTCTCTCTATATACACATAAGTAACAACGTTACAAAGTTATAAATGGGTGAAAATGGCAATTTATAATGTTGTAAACAAGATCCAGAATTAAAAGCTAACTATTTATATACATGTGTATTGAGTTTCTAATAAGAAATCTCACACTTCAATAAAGTACTTCAATAAAATACGGAATGGATTTTTTTACCATGATTAGTTGGAGGAAAAAAAAATTGATATATTTACTTACAAGGAGTTGTTTAAACTTAAGTTTGCTATGTACTTGATTCAAGGTGCTCTATAGACGGCCTGCAGCAAATCTTACGGCTGTAAGAGGACAAATTGATGCATAGTGATAGATTAATAAGGATATTTTCAGTACTTTGTTGATAATAAGAATACTAAAATAAAAATTCTCTTTGATTATAACAGTATCTACAAATCTAGGCGGTTAAGCCTTCTTGCTTCACATAGTGCCAAGAAATAACATGAGCGACTGAAATCTGAAATTTATTCTATGTTAGAGCGACTGAAATCTGAAATTAATTCTATGTTAAGCATGAATAACGAATCTCAAATTCACTAGTAAGCTTTTAAAGGTATAAAAGATGCTTATTTTCACTAACATATAACCCAAGCCTCGCGTGTGACATAAGACAAAACATTTAAACAATAAAAGTATTAATCAAAACAGATAAACTGTCTTTACCATGATACTCGTGCATCCTGCTTTGCATCAGTACTTCTTGTTTATATGATGGGTTAATTGTTGAAAGTGATCAATGATGTTGCCTCGGAAGACGGGGAGAGAAGACGTACCAATGGAGATAAGACGTACCAAGTTAGTATCTCAATACCAGACGGAGATGAGGCTAATTCTGCACAACTCCTCCAAAATGGTAATTTAAGCGTGGAATATAAACACTACCGATTAATGTGTGATTCAGCATGTTCACACATATGTTCCTATTATATGTGTGATTCAGCATGTTCATGCACCATTAATCCTTACAAAATGTGTAGCTATCAATTGTTGCAAGAAGGAAACAATGACACGTCTTCATATATGTATACGATCTCTGGAGGCAAACAGTGAGCATTCAACTTCTTCAAATATAAATATAAACCAGAATGTTACTTTAACTCAATTCAACTTGCCATCCGGTCGTCTGCTTCAAGGTGAGTTCTTACGTACATTAACATTCACGCATACCATATTGGCTTATTATCATATAGAGTCCATTTCTTATTAGGAATAAATGAGAACGGAGCTAAAAAGACCAAAAAAAAAAGTCTGGATTTGTTAAAAGACAATAAACACTGAACTGAAAACTGCATTTTTTCTTATCTCTTAGTTCGTCTCCTAATTTCATAAAATAAGGGAACCCTTATCTTATTAGAAAAGGACTCTGCCTACACACACACCCTCATATATTTATAGTCATATTTAGGTCCGGATGTCTGCCTGGAATTTTAGTGTAAATTCACTAATAAACCATAGGCTTTATCTTCATTTAAAACCGTAGGCTTTATCTTCATTTAATTATTAAACCATATTTATGTGAGTGTGTATATATTTATAAGGATCATTACTGGATATATTTTGAAGTGTGGTTGTCTAATATGTTTATCACCAAAAATGAGTTGCAGATAAACAAGAGTACCACAACAAATGTGTGCCTCTCTACAAGGCTGCATTAAAAGGTGACTGCAGTGAAGCAAAACTTAAATTGGGAGGCAAACTTGAGGGGGTGCTCTGTGAAGCTGTAACAAAGGGATATCAAACTGTTCTTCACGTTGCAACAGGAGCAAAACAAACAAACTTTGTAAAGCAAATGGTAGAATTGGCGGGGGATATTCATCAAAAAAAGAATTTCCTAAAATTGCAAGATAAAAATGGAAACACAGCGTTCTGTTTCGCTGCTGCTGTTGGAAGTGTAGAAATCGCTCAGTTTATGCTGGGTGAAGATAAAAGTTTGTTGACAACCCGAGGTGGTGCGGGGATGACACCGCTCTACATTGCTGCCTTGTTTGGGCAAAGTAAAATGGCATCATTTTTATATCGTGAAACTCTAAATGAAGTCAATTATTTGGAACGAGACGACCTACAAAATATTTTTTTTGTCTCCATCGAAAGTGGTTTGTATGGTAAGAATATGTTAAGTTTCTTCTTTTCATTAGTTGATCCCCCCAAAGAAAAAGTAGTTTTTTAGGAGAAACCTTATCGATTTAAATGATTTATAAAATTTTATAACCGTTTGGCACTATTCTACAGCTAATAAGAAATGGCAAAATTTGTTGCATATATTTCATAATTGAGTGTGGCACAGTCATTACTAAAATATTGTTATCAAACAAAACTTTGTTTTTGTCTTTTTTATTCTAAATGAAACAAAACAAATATTGTTATTTTATTTTATAAACATGTAGGCAATTTACCATAATTTTTTGAACAGAAAAGCGGTAGACCAAACTATGTCGAGGCTTAGGGAACCTAGGCCGAAAAAGAATTAGAAGATTAACTGAAAGTTAATTAGCTCATCTTTCTTTTCTTTTCATTCTTATAACTGTAAATTTTATATTTTCGCTTCGTCATGTACTTACAGTGTTGACATTATTATGGCCTTTGTTGAACCAAAATCAGTTTGGAGAACCACGCTTTCTACTGTTTTACTAAAACATTTGAGTGAATTGATTAGATTTGGCGCTGAAATTGCTAAAGAACAATAGAAAGCTGCTAGCTGTGGCTACTCACGTGAAATATGGGACAGCTATGCATATGTTGGCCAGAAATCCCTCAGCATTTACCAGCAGTGGTCTAGGACGGTTGAAAGGTAATTAAGTTTTAATTACACTTAATTAAAGTTCATACATCTGTTGTGATTATACTCAACATTTACCCATCTATGTGATAAGTTGAGATGGTGAGATCGATCAATATAAGTTTGTCATTTGGAAGGTCAAGTGGGTATTTTTTATCTTTTTAAAAAATCTTGTAAGAGAAGTTGGCGGATCTCACTTGACTTGCCAAGTGACAGGTTCTTATTGGGCAAGCGCACTAACTTATCCTACTGGCACTGGGGTAGTATGTTTGACCCACACAAATTTCTATACTATCTATCTATGTATACGAAATAAGACAAAAGACATAAATAAAATTTAATTTATCATACAAAATAAGGTAGTTTTCCTCTCTTCGAATATTAGTAACCTAGTAGGCTAGTAGTACAGTAGATGATTATAGTGCATATGAGTTACTACCTCAGGAGTTGGTTAGACTAGTAACACTATTATGTTGCATTCACTTATCGGATTAGGGAATTCAGATCTGGAATCAAAATTATTGACCGCGTTTATTTCATAAAATAGAGTCGAGAATCGGAATCGAAATTGTGAGGCCCACCACAATTTGGGAATGAGAAATAAGAGACTCATTGCCAAAGGGAGGCCTGGGAATGAGTCTCATATTTTCAGGATTAACTATTTTGCCCTCCCTAAAATTTAAAATACCAATTTTGTCCTCATTTATAATTAATTAATAGATTTATATATTAATAACAATACTTATCAATAATTATAGTTTTTGAATAAATAACCACAATAATTAATATACTATTGTTATCTTTAATTAATATATTATTATTAACTAACTAATACAATTATTACTATTAATTAATACACTAACATATTATTAACAATAATTATTAATAATTATAATTTTTGAATAAATAATTACAATAATTAATATATTATTAATAAATTAATTAATATACTATGATAATAATTATCAATAGAATCATTATATGATAATAATTATCAATAGAATCATTATAGTTAATTTATATATTAGTATTATTAGTATTATTAACTAAGGACATTTTAGTAACTTGAAACAATTCAACTTATTCCAATTCTAATTTGAAAATAAAATAAACACATAAATGGGATTTCAGCCTACTTCTATACCGATTCTAGTAGTTTAAATAAATAACTAATTTTAATACTTATTCCCCATTTCCATTTTATCTCATTCTGATTACTAACAAGTAAATGCAATGTTAATGGAATATGTTCCTCATCACCGTTACATAAAAAAAATAGTGTGACTCACTTGTACATAAGTCTACTCATATAAAAGCTTATGAATCTAACTTATACTAAAAAATTAAGGGAAAATTTGAGAGTTTGCTTATATTATTAGCTAATGTAACTAATCTCAATGTGGGATATGTTTCTTATCATGTGTATAACGATGTTTTCCTCAAGCGAAGAATTTGGATGGAGTTTTGATAGTGAATCATGATGATTTACTAGCATGATCTCTTAAATGATAACTTATGGTTTTGTGTCTTTATCTCAAGCACTTGAATTAGTCGAAGGTCTTTGGAAAGAAATATCAGAAAGCACACGCGTGGACGTCTTGAAACTTATCAGCGAACCTTCAAATTTATTATTCGATGCAGCTCACTCGGGGAATTTCAAATTCTTGGCCGTGCTCTTTCGCTCTTATCCTGATTTGGTTCATGAATTAGATGAAGAAGGTCGAAGCATATTTCACGTTGCAGTTATGCACCGTCATGCAGAGACTTTCAAACTAATATATAAGATAGGATTCGACAAGGAGTTGATAGCAACATATGTAGATAAATCTGGAAATAACTTACTCCACCTAGCAGCACAGTATTCAAATCCAAAACCAATCAGTAAGGTGCCCGGAGCAGCTCTAGAAATGCAGCAAGAATTAATAACTTTTAAGGTAAATGTTTTCTTTATTATTTCACCGTGTTCTTAGTTAACAATTACTTGCCTTGTAGCTAGATACCGCTCGTTGGCCCTTTGATCTTCACAAAGAGGTTTCCTGCCCACAAACTTTCGAGGGAGAAGTTAATTACTATTATTATCAATATTATTATTATTCTACCTAATTCAATGTGTCATATATATAGAGTCGTTCTGGAGTTCGGGTCAACAAATATATAGGATTGAGTGAATTTAATGGATTAAAAAATTACTTTTTTATGTCAAAATCTTATGTTGAGGGAACCCTTCTCCCTATATATATATAGAGTTATTCTGAGGTGCGGTGCTCTCTTACATTGATGCAAAGACTTTTTGTTATACTATAAAGGACATTTGCACCGATGTAAAATAAAGGTACGAGTGCGCCCTTTATAAATTGCAAACATTGGCACCTCAGAATTTTGTATATATTTATCTCTTGATATTGAATTTTAATTGAAAATGGTATGGTAGGAGGTGGAAACCATCGTACAACCGTCGTTCAAAGAAATGAAGAATAATGATGGCAAAACACCATGGGAGTTATTCACCGCTGAGCACAAAACGTTGTTGGAAGAAGCTGAAAAATGGATGAAGCGTAGAGCAGAGTCATGCTCGATAGTTGCAGCACTAGCAATTGCCGGGGTGTTTCAGGCAGCTTTCACTCCACCAGGTGGCAACAAAGATGGAAAAGGAACGCCCAATTTCCACTCAAAGATTTGGTTTCATATTTTTGTAGTGTCAGAAGCAATTGCATTTTCCTGCTCTTGCATCTCAATGTTGATGTTCTTGTCCATTCTGATCACGTCCCGATACAGAGAAAATGACTTCCTGAGGCGTTTACCATTCAAGTTGATATTCGGACTCTTATCACTCTTCATAGCTTTAACAGCCATGATGCTATCCTTTAGCTCAAATTTTTTCTTGGCTTATCGTGATAGAATGAATTGCTTCTCTATTCTTACCATTATACTTGTATTTCTTCCAGTTGCTCTGTATCCTCTTCTGCAACGTCGGCTTATGGGAGACATACTCTATTCCACTTGTCGCTCTTGGTTTCTCCCTGGGGGAAAGTATTGAAAGCCCGAAATTTGTACACCAATTGTTAAGTTTGAGGAAAAGTCTTGGTTCTTTAGAAGAATAAAAAAGTTTAAGTGCCTCGTGAACACTAAAGGTTATCTGTTCAATAGTGGGGTCAAGGCTACTGATCTTTTATATGAATAAATACACTTACATTATTGGTATTTAATAAATAAAAATATAATAATTAAGTAAATTTTAATTATACATAAATAATCGGATCATATTTATATATGTTAAAATATTTTTTAAAAATCGAAATATAATCGGATCATGAGAGTATTTTATTCGATTATGAAATTTTTTTAAGTAAAATTTTAATTCAAATACAATATTTATAGGAGTTTTTAAAAAAAAATAAATAGAGTTGGATGGATATGTAAGAAATAGATATGCTTCAGGTCACGGGAAAGAAGCACACAAAATTAATAATTAGATACCATTGTACCTAGTTGCGTTGGAAGAAGCTTAAAACACAATAAGAAGTGATTTGAATAGATAATATTGTCTTGAATTTTTTTAAAACTAAAGGCATCAGATCATACCATACGTTAAACTAATACTTGGGCGGTGGGTTTGAGAAATAATACGTGTTGAGTTAATTAAGGTCTTTTGATTAGAAAAGTGATCAAACTAAAAAAATGAATTACTTTATTGTAAGTTATTTGAAACTACTTCAACAGTTTAATCTTTTCATCATATGTTTTAATCTAATTTTTGTCAAAGCAGTCGTGGTAAAGGCCGAATGAGTGTTAAATTTATTACCTTCACCTAATTGTATGAGAGAGAGAGGAAAATTGAGAAAAAAAAAATTTGGCAAAGTGATAAAAAGTACATCTAAAATATGGGGTTGGCTATGATACATGGACTAAATTTGTTGACCCCCTTGTTGGTTGGCTGCCAAACTTTTCTAACCGGCAGCAACCGGTTTTCCAGCCGGTTGCTGCCACTAATATGTATTTATAATTTAAATAAATTAAAATAAAAAATTAATTGAATAAATAATATTTTAAAAATAACAATAATAATAAGTAAAAAAAGTAAAGTAAAGTAAAAATAGAAAAAATATTATTTATTATAAATATTATGAAAAATAAAATAAAAAGATTATTAACAAAAAGACAAAAGTGTAATTTATTTTTTCTAAAATTTGTCTCACATTTTACATTTTAAGTTTCATATTTAATGTTTAATGTTTCATATTTAATGTTCAATGTTTCATGTAATAATTTTTAAGATAAATTTTTACGTTTCATGTCATATTCTACGCTTCATGTTTAAGAGATACTCATATTTTATGTTGTATATTTTGTTGTTTCATGTAACAATTTTTGAAATACCAAATTTTTCTTTTTTTTCATGTTTGACGTTGTAAGTTCATTACATACTCATATTTTATGTTCTCGTATATTTTAAGTAAGTTGTTTTATGTTTGTTGTTCAATGTTTCATGTAATAAAATTTTCTTTGCATATTTTAAGTAAGTTGTTTCATGTTTGTTCAATGTTTCATGTAATAATTGTAAAATTTTTCTTTTGCCCTGCTTCATGTTTGCCCACGCTTCATGTTTGAGATACTCATATTTTATGTTCATTGCATATTTTAAGTAAGTTGTTTCATGTTGTTGTTCAATATTTCATGTAATAATTTTTGAAATACCTCGAAATTTTTCTTTTGCCCGCTCCACGTTTCACGTTTCATGTTTGACGTTGTAAGTTCAACCGTTACGAGATACCATATTTTATGCTCATTGACATTTTAAGTAAGTTGTTTCATGTTTGTTGTTCAATGTTTCATGTAATAATTTTAAATACAAATTTTTCTTTTTGCCCTGCTTCATGTTTACGTTCCACGCTTCATGTTTGCCTCACGCTTCATGTTTGACGTTGTAAGTTCATCTTACTAAGATACTCATATATTTTATATTCAACATATTTTAAGTAAGTTGTTTCATGTTTGTTGTTCAATGTTTCATGTAATAATTTTTGAAATACCCAAATTTTTCTTTTTGCCCCTTTCACGCTCCACGTTTCATGTTGTTCTCGTTCATGTTTGACGTTGTAAGTTAAGTTCACGGAGATACTCATATTTTATGTGCATATTTTAAGTAAGTTGTTTCAAGTTTGTTGTTCAATGTTTCATGTAATAATTTTTGAAATACCCCGAAATTTTTCTTTTTTGCCCCCGTTTCATGTTTACGTTCCACGTTTCATGTTTGTTGTTCTACGTTTCA
The DNA here is from genome assembly GCA_030449925.1 of Citropsis articulata. Lineage (NCBI taxonomy): Eukaryota > Viridiplantae > Streptophyta > Magnoliopsida > Sapindales > Rutaceae > Citropsis > Citropsis articulata. Next base: position 1,148,757 of record JASUUH010000113.1, on the reverse strand, counting down.
TGTTTGCTGTTCTACGTTTCATGTTTGACATTGTAAGTTCACTGTTACGGAGATACTCATATTTTATGTTCGCTGTTGCATATTTTAAGTAAGTTGTTTGATGTTTGTTGTTCAATGTTTCATGTTTGTTGTTCAATGTTTCATGTTTGCTGTTCAATGTTTCATGTTTGCTGTTCAATGTTTCATGTTCACTGTAGCAGTTACTGTAGCAAACGGCTAACCAACATCTTGATAACGGCTAGCCGACATCAAGCAGAATCAGTGCTTAGTCTCTGGATACAAACGGTTAACCGACTTCTCAAGATAACGGCTAGCCGACATTAGGCAGAATCAGAGATTAGCTTCTGGACACTAATGACTAACCGATATCTTAGATAACGGCTCGCCGACATTGAACAGAATCAAAGAGTAGCCTCTGGACACTAACGGCGATCCGACTTATGGAAAACAGCGATCCGACATTTTGAAATTTTGTCCAACGATAACTTGCTCAAAGTCAAAACGGTGATCCGATATCTAGTTAACGGCGATCTAACATTGAGCAAAAAGTCATCAACGGCTATATTTCAAATCCAACTATAAATAAGCCCAATCATATTCAAACTAGAACGATTCCAACGATTATCATTGATCACTTTATGGTTTTCAGCTAAGTTGTAGTGGAAATTGAAATTTTTCACATTTGAGTGAAATTTGTGAACTATTAAAATGAAGAAATGAGTGTGCGAAAGCAATATATGACTTAACTATTAAGTTTGATAAAAGAAAAGGCAAAAAATGATTAAAATACTAATGGTTGCAATAAGTGACCTCGCAAATAAATTCAGAAGAGAGCTCTTATATTCTGTTGGTACTTTTTATAGCCAAAATCTCTACTATAAATAACCTTGAAACCATTTTTTATTCTATTAATTCCAATAAAAATTTATAGCCAAATTTCCCCATCCTGCTAAATTAATTGAATCAATTTATTTTTATTTTATTTTATTTTAAGTAATTATAGGAAACACAATTTAATGAAAATAATCAAATTAACTATTCATATGCCAAACATAATATTTTCAACATATCATCCTAAAAATCGATCAAAATCTAATACATCACACCAAGTGCATCATCCAACCTTATTACAAGTATCATCTCCGAAAAAAAGTGGATTGATATATTGCATTAATTTACGGCAAATAAAAAAGAAAGAAAGGTAAGTAGTTTTAAAGTAAAAACTCAGCACAACTTATTAACAATGTATTTATTTTTTAGTAATATAACATTTATTTTTTTGACATTTTTCAAATAAGTATCTTGTGAAATAAACATCCATGCAAGTGAAATAAACTAAGTTTTATTAAAATATATAACAGGATAAATAAATAATTAAAATATATGGTTTCATTCAAAAGTCATCAATTGCAATCACCATATCAATTGCAGTCGTTTTACCATTGAGGGGTAATAACACAACAAATTTCCAGTATCCTGCCTCATGGTCAATCCTTATAATTGTTGTATAAAACTGAATGTGTTTAATTGCTCAAAGAACTACAAGGAAACCCAAGAATGTAAATGGAAAAGAAAACAAAAATTACATAAGTCAGATAAAAGATGCCTTGCAAATATCAACCTATATTTATCAAGTCAAGCCTAAAATCAGCCAACAAAATTGCAACAAAGCGAAAGAAGTTCATCATCCATGATTCGCCTCCGAATAATTTCCAAGTACGACAAGGGTAACTTGATCAGTCTATTCTGCGAAGAAGCAATGACAATCTATTCAAACTGAACTTAATTTTACTTTCATACCTACACAAATGCTCAAACTTTCACTAAAATAACTAATTATTACTTAAATCCAGCAAATCAGTTTCAGAGTTAAATACAGAAAATTCCAATTAGAATAATATAACTACAGATATACCATATAAGAAACTTACCACCAAATCTTCAATATAGCAAATGAGTTTTCAAAGCAATAAAGTGTTCATACTAGTAGGCAAGCAACCAAGCAAAATCTAGGTAAAAACATTGTCCATGATAATAGATTGTTGAACTGCTCATTTTAGGAAAAATTTAAATTTTACAACTAGTCAATTGAAATCGTTCTTCATTTCACTATTTCACTCCAAGGAAATCCCTTTATTCAGGTGGGCACACAACACTTAATGTTTACAGAGCTACAAGATTCAACTCAAACAATTAAAAAAGAAGATTTAAGTCACCGTTAAAACCTAAAAAGTACTAAATAAGATAAAATTGTGACTATAAAGACCGTTAAAACCTAAAAAGTACTAAATAAGATAAAATTGTGACTATAAATCAAATATAATTGGCCAAAAATGGTCAACTAGAGAAGTTCTCAGCAAAATAATTAGAGGCTTGGTACCATGTTAAAAAATTGATACAAGTTTTCTTTCCCTCCGCCATTCTCTTCATCCCCAAAAGCATGACCAATTTGGACAAGAACATTATAAGCTCTATTTCTTGTTCTTTTATTGGCCTGTGAAAAAATGCAATGAAAAATTATAATTTAGCAGACCAATCAACAACAATACTCACTTGCTGGACCACCAAAACAATTTTCAGACATTGTACCTCTTTCAGAGCAAGTATTATCTCTGTAAGAAAAGAACTAAGAATGTAGCTTCTCCTTTGCATGAATCATCCCAGAGGAGAAATATAAGTACTAAGAATATGAGACATGCTCATCATAAAGGAAAGATACTCTCGATTCAAGATATATGACCTTGGATACATGAGCTATTATAAAGTACAAACAATCAAGTGACGCTTAAAAATGGCAAGGCATAAGACTTCAATCATAAGCCCAAGCAAATCCTCGAGCCTTGATGAAAGAAATCCATCACATTTCTGTACAAAAGATCCAGAACATACATGTTCTAATCAAAACACTAAAATGAATTAGAAAAGCAAATAGTTCTATTATTAGGCAAAAAGATAACCAAGCAGGGCATGCGCCCAAAATCACTGCTCTTCAGTAAATAGCTCATCTTTGGACTGGAATTCGAACAAGTCAAAGAGTAGACATCCTTTCCCCCTCACCGCTGCCTAACAATAAACCAAACAAACCCACGGCTTCCCTCCACCACCAACCCACCGGAAACGGTCATCGTTTTGGCCACATCCGGAACCACTGTCGTGTCCCATCCACCTTCCCTCTCCTTTCTAGCCGCTAATCGGCAACCAAAAATAACAAAATTCAAAAAAAAAAAAAACAACAAAGCCAACTCGCGGGTTCTCTCCACCACCAAATCGGAAGTTCCAGGCCACGTTTTGATCACCACGGGTACCTCAAAACAGCAGCTGCACTCTTCTGGAAGCCACTACAACTCAGATCCGCCCCCTCCAACACCGCGCGCTACCGGATTTTACGAACCAACTTCGGTGCCATCCAAGCTCGTGATCCGTCGTATCCGCTCCACCGGCATCGTGACCTCAAGGCTTGGTCGGCAACGCCCGAGCAAAGCACCACTAGCGAACGAACCCAAATAAAGAACCTCCAAAGAAAAAAAAGACTTTCACCGAGTTCACCCCTCTTACAGCCGCCACATGTGGCGTTTCCACACTCCTCTATAACTCTGACCTTATCTATCACTGCATGATAAAAATTCTAAAAATGACACAAACAAAATATTATTAAACATGGCAGCAGTCGATTCTGGTTGAAAAACCGTCATGGAGAGGGAGACAGCTGTGACGAATCGTGGTTGAAGAACTATGACAGAGAGAGAGATGTGAGCTTCGATCGGGATAAGGAGATTAGGCTTGAGATTTGTTTTGCAATTTCTTTTGTGATATAATTTATGATTCATCTAAGAACGTGTTTAACACAAGAGCAAGAACAGGAGCGTGAACAGGAGCGGGAGAGTGAGCAAAAGCGAGAGTGAGGAAGAATGTGGGGATGGAGTGGGAGAAAGATGATGATTTTCTGGTTCAATGTTCCAGAGGGGGAGAAAGAACAAGGGGGTGGGGGAAAGAGAGGGAGATGAAAATATTTTTCTTCCGGTTACCCTTTTTTTTTTATTCACATTTTTTTTCTTTTTTATCAAATTAAAACTCCAGCCGTTGGATTCAAATAAAATGAATCCAATAGAGTTGGATGGATATATAAGAAATTTAGGCCGATAGTTGAGGCCCTAAAACATATTAGAAAAGTTATTGATTTTTTAAAGTCAACCAAAGTCAAATCCTATGAGAAATGTAAGGCTAAACAATCTATTTATTTTACAACATTGATATTCAAATTAAACACACAATAAGACCGAAGTGATTTGAATATAAGATAAGGTATTGTCTTGACACACAAACACAGTACACGCGCGTTAGATCTCACGCAGGCAGTCTCCATCACTCTCACTCTCATTCACACCAAATCTACTCCTCATTCAAGCTAGAAATCTTAGCAGCTAATTCTCCCAAGCCATTTTCTGTTATACTCGTGGAGTCTCCTCACGGTGTGAAATCTATCGGCTCTCTCTCACGGTGTCTCATTCTCTTGGCTGTGTGAGGAATTGAGTCTCTGATCGACTTTCATTGTCGATAAACCGCTTTTCACTGGGACTGGTGATCGAGAAAAAATTTCAATCGAAATGATGAAATAAATGGGCACAAAGCCTACGGGATGAGGCAATTTCTGGAATTTTCTCCCTTTTCAGTCCAATTCTCATGATCTGAAGGAAAAAGAAAACATGTGTAAATCCATAAACCATAATTGCAAATACAACGTACTTCGTGTCTTGCTCGTGCTATTGCTTTAATTGGCCATTGCTCTTCTGCAAGCCATTTTCAGCTATTGGTAATTTTCGTTATAGAGTATTTAAGAGGTTTATAATTATTCTTTATGTGCGAAACATGCCATGTTTGCCTATAGTGTCTTTACTCATGCTTAGAGAGTTTTAGATATGGCAAGTGAAAGCGAGAAGATGAGCACTCTCCTCACACTGAGATCGTCGGTTGAGAGCAGAAAGAGCAGATGGAGAAATGGAAGCAGTCGCGTGAGATCTGTTGCGCGTGTATGGTGGTCAGTGTGTGTTCCTCACGTGAGATAGGTCATTTTATACCACTCCCAAAATGTACCGTTCGGTGCTTATTGTGGGGTTTGTTGTGGTAAGAGTCCCATTTTCCTTTATTTTAACTTTACCCATACTCTATTATTTAAAAATAGTAATTAAAAAAATTCGGATGCACAGATCCGAATTTTGCAATCAAAAAATTGCCACCTCACTCTACAGCTCGTGTTTTAAGCATGGATCTGGCAGCTGACATGGCAAGATATAACTGGTCCTATAAGGTTACAACTCAAATGAAGAATCTTGATGAAGCCCAAACATTATCCTATCCACAATCTTGCTTGCCCGGCCATAACATGATCTGACGTACTTTTTTTCAGGTTGATATTCTTTCTCAAATCTCATGGATGACATTCAATTCTTTCTCAAAGTCATTTACTTTTCGTGCTCCGTCAGTTCTTCCCATTTCACTAAAACTTGCAGTTGATTGAGGCTTTGCCAAGAACAACAATCTTGATTGATAAATAATGGTGTGGATAGCAGCAGCATGACTAGGACGTCAGTCCTTCACCAGTCCCTTCTCTTGACACAACCTGAAGAACCACCAAAAGGCCCTGAACTCAATCTGAGGTTGAAGGAACAAGAATGTTTAACAATCTTGAAGACATGCAAGAACCTGGAAGAATTCAAGAAAGTTCATGCCCATGTCCTGAAATGGGGTTTCTTTTGGAACCCGTTTTGTGCAAGCAATCTTGTGGCAACTTGTGCTCTCTCACACTGGGGCAGCATGGACTACGCCTGCTCAATTTTTCGACAAATCGATGAACCAGGTGCTTTTGATTTCAATACGTTGATTAGAGGATTTGTTAACGATGTAAAGTTTGAGGAAGCTTTGTTTCTTTATAATGAGATGTTTGAGAGAGGAGTGGAACCAGATAATTTCACCTTTCCAGCCCTTTTCAAGGCATGTGCTAAGTTACAAGCATTCAAAGAGGGAATGCAAATTCATGGGCATGTATTTAAGCTAGGATTTGAATGTGATTTGTTCGTACAGAATTCTTTAATCAATATGTATGGCAAGTGTGAGAAGGTAGAGTTTGCTTCTGCTATTTTTAGGCAAATGGATCAAAAGAGTGTTGCTTCTTGGAGTGCTATCATTGCAGCCCATGCAAGCAATGGGTTGTGGTCTGAGTGTTTGAAGCTTTTTGGGGAAATGAATAGTGAGAAATGTTGGAGGCCCGAAGAAAGCTTATTAGTTAGTGTGCTCTCTGCTTGTACTCATCTGGGTGCTCTTGATTTGGGAAAGTGCACTCATGGCTCCTTGATTAGAAACATAAGTGCTCTTAATGTCATAGTACAAACTTCCTTGATAGATATGTATGTAAAATGTGGCTGTTTAGAGGAGGGACTGTGCTTGTTTCGAATGATCGCTGAGAAGAATCAGCTGACTTACAGTGTGATGATTTCAGGGCTGGCTATGCATGGACAAGGCAAGGAAGCTCTTAGTATTTTCTCAGAAATGCTCCGGGAAGGATTGGAACCAGATGATGTTGTCTATGTTGGTGTTTTGAGCGCTTGTAGTCATGCTTGTCTTGTCAATGAGGGTCTGCTGTGCTTTGACAGGATGAAACTGGAGCATCGGATAGTACCAACAGTTCAGCATTACGGTTGTGTGGTCGACCTCATGGGTCGAGCTGGGATGCTTGGTGAAGCCTTAGAGCTCATCCAGAGCATGCCTATTCAGCAGAATGATGTTGTCTGGCGAAGCCTTCTTAGTGCCAGTAACGTTCATCATAACCTAGAAATAGGAGAAATAGCAGCTAAAAACCTATTCCAGATAAACTCCCACCACCCTAGTGATTATGTGGTGCTATCAAATATGTTTGCGCGGGCTCAAAGGTGGGATGATGTGGCTAAAATTCGAACAGAGATGGCTAGTAAGGGCTTGAACCAGTCGCCTGGATTTAGCTTGGTCGAGGTGGCAAGAAAGGTATACAAGTTTGTTTCGCAGGACAGATCACACCCGGCATGGGATAACATTTATGAGATGATTCACCAGATGGAATGGCAGTTAAAATTCGAAGGGTATTCTCCTGATATATCACAGGTGTTGCTAGATGTAGATGAAGATGAGAAGAGAGAGAGATTGAAAGGTCACAGTCAGAAGTTAGCAATTGCTTTTGCGCTCATACACACATCTCAGGGTTCTCCAATTCGCATAGCAAGGAACCTCAGGATGTGTAATGACTGCCATACATACACTAAACTGATATCAGTAATCTATGAAAGAGAAATTATTGTAAGAGATAGGAAACGATTCCACCATTTTAAAGATGGAACTTGCTCTTGTAGAGACTACTGGTAAATTGAAATCTTTCCTCCCAACAATATTCACATGATGCTCCCTCAAAACAGTTCCTATAGGATGCATGAACAGTCCAATATCTAACTATTGGCGAAGCTTCTAGTGGTAAAAGCCATTCTTTTTGTTACCAAGAAGAATGCAATTCCATGTCCACGTGCGCAAGTATAACGAGAGAAGTGCATTAAATAGCTAACAGAAGTTCTTCCTGGAAATTGCGTAGAGCATGTCCTCAAATAAATGATAACCAGAAACAATAGGATCCCCTAGTGCACATCCCAGTCTCAGTTTGTGTTAAATGTCCATTAAGTTTCAGCGAAATATAACTCAATTGATTGTAGTTGTGTATTGTACACAATGTACAGTATTCAAGGTACAACACCTATAAAACCTAATTTAACTGGCAAACAATGGTTCTCTCTCTCAAACTTTTACCCGATGAATCAACCCCTAAAATTGTAAAATTGGTGCATAATTACTTCAGTAGATCAAATTTTCCATAAAATCTTATTAGGCAACTTACAATTTATTAAAATACAATTGAATGATGTATTTTACTCTATGTGAACTGCAGAAACAGCTGATGTAATTTCAGTGGTCCGTGGATCACAACTTTCTAAAGAAACACCATGGGGATCTTCTCTGACTAACAAGGCAAGAACATTGACTGAACTCCATGCTTTGGTCACATTGCTGCCAGAATCTCCTAATGTAACAGCAAAAACTGCATCAAATCCACCTGCTCCAGGAACTCCAGCCAACAAAACTCCTTCCATGTCCATTGTAGCATTCAGAAGTTGAGTTTGTGATTCAGGTTCAATCTGCAAATCGGAAGGTCAAAGAGATTATTAGACATGAGAGCGGTCAGCCAGTATTGCACAAGACTTGAAAAACGAAACATGAAGAGCTATTGAAAGTTGAGTCTCTTATACGGTACAACAAATTTTTATTAACTTCTTCTAACTGGAAGAAGAAGCTTTCTTTGTTAGTGGGCCAAGAAAGTTCTTCATCTCTTTGACGTTTCATAATACAAGTGTCAGTTACCTGAAAAGGGCATCTTCAAAGCCAAAAATTACTACTCATAGCAGTAACTTCTTCCGTGGCTTCGCTCATAGCAGCTTTTTTTTTTTTTAAATGCAATTTTCTTAATTTTTTTAAAACTATTTCCATCAATGCATTCCAAATCAGAAAAGTAATTTAAAAGCATTATCTCAGACTCCATGGATATAGGTGGAGAAAAGGCGTAATGGCTGTAAGACAAGATTTAATACAGACATGAATACAAATTTCACGTGTCTTGATTTCTTGATATCTATTTTCCTTCCTCTTTGATTGACATAAGAAATTGAGTCCAGACTTTCTGAAATCAAAGCATTTAGCCTCAATTCTTGCAGAAGCAATTTCAGTTGTCACACTGTTACCCATGTTATATGCCAGGATGTAGATGCATCCTATTTGGTACCCAAAAGTTGACGAGGATGCTGCTGAAAGATGAGTTCATCACACTGAAAAGAATATCAAGTAAAATAACCTACCGGAACTCCAGCAGCTTCCCCCATAAGACACATATGATATCTGATCCCAAGCATAGCATCTCTTGCTCCTAATAATGATGTAACAACAGCTTCCTGGATTGGTTCAGTGGCTTGCTCCATCCACTGTTAATGCAATGTGTGAAATGATCCAAACATCAATATGACAAATACATTAAAGTAAGATAGATGCATATGTCACAACCAAGGAAGGTATTAATTGCATAAATAAATCAAGTCTCTCTCAAAAACATTTCCTCACAATTCACCACAAGTAAACATGCTGCACCTACTTCAGAAGTTCACAGCTGAAATTGAAGCTCAAGCTGCAATTGCTAATGAAACAAACATGGAATTTTTACATTGTGCATAACGCTCATCCATTTTTAAGAACTTGAAATTTACCCATTAACCCCACGTAAAACAATAAATAAAATCCTAAGAATGATATTTCCAGAAAATTAAACTAATAGGTATTACTTTAAGACAAAGTATAGTGTTGCCACAAAAGTACAAATCTTGCTTAATGGGTTACAATTTTCTTGTCAGAAAAATTTAGCTTCAACTACAACGTAAGCAAAGCCCAAGAGCAAGAAGATACTCTAAAAAACTAATTAGAGATACCATCCAGCCAATAAAATCCAGGACTTCAAAAGAGAACCCAGCAGGGGGCCACAGCAAAATCTGAATGCTCATTCATTTTTTCACTTATTAGAGTAAAAATATTATAAATTCATAGTAATCATCGTATCAGCCCTTAGAAATTCAGCACATTTTAACTTCAACATTCCTACAAAATCCTATTATTCTATGATTTCAGGTCACTGAGTTGGTTGCCTAAAACTTATAAATTTCTGAAAGCATGGCCATCAGAAATATTAGCTTTTCTTTCTGATAAGTAGTAAATGATTGAAAAAAGGGAGGTCGAGAAGGAACACAAATAGAAAAGGATACCAAGAAGAAGAAAAGCAAACTAAAATCTAAATTTTTATAAAACTGAAAATAACCACAAAGCTTGAAATAGGAAAATGCGACAAATATTCCTCAAACCCAATTAAATTTGATTCATCTATGTGCTTCCCTTCCCTCAAGAGCTCTTCTAAACCCTTTCCGTTTCATAGTAATGAACAAAATGGGACCATACCATTCACCCTAAAAGTATTTGTCCCTTAGCTTTACATGTATCATAATTTTTTCCCTTTATTTTAGAAGTTAAAAACAAATTCATACTTCAAATTAGACAGCTTAACTGGCTGGGAATATTAAATGCTGACAGGATGCAATAGAACATAATAAAGAATAAAAGAGACAAAGAGCACATTGTCCGAAAATCACTAGGCAGTTGTATTCGTAAATATGAATCTCTTGAGGAGTATAGGAAAACAAGTTAAGAAGTACCTTCTCTGACTTAAGCTTGCTGCAGCTCTCTATCACATGTTTATATGTATTCCAATGTTCTTCTGCTAATTTGCTTAACATATTTAGTTGGGTTTCAAGTGCTGAATTGGACTCCGACAACTTTTTCCATGTTTCCTGGGATTTCTGGGGTTCAGATTTTTGCCATTTTTTCACTGCACCTACCATTGAAGGCGTGGATGATCCACCAGTTCCTGGTTCCCCTAATAACTGTAAGAAATAAGATATTCACTGTGAGCATATAGTGCTTCATGTTGTTCTGAAAATCAAGAAACTGTGCAAGACTGCACCATCCTTCATAAGAAAAGAGGAAGGCATCCTTTGATTCAATATCACAGGTTAAAACTGAGTCTCTAGCATTTCTAAACATTAGTCAACTGGTTTTCCATTTTATACTTCCAACTAAATATACTAGATTCTTAACTGCCTTAAAGGCACTTCACATGCCCACGATACATGAAGAAATCACACTACACTATTGCCATCCTATACATTATAATAAGTAAAACGTAACATGCAGGAAAAAGAAGTTCCAAATTATTCAGAGTTTTGTTCTCTAAACAGATTAATGCAGTTTTGAAAAACAATAGCTGATTAAGCAGTAGCAAAATCCACCCTATCCTAGAAATCCTTGAACTTCATGTAGTTGGAAATATTCATGTTGCATTAGGCTTTAGAAATACAACTCAAATACAAGCCAAATATGGTTGTCTGAAATGATTTCATACTAGCAATCTGGGAGTAAACTGATACAAGATACAAGATAAGGTTTGGAGGGGTCTAATAACTAGTGGTATGGAAAGAGAGAACAAAAACACAGTACATGTAATCATGTGAAGTTAAAATATTGATAGAAGAAATTTGAGAGACCAAGTCACTTTTTACACATAGGAAGCAACTTATTAACAAAAGGATCTGTACACAAAATTCTTCATTGTAAAAAGATAATTAGAAAAAGACACTGTTTGGGATGCCTTTTAAAAATGTGATTTATAAGCAATTGTCAACTGTGTTATCATAGGCTTACGCCAATGTTCACTGAAAATTGTATTAAGATGAAGACTTTATACATAATTTAAGTAGGTTTCTGTGTGAGAATGTGCGTGGAGGTGTATACCAACTGTATAATTGCAGAATGCATCTGAAGTGATTTTAAAACCCAAACACATCTAAAAGCTAAGTTCCATGGATGATCAGTTTGCTTTACTCCAACACTATTATCCCTACAGTACAACTAGAAATGACGTTTTTAGAAACGACGTTTCTAGAAACCATGACAATTCTAAACCCACACAAATCAAATTCAGAGTGTATTTCTAGATCTATATTGCACTGTATTACTGACATGCATCCAGACAAATTTATAGTAAAAGCACATTAAATGGTTTCAACTTGCTTACAAGAGTCATCAAAGGTGGCAAGGAAAACTTTGTCCTCTCGTGATCCCATTTCCCTTTTAGGATGCCAGTAATGATTTCTTGTAATGGTGTTCCTTTCACACCAACCTAAAAAGAAAATTACTGGAAGAGCTATTATCAAATCTTTGCCGACAAATATAACTATATTTCTACATTCACTCAAAGGTCAAAAGATGCTAAAACTAATATTATACATCAATCTTTGTCTAAAACTTGTTTAAGAATAACAAAATTTAATGCTGAGAAACCTGCACCAAAACTCACTCATGAAAACCTAATAGCCACCGAATTATTCTTGGCCAAGGGAGTAATGAGAAAAATAATTTATAAAAACTAAATAACCTGGGTAACACCCTCCATGCAACTTTTACAAAGATCAAAGACCGTTTTTCCTACTTGTGATGGTATCTTCAACAGTTAACTACAGCGAAATGGTAGTTTTTAAGACTTCTGAACTATCAAGTATCAATAACCCTTCCTCATTTAAAAGTTACAAAGAAAAAACCATGTCAAAGCAAGAAATCTTTGTTGCATGGAGTGTTCCACGAGTGTTGCAACCACAGCTATATACCTTGACTTTCACTCTAGTAATGCCAGACAACATTTGATTTTTTCCATTTGTAAAACTTAAAATTTTCTTCATCGCTCAGTAATCCAAAGTGTTACTGCAATTTGTAACAGCTCAAGGATGAGAGTGAGAATCTTAAATTAATCCACTCATTCAGTATTCCCCCTCATCTCAAGAGGTCATCAAAATATTGTCACTCACCAACTCAAGGCGGAATCCAAAATTAGATTACACAAAGCAAGGAAGGTAATCGACAGGCAGGCTATCTACAAGGTCATTGAGTAACATATAAACTAACACACACTAAACTTTCATATTGCTTTCATCCTTCTGTTCAAAAGAAACTTGTTAGCATGGATAATGTACTTGACAATACACAAGATAGAGGTAGGTAGAGACCTGAGCAGAGGAAAGCACTTCTGGTGAAAACCGAACATATCGCTGACTTCCATAAACTGCAGAACTGACATCAAACCCACTGCCAATTTTCCCTTGTGCAATACAATGAGCACTTTGGGCGATCATATGTACCATGTCAAGATCTCCATCGTGCTGTTGATCAATGGAAGAGGAAAGATTGACAACCCCAAGGTAATGAAGTAATGCAGCAACCACAGCAGTTGTCATTGCTGCAGATGAGCCCAATCCAGTTTTTGCAACTTCAGGCTTGCAATTTCCTCCATTTGATTCGTCTGCATTGAATGTTATTGATGCAAAGGGTGGAAGGGCAGCCAATGCTTCTGGTGTCAAAGGAAGCCCGCGTGCTTCAATCTATGAAAAATGTTTAAATTCAAAGATTGAATAAAGTTTGTATACCAGGACACTAAAGTGATAGAAGCAACTTATACTTAAAACAATCTAAAGATTCATTATATGTAGAGAAAAAAATAAAAAAAAAGAATATTGCACCTGCATTATTGTCTATGAAAAATAATAGCAGTAGTCGAGCACTAGGGTAGATACCTGATTCCGATATGAGTAGAAGTCATTGCAACCCAAGATTGTGATATCAAGACCTGCAGAAGTAATATAGTCAAAAGATTAGATTCTAAGAAGTTGAGTGTTTGGTTGATCTGTACACATGACAGAAACAGCAGCACCCAAAGCATAAAACATCACCCTGCAAGATTAGTTTGTGCAATGCATCCTTTTTATTCTTATCAAATATCGCATTCGCAGCTGCCACAGCATATTGGACTGCATATTCAACAAAAGGATTCCGCGATTCACTGGAAAAATAGAAGTCTATTGACATTAATCATCATAAGCGCATGCATCCCCATCAAATCTTTCAGAAACTAAACGAAATCTTGCCTCGAAGATACAGCCTGAAGAGTTAAATTCTTCAACGACAATTTGTACATGCTTTCCCTCAACAATTGAGGTGATGTCAATTTAACATCAGTCCATGCCTAATAAAACAGAGTACTTAGTAAAATCACAAATCACATATACAAATAATCGTTTAATTGAACGAATCAATAAATAAATAAACTAACGAACCCATGCCCAGCTGTCCGGCTTGACTTGTTCATAAAGAGGCTTCACAATGGCGTAAAACCGAGCATTAGTACTCAACACAATCCCAGCATTGGGTCTCTCTAATACAAGATAACCCCCTGTTATCAACACCTTCCCAGGAGCCGAAGCAACTCTGCCGCAAAACCCAGAATAATAGTAATAATAATAATAGTTAAAATCGTATTATTATTAACTTACTCATAATTAGACAAAAATCATAATAAAAGAAAAACAATCTGCGCAGAATTCGAACGAAATAATGGATGATCAAACTTACACGGCCATTGCTGCAGCTGTTGTTGCAGTGCGAAGAAATTAAGTCAAAAGTGGGATCAATTAGAGATTGATCAATTCAATTTCATTTGTTTTTGTAAAAATGAGAATTAATAAATTAGTAAATATAAAGTGTCTGTGTTATTACTTTGTCGAGAATATGCAGCAGATTCGCTAGCTTAACCTTATACCGAAGACAGGACGACAGGACACTTAGGTGAGTAGCACTTCACGTCCCCTATACGTAGGACTCAATTTCTCTCTTAATTATAAAATAATTAAATAGAGATAATTTTTTTTATTCACTAAATATGATAGAGTGAACGACCGGTGAGGATAAAAATTTAAGTAATATTTTATAAAACTAATATAAATTAGTTTAAGTAATTATGTGATTATAAATATAGTTGTTGGATATAATATTAATAGTAATTTAATTGTAATATATGTGTTAGAAAAATAAATAACAGGTCCATCACACTTATGATTGAATTTTTATAATTAAATTTATTTAAAATAAATTAATTAATAAGTTTTAGAATTCAAATTTAAATATTAAATAAAACAGCTTAGAAAGGAGTCAACATAACTTTCAGAATATAAAATTAAATTTACAATAAATATCAAAAAATAAAATTATTGATGAACTTAATATCAATCAACTCAACTAAAAAGATATATAGCAAGATCATATATTATACATATGTGTTAATCAAAATTTAACACATCATGTGAACTAGAATTGTCAACCTAACTTATATCATTTCACATACGAGAAAGATATATTTTTATCAAATTTTATATGTCAAGAATATGCTTTCATTTTTTGTTACAAAAAATTATTGTCGAGTTACCAAATAGATGTCCTTCATTTATTTATTTATTTATTTTAATAAGTTGCATTGTTCTTTCCATCTCTATGACATAGATAGGTCCACATGGGAAAGATACCGCGCTTTATATCGTATCCAAAGATGTAGGCTTTTGCTGTTGAAGTTGCTGCATTCAGCCAAAGCCAACTATAAACTATTTCCACAAATCATGCTGTCTTATTTTGACTGCAAATTCCCTAGCTACTCTTCTTTGTCAAGTACGATCTAAACTTCAAAAACTATAGTTTATAAACTAAATGACAAATATGTAATATCTATAAGGTTCAAGATGATAAAATTTATCGATATTTACGATAAGAAATTTATTAAAATTATTAAAATTAGTTTTAAAATAATGCAGTCTAAAATTAATAGAGTACTGATAGACATTCATTTTTATTTTTTTTTTATCATTGAGTGGTTAGTAATTTTTTACAATATTCAAGTGAATTAATTGTATCATCTCACCAATCAATTGATAAATGTCACATTGTTTAGATTAAATTTTCAGAATAAAAAAATTAAGATGTATAGGACTACTCAAATTAATATCTAAACGAAAATTTTTGTATGAGTTCCTCCCATAAAAATTATAAATTTATTTTTTGTTTTCCTGGAGATCTCAGTACCAATTTGAAAAGTACAATCAACAAAGGTGCTGGTTTAAACATCCTAATTTATGAAATAGCTTTTATTCAATGGTGCGATTAAGTACAGTATTATAACTTAAGAACGATTAAATGATCATATTTTGTTGATTTTTATCGGTTATTTGTAAGAATGATACCCTTTAAAGAACTCAAGTCGGATCCTTCATTCAATCTCATTGTATGAAAAACTTCTAACGATAGCAAAATGCAGCCAAATGCTAGACTTTTCTAAGCCCAGACCCAAGCTCCTTTTAGAGGAAGTATAACTATCATGTCCATTATACGTATGGGTTGGGCTTGGGCTGTCGCTTAACTTTTAAATATTTTTAATTGTTATAAACTTTGAATTAATAATCAATAAATTGTTGTCATAAATAATGAATTAAAAAAATAAATATTTCAAAATAAGATAATAAATAATGAAAATGAAGTAAATAAAAACTTAAATATTAAATTTTTTAAATATTGAATTCTCTAATTTAAGTATCTTTTTAATTAACAGTTAAAAGAGAATTTAATATTATAATTTTAAATTTTTTAAATTATTATTAATTTTTAAATTATGAATTTAATTTTTTTATTATTTTTAAATTTAAATTTACTATTTCAATTAATAAATTTATTTATTTTTAAATAAAAGGGCTAAGTTTTGCTTTTTTTTTTGGGGGGGTTAAACCCCTCGTGTAGAGGGCTGAGGCCAAGCCGCGGCCCTGGTCGGGCTGGGCCTGGACTTTTTTGTCCACCCAAAACATTTCTTACGGAACAATTCAATGGACTGACAGCTAAGTCCCGAACTTTTAGTGATGGTTTGTTCTTTTCAGGACAAAATCGTCTTTTCCTAAACAATTTTTCTCTTCGAATAATTAATCTGACAAATATAAAAGAATAAAATATTCTACGTTATTTCTATCTTCGCCAAATTGCCGACGGTCAATCACGTGGCGTGGCGGCAAGACCAGTGAAATGATGCAGAAATTGGGTGATTTTAAGCTCCCCGCATTCTTCAATTACCCTCCATACTTCACGTATTCTCTCTCTCTCTCTCTCTCGCTATCTCTCTCTTTTTCTATTTGTGCTTTTACTTTTTAATTTTATTTAATTTTTTGTATATATTTTTATTGAATTGTCATTTAGACTGCAGCCGGTTAGGGACACTCGAGAAAAGCAGGTACAGCTTTGGAAGGAACTTATTCTTGATTACTGTAGGACCCAAAAAGTATTTGTGATTCTGCTTGAAGAAGAATTTCCTCTCTTCTCAAATCCAGTGATTGAACGTAAGCTAAGACCACCCTATTGACATTTTTTATTCATTCTCTTAATCCATATTCGCTATGTACTTGTTAATGAGACTGTATTGGGGCATTGTAAGTAGTATAAGATCATAGCATTTCACTTCGTTTTTGGGAAACAAATACCTGCTCTGCGTTGGAAACACAAATATTCTCCTGCATTTCGATGCGCTTAGATGGTTAGAGTGAATTGTTCTTATATTTTAGAAGTGACCCATTACTCGCTATACTGCAAAGATTTTAGTTTTAGGAGTTTGGTACTTTGCATGTCTAATTTGGTTTTCTTGTGGCTTCTAGTGATAGGTCTTTCATAATGTGATATACCTTGGCAATCCCTTTCTTACATGTAATGTAAGATACATCCTCACACATGAATAGTGTATGTGTGGGGCTCACACACTATTCATGTGTGAGGATGTATCTTACATTACATGTAAGATAGAGAGATCCGATATACCTTATATAGTATTAGTAACCGTGTTTTATTATGAAGATTGGTGGGGTAGCTGACCACCCTGTTAGTCCGTTCTTGTAGAGTAGAAAGATAGTCTTCCGTCTTCTTCTTTTATGTAGTGTTTCCTCTGCCCAGCTTAATGTTTAACTATTTGTTACCAATGGGAATTCTTTCTTACCTTAAATTGCAATTTGATTTGGTTGAATTTGTGTTAGTGGAAACCATAAATTTCGTACACAATAGAGATTTATGATAGACTGATCTTTTTCAGATAGTGGATACAGTTCTTCTCCTATGATTCTATCCGATTCACTGGTCCCTTTTTTAGTTTTCATACTGGTTTCTCTTGCCCTTTTTGTCTCTCTTTTCTTTCCGAATTGCAGGGAGTTTTATGTGCAGAGTAATTATCCATTTTTGGAAGCTTTGTTAGAATTCTGTTTACAGATGAAGCAGTTATGTTTTGTGCTAATGAATTGACCATTTCCACAAATTTTATCTACTTCTCATTGGGCTCAACTCCATTTGTATGTGTCCTTAACTTAAGCTTGATGCTTGATGATCCTGTTGATTAGTTTAACCCTTAAGCTCAACTGCATATGCATGTTGATACTTGATGATCTTGCTGATTAGTTTAACCTTTAGTAGTTTGCGAGGCTGAAAGACATGTCGGGCTTTAGCTGGAGAATGCACATAAATACATACATAGGGTCTACGGCCTAGAAGTTTAATCGCATCAAGACACCATAAAGAGTTAATTCATCTTCAGGGCTCCTTAATGAAGTTTTTTATGTTAAGTAACTGATTATGCTTTTAATTTTAAAATGCTTGGGATATAACAATTTTGTCATTGGCCAATGCCTACATACTAAGGTTTCTTTATCACTTTTATTTGCTACTGATAATAATCATTACCGTCTTGTAAAGTGATACTTATGGTGTGTAATTCTTAAATTACTGCTGCATCTGAAAGTCAGTAAGCTTAATTCCCTCATGAACAAACTTCTGAAGTGATACTCTGAAGGTTTTGAGGAGTCAAGCTATGTCTGTGGCTGTGTATATTGAGGGTGACATGCTATTTGCCATAATGGCTGATTAGATCCTTTCCCTCCTTCCTGCCTGATTGTTTGGCCAATATACTACCACAAAAGGTTTTGTTGCCCCTTTTTCTTCGTAATTCACAAAAGCATTGATTTTTTGAGTTATTAACTCCAGAGTGTCACTACCTATTACTCTGCTGCATCCAAATTACCATCTCTAATAAAATTATCATTATGATTGTTTCATGCAGGATCTCTTAATAATGAAGCTAGAGAAACGTTCCTGTCTGCTTTAGTGTCAGAAGGTTGGTTGCTGGACTCTTTCATCTTCTTTTCTTTTGAAATTATGGTGATCTAAAATGGTGTTATCACATTCTATATATTTAGTAGGTAGTTATTAAATGCCATTATGATCAAACAGGTCGGGCAGAGTGGTTGGATAGAGGACATAGGAAATGCCTTATCCTTTGGCACCGGATTCAGGATTGGCCTGACATTATTTTACGCTTTGTAAGTTTAATGCAACTTTATTTTGATTAAGTTTCCGCATTAGCAGTATGCTTATTTCTCATATTATTACATGGTCAGGTAAAAGACAATGGGTTGGAGGATAGTGTTATGACTGTGGAGGAAATACGTTCCGGGATTGAATCTCGAGGGACAGGTAAACTCAGTGGATATCATGATATTTCTGTTAATATTCTTTCCAGCTTTAGATTTGATCTCTCTTTTTCTTACATACACACAATCTGAACAGAATCAGGATATTACTTATTCTGCGTCCATAATGTTTTATGCATATTGATTGAAGCACTCTTTTTCTCTCTTTGTATCTCAGAGCTTCATGGGATGGACCGCACAATTTTAATGCGAGCATTGAAACTACTTGAACACAAAGGGAAGGTTGCAATATTTAAAGGGACATCAGCTGATGATGAAGGCGTGAAATTCTGTGTGTAATGTACATTACTAGATAAATTTCAAAATGATTAACTGAACTCATTGGATCACATCTTGCTGCCTTTGTTAATTTGATATCGTTAATTTTATTTGAAAGGGATATTTTTAGGGACCTCCGTTGAGGTTTGGTGTATTGACAGTCTCATAGAAAGTATTCACGTAATTACAAGGACCTCCCCTGCCGTTAGTACACAGTTAACTTGACTGTTAGTAGACAGATAAAAAGTCAAAAATGCCCTTGGCTACAAAAAAAGAGTGTAACAATTTGATTGTTGATCCAAATCTCTGCAAATGGACTCTCTTCCCCATGTGGGATTCTCTCCTCCTCCGCTTTCTTGCTCTGTCCTTGCCTCTGCTTGCTCTTCTTCTTCTTCTTCTTCTTTTTCTTCTCCATCCCAAAACCTACTCGCTAATGAATATGATCTGTACAATGTAGATCTACATCTTGTTAATAAAAAAACTTTTTTCGGTGGTGTTGATGCAGGAGAAACAAAAACTTTAGCAGCTTCCTCTTCTTCTTCTTCTTCATGTTCAGTTTCTCGAACAAAAGATTCACTTTTGTTGCCAAATTTTGAATCTTTCTCCAAAGAATCTTCTCTAGTTTTGGTTTTTCTTCAAAAGCTACCACGAAAGAACAATACCCATTTGCACCAAATGAGTTTTAAAGACCTAGGCTTGAGTCCTTCCCCTTAAAATGGACGCAAAAGCAGCCGTTTTTATCATTTTTACCCATGCACTTGCACCGCCGTTCAGTCAGGCCTCTGGTTCTTTTTTCGGGTTGTTTTTGTTTCGACAACTGCTTGACCCGTACTTGGCCCATGCATGTGACTTTCGATGAAGTGGGTTCCTGCGTTTCAATGGCGGCACTCTTCTTTCTTAGCACAAACATTGGACTTGAATGTGACCTGCCTCTACTTCTGCTTAAAAATGGACTTGCGTTTTAATATTGTCATGTTCTATGGTTATAAAAGCTTCTTCAGAACTTTTCAAGCTTGAAAATGGCTGTGGGTTTTGTTAAATGAGAGAGAAAATGGAGTTTTGATTTATCTTAATTATATTGAAAACAATTTGCAGTGAAGATAATAAATTGATTATTAGTAATTAAATATGGGTCATCGATGCAACTTTGGGTTTTGTTTTGATTTTTCTTTGATTTTTATTTATGAAATCACTAGTTTACCCTCATATGCTAACAATATACGAAAAGGTACACTAACGGCAGGGGAAGTCCTTGTAATTATGTGAATACTTTCTATGAGACTGTCAATACACCAAACCTCAGGGGAGGTCCCTAAAAATTACCCTTATTGTGAAATTTTCCTCAGTAATAGTGGCCAACTGGTCATGATTAGTCAAACTTCTTCTTCCTTTCCTTTTTGGCTTCCTGTTACTAATGAAATATTTTCATTTAATTAGTTTTGTTGGAAGAGGATTTTGTTTTACAAGATCATGTATAAGCAACTGTAACTATTCTTGAGTTGGCATGTTGCATGCCAATAAGTTTTTAGTAGACTATGTGTCACCTGGTTCAATTTGTCACTCACCAAGGTAAATGCTCATATAATTCCCGTAACTTGTTATTCTTTATCATTAATCTAATTAATGATCAAGTACTATGGTGGTATGGTTGGTGTGCTAGAGATGAATAATTGTCATTAGGTTAAAATCAAATCAAGAATTCGAGAACTGAAAATTTACAACTATTTTGTTGGCTTACTTTTGCTCTTTAGTCAAGAAATGACTGATTTTTATTAGAGCTTCGTTGGCAATGTTAATGACAAGCGAAATCTTATGGATTCATGCTAATTACTTTGACCCAAGTGAAACAATTCCAAATTTGAATAAAAACACAAAAGCAAGAGAGAAGAAAATTAATCGTTTGATCAAACTTAAAACCATACAGTAGGCAAAGATCAAACTTCATTTATTTATTCACAGGTGTGTATTTTCGTTTCGTATGCCTGCTATAATTATTCTGTATACATGGATCACTTGCAATCAACTTCAGATCATTCAATCTAGATTGAGAATAGAGTATTTTCAAAACAGTGCATATAATTATTTTCCTTTCTATATTCCTTATCTAGATTAAATTATAGAGTAAGACAGAAATAACTGCATGCTGCATAAATTCAAGAAAGAAAATTGTACAACGGTGACAACAACTAGATGCTAGTCCAAGGCTGGCAAAATGCCTCTGACTGCATGAGTGGAAGTATGTTCAATCAAACGTTGGAGCCAAACACTCATCAACCATATCCACCAGGTTTGGATTTTCTAGTGCTGCAGCTACCCGTTCTTTATCGTTCAGTTGTTTATTAACTGCATTGAAAGAAACAGAGTAAATGCAACAAAGATTCTTCATAAGGTAACTCCATCTACTCATGTGAAATAAATTAGCTACAAAACAATGAAAACAAAAATTGTAGGCAAGATAATATTACAGCAGGAGAACATGATCAGGGTATAAGGTAATGGCAACAACAAGCTTTAATACACCAACAAAAGCAACGAACCTTTGAGGAACGACTCTGAATAAAATATACACACTAGTACATAACGAAGAGGGAGAGTATATTTACCTGCAGCTTCAGTTGCATGAGTTCCAGGTGCCACCCTTATATCCACCTATACACAATAACCTTGAAACGTTAGGAGTGCACATAACTTTCAAATATCAAAAGTTAGAACAGTGGATAACTATCAAAGATGCTTGTAAGATGGAGATTAATAATGGTTATACATCAAAGATGCTTATAAATCATACCAAGAAAGCATTCAAAAATTAATCAATATGGCCGACATCATATAAACTTTAACATGTCATCCTTAGCAATGGTTGATGCACAAGTAAACTACAATGGTTATGCATACAGTAAGTAATAATATTGTTATACGAACCAACAACCACGAAATTATAATTGTTAGTTAATGGTCCCTAATTTCCAAGAGGTCAGTAATAATTTTGTTGCTCGAACCGACAACCAAGAAATTATAATTGTCAGTTAACGGTCCACATCCTCCAAGAGGTGCCATGTTTGTGCCCAAACAATGCCCTTGATACAATAATAAAAACACAAATCATGAAAAGCAAAGAGAGAAGAGGTCTGTTGACAACAATTTCTTTTCACTTTTGCTTTAAAAATACTAGAAAGTGGATTAGCTTTACTGAGATAATACAAGCAATCATGGACCCAGAAGGTAAGCTCAAGAAGGTTCAAGTCAGTTGCAATCCAAAATTAACACTCATGCTAGTTTTCATTTACTTATTATAGTATGCATGTATGTCAAATAACACAAAATCTTATGTTAAATGTCGTTTGCAAAATTTTTGGCTTCAACTCTCCAAATTTCACCATAAAAAATTGACTGAGAAGTTTTCCCATAACATTGAAAACCTGTACTGAATAAGAAACTGTATAATCCCATCAAATTCAAAGGCTAGATCCCGCAATGAGTATCAAGTTAATATAATCTCCAAAGTGTAAGAAGAGTGTAATTTCTTTTTTTTTTTTCAAGAAAATATGGAGAAGAAAAAATACGCTTCACCATCTGAAGGACAGTGTTCCATAAATAGCCTAATGGGCTTGTTAATATTGGTTATACAAGAAATAAAACGTGGACAATAGCTACTTCGACAGACATCTAATGAGAACAAGCTGGGAGAGCAAACTAAAATTCAAAACATACCCAGGAATGAGATTAAACTTATTTTGAACATAAAACTAGATTAAGAGCTTAGCCAAATTGTACTAAAAAGCAAGAAATCTATCTGACTCGCTAGACTGTGGTATCCCAAATTGAAACACACAATCGGCTATTGGTCTGCAATAAGATAATGAAAAGTGAGAATATTGAACTGACATATGAAAGCAGATTACATAAGTATAAAACTTGGGAGGTATCACAAGTACTTCAATTTCACATTTATGAACAGCTACATCAACCTTAGAGAGGATCAGCTGACTAGCAATAAATTTTTATAGAAAATAAAGAATTATTTTAATCACTTAAATGTCTTACTTCTGCATGATTCGTACAAGTGTGAACTCGAAGGTAATTGCAGGAGTAAATATCGAATAAGATCAGGCACAAAGAAATTTTCTATTATGCATTGACAACACATTGTCAAACCCTTCTTACCTTAAAACGAGGAGGCAAGCTCCTCATAAGTTTCACCCGCAAGCACAGACCTATAACTGTGGCCATACTGCAGTGCTCAACTGTTGGAGTAAATGTGACCCTGAATTACAAAAGATGAAATTAATTAAATTGAGTAAACTTAGTTCCCAATCGCACTCAGACTGCAACAAGGAAGAAGATAACATGAGATTTTGTTGTCACCTGACATAGCTACGCTCATCATCCACTTCAATTGCATCCTCTGTTATAACTTTAAGTTCTTCCAATGAGTATGGATGCTCGGGATCTTTTATATCTCTAACATGATGTATGAATGTTAAGGGAAGAAACTTAATTTAAATCATATAACTCAGTACCAAAAATTTTCTATTCCTTTGTAAATGGTAAAACTTAGTGCACACAATGAACGCCAGGATGATGAAAATACAACCATCAAAATGTTAGATGATGAATTTAAAGCATCACCACCCATATCAAGCAAATTATCAAATAAAACAACAACAAAACAACAACGACAATAATAATAATAATAATTCATGTGATAAGAGTAAGAAGGATATCAAATACTTCTTGTTGGTCAATTTGTTCAGCTGCATACTCATCATTAACACAAGACGAAGCACTTCGAGCCCGCCGTTCTTTCTTTTCATACACAACAGGATTTGCATTTATCAACCCAGAAACCATTTTCACTGCTGAAATTAAAAATTAAAAATTTGAAAATCACAGCCCATCAAATGATATTGAACAAAATAAAATTAGAAAGTATCATTGAAAATAATTGATTACTATCGAATGAAAAATTTCATCCAGTAAAACGAAAGAGCCTTACATTTTTAACGGCGCTTTTGTTCCGTTGAAGAATTGAGAGATAGCGTATTGGCGCGGCAGCTGTAAGAAAAGAGAGGTTTTTAACGGGTTTAAAAGTTGGGGAGGCTCTGAACCGACACAAATTTTTCAACCGACTTGACAATTTCATTGGGGTCCTCCAAATTTAGTTTTAACTGAAATAAGGCTCTGCGCTAAGTTGTTTTGAGTCTTCGAGTATTTACCTTTGTGCCGTGTGTGCGCGGAGCAGAGGATCAAATTGAAACTTAAAATTATAATAATTTTCTTTTTCATTGAGTTTTGAGTACGTAACATCAATTCGGTTTAGATTATAGAAGCCTGGTGCCTAACTAATAAAATTAGTCATAGCTAAATGGCCTTAAATATTTAATTTATCAATTTATTTAAATTGACTAATTAAAACCCAGCTCCACTAGTTAATGGAAGGTCTTTCCTAAGACTTTGTCTTGAATTTTGCATCTCCCGTACGAGTGTGTGTTTGATTAATAATTTTTTTTTTAAAGTTGACTAGTCTTAAATATCTTTTAGATAATATCAATATAGAATTTCATCTTAATTATTTTTCAATCATTAAAATTTTTTATCTCAACTAAAATTCAGAGAATTTAAGAATCAAATACAAGACATGATTCTTATTCTAATTTGAAATTTTTACCGTAATGAATATTTTTCTACTTGAACTCAATTTAATTAAATTAAGGATCAAATTAAGATTTCTCCCTCAATTATATTGTATAATTGAGTGGAAACAGTTTATCTTTTAAGAAATATGAGTAAAGTATATACTTTTTAATATTAGTGAGGATAAAAATATAAAAATATAAATAGTACTTCACAAGATTTAATATAAACTAATCTGAGCGATAACTTAATGATAAATATCAGTAATAGTCTTACGTAATATGAGTTATAGTCGGATTGTAATATCAATTAAAAAAAATATTAAATTAAGATTAAAAATAATGATGAAAATGAAATTGAGTTCCCCGACTTAACCTTATCCATTGCAAATAGTATACACGACCCAATATAATTGTTTAAGAGGCTATTCAATGTTAAAAATAAATAATAATAACAACAACAACAAAAAATAGTTACTGCAAAAAAAGGTGAAAACTCTTAATTATTAATTACCATTTAAAATTTCGAAAATGCTTAATCAATTTTTAAATAATGTAAAGTCAAAATGTCAAAAATAAAAATAGAATTTTATCAGTCCAAGTCCATGGAATAATAGTTAATTGAAACTTGGTACTTTGGCGTAGAGGATACATCATACACGCCCTATCTGGCCATTTTCCCTTCTCCGCAGCTGGTTTGGCTTCGTGTTTTTTATTTAATATTTTTATATACAAAAATAGTTTTATAATAGATTAGATTTTGTAGATTGATAGATGATATTATTACATATTAGATCGATAAATTGGTAGCAGTGACTCACCCAATTCATCTCCGGCATGGCTTATGACGATGATCCGTAAGTTCTCTCCATCTAAATTTTTAGGGATTTTTGTTTTTTTCCGGGGGAAAACTCAATTTTTCAATCTACGATAGTTTAATTTCAATTTCGTGAAAAGAAAAATTAGGGTTTCTGAATTCTGAGATATATCCTATGATGATGATTATTAATGTTAATTAATGTGTATGTAGGTATCGCGACGAGGATGGAGAGCCGTTGATGGACTACGATGACATAAGATCGGACCCGGAGCAATCACCGGAGCATCAAAATGACAACATCCTTGAGGATTTTGATGACGACGATGTCGGCAACGGCGGCGTCTCTCCGGCTAGAGAGCGGTCACAAACTCCGGTTTACAATAATAATGAAAAATCATCGAAACCCAGAAAGAGGCTGGTGAAAAAGGGTGCGAAGGAAAGCGGTAGCACGCCTAGTTTGATAGACGAGAGAGAGGATGAGTATGATGATGAGGGGGAGGATAATATAATTGGGGATGATTTTGAGACGGAGATCGAGGAGAGGAAGAGGAAGAAATGGGGGAAAGAAGGCGGTAAAGACCATAATACTAAGAAGAGGCTTAAGAGTGGTGGTGATAAGAAGTTCTCTTCTAGTGGGGGGAAATCAAGTGGCTTCAAATCCTCTAGGGCTGGAAGTATCAGGGATAATGATAAGATGCTTAATGAAATGTGGAATGCTGTTGCCCCCACTGGTGATTCTGAGGTAGGTTTTTTTGTTTGCAAATATTGGTTTTTGTTTGCTCATTGGTTTAGTTTTGTTTATATGTGTTGCTTATTAGATTTGAATTCTCACTTGAATAGGATGATCAAGAGGGCGTTAGGACTGTGGATGATGATAACTTTATAGATGATAGTGGTGTGGATCCTAGCGACAGGTATGGAAGCGATTCTGAGCCTCGCTTTGCTCATGATGCTCCTCAGGTAAATACCCCATTAATGATCCTCATGTCATCTCTAGATTCTGTGTGTGTGCTTCTTAATATATTGCCCATGGGATTAGGATATATCCATTGATTGCACAATATGTGGTTTACATGGTTTAGGCCTTTGTTTTATGGTCAATGATCTTATTTTTTCCAGGCAGAGGAAGGTGATGAGGATGAGGAAATTAAGGAGCTCTTCAAGATGGGTAAAAAAAGGAAAAAGAACGAGAAAAGTCCTGCAGAAATTGCATTGCTGGTTGAGAATGTAATGGCTGAGCTCGAGGTTACTGCTGAAGAAGATGCTGAGCTTAATAGGCAGGGTAAACCTGCAATTAATAAACTCAAGAAGCTGTCTCTTCTTACAGAGGTTCTCTCAAAGTAAGTTTCTTGCCTGTCGTCTTTGTTTTGTCCGAGCTTTTCTTCAATATCTTTCAGTCATAGTTATTATCTTCTTTTGGCTTGATGCAGGAAGCAGCTTCAGCAAGAATTTTTAGACCATGGAGTGCTAACTTTATTAAAGAATTGGCTTGAACCCCTTCCAGATGGGAGCTTGCCAAATATAAACATTCGTGCAGCTATTCTGAAGATTTTGACTGAGGTATAAACTGGGTTTATCACATTAAACTTGGTAATAATGTTCATTCCCTCTGAACAAGCCTTGTGTCTATGTAAAGCTGAATATTGCTTCCCTTATGCAGTTTCCAATTGATCTAGAGCAGTTTGATCGGAGGGAACAATTGAAGAAGAGTGGTCTTGGAAAGGTTTATTATCTATCCCTTCTCAGCAATCATCATGCCTTGAAGCTTTTTTATTGTCACTGGATGCAGTAATCTTGAATGGTTTTTTTTTTTTCGGCAGGTTATTATGTTTTTATCAAAATCTGATGAGGAAACCACATCCAATAGAAAACTTGCCAAGGACCTAGTCGATAAATGGGTAATGTGATTCCTGCTATGTTTCTTGGTCACTATTTAATAAATTTTACATTCTTCCCTTTCTTTTACATTTTTGTTTCAAATAGCCATGCTTTTTGTTTGACTGATAATGATGTGTGAGTGGCATAATGGGGGTTTGATTTGTTGCATATATTGGGGATTTTTACCCCTGAATGTTGAATGAAACTCCTTACTAGTGAAGATGCATTTTACCCCCCTCTTTCGTGATCTATTTGTTGCTACTCTAAATGCATCTTTTGCTTTGGGATTCCTAGTCCTCAAGATTTTGATCTGTACTGCAAAGGCTCTTCCTCAACTCCCATGTATCCTGTTTTCCCCTCTTCTTTTTCATTCTCCTCCTCCTCTATGTGAGTTCTTTCGGTTGTGTGTTTACAGATTATTACCAGTTCTGAAAAGATGTCTGTGAAACTTTTCTTTAACGCATATTGATATTTTCTTGTACATTGAATATAACTAATGCAGAGTCGGCCTATTTTTAACAAGAGCACAAGGTTTGAGGACATGAAAACTGTTGAGGATGACAGGGTTCCTTTTCGAAGGCCATCAGTCAAAAAGTAATGTTTGTGACTGCTATCTCATTGCTGCCATGTTCAACATGGCTTGCATTTTAGTTTTACTTTATCTTTTGTCTCGTTATCATCATCTTTTATTATGTTCAAAAGGCCTGCAAGTAAAGCTGCAGCAATGGAATCTAGAGACGGGGATTTTGATGATCTCGTTATTTCTCGGTATGATTTGACAATAGATTTAATATTTCTGCGAATATTATACTGCAGCTCAATGGTGATTTACATGTAATGTTTTACATGCAGGGAGCGTAAGTCCGGTCAGTCTTCTTCGGGGCAACATGCTTCAAGGTCAGATTCATCCTCTAGGCAGCACGCATCAAGACCGGAAGCAACACCATTGGATTTTGTTGTTCGTCCCCAGTCTAAAATTGATCCGGAAGAAGTTAGAGCCCGTGCTAAACAAGTTATGCAAGATCAGCGCCGGATGAAGGTTAGCTGATTTGTCAATTTGAATTTAGTTGTTCTGTTCTTGTGCATGAATATCTGGCAGGAAAAAGAAAAAAAAAGTGCTTGAAAGGCTTGATAAAAATTCTCTTACCAAGTATTAGAACTACTAAAGATAGTGAAAAACTTTTGCTCTTATTTTGTTCACTTCATTGGGATTCTATATACGTTTCACCTCGGCTTTTTTTTATGCTTCAGTCTGTTATCAACTTTGTGTTTTCTTCCACTGAAAATGAATCTAAAAACATGAGTTGAGCTTCGCCACAATGAATAGATTTACATTTAGAGCATTTAGAGATTGAGTAATGCATATCAACTTATGTCATAGTTTCAACATTATTGGACAGATGGCATTTGTTTTATTTTTCAACGTGTGTATAGCAACGCATCAGATGTGTTTTCTTGCTCTTTTTCTTTAAGCATCTATGCAATTTCTAATCCAAAGCTAATTGATAATTGCAGATGAACAAGAAGTTGCAGCAGTTGAAGGCACCTAGAAAGAAGCAGCTGCAAGCTACAAAACTCAGCGTGGAAGGCCGTGGTATGCTTAAATACTTGTGAGGTACTTCAATTGCTCCAAAAGAAGGGAGCATTTTATAAGCTCGATGGCACGCATCAAGACGGGGCATTGGGCTTAAATAACACATGGAGCACCGTCAAAAATAATTTATCGCTCTTACTGCTACGTCAAAGAGCTGATAGAAAAGGTGCCCTTGTGTGTCTCAAGTCTTGGTAAGAAAGAAAGTTCAATTGAATGAGGTGATATGGCTTACATCCGGTTAAGCCTATAGGTTCCTTTGTGGGTTGGCTACTACCTAGAAAGCGGTCAGTGTAATTTAACATGAAAAACCAAGTGTTTATTGTTGAAGGATATTGTTTTATCATTTTTGTGGGTGATTATACGTAGATTCATTATGGCTTCCTTCAACTGCCGTGTAAGCATGTTTTTTTTTTTACTTTAAAGATTTTGTGAATTAGAACAGCCATGATTAGTTATTGTCGGATCCATGGTCCACCAATTTTATAAATCGATGGACACAGAAGATTCCATGAGCAACAAAAATAGTCATAAATAATTTAGTTAAACTGATGTAACATAAAAGATTGTCTGAAACGTGATGGTAATTTTTTTTTTTTTATTACATAAGTTTACGATCGTTTTATATAATCAATTTTTTCGTGTTATATTAATTTATACACACTTATTTATACAAAGTCATTGTAGCTCAAACTCTATCATTTGTCAGTGAGATATTCAGTTAAAAGGATCCTAAATTCGTACCACTAAAACTTTTAATATTGTTAATACGATAATAAATATATATATTAGTAGTATATTTGGTCCGAAGTCTTAAAGTACAAAAAGGTCTGAAAAAATTAAAAAATTATGAAATTAAATAGGATTATAAAATAAAATTTTAAACCACACGATTTTTATATTTTTTTGAATTTTTTACGTATTTTAAAATCCTGAATTAGAAAATTTCTAGTATATATATGTATTGCGCGCTCACACACTTATACTGTTGTTAGAGCATCTTCAAAAATTCTATTAATTTTACTCTTTAAATATCTATTTGCTTATTTATGTGGTAAAAAAGAGAGTGAAAAATATGTTACTTTCTAAAAAACTCTTCAAATAGAATAAGTTAATATTATTTTAATCAAATAAATATTTTTTCAAAAGAAAATAAATGATAATTAAAATAATTTTCTCTCTCTCTCTTCAATAAAAAATAATAAAATATAAATTAAAGAGGAAAAAAGTAATCCTACAAAATTAAGTGAGAGAATTTTTTTATATTTAAAAAATCTTAATTAGAGTGTCTTTTAAAATTTTTAAAGTTGATATGACTCTTTAAATAAATAATAAAATTTTATTTAAATAATTTATTAGAAATACTCTTATAGGTCAATTTTTTTTTTTTGAAGAGAAAGTAAAGAAACTTTCATTAATCAGACAACACTCCAAATACATTCGCTACATCTTCTGGTAATTGTTCAAACCAGATAGCAGGGGTATTTTTTCCTAAAGCAAATTTTGCTAAGGAATGGGCATAAGCATTAAAGTTACGAGGAGTGTATTCCACTCTAATTTTCTGGAAATCCTTTAGCTGATTTTTAATGTCCGAAACAATCCAGAAAATCTCAGTTCTGCTGCCCTTTGTGTTGTTCACTAAATCTGCAACTTCTTTGCAGTCCGTCTCCGTTATGAGGCACGATATAGCTGCTTCCTTTGCTAATTGCAAGCCCCACCTCAGAGCCTCGGCTTCCGCGAAACTAACCTCTCCTTTAAAGCTTGTTTGATAGATTCCTGCTGCTATCACAGTGCCATTTGGATTCCTGATGACTACTCCTAAACCCACCTTTTGATCCTTGCTGTTGATGGCTGCATCGACATTTACTTTGAGGAAGGTTTCTGGAGGAGGGGTCCAGCTTTCCGGAAGTTTTTTTGTGGCCTTGTCTAGATGAGCAGCTCTCTGATAAGCCTCCACTGTTGACTCAGCCTTAGCTGCTGAGATGCTTGGCTCCAGACTCTTTCCTTCAAACAAAAACTTATTTCTTGCAAACCACGCAACCCACAAGTAGGCTGCCATCAGCTCAATATCAGCCTTCCTTAATCCGCTGGCCATGTCTTGGATGATGGTGAAGATGTCCTGGGGAGGGGAGTCTATGCTTGTCACGGGAAAAGGAGCATGATTCCAGATTTTCTTTGCTACTTTGCAGCCTAGGAGGGCATGGCTTGTTGTTTCAATACTCATGTTGCACCTTTGACAAAGTGGATCATGAATAATCTTCCTTATCCATAGGTTTTCAGCCATTGGCAGCAGGTTTTTTGTAGCCCTCCAAATGAAGATCTTTATCTTTTCGGGCAAATCCAAAGA
Source organism: Citropsis articulata (assembly GCA_030449925.1). NCBI lineage: Eukaryota > Viridiplantae > Streptophyta > Magnoliopsida > Sapindales > Rutaceae > Citropsis > Citropsis articulata. Next base: position 1,117,133 of record JASUUH010000113.1, on the reverse strand, counting down.
CCAGATCACATTCCATTGCTTTGAAATGTTTTCTGAGCAGCCGGGTCTTCTAAATGATTAAGCTTTAAGGCTAATTGGTAGCCGCTTTTCACTGAATATTCCCCTTTCTTGTCAAAATGCCACATCACTGCATCTTCGACTTGCCTCTGGGGTAAAGGGATTTTGAGGATCACTTTTGTATCTACTGGCAAAAAGTGCTGGTTTAATTTTTCCACATTCCACTGGTCGTCTGCAGTTATCAGGTCAGCCACAATAGAATCAGCAGGCGTGGTTGGGGGAGATATTGGCTTGAAAGTATTCGGCCGGGGGATCCAGCAATCTTTGTAAACCAGAATTTTTTTACCATTTCCGATGCGCCATCTGACTCCTTTCTTGATAACTTGCCTTCCCCATAATATACTCCTCCAAATATAAGACGGGTTTGACCCTATATTTGCATTTAGGAAGGAGGAGTTTGGGTAATATCTCGCCTGCAGCACTTTTGAAACAAGAGAGTTGGGGAACTGCAGCAACCTCCAGCCTTGCTTGGCCACCAGGGCTTGATTGAAACTTGTGAAATCTCTAAATCCCAATCCCCCTCTACTCTTGGCAATGCTAAGCTTGCTCCAACTAGCCCAATGAATGCCTTGTTTGTCCTCCTCTGATCCCCACCAAAATCTTGAAAGTGCTCATGGCATAAGCTGGGACTGCTTGGGCTACGGCCTTGATGAGAACTTCCTTCCCACCACTGGAAAACATCTTATGGTGCCAGCCTGAAATCTTGCTTAAGAGCCTCAATTTAATGTCTGTAAAGAAGCTTGTTTTCTTTCTGCCGATCATGGACGGGAGCCCGAGATACTTCTCATGTTTGGACACCACCTTAAGGTTGAGAATATCTTTGATTGCTGAAATTTGGCCCTCTAGGATTCTGCCGCTGAACACCATAGAAGATTTTTCAAAATTAAAAATCTGACCAGAAGCATTAGCATAGCAGTCAAAAATTCTCTTCAGGTGTCTACAGTCTGATTCTGATGCTCTTAAGAAAATGAGGCTATCATCCGCGAACAGTAAGTGAGTGATTGTGACCTCTGAGCCGAACCTCAAGCCCCTGATCAATTGTTTCCCCTCTGCTTGAAACAAGAGGTTGGAGAAAACCTCCGCACACAATATGAAAAGATACGGGGAGAGGGGGCAGCCTTGACGAAGACCTCTCTCGGGATGGATAAAGCCCTTTGGACTCCCATTGATTAGCACTGAAAAAGTTGCCGTTGTGATGCAAGACATAATCAATTTCACCCACTTATCCGAAAAGCCGAGTTTAGCCATAGTTTGCTCCAAGAATAGCCATTCAACCCTGTCATACGCCTTGCTGATGTCCAATTTTAGCGCCACTAAACCATTCCTCTTTCCTTTGTTGTGTCTGATCGTATGCATGCATTCATAGCCTATGATCACATTGTCAGTGATTAGCCTATTCGGAATAAATGCACTCTGAGATGGGGCTATTATCTGAGATAGGATCGGTTTCAGTCTATTGGCAATAGTCTTAACCATTATTCTATACACAACATTGCAAAGGCTAATTGGCCGAAAGTCTGAAACTTTCCTCGATTTATTTGTCTTAGGAATAAGAGCAATAAAAGTATGATTTAGGGAATCAAAGTTACCATGCTCATTTAGAATGTGCAGACAAGTTTCTTCTACTCTTTTGGGAACCGTTTGCCAATGCTTTTGGAAGAAAGCGGTCAGGTAAATCGTCGGGGCCTGGAGCCTTGGTGGGAGGCATTTAAGACAGAGCTTCGGCAATTTCTTCGGGGCTGAAAGGCTCTTCAAGATAGGCGTTCATCTCTGAAGTGATCTTCCTTGGCACATCGTCTAAGGCTGCTTGAATTTGATTGTCAGATGGGCTGGAAGATGTGAAAAGACTTTGGAAATAATCACAGAACTCCTTTTCTACATCTTCTTGCTGCTCCATCCAATGTCCTCGGTTGTTTTCAATCCCCCAGATTTTATTTTTCCTTCTTCGGGCTGAAGCTTTTGAATGAAAAAACTTAGTGTTCTTATCTCCCTCTCGAAGCCACTCCGCTCTTGATCTTTGTCTCCAGTACACTTCTTCATCCATCAACATGTTATTAATTTGATTCTCTATTCGAGTTATCTCCGCCCCATTCGTTCTTTGATTATTGTTTTGTCTGAAGTTCTCTAGTTGTTTGATCAGCTTATCTTGCTTCCTCTGCCTATCCTTAAACTCATCTTTACTCCACAGTTTGAGCTGAGCTAAGAAGTTCTTGGCTACTCCTGAAATTGTTGCATCGGGTTCTCCTGACATTTGCCTCCAAAATCTGCCCATTCATCCCAGACAATTTGTTTACACTCTTCGTAGGGGCTCCACATATCTTCGTATAGCTCTCTATGGCATTGTTTTTTCACCCATTTTCTTGTCCTGCATCTCTCTTTAAATTCAAACACCACCGGACAGTGATCTGAGACCCAATTCACCAGGTTAATTGCTGTGGAGGATTGAAAAGAGTCGCACCAATCTTTACTACACAGAAATCTATCCAGCCGTTCTTCTATGAGGTGAAGGCCAGATCTTCTGTTTGACCAAGTAAATGGGTGCCCTTGGAACCCCATATCAACCAGATTACAAGCTTGGACTGCCTCTCTGAAGTCAGCTATCACATTCCCGTTTCTATCATTCCCTCCTATTTTCTCATGCAAATCCAGAATTTCATTGAAGTCACCAAAGCAACACCAAGGATGAGATGAGAGATTAGCTAACCTTTTTAAAAGTGTCCAAGTGTGGTGTTTTTGGGTTGTCTCTGGGTGGCCGTAGATACCCGTGCATCTCCACATTTTCCCATTTTCATTTTTGACCTTTGCATCTATATGGTGGGTGCTATAGGACATAATCTTCACATTGACATCAGAATTCCAGAACAAAACCAGACCTCCACTCAATCCATTCCTGTCTACCACAAACCGATTTTCAAAATTAAAAGTTCTACAAACATTGTTAACCTGCTGGGCTTTCATTTTTGTCTCACAGCAAAAGAAGATTTGAGGTTGTTGCAGGTGGAGAATTTTTTTGATGGCAAGACGTGTTCGAGGCTTCTCCAGACCTCGAACGTTCCAGCTTAAGATCCTCATTGGTGTCAGCGGCACTGGCCACCAGCCCCCGCCGATATATCTGCCACCATTGCCTCTGTATCCCCATCTGCTTCTTATTCCTCATCTCGTAACTTTAGCTGAAGCTTTGCATGAGGAGACCTAACTTGGTTGTAGCTGTGAGGATGCTTGATTGGGCTAGCTAGTCTTTTCCTCTTGTTTTCCGGGCTAGGCCAAATTTTCTCACTGTTGGGTCTTTTTTTGTTAGCTAATCCATTTACACTTATTTTCTCTGATATTGGTTTCCTTGCAAGCAGTTTCCACCTCCTATTTTTGGGCCTCGTTTTATCATTATTTGGCCAATCATCAACCTCCTCCTCATCTGTGTTGTTTTTCTCCAACTTCCATTTGCTTGCCGTTTTCAAAATCTTGTGAAGAATCTTTTTCCCTCCATTTTCCATTTCCCGCCTGAGGACTCTTGGCTCTAGGATAGCTGACATTTCCTTCTGTTTTTTCCTGCTCCTTGATGATGTTTTTTATCCATGCCTTGTCCCTCATTCACCCGATTTTCTGCCTCTGCAGTGCTCAGCATTAAATGTTCCTTGGTTACCCCATACTCCCTGCTTATGACCAATGGTTCTATCCCATCCCCCTGCTCCATACCCGCATTGCTTGGATATGGCCCATTTTGCTCATTTGGGTTATGCTGCACCTGGTTAGTTTTTAGAATGTCTGCTTCTGCAGGCTCTGTTCTGGTTTTGCTCTGCTCCCCATTAAATCTTTCGTTGTTTCGCTTCTACTGTAATTTTTCAATCTGTGTGTTTGCTCTCATCCATCCACCATAAGGTAGCTCCTCTTTTGGTTGGCCGTTGTATTTCAAACATTCTCTGAATTGATGGCCGAGGTGTGCACAGCAAAAGCAGAAATCTGGAAGCCTTTTGTATAGAATCGGCATTGGAATCCTGGTTGCATTTTGTTGCAAAAAGACCACTTTTTTCAAGGGCTGAGTTATATCGATGGAAATTCGGACTCGAGCAAATTGGCCTATGCATTCTCCCGTTTCATCGGTTTCAATTTCCTTCACTGTGCCAATCTTCTCCCCCAGTTTCTGTATAACTTCTTTCTCCATACACATTATGGGTAGGTTGTGGATTTGAACCCAGAAAGTTGAATGTGTAAATGGTTGATTCTTGATGTCGCCAATTCCGGATGGCTCCACTAGCACTATAAGGGCTCTATCAAAATGCCATGGACCCCCCCATTAAAACTCGTTTCTTTTCTTCTTCAGAGCCAAATTTGAAGAGGAAAATGTTATCTCCCATACTTTCAATTTTCACCTCCTTTACTGTTCGCCACGCCTGTTGCAGAGCTGCCTTTAGTCCGTCTCTATCTATTCCTCTTGCAAGTAAGATCTTTCCCACCAAGCAGTGTGCAGCAATTCGTTCCCCCTTAATTTGCATTCTACCCATAAAATTCACTATATTCTCCTCCTCTTCCTTGGAAATAACTACCTGACACTTTGTAATTAGTTCCTCCGTATCCATCTTCCACTTCACTAACCAGCAAAAGCTCAAAACAGCCCAAGAGATGGACGAAGAGAGAAGATTAAGAAAAGATTTGAGAGAAATTTGAGAGAAGATTAGAGAGAAAGGAAAAAGAATAATAAAAGAAACAGGAAACACCCAACCCGTGAGTGACTGAAATTAAGCCATTGAGGCTTCAAGACCCTTTCATTCCAACACCTTTGCAGAGGAAAAGGTACTGTAGAAGAAAGACTCCACGATGGAGTAGTATAATTTAATTAACAAACTTTACTCTTATAGGTCAGTTAACCTAGTTATTTCCTTTCTTCTTAGTCAAACATTATTTTAATTCTCATCTACTGTGCGTACTTTTCTTATCTATTTTGGTTTTCCTAAACAAATGTCATTTCTTTACTTATTTTGTGGTCATTATGGAGCGTCTATGTAAAGGTAGCATCAAATTATCTAACACGTGGAAAAAAATTTGATGACATTGTGGAATCTTTAACCGGTTCTTGAGAGTCGTTGGTAAAAAGTCTCTCTCTTTAGGAGTTTTCTCTGAAAACAAGTAAGGATGAGAGGAGTAGTAGAGCCATCATGACTCTATTGAGTCACTCTCGGATGGGTGCGTGAGTGTCTATTCTCATCGGTTTTCATTGCTGAGTTCAGTTAGATGGATCCGGAAGAGTTAATTAAAAGATGCAGAGCTATAAAGTTAAGCGAAGAGGAAGAAGAGAGAGTTGCGTTCAGAAGCAAAATGAAGGTTAAAGGAGAGAAGATGGTAGCAGGGTGCCTGATTGGGAAGGTACTACATACAAGGGGGTGAGTATTGAAGGTCTGAAAACTGCAATGTAGAGGGTATGGAAAACTTCACGGGAAGTCAAAATAGAAAGTGTAGGGGACAATGTTTTCATGTTCAAATTCGGGTCTGAAAATGACAAAAGAAGTATTATAATGGGAGGCCCGTGGCATTTTGATGGAGCCCTCATCACGCTTACAGAACCAGTGGGGATTGGGGACGTCAAAAAACAGAAATTTAGTCATGTATCATTTTGGGTCCAGATTCATGATGTACCTATTATGTGCATGTCTAAAGAGATGGCAGTGGAATTGGGAGAGGTGATTGGAAAAGTGGAAGAAGTAGATACAGATGCCACAGGAGAATGTTTTGGACGATATTTAAGAATGAGAATCTCTGTGGACATCACAAAGCCTCTGAAAAAGTTGATAGAATTAGAGCAGGAAGGGGAAGAGGAAGAAGACATTCCCATGAGAGTAATGTATGAACGACTGCCCGACTTCTGTTTCTGTTGCGGAAGACTAGGGCACCAATATAGGGAATGTGTCCATTACAAGTCACAATCAAAGAATGAACTCCCATACGGTCCATGGTTGAAGGCTATCACTATATCCGAAAGAATAAAACAGAGCAGGAGGAGAGAAAGATGGGATTCAGAACCCAGTAAAGTTCAAACAAGCTTTTCAACGCCAACAAAAGGAGAATCAAGTAAAAGCCAAACAGAAGAGAAGCAGTACAGATCCGAGGAATCAGGTGGAGGTGATAATTTGACCCGGACCCAACCAAATTCGGGTATGGTTAGGGGGAGTAAACAAATGAGAGAAATTCAGAGGGTAGGTGAGATGCAATTAATGCAAGAGGTCACAGAACATAGAGAACATGGTGATAGCTGTACGATATGCAACAGATCAGCAAATGATGGTACAGACAGAAGGGAGGTGCTCGGGAAGAACGAAATCATGGGCGGGAAAGAAAAATCGCGGGAAGAAAAAATGCAAAGTCAAAATAATAATAGAAATGACGGGATGTCAGGGAGAGTTGGAGATTTTGAGCGGGAAAGGGAGGAAATGATGGGAGTTTTGGATGAGCTGAGTTGTAAACAAAGAATTAATGGGCCACAGATACAGATGGAATCCGAAATAGAAAGCAATGAGAGTGGGCCTAACATGGAAAAAAGGCCTAGAAAAAAGAAATGGAAGTATTATGCCCGCAATGTGGTAGAAAGGAGGGGATTGCTGGAGGGGAGCAAAAAAATAAAAAGGCCATCTAGCTCAATGGAGTGGGAAAGCCCAAGGAAAAAAAAGAGCAAGCTAAATAGCCCACACAAAAGTGGAATGGTAGCACAACATCTGGAAACCAAGACAGTAGCTACTCGCTTGACTTTTGAGAATGGTGGAAGTGGAACCAGAGTGGAAATTCAGGATGTGGAAAATGAGATATCGGCGGTGGCTGGGAACCAGCACCGCCGACAGCCATGAAACTCTTAAGTTGGAACGTTCGGGGGCTGGGCACAAGCCGAACGTTCCGAGAAGCCCAGCAACTCTTGCAGGAGCACAAGCCTCAAATTTGTTTTTTCTGCGAAACAAAGATGACGATAAAACAAATGCAAGAGAGAGCAAACAAATTAAGGTTCCAGAACTGCTTTGCTGTTAGTAGAGAAGGTTTAGGGGGTGGGTTGGCCATGATGTGGACTTCCGAGATAGATGTAGAGATCAAATCGTATAGCAAACACCATGTAGATGCAATGGTTCATAACGAAGCTGGAAGTAACTGGAGGTGTACGGGGGTGTATGGGCATCCGGAATCAGACCAGAAAAGGTTCACTTGGGAGCTATTAAGGAGGTTAGCCGCTCTCTCCTCCCTACCATGGTTATGCTTTGGAGACTTCAACGAGGTCTTAAATCTAGATGAGAAGATGGGGGGTAAAGATAGAAGAGTGTGTATGGTAAATGACTTTAGAGAAGCAATAAGGGACTGTGATCTAGCTGATTTAGGGAGCACGGGCTATAGGTACACTTGGTCAAACAGGAGAGTTGGGGACCATATGATTGAAGAAAAGCTGGATAGATTTTTGGGGAACGGTAGCTGGAGAAACTCTTTCCAAGATAAGGCAGCTGTGAACATAATTTCCTGGAGCTCTGATCATAATCCTATTATGCTGGAAGTGTTGGAAAAAGGCAAGGAAGATAGAGATGCAAAGAGATCTTTCCACAGAAGCCACTACGAAGATATGTGGAGTCCTTATGAGAGGTGTAAGGAAATTATCAAAAATGAATGGGAAGAAGGGAGCTGGTGGAGCAGCAGAAATCCAGCTGAGGTGTTCAGCAAGATCTCAAAAGTCTCGTTAGCTAGGCTGAAGATTTGGAGCAGGGAGGAGTTCGGAGGTAGGAAAAGAAAGTTGGAGGCTTTAATCAACAAGCTCAATGTATTAAAAAGCAAGGGCAGCTATCTCAAAAGTGGAGAGGAAGTCAGAAGAGTAGAAAACCAGATTGACAACATCCTCCTAGATGATGAAATCTTTTGGAAGCAGCGATCGAGGGCTGATTGGCTGAGGGAGGGAGACAAGAACACAAAGTTTTTCCACTCAAAAGCTTCGGCTAGAAAGGAAAAAAATAGAATAAGGGGGCTGGAAGATGAAAATGGTAACTGGATAAAAGAGATGGAGGAGGTGGAGAAGATGTTTTGTGAGCACTTTAAAAAAATCTTCACAACGACAAAGCCTTCACAACAGCAAATGGAGGCGGCTATCTCGGACCTTGCAGTCAAGATTCAAGGAGAAATGGCAGATTATTTGGACCAGCCGTTCACAGAGGAAGACATTGCAGAAGCTCTTGCCCAAGTGTGTCCCACAAAAGCGCCTGGCCCAGATGGTCTCCCTGCAGCTTTCTTCCAGAAGCACTGGAGCTCAGTGAAGGAGGGAGTGATCACAACTTGTCTTCACATCTTGAATGAGGAAGGTAACATCACTCAATTGAATCATACTTTCATTGCTTTGATCCCAAAAGTGAGAAAGCCTAGGACAGTGAATGAATTTAGGCCAATTAGCCTTTGTAATGTTATTTATAGAATCATAGCAAAAGTAGCGGCTAATAGGCTTAAGAAGATTTTAAATGATATCATCTCCCCTTCCCAAAGTGCTTTCGTCCCCAATAGACTCATTACTGATAACATTGTTATAGGGTATGAGTGCTTGAATAAAATAATATTGAATATGAGTAAGAGACAAGGACTGGTGGCTTTGAAGTTAGATATCAGTAAAGCATATGATAGAGTGGAGTGGAGTTTTGTAAAGTGCACAATGCAAAAGATGGGTTTTCCTGTTAAATGGGTGAACTTGATCATGAATTGCATCTCTACAGCAAGCTTCTCAGTTTTGATTAATGGAGTGTCAAAGGGTGTTATCATTCCGCAAAGAGGATTAAGGCAAGGCTGCCCTCTCTCGCCTTATATCTTCATCATGTGTACATAAATTTTCTCTAATCAAATGATGCAAGCTGAAAACATGGGTCAAATACATGGGCTGAAATTTACTAGAGAGTTGTCTGTCACTCATCTGTTATTTGCGGATGATAGTCTGGTGTTTACAAAGGCATCAACCAGCGATTGCAGGAATTTGAAGACAATCCTTGATGATTATGCAGCTGCATCAGGCCAGGTTATTAACTATGACAAGTCTTCGATGTTTTTCAGCTCGGGGACAAACCAAAGTCAAATGGAGGAGATAAAAAGCATCTTTGGTCTGAATGTGGTATCGAAGCACGAGAAATACCTTAGCTTACCATCTATGGTAGGGAGAAGGAAAATCAGATTTTTCAATGACATAAAGCTCAGGGTATTGAATAAATTAGCTAGCTGGCAAAGTAAAAGCTTCTCATGTGGGGGGAAAGAAGTCCTTATAAAAGCTGTAGTGCAGGCTGTTCTAACTTACGCTATGAGTGTGTTCAAGATTCCTCAAACTCTATGTGAAGACATTGAAAAAGCCATTGCAAGATTTTGGTGGGGATCTTCTAAAGCTCATGGGAGCATCCACTGGGAAAAATGGGTAAGAATGTGCATTGCTAAAACAAGAGGGGGAATGGGGTTCAGGGACTTCTCTAGTTTCAACCAGGCCCTAATAGCCAAGCAGGGGTGGAGAATTTTACAGAATCCTGAATCCTTAATGGCGAAAATCTTGAAGGCTAGATATTTCAAACACACGGGGTTCATGGAGGCAAAGCTAGGGTCAAGACCCTCTTTTGTTTAGAGAAGCATTTTATGGGGATGACAAGTTTTGCATAAAGGAGTACGATGGAGGATAGGGAATGGGACGCAAGTGCCGGTTTTGAAGAGCAATTGGATCCAGAACATGGAGCTATCAAGAGAAATCAAACAGTCTGATTTGCAACCAAATGCTCTAGTGGCTGATTTCATTGATGGGGGAAACCAGTGGAGAGAGGACATGGTTAATCATCATTTTTCAAGTGAGGCTGCAGAAAAGATTTTGAGAACCCCCCTCCCTCGAAGTCCACAGAGTGATGTATTGATTTGGCAATTTGACAAGCATGGTAATTATTCAGTTAAAAGTGGGCATCAGGTAGCGGCGAGATTAAAGTTTCCAGACTTTCCAAGTTGTTCAGATAGATCCAAAACCCAGCGGAGAGTCATTTGGGCGGCAGACATCCCAGAGAAAATGAAAATCTTCATTTGGAGGGCTGCTCAGAACATGCTACCAACAGCAACTAACTTATGAAAGCGAACAGTGGTGAGGACTCCAGTTTGCAAGAGATGTTGCTGTAAAAGTGAAGGGGCTTTCCATGCTTTATTGGAATGTAAAGAAGCTCGAAAGGTGTGGAAGTTGACAGAATTTTATGAGGATATCAAGCGGATGGCTAATCAGGACATGTTGAGCGTGTTACAAGAGCTGGCGAACAAGAGAAAGAGGAAAGAGGTGGAGCAAATAATTGCAACTTGTTGGTCTATCTGGTTTGCAAGAAATTGCTCTGTAATAGAAGGGAAGAAGGAAGACCCAAATGTGACAGCAGCAACGGCAGAAGCTGTTGTGGAGTCATACAGACGAATCAAAGAGCCCTGTGCTCAAGGTCCAACAAATCTGAAGAATAGCAAACAAGATTGGGAGCCTCCTCCAGCTGACAAATATAAAGTGAATGTGGATGCAGCTATCCAAAGTCCTAAGTCAAAAGCAGGATTGGGGGCCGTTATAACAAACTCAAAGGGTGAGATTATAGCTGCAGCAGTGCAGAAAGTCCCGTTTAGAGGAGATGTGGCAAACATGGAGGCTGAAGCAGTGATTTTCGGAATGCAAGTGGCTGAACAAGCAAAATGTATGCCTTCAATAATTGAATCAGACTGCAAAGAGGTAGTGGATCTCACTATGAGAAACAGAAGTAGTAGAGCTGAGATATGCTGGAACATTGAGGAAATCCAAGCAAAGCTTCAGAATCACAACTGTTTCTCTATCAAACACGTTCCGAGGAAATGCAATGTAATGGCTCATTCCATGGCCAAAGTGGCTTTAGATTTTGAAAAGTCTGTAATATGGACTGATGAATTTCCAGTCCAAATCAGTATGTTACTGTCGACCTTTAATCAATAGAAATATCTATTTTCAAAAAAAAAAAAACCGGTTCTTGAGGTTATTTTTCGGAATAATTTATCCAAATAAAGCGTTCCACTGCACTGGAAATTTGAAATTTTATTCAAACATGTTCATAAACTTGGGAAGTAAGATTTACATTTTACCAAAAGAAATAATACCATTGACTGATGGGGAATAACATTGATTTGTTGTTTTCAGGCGCTCTTATTATTGTTATAAGTTCTAGCCACAGGCTATACACTTCCGAGACAGGCTATTCAAATTTATGTCACATAAGCTTATTGAAAGTTTATGAAATTTGAGGGAAAAAAAAAATAAAGGAAATAAATTTTAAAAAATTAAAAAGGAAAACAAATTTACATGTTGTGACCACAATATCACAGTGCCAAGTTAAGAGTTACAATAACTTTGGTTGATAGATTTGTGGGTTACAATAATTTTTATAACCAATTTGTTAATTAGTACAATATTTCTAAAAAATTTATATCTTTTTATTTATACAAATAATTTACACTGTTGATCGAAATTCAAATATATACATTTGTTACACTATTGATACCATAAAAAAGGGATAAATGTCCGATTATTCTCAATATTTTGACTTAGGTTTTTATTTAGTTCTCATATTTTAAAAATGCCTCAAGATATTATTACTGTTAAATATGTTTCCTACCCTTATTTTTTTCTTTCTTTTTATGATAATACACTTGCAACAATACTCTTGTCTTTTTGAGCATATTAATGAAAAGAAAAAATATTAATGTATGAAATTAGCCTTAAGAGTAACATAAAAATTTTCATTAATTTTTATATTTTTATTTTACTTTTAGGATTAATCAGAAATTAATTTTTATAAAATAACTATTAGTAAAATTAAGTTGGTTGACATTAATTTATTTATAAATAAATTATCAGTAAGATCATTGTACAGATACCAAAAACTAGTTCTTTCATTTTGATATTTATTGGTTAATGTGTTAATAAATAATTATTAGTTAATATGCTAATTAAATTTTTACAGATAAATTAATTTATATCAAAAATGCTATTATAAGGGTATTATTGTAAAATAAAAAAATTAAGGTAAAGGTATAATTTATTTAACTACAACGATGGTTTAGGTTATTTTTTAAAATATTAGGATGAAAGAAGTATATAAATCAAAATATAAAAATGAAATAAGCATTTACCCAAGAAAAAAAAAAAAACAGCGTCATAAATAGAGCCTTAACGAAAAAATTACGAAGTACGCTGAGGAGCTCTTGGGCTACAGTGGGCTTTTTTAGTGGTTAGGCCCTTGTGATCGACTGCATGGGGCTATTAAGTACTTCTAACATTGGTACGGACATGAAGCGAAAAGTTGAGGTAGAAAAATCAGAAATTGTAGGTAATTTATAATTAGAAAAGATTGTGACGAAGCAAGCAAGTCTGAAATAATAGACTAGATATTACCAGAAGAACATAAGATTTAGCATGTAGATTAGAAGATAGAAAACAATTTAAATAAGTTTTCAGTGATGCAAAATCCCATCAAGTTCACTCACTGTGGATAAAATCTCTCTTCGTATCTAGTACCTAAAACTGGATGTAGATATGGATATGGACGAATCCATCATGGAAAATTATGATATAGATAGATGGCGTCCACTGTCCAGTCCCGGCTAGACATTTGCGTCCCTAAACTTGACGCGTCCTTCTTGCTAGCCAAATCCTATCCAATAAGAAGGATGCCTGCATCGAGTATTATCATTTGATATAGTGAATGCCAATGACATGATCACTAATATCTGTGCATATTTATTTATTGGACAGCGTAAGATTTCAAAATTTCCATTGTTCTCATGTGAACACTAGTAATATCTGTGTAAAGAATGAATGATTCATATATATATATATATATATATATATATATATATATATATATAAGAAATGGAAGCAGATTTTTAATATAGCAATAAATTGTGCTCTTGTATGCAGACAATATTAATTAAACATAATCGAGGAAAGAAACAGTAGAAAAACAATCCAGTGAAAAATAATATACATCTCTCTTTCAAATTATCAATCCAACAATCACCGGAAGTTTAAATTGTTACTCTAAACTCCACACCCAGGAGCTGAAAATAAACTAAATTTTTCCACACGGCTAAAAGCTCCACCTTTTGAGGTTTAATTAACAATTTCATCAGTGCTGAACTATGTAAACTCAATTATGCTAAATTGCTGTTGCACTTTCCCATTACACAACTAAAATAATCTGATGCTGCATCTAGGTGCAAACATTTTTCTTCCCTTTTTCTTTTCAAGAAGAAACTTTAGTGAGGAATAATATAACCCTTTTTTCTAAAATGTGTGGACGGATGATGCTGAACAAAATGTCTGAACCATTACAATATTTTACGGTCTAAAACATGTAATAAATTATCAACCATTAGACAGACACTGAAAGTTAACAGATCCAAAGAATATTATGCAATAAGGAACACTAGGAAATTCCGAAAGCTTTGCATGGTGGTACTGGGTACATCTTACCAACTATTGCAAACTCATCAAAAAATATTAGTTGACATCCTTCTTTTATATATATATATAAACAATGCAAGCTCAAAACTTATCGTAAAGGCCTTCATCCCTCTTTCACTATTGCAAACTCAGCTTCATAGAGGTAGGTTCCACTTACAGAAGATGAGCAGCATAGGCAATAAAATTTTGGAGCTTTCTTACATTTGAAGCAATACTGCAATCTAAAATCAACTATTTATTGATCAGTCCGAGGACTCCCACTGATTTCTGAAGAGAATGCAAGAACATAAAGTAAATTCTAATTACTTTTTTGACCGTGAAGAAATGCAACTAAAAGGTATGAACTAGAAAGAAAAGCAAATTCCAATTACTTTTTCGACAGTTAGAACTTCATACGGAAAGTTTACAAGAAATTACACCACATACTGAACTTCATATGCTGAGGAGGAAGAAGATGTTGAACTTCATATGCGCGAGACCTACGCCTCCTACCTCTTACTATTTTCCTTTTAAACCTTCAGAACGGCAACCAGATTGTGTGTTAGGTTTCATGCATTCTGATAATGTGATGCGACACTTTCTTTTCCCCCAGTGGTTCATCTTTAAGCGAGCAACAACGCTGCCTCGGGCATGTTACATACACTAAACTACATTATGACACACTTGAAAAGAAAAAGTATATAGGTCTATTGCTTCTTCTTTACACTCAGAAATACTTAACAAACCCAAAATTTTTTTGGATCCCTAAAAATCGCCGATTGCTTTAGCTATATCAATAAATCTCTCATCATTTTTCTCTCAAGCTAATTGATTATATACATGTATATAAACCCAGGTTCCACAATAGCCTCTTCTTGCTCGTAATTTACATGCTAATTCATTACAAAATGGGTATTGTCACCTTTTTTAGTAAGTATGGCCAATTTCCTCCAAATAAATTGTCATCAATAATGTAAGCGAAGTTCGGAAGTTGTTAAGCATCAAGTGAAGAGTTTTGACGATTAAATATTTTTCTTTTCTAATGGACTAGATTTCCTGTTAATATTAGGTTTAGACTTGATGTTAATGCAATATTTTGTTAAATGATATGAACCTGTCCATAACTTCAAACTCCTTTTAAAGGGTTTTTAGTGTTATAAACTTTTATTAAAATAAAAGTCTCAGTGTATATATTAGAGTGGAAACAGTTCCACCCTATTTGAAATTGCATGAATGGCTGGCCATTGCCTATCAATCATTAAGTAATTAGCTCTTTGTCTACTTAATATTTAAATTAAATTCAATGATGCCCAACAATTTTATTATCAATTTTTTTTAATTTTTACCACCATTATTTTCAAAATTTTCTCCCCAAAAAAAAAAGGAACGGAAAGTCGGAAACTGATCCAAAGCTGTTAAAAAAGATGTAATAAATTGAAAATGATTAGAGGCAAACAGCATTGGAGGTAAGGTTAGGCTAACCGCATCATGGTTATGCCGACAACTATTTAGCAAGAATAAAAAGAACTCAGCATCTTATTAAATTAATTTTATAAACAATGTCGCAAGAATTTGATTGAATAGCTTTCAAATAATTTTTTAGCCGATCATCTTTAAATATTTCTTAATGATGGGTATGGGAATATATGATTAAAGAATAAAGGTATTTTTAAAATAAAATTAAAAATTAAAAATTTTGACACTAACTGAATAGGGATCGTGTAAGGTTAGGACATATCCAAATACATTTATTTATCTCTAGACAATTATTATTTCTTGTTTACTTTCCTTATCTATAATGGGTTTCCTAAGTAAATATTGTTTCCTTATTTATATTGGTTTCCTTATGTAGCTACTATATAAAGGTAGCGTTTATATATCATGCTAATAAGTAATTAACCTGGTCAGTCTAAGAATAAGAAAGATGGAAGCGAGATTTCAATTAGGAGTAGGGATTCGTTTTAAGCCTACGGAAGAAGAATTGATTAAATTTTGCCTCTTAAAAAGGGTCAAAGGACAAGTACTTTCACCTTGTCCTATTGCGGAATGCGAGCTCTACGGCAAAAGATCGCCATGGGAGATTTTTGAAGAAAGAGCTAATAATTCTGATAAAAGCACATGGTATTGTTTCACAAGTTTGAAGAAGGCAGGCAAGAAAAGGATTTCTAGGGTTGCCGGCAAGGGCACGTGGCACGGCGAGTCGTCCGCAAAAGAGATTGTCGATAGCAAGAAGAAGAATGTTGTAATAGGGTTCAAGAAAACTTTCGCGTTCAGGATGAAGGGAAAGAAAAGTGATTGGAACATGGACGAGTTTAGATTGGCTGATGATGAAGAAGGCAATAACTATGTGCTTTGTAAAATAAAGAAGAAGAAACCGAAAGCAGCGAAGGAAGAGGAAGTTGAAGAGATGGCCAGTGAATTAGCAACCACAAACACAATGAACAACTCTGCGGCTGAATCCCATCAAAGTTGTTCACAAATGTTTATACCACCATCAAGTATGAGTGCGTGCGATAATATCAATGTCGGAGAGCAATGTTATGGGGTGGAAAATTTGCCAAATCAAGTTGAAATAGTTAACAGTAATGGTCTACGTCCACCAATATCAGAGGCTACTGAAAAGGTTACGAATATCACAGATGATGATGATTGGTCGGCTATGCTTGAAGAGTATCTGCAGCAGGAACAATCACTAGCTAGCTACAACTAATTTACATATATATGAGTTCTTTGATTCTGTTTAATTATTTTGTTAAGTTTTTCGTTCAAAAACTATCTTAGAAATAATTTTGTAATTCCCTATAGAATTTAAAGTTACCAAGTCATAACACACCGACTAGTATGTAATATCTGTGCTGATGCAGTGACTACATAATTAGTTATCAATTAATGTTCAGACTTCAATGGCTTAAGATTTTGGTTGATCTGCAAATGCAAGTGCAACACCATCAGTACTAACACGGGCAGGCATATGACTTCAGATTTGCACAACAAAGAATGCCGCTCAAGCTTTATTAAAAGTTAGTAATTTCACATAAATATCTTTTTTTTTTTTTTTTGATGAAAAGAGGGCTCTTACAAGAGCTAAGGTATCACTAATCGGGAGTGTGCAACCCCAGATACATCTTTGATTAGTATACTAAGCATACTTGAAGGGATGGACTGAAAACAATGAAGACCTAGGGGAAAGGAAAAGCTATAAGCAGCAAGGAAATCTGCTGCTCCATTTGCTTCCCGGTAAATGTGGTGCACTTGAATCAACCAATCCCGACTAAGGAGATCTTGGATGGCTTGAATGAGTGAAAAGTATTCATTGACGGGAGGGCTTGGATTAGTGAATATATTTATTCTTTACAAATTAAAAATTTAACAAATTGATTGATTTGATAGAATTAAAAACATAATACTGTCATTGTCTCGATTTAATTTTGTATTAAAAATATAATTATACCATCAACACTGTTGTTTTAGTTTTAATTCATCATAATAAATGTAATCTAATTTATTCAATGTTTTTGTTTAATTAATGTTACCATATGAATAAAAACTTAAAACAATTAGAAAAATATGCTTGTGTAATTCCTCAGTCCACCATTGTAGTTCGCATTGGCTTTTGATCTTGTGTTTGCAGCAGTCATTCCTTTGAGGTAGATTAGAGATGGAGTTCTTTGAGGAGAACATAGATGGCAAAAAGTCCAGAGTTTCTGCCCGCAATGATATACTGGTTAACGTTTGAAGAGGTCAGCATCGTGCAAGGCTTAGAAGTTTAGAAGTTTAGTCCAGAGTCTCTATCTAGAGCATGAAGTAACTATTTTGAGGCCAATTTTGAACGAGGTGAAAAATGAAAAAATTTACTTACGTAGATGATTCAGATCTCTTCTGTGAGCTATTGCTTGGGGTGCAAGGGAACATTTTCAAAAATTCGTTAAAAAAAAATGCAAACGTCACTTGACACAAACAAGCTATAATTGTTAAGATCAACATTCCGATATTATTTCATTCAGCCCTTGGAACCAGCTGAAACAGCAAATCTAACAGAAATCCTCAACCAAACCAAACCAAACCAAACCAAACTTCTCGAGTCTCGACTTTCTCATTTTGCAAATGAATCAAAGAATAAAATCAAAATTACACTATACAGCTCTCTTGTGAATGCAACCAGCAGCTGAAAAAAATAACAAAACTGTATTATCATTAGCTTTTTCATGCAAACTATTTAATTGAAAAAAAAAAAAAAGATGAACAGAGAAATTAGTCTATTAACAAGGCCTCAGAATTGCAGAATGTCAGCAAGGCTTAACAAGCCATTCAGTCCCGAAAGATGGTAATTTTTGAAGGATATCCTCCTAGGCCAAACTTTTATAAAAGAAAACTAAAACAAACAAAAATGTATGTCTCATGGCCAGTCCCAAATGGTCAAAGCAGCAACGCCACTACCCAAGGCGATGGAATATGAGACCTGCCCAAATGGAGGAGCTCCAGTAAAGGAGGACCATCAACATAAGAGCATTTCTTTCTGACGGTTACTTTGGAATCTACAAACATTACCGGTTTGCCCCAAACAAAGTATTGGACTTCTTTCTAGAAATCCCCGTCAAAACGTTAGAACTGCAAAAGAAACAGCCTATGGATAGCTAAATCAATAACATGAACAGGAACAGCACCATCCAAAGAAGAATTAAAAAGCTAAATTCAATTGCATATAAATTGAAATTAAAAATGTAACAGAAATCAGACTTTATCCCAAGATTTATTTTATTTTATTTTATTTTATTTTTTTAATATGGAACTCAACTTTATCATAAGATACTAAGAATGCATATCACATGGCAAGGGAATATGAGACCTGCCCAGAAAGACCTTCTTTAGAGGAGGACCATCAACAACAGAGCATTTATTTGTGACAGTTAATTCAGAATCTACCAACATAGCTGGTTTGCTCCTGCTAAGTATATGATTCTTTACAGGAAGTAGAAGCCCGTTACATATCTGATAGAATTCATGATCAACCAAACTTTTGATCACTACGTCAACAAGAAACATAGCCATCATGCAATATGAAATCAGTTACAAACAATACAACAGCTAAACTAAAGCATAGTAAAGACAAAATTTTGAACTCTGTAAGATTTTGACGCACATACTGGTGGTGTTTTTCAGGATCAACCAACCAATCACATTAGGCGCTAGCCGCTGCTCAACAACAGTCCCAACAAGCACAAAATGCACCACTAGATCAACTGCAATGATGAGGGTTACAATAAACAAATTCCAATAAAAATGAAACAGCCATCTATGTAGAATTATTGACATTCAACAGTAATAAAATCACTAAACAGAGGAGTGCCCTCAGAAAATAACAAAATGAAGCTTTCATTCATCTAATTATCAGAATTAGCATGGTCAGTAATGAAACATCACCGGCAACAATCCCTACTTAAGTTGATTGGCCATTGTTTAAAATATTAACGAGAACAGGAAAAAAAATATGCAATAATCTACATCATATATAAATTTCATGCAAGGCTAAAGAAACTAATTTTTGTTAAAACCTAACACAAAGTCCCCTCAGAAAAAATCGACAACTCAGTCATGAAAAATTCAGATATACATTAGCATTGATTATGTTTGAACCATCACAGGGGAACAAAAAATAAAATCTGTATACAAACACAAAAAGGAGGAGGAACTTCGGAATCTACAAACATAAATGGTTAGCCCCAAACAAAGCATAGGACTTCTTTCTAGAAACCCCCCTCAAAAAATTAGAGCTGCCAAACAAAAAGGCAATTCCAATAAAAATAAAATAGCCATTTATCTAGAATTATTGACATTCAACAGTAGTAAAATCACTCAATTGAGGATTTCCCTCAGAAAATAACAAAACGAAGCTTTCATTCCTCTAATTATCAGAATTAGCATGGCCAATAACGAAACATCACTGGGAGCAATCCCTACTTAAGAAAATTGGCCATCGTTTAAAATATGAACAAGAACCAAAAAAAAAAACAAATAGCAACAAGATACATCATATATAAATTTCATGCAACGCCAAAGAAACTAATTTTTGTTAAAACTTAAAACAAAGTTCCCTCAGAAAAAACCCAACAACTCAGTCATGAAAAATTCAGATACATTAGCATTGATTATGGTTGAACCATCACAGGGGATAAAAAAATAAAATCTGCATACAAACACAAAAATATCCACAACCAGTTGAACAAATCAATGTCAAAGCAAACCCACTTGCTTTTTTTTTAATAAATTATTAGAAAAAAATCTTTACAAAACAGAGACGCATATTTGAAAAAAAAAACCCTTATTATATCAAATATAAATAAGAAAATTAGGCTCCCTGGCCTACAAAAGGCCTCGAAATGAGCTGGGATTGTACATTTATGACAGTAATAAATTTTTTTTTTTTTTTGAGTAAAATTACAAACCAAAAATTCATCTCGAACTCAACTTAAATCACAAATTCATTCGCTTTAGTCAAACAACGATAAAAAAATTATTATTAAAAAAATAACTGGGGGGAACGGCAAATAAAGGGATAGAGGGCGAGAGGCTGCAGAGAAGGAGACTGTGCTGTGACTTGGGAAGAGAAGGGTTTAGGGTTTAGGGTTTGATATAGGATTAGGGTTATTTGACGAGAAGATCCTAGTTTGTTTATTTCTATCTTTGACCAGAATTTTTAACATTAGTACAATTCAATCCAGCATTCTAGAATTGTCTATGGGCTGTCAACAGAAAAGGCCCGGTAGGCATGTTTTTGGTTTCAATTATGGGCTTGCCGTTGCAGATTTTGATCCAGCCCAGAGTAATTTTTTTAATCGATTTCTTAAGGATTTCAAATAAATACACTATTGTATGATGATTTTTGTAAGTGCAAATTTTGATGACTTTTACAATTAATTTGAATATTTTTCCTATGCGTTTTCATTCCAGAGCTGTTGGTAAGGGTAGATTTTTAAGCTATTTTTGAAAGATTTTTGGGTTGTATACAGAGTCTCAAAATCTCAGTAGACCCAATTTGTAAATTCATAATTCATTTGTAGATTTTAAATGACAAAACAAAAGAATGTTAAAATTAAATAATTTAATTCCTGAAAAAATAAATCTTATTTAACATTTTTAACATTCTGTCTATTTTAAAAATTAAATTTCACTTTTAGACAGGCATTATGGCATTAACTAAGAATTCTTGAGGTTTAGTTTTGGATCCCAGCACTCTGTTATCTTTAGTTTGGTAATTACCATGCGCACGACTTCAAGAGTTATGGTGATGTTCCTGAGGAACGATTATAAGAATATTTTCAATTCGCACATCGGGTGCTTACCAAAATTTTTTTTTTTTTTTTTTGGACTTCCGGAAATATATTTCATATAGCTTGGCAAGGAAATTTGAGGCACGGATGCGAGACCTGTTAGCAAAATCGAGTTACATGATACTTTTATTTTCTGATAGCGCCAACATATTGTATTTTACGTCTTTTTTTCAATTCTCTTTGTAATTAAATCTAAGCAATAAGCAAACGCTGTTTTCAAAAAGGAAAAAAGTAATAATAATAATAAACAAAAAATTCAAACGTGAAGATATTTGGCCAGATGCTGTAGATTTTATCAGCCTTTTCGAGCCATGGATTAATCATTGCAAAATTTGATCTTTTAATGAAAACTTTGATCCAATTACACAGATCAAAATTTACTAATAACTCCTCTTTGGTTGCTGCATGTCTAATTAGGGATGGTAATTGTGCCCGTAAACCCGCCCGAACCCACCTGTCAAAACCCGTCTACTGTGGATAATTTTACCGGTTGCAAACGTGTTTGGTATTATAAATCAAACCGATGCTGAGAATATAATATCCGCAGACACCCGTATAGATATCCAACCTACCTTTAAAAAAATATTTTTAATTTAATTTTATTTGAAAAAAATTTAAATCTAAAAAATATATAAAAATAATAATGCAATTATGCAAAGTGCCAAATAATCAAAGTGTTTTTGTATGATCTATTTTTCTTTAATTTAATGCATGAATTATTTTATTATTATAATTTTTTTCTTCGGATTACTATTTAAAAAGTACTATTCATTGAAAAATATTAATTTTAATCATTATTGTAGGTATCATGTTAGATGGGTGCTAATGACGGTGAATGAAATGAAGATCTTCTCTTAGAGCTTATATTCAACAATAATATGAAATGTAATCGTTATTTTTATATACTAGTTTCTACTTTTTTTCAAAATAGATTTGTGTGTTTTATACTTAAATTTGAGAATTTATGTTAGATTGATGTTGAAATTTTAATTTTTCATTTATATTGGTTAAATTTAAAATTGAGTATGTTATGTGGAATTTGAGGTCATTATTGTAAATTTATATATTCAATATTTGTGATTTTAAATGTACAAACCCGTAAAAAATCTGCCGGATACCATTACGGATTTGGTAATTATCAAAACCCGCAATGTATGGATTTTCTTAAAAAAAATTAAAATTCGTTGCAAGTTGCGGGTAGATTTAGTAATTAAAATTTTATGCGGGTCTGTTTGAGTTTGATAATAACAAACCCGCTGCAGGTGATGCCCATTGCTATCCCTATATGTCTTTTCACTTTGTTCGTAGACTTCTCCACCTGATTGACACCAGAATGGGAGAAAACTCTTTTCATCCTTAGGGTTTAATGCAATAGTCCATTTTATCCCTACTTTTTAAACAATAGCCTAAAATATCCTTCCGTTAACTCACAGTTAGTGTAAAGTCATTAACTAGTAATACATTGAGGGTAAAATAGGATTTTTTATTAAAGTGATACAAACTATATTAAAATAATATTTTTACACAATTAAAAAACACTATAAAGTATGCAAAATGCATTAACTTTTTCTTAAATGAAATCAAGGATGATATAGTTTGATATAGCAATTGAATAATTACCATAAGGAATAAATTGTAATTAGCACAATATCTTTAAATCATTGGAAGAAAAACTCAAAAATACCACTAATTTTTATGTGCTTGCATATGCTGAATATCTTCTTTATCTTCAATTCAATTCAAGTCATTTTATAGTGTAATTACAGAGTATACTTATATGAATAAGAAAATTGTGATATTTTTGGTACTTAGATCAAGGGTTTATAGGGTTTTCATGCTACCAATTAGAAAGAAATGAAAAAAAAATTGAAATAGAAGTTTTTCATTTTTTCCGATATTTCTTATTTAATGGAATTAGATAAAATTATTTTTACTTATATGTCAACTTTATTTATTTTTCTAATTTTCTCTTTGATAGAAAATCCTTTTTTACCCTTAATGAATTACTAACAAACCGTTCATTATGATGAGTTAACGGAATGATATTTTTTATTATTTAAAAAGTAAGAATGAAATGAGCTATTGTGAAAGCACTGGGATGGATGTCTTTTTACACTTCTCCAAGACATCTAAATTTCTAAAGTTTCAAATCAAACGCAACTAATTCATACCTGTGACAACGATTTGTTCTCCCCCTTTACTAGATCAATCTTTTGGTTTACGAGACTCTTGTACCAAATCTAAGACTACTTTTGGTTTGCAAGCAAGTCGTTAAATGAAAAACTCCACCTTATTCTTCGAATAATATTAGCGAATTAATGTGTCGCCTTCCACGTTGCTAGAGAAGGCGAGCTTATTGTGACGTGTTATATTTTTAAACCAAGTAAACTCGTTTTAAGTAAACCCCTTTTCATGAGTTTCTCGTGGCGCTTTGGGTAAATGCTTTCTCATGAGTTTATTGCTTTTGAGTTCTCTAATTACTTCTAAAACTTGTTCAGCATCTAAGAATCTTGTTGCGCCCTTTCTCTTTCAATTTTTTTTTTTTTTTAAATTTTCGTAGAGAGATTGCCAACTTCTCTTATTATAATCAATATTTATCATTTAATCCCTTACTGTTTTTATAACATCCAATAATTTTTTAATAGTATAAGTTTACAATAGTTTACATTTTTATTTTTATTTATTATAGATTAAATAAATTACATAAACGGAAATGAAAATAAAAAAATTAAATACTAGAAATAAGAAATATATGTTTTGATGTGAGAAAAATTAGTAATAAAATATTTTCTTGTATTTTTTTATTTTATAAGTATTTTCTTATAGTAAATATATAAGAAAAATATTATAAAATGATAAAAAAATTAATTATAAAATAAATAATAAAATATTTTATTATACTTTTTACATTTAATCTTAAAATATTATAAAATATTTATTATAAGAAAATGTTTATAAAATAAAATAGTATAAGAAAAAATTTATTATTAATTGTTTTGTTCATATCAAAACATATACTTCTTGTTTTTAATACTTAATTTTTTTATTTTAAATTCTATTTATGTGATTTATTTAATTTATAATAAATATAAATAAAAGTGTATTTAGAAATAAGTATAATATTATAAACTTATCATGTCAGTGCATTATTGGCTATCCTAAAAATAATAAAAAGATAAACAGTATATAACGATTGCAGGAATGGAAAATTGACAATTTTTCTTTTTTATATTAAATAATGCTTTCCCTTTGAATTAGTTGCACCTTTTAGTGTACGGAGGTTGTCGCACATCTGATTAATTAGTATTGCTTTCAACGAAACAATTTGATTTGGGCTGCAAAATTTTTAAAAATAAAATTAATTGGTTCAATTTATCCGTCTTTGATAGGAAATGAACTTTCCAATTTGTTATGAATGTTCAACAAAGAGGTAGGAAACTAATTTTTCAGTTTAATAGTTTAATCGAGTTCTTTTTTTTTTATTTCTACTGAATATCATTATAGGTAAATATGTTTTAATTAAATAATAATGAAATTAAATTTTTTAAAAATATTTTAGAAAATAAAAATTAGGTATAATTTTAACAAAAAATTATGGATATGTTATTCCTCTCCAAAATCATGAATATTGAATCTTCCATCACAAAAGATCTTTCCTCAATTTTATCATTTTGCAATTGAAATAAAGAATTTGATTGTCACAAAAATATAATGAGAAATTATCCACCATCCACTTACTTATTTTGCCTTTTTCCAAAATATACAAACACTTTTTGTTTCAGCGTGACACCTAAAGTTTGTCTTTTGTTGCATTAGTCCACTTTCGTCTGATTTCCATTAGTAATTTAATAGAATGTTAATGAATTGACCTTTTTACCTCTCAAAATTACAATTTAACCCAAAATAAATAGAAATTAGAGATAAATTAGTTGGATTTAAGTTTTTTCCAGCAACAGAGTAAAACACAAAGGTGGATGCTAGAAATTGGAGCAAAATAGTGTTTGTTAGTTGCTAAAATTAGAAAATTTGTATTTGTTTTTTCTCTTTCAATTGAGTTAAATAACATGAGTTTTTTTTTTCTTCTTTTTTTTTTTAATTTTCAAATCGCGTTAAGTGATGTCGCTTTACTCTTTTTTTTTTAAATTAGCATAATACAACATAATTTTAGGCATTCAAATGAAATGCTCATTTTACTCATCTGACATTAGTAACGTTCTAACAACAGTTAGACGGAAGTGGACGAGTGCAATAAAAGATAAATTTCAGGTGGCACACTGAAAAAAAAAAAGTATTTATGTATTTTTGAAAAAAGCAAAATAAGTAGGTGGACCCACATAATTTCCCAAGTAAAAATTTCAAATTAAAAATCAAATTGTTACTAAAGAGTAAAATACAAATGACAAACACCATTCTTTTCAATTTGTAAGTTTTTATTGTAATTTTCTCCAACATTTCATAGCTAAATGAATTTTAAGTTTTAGAATGAAAAATAGAGAAGAGAAGAGTAAATTTATTGAGAGGGAAAAGCTTCTATTATATCCTTTTATATATGTTACATTGTTTAAAAACACAAATATGATTTATGTGCAAATGAAAATTTCAGTTTTTGCGTTGAATAAGATATTAAGATTGAAATTAAAAGTACATGACTAACAATTGATATAATTTTAATAATAGGAAAAGAAAATGCGAGTAATTTTGTAACAATTTTTAAATACAATTTTATAACAATTAAGAAAAATTGCAAGATCATTTCAATTTAATACTTATACTGTCCATTTAACTTTGATATTGGCCCAAAATACCCTTTTTCGATGAAATTGTGTTGCAGGTTTATATTTGTTATTGGGAATATCAAATACTCATAAAAAATTTTCATGACATATTAATTCGTTACTAAATTTTTTTGATAAATTTATTTTATGACTTAATATTTTAGCTATTAATTTTTTACACCAAAACATTCGCACTGTTAAAAAATTGTTAAGATCACAAGGATATTCAACATTGAAATTATTTTCTTAGTTCTTTTCTAGTTTTTTAATTCTTTTTTTTAGATGTACAATTTGCGAGCCCTTTTTCTTTTGTTTTCTTTATATCAATTATTAGTATTTTATTATATTATAAAATAAAATAATTTTTTTTCTTTGTTTATGAATTCATTAAAAATTTTCAATTAGTGCCACTCTGTCAAAAAAACGTAGAACTCTATTTTGGAGATATTTTTATGTAATAAAATAATAATAACTGAAATTAAAAAAAAGCTCATAAATCAAATGTTTAGAGAAAAAGATAAAATCCAAAAAATAACTAAGAAAATAATTTCAACTTGAAATCCCTTCAACACTCTTGTAACTTGAGCAATTTTTCAACAATGTTAAGATTTTAGTAGTAAAATGACAACAACCGAAATATTAACTAAAATGTACCAATCAAAATTAAAAAATTCTTAGTGGATATGTCACGAAATTTTTTGTGGGTATTTAATAACAGTCAATTCACCCATGCCGCACATTATCAGACTTATTATTAGTTGATAATTTTTTTTATAGTTTTGTCCTTGATAACATCCTCTACTATTATTGTGGTTGTTTAAAATGATTAGTACAGTCCGATTCCAACTAGCAGTAGACGTAACTGGCTTCTTTTAGCCAATATCATCAATGCTATGCCAAAATTAAACACACAAACTTGTTGGAATTTATTTAGTACAGTACACCATAATACATTTAAATACTATAAAATATGCGACATAATACATGATAGTAATGAAACTCCACGAGCCATATAATAACTACACGATTCCCAGACCTATGAACACATTTCAGCTTAGCATGTCAGTATCAAGCAGAATTTCAGGAGGCAACAATTGCAAGTGAAAATAAAGACCACATGATTAATGTATGAGATGTAGTTTAATGTGGTTATGATGCATATGCATGATTCCTAAGATCAAAGACAGTTGTTTCGGGAAGCCATTAAACAATTTTCCACATTCATTCTGTAGGTTCAGTAATATGCAAAAAAATCATATCAGAAAATACTGTTCAGAGCTTTCAATTATTGATTCATGACTCAAATTACAGCAACCTAATACCAAGAGCATATATTCAAGCCATTGCAAAGCCCTACTGTGCTACAAAGAGTGAAAACCTAATCACATTTGAACACCTATACCTTAGATTTAAGAAGCACAACAAGTTTCTCAACCAGATATCATCTTCCCCAACCGATAGTGAGCAAATCAGAAGGCAGTGAAGCAGGATCTAGCTCCCAACAGTCCTTCAAAGAGTCAGGAATCTCATCACCAGTAAGCTTCCTTGCAGGAATCTGATGAGAAAACAAACGAACGTCATCCTTTTCAAGCCATCTAATGGCATGACAACCAATTTCTCGTCTCTTAAATACTGCCTTAAACCCATCAACCTTCTCAAGATAGGCCATGCTTAACCCATGCATTTCACTGTAAGTTGTTAAAAGTACTACTATGTCATAGGATCGCCTATCTCTGGCTGAAAGATTGCTTCCTTCAATGCCGAAAGCCGCCTCATTGTAAAGTGCCCAAACTGAACCTTTTGTTGGAAAAATCCTGTAAACTTCTCTTGCTGCCCTTTCACACTCAACAATGTGCGAAAATATATTCAGAGAGTCAATAGCAGTCTTCCTTGAAACCTTGAATCTCCCACAGGATACATGAAATCCCTGTTTCTCCCAACATATTAACCCTTCATCCCCATTATTCTGAAGGTCCAACCAACTTATCTTCACCTCAAAAGGATTCACTGAAACTTCTTCAATCAAACCATAATGCCTAGGCATTCCATCATCATCATCATAAATGGCCCATACTTGCCCTTTCTTAAAACTCCTCTCCATTCTGTCTCTATCAAAGTCATAAAAATCTGAGTCTTCCACAGCCATAATCTCCAAATCCTTCGTCTTTGAAGTCTTGTGCCTCTCAATCACCAAATCAACACTCTTCTTCAAAGTCTCTTGCCTCACAATTTGCAAATCCTCAGTCTTCTTCACAGTCCTCCTTTTCTTAGTTCTTAAGTCTACAATCTTCTTCGCAAGTACACTGTTCTCATTCTCTTGGTCTACAATCTTCTCCGCACCCTGCTGAACTTCAGCCTCCAAGTCCTTATTCTTTGAAGCCCCGTGTCTTTCAATCTCTTTCTCTCTTTTCTTCTCCTTTTCTCTACGCTTCTCCATTTCCTTCTCCTTCAGTTTAAACTTCAACTTCGCCTGATTCGCCCTTCTCTTAGCTTCCAACTGCATTTCTGCTAACGTCATACTTTCCTCCTGATCTTCCACAAGCTTTGGCGTGGACCTCGCCAAGACCTCCCCAACACTACTCGTCCTCCTCCTCAATCTGCCTCCTCCCCAATCACCACGACCACCACCCATTTCCTTCCTTGAATCCCCACTCTCCCCATCAACACCGCTACCGGCACTCCCTTTCATCTTCGTATCTCCATTAACGGTTTTCCTCTTCAACCCCACATTCCCCATCTTCGTCTTCAAATCAGCACCGCCCATTTTTCTACTCAATCTCCCACTCCTAAAAACTCTAACCACATTACTCTCCTTCGCCTCCACAGCCTCAAAACTCATCTTACATCCAGGGCAAACCAAAATCTGACCCAAATACTTCCTCTCAAACTGGTGCAGCAACCGACACCGCGAACACGCAGTCCAAAATGTCTCTTTCCCCGCAAACCCATCATCATTATCATCAACGGCAACCTTCTCATCCTGAATCTTAATTCTCAATCGCATATCATACTCTTTCCTCCTAACCTTATCAGACAAAACCCTAAAACCTTCACCCACTAACTTAAAAGCCTCTTCACTTCCTGAATGAGGGTTCTTATCAGGATGCAAAATCAACGCAAGTTTCTTGTACTGTTTCTTAATTGTGTTGAAATGAGAAAAGGGCTCTACCTGAAGGATTTGGTACCACTCTTTAGATTTTGAAGCAACGCGGAGGATTTTGAATGCTGTGACCATTGATGAAAGGCCTTCCAGGTTTGGGGCCAAACGCTGTGCTTTCTTCGCATGTTTTAGGGCTGATTTTAAGTTTGAGTTTTTGAATTTCGTCTCCGCGATGGCTTTGAGACGCGAAGCTTCTCGTTCTGCTTCTGGGTCTGTCTCCATTTTCACAGAGAGGGCTTGTGAATACTCTCTGTTTGCTTGCTGGCTTGCGGTTTGTTTTCTGCTTCTTCGTTTTATTTATTATTTATTTATTATTTATGTAGTTAAGAAAATTATTATTATTTAATAATGGTATCATTGATTAAAAAAAATATTTTTGGATTAAAAAAATTCATTAAGAGTGAATTTTTGGCTAGCGTTCAATTTCTGCTTTTTTTTTTTGGAAGAAATTTTCTTTTATTAAATTTATTTGACCTAAATTGATCAATTTAATTTGAATGATCATGAGAAATTGATTTTGCTCTTTTTTTTTTTTTTCCCCACCTGAGGTGTTAAGATTAAGTATAACATAGATCACTAATTGAGGGTGAATGCATTATATTATTGATTGGTTGTTACATCAAGTTTTCCAACTATTACTAGTTTTGAATCGACAAACAAACTATACCCTCGCTTGAAAGGTTCAAACCCACTAAACAATTTGCGGATATTCACACGAGTTTGGTAATATTTACACAAATTACTCGAAGGATTTGGCGATCAAACTCTGTCTGAAGATGGTGCTTTACCTTGAAATGCTAGAATCATGTTTGATATCTTCTTCCTCGAGCTCGGCGGTATCAGTAATGGCATTCCAATGATTAAATCAATATTAGCTAGAAAGACTGAATAAAAGAATTAATACAATTTTCTTTTAAATCCACTCTGATTTTTGTTAGGAGGAGAGATCCCCTGAATGCGGGCATTTGGTCACTATTTATAGACCATTTTATGCAGCTGACATTCGCCCCTGCTCGATGGGTGCCAGGCTCCCTTTTGCCTTTGCACTTGAAGGCCAATGTTTGGCTAGCCTAAGGAAACCATAGCACGCCTCCGCTACCTTTTGCGAGGCTTACTGGGGGCGGCTCAACCGTGTTTAGAATGTTAGGTAAATAATTTTAATTAGTTTTTATTAAAATTTAATATAATTATAATTATATATATATATATATATATATATATTATTTATTAAAAATTAATTCTTTAAACACTCTAAAATGTAAAACATTAAATAAAATTCTATTTTACTATTGCTAATCTATGAAATTTTAATTCAATTATAAAATTTTTGCTTATTGCTTTTCTAACTCAATTTACATCCTTTTTATTACTCCTTTTCTAGATTACATTAATTTTTCTATTCTTCTATTTTTTAAAGTTTTTCGATATAGTTTTACTTCAAAATAGATAAAACGAGCACACAATAAAAAAAAAAAGATGAATAAAAGAATATATTAAAAAGAAATAAGAACAAATAGATAACACAACTAACTAAGAGAATACTAAAAGATAAAATCTAAAATTTGAGATGAAATCATAAATTAACTTTATCTTTATATTAATTATTTGAGGATTTGAGTAATGACCAATAGTTATAGAGAATAGAGAAAACTATTAGTTTTTTTTTCTTCTTGAGTAGAAAGTAGAGGAAGTATGACTTTTTTTCCTCTCTCTTTCTTTCTCTCAAACACTAAGAACATATCGTGTCTTGATTGTTGGAGGAAAAATTTAATGGATAAGTAATAAAATGCGGAGCTTTTATAATGGTTTAAAATGAATATAAAACTTTTTAATTATAACATATTAATTCTAACAATGAAATAGATAATTCGTAGGATTGAACCTATTAATTTATTAGTTTTGTATGAATTAAAACAAATAATTACTACATTAAATAAACTTTATAAGAATTTGATAGTTTATTTAGAAAAATAAAATTACAAAATAATAATGAATTTTAAATTCACTTTCTTCTTTTATATACAAAGTAATCATCACATAGGGTATTAATACAAAACGGAACCTTACGCAACCGTGTAAGTTGCCTAGACACTTACTCCCCATAGACACTATTCCTTAACTCGTAAGTCTTGACACAAGGTTAGAATTTTAATTCTTTCATAATGATATCTCACTTGCTTTTTGATTGAGATATCATTCATGATTTACTTCATTGTTCAGTCACTTAACTTTTTAGGTTATTTTTCACACGACATGTAGTGAGAAGGGTGAAAAGATTGTGTTTCAGTTTGGTTGTTCGGATTTTGGAGTGGATAGCAATTCATTCGCTTTGAAAAATTCAACTCATTTGGGTTCAAATACTAAACCCAAACCAAACCAAACCAACGCAAAATAAATTTGGTTCGGAGGCGAAGATGACGACGATAAAATGCCTCGACTGCGGCTGTTCATTTGCGCGACTGGAAGAAGACGACAATGGAGGGAAGCCGCTAGAGTGTTGGTCGAAAGTAGTGACACCCGTTTTGGCTTGGTGGCTGGTGGCGGCGGTGGTTTTGTTTTGTAAGCTTTTGTTAGCTCACTGCTGAGTTACTGGGGTATGCTTTCGGGGGAGTGAATGGTGAACAGTAAATTCAAAACGAAGTAATGAAATATGGGTTTTCCAAAACGAACCGATCTCCATTTGAATATTAGGTTGGATTTGATAAAGAGTTAATTCAATCTGAATGCCCACTGCAATAAATAATGCGAAATTTATAATTATAATTTATACTTTACGTGGGGCAGTATGTATAACGAAAGCAGAATTTGTTCGCAATGAATTTGTGTGATAAAAAAATAATCAAATAAGAATTTTTTTTAAAGAAACTTTTTGATGCAATTGGTCCATTACATAATGGCTCTATTTAGTAAGTTTTTAATTCAAGGCCATAATAAGAATTTGCAACTACAGTTTAAAAATAAAAAATGATTTTGCTTCTTGATAATTGTTTGATAAATACTCGTATTACTGTAAATATCTCGTCGAAATTATTATATTTACCGGTAAGTACACAACATCAAAAGTCGGATGTCACAACATTTGTACGTTTGGATTTTGATTAGTCATCAAATTTTCACGCTATCAAAAGCACAATCATCATGACATTCTGTCATATTCATGGATGTCGTATATTTTGCCACGTGTATTAGGTATATCGAATAATACCCATTTGTCGTGTACATTTCAAAGTACGGTATAAGATTAAGATCCCCATCATCGACCGTCTAATTATTCTCATCACAGCAATCATGGCCATTAAAAGACAAAATTAAAAATAAGGAAAAAAATGCAAAAACAAGAGGGGTAAAACTGGGAGTTTCTGCATCTCAATGCAACAAAATAGAAGCGAAAAAATCGATTACCGTACGACGACTCACAGATTCCGATCCGTAAACCAAACCAAACAAAACCTAATTTTAATTTTTTCTCTGATCCCTTCCACTTTATCAAATTTTCGTAACATAATGTGTTAAAAAATTTTGCACAAAATTTGTTCCCCAAATTGACCTCTGTGTCTCTTCTCAATTACCCAAAATCATCAATTAGGTTTAAAGTTGTCACCTTTTTTAAGTGGATCCGGTTTCGGCTGTTATATCAATTGCAGCTTTTTTGTTAAACCGGTAATTGAAATTTATGTACGTTGATTTCGTTAATTTGTCGATTTCAGCTGTTAATTTTATGGGTTTTATTTGTATATTGTATTTAATTGTTTACTTTAAGTTAGGGTTTTGATTTAGGGAATCGCAATTTTGTTTCTTTCTGTACAAAAGAGTTGAAATTTTGTAAGTGTTAGGCATGGTATTTTCGGGTTTGTTTTATATTTATATAGAAAATAGAATATTTTAGGGTTGTTTTTGGCGATTATTGCAGCGATTTCGCAATAACGAATGTTATTTACAATTTGAAATTTTTATTTTTCACTGTTTATTTCTTACTTAGGGTGCAATTTTGATTTATTTATCTGAGGATAGTGGATAAGAAGTGGCTTTTAATATTCATGGGAGCAATGTTGCAAATTTTATTGCAGGATGGTGTGAAAATTTATTGGAAACTGGTGATATAGAGTCATGGGAGGCGGTGAGGCAGATAAGCAAGCTAAAGAGAAGGAGGCAAAGACGCCACCTGCTATTACTCTACAGGTAGTTGCTTAATTTATGGATTTTGGATTTGTTGTTGTTCTCTTTTTGTTTTGAGATATTTCTGTTGGGTTCTTTTTCATGAATTTGTTTTTATTTGTGTTGTGTGTTTTTCAGGAGCAGACTCCGACTACTAGCACTGGTGCAGTAAATCCAGACTGGTCAGGATTTCAGGTTAGATAAAAGAATTCAGTTATTTGGGTATTTTGATTTTGCTTCAAATTATTTGTTTAGTTTGTATCTAATATGGAGTGGTTGTGATTTCTTAACAGGCGTATTCTCCTATGCCTCCACATGGGTTCCTGGCCTCAAGTCCACAAGCTCACCCATACATGTGGGGAGTTCAGGTGTATATGTTTTGCATATCAATATTTTTGATTTGCTATGATAATGCTGACCATCATAGTTCATTATATGATATAATAGAATTGCATCGTTTGTGTTGTGTAGTTTGTTTGAAAGTGTAGATTGCTGTTGTGTGAGTACTTTGTTTGAATACTCTTGTAAAAAATTATAGCCTAGAGGTGCAAACAAGGTAAGCACCAGATTGGAAGTTTTGGCTTTGATCAGAAGTTGAGTCCACAGGATGCATTTGTCTGTATCTGGTAGAGCTTGGGCATGCTTACATGCCTAAGTTAGCTTTGATCTGTTATTAACACAGTATACCATGTAGAAAAAAGAATAAGGATAATATATATTGAAATATGATTAAACACTCACAAATGGAATATTATTACAAACAATGAACCAAGATTTTCCTTGAATTTGGTTGAGATATTGGCCGCTAAGAATGACAATCAAATTTATATTTGTTCTTTCCATTATATAAGTTCACCTCATTGTTAGTTATTATTTTCTTGCAGCATATTATGCCTCCTTATGGTACCCCACCACATCCATATGTTGCAATGTATCCCCATGGCGGAATATATGCTCATCCATCCATTCCACCGGTATTTTATTTTACACGATGCTTAAGTTGAAGTTTTTCGGAGCGCACTTTTTATCTTCATTTTAAGCGTCAATATGTTCGAATTGCATACAGGGATCTTACCCTTTCAGTCCGTTTGCAATGCCTTCTCCAAATGGGATTGCTGAAGTATCTGTGAGTTTCTTTTAAGGGTTTGCTAACTAACAGACATATCTTGGTCTGTATGCGCACAATAAACTCATTTTAGGTTTTCATTTAGGGAAATACTCCAGGAAGCATGGAAGCAGATGGTAAACCATCTGATGCCAAAGAAAAATTGCCAATTAAAAGATCAAAAGGAAGTTTGGGCAGCTTGAACATGATTACTGGCAAGAATAATGACCTAGGTAAAGCATCAGGAGCATCTGCTAATGGAGCCTATTCTAAAAGGTATGGTGGATGTGTAGAAAGTTACTTTATATGTTTTGGTGGCTACTCTGTAGCTAATGTGTATTAGCTCATAAGGTCTATCAGCCTCTGCCTCTGGGTTGCAAGATACATCTATCGTTTAATTTAGTTCTGTTCATTATGATGGAAAGATAAGAGACAGAAGGGTCTAGCAAATGCATTTTTTAATAATAGACCTTCATTGACACTTATCAGGTTTCCTGGCTTTTCATGCATCCAAGGTTTTTTGTCATCTTTCTTTCACAAAAACCAGATTGCCAATATAGTCCATAACAAATTTAGTTTTGTTTTCTTATCATACACCTCTTTTTTTAATTTTTTATTTTTTTGGTACTTAGTTTTTGCAAATTTTAGCTAGGTCCTGTTTGTGTATCTCACTCCTGCATTAACATAATGAATTTTAACTGTTGCGTGGAAATTTATCGGATGTTGGGATAATTCTGGACATGTAGTGCTGAGAGTGGAAGTGAAGGTACAAGTGAAGGAAGTGATGCTAACTCACAGAATGTAAGCGCATTTTTGTTCTAGTTGTTTATTATTATTCATTTATTTTCAGTTTTTGCGGATCATTTCTGTATTTTATTGGTTTTGTCAGGATAGGAACTTGCTGTTTACAACTATCTTTTGTTAAAAATCCGTTCCATGAATTTATGGCTCTTTTAAATTATTTTTGTGCTTGTAGTTGACATTAAAGTATTTAAGCTTAACCTTTTAGTTTTTCTAATTGATGCTTGATATTTTTACTATTCTCCTTTGCTTAAGTCTTAGAGAAATGGTTGCTAGTTAAGCTTAAAGAGTTTCTTTCCTCTAACAAGGAAAGTTGAAGAGGTGTTTTGGTGAATGGTCAAATGTCAAAACTAGATAAAATAGTACCCCACTAGATAGATTCATTTCTATGAAAGCTAATTTTATTCCTGCGACTGTGTTACTGAAGTAGAAAAGCCCTGAAGCCAATGCTAATTTGCAATGTAGTCACATATTGCACTCTTCAGGCCAGTGCAGCTGAACACAGACTGACCATTTTGACTGACTGTTTATGATTTATATTTTGTGGTTACTAGATATGCAGTATTTACACACTTAGATTTCAAAAGTGAAAGTATAATGCAAGATCTTAATGATAGGATCCCCTCCCCATTTCTGTCTGGAGGCAAGAAGCTGAATATAATTAACTTCTAAGGAACATGAGTGTTGTGATATTAATTCAATTCATTGTTTCTGGAAACAAGGGGTACGGAAATTTACTTAAAGTTTGCTTGTTTGAAACATCTAGGGAAGCAAGCTTTTTAGTGTACTCATCTAAGTAGATAAAAATCTGAAAACAAGAAAGTTTGTTTTTGGATTTCACTTGGAATGTTTTTCAATGCATTTCCGCTATTTGTCAATTTATTAGCAGCTTTTGCATATAATCTCAAATGTGCTTTTGGATATTAACGAAACCCAGGATATTAAATGATTGTTAACAAAACCCAAATTTTTAACTTGTATCGTGGTTTCGAAGCACTGATTTTTGTTTTGCGAACTGAACACACCCTTATAGATATGCATTGGTGTCATACTATCTGAGACATTGTAAGAATATTCTGTACCTGTATAATTTGATCTCACAGAAGGCTTTTGATATATACGTTTATGCTGAAGGGAGCCTGCAACTTGGTTTTTATGCCTGTCATTGTCATATAGGACTACCTCTGTTATATAATACTTGTTTTGAGGCTCTTTCTTCCATATATTGTGCTTTTGCTCCATCCTTCTCTTCCAGGAAAAGATAATGTTATAAATAAATGTTGAATTGTGTAGGGCTCACAGCTGAAGTCAGGAGGTGGGCGTGATTCTCTGGAAGGTTAGATAATGATTCATTTCTTGTTTCATGTAATAAATTGGTATTTAACTGTGTATTGTTGAAGAATCTTTCTGACTTGTCTACTACAGGTGAAACATCTCAAAATGGTAGCTCGGCAAATGGTCCTCAGAATGGAGGAGCAAGTACGCCTCATGCAATGGTGAATCAATCAATGGCTATTGTGCCTATGTCTGGACCGGGTGCACCTGCAGCTGTTCCTGGTCCCACAACTAACTTAAATATTGGAATGGACTACTGGGGTGCTTCTGCTGCTAATATCCCTGCAATGCGGGGAAAGGTTCCTTCTACTCCTGTTGCTGGAGGAATAGTTGCTGGTGGATCACGTGATAGTGCCCAGTCACAGCTTTGGTTACAGGTCAATATAGTTTAGTTTCACATTGCATCCATTTTCCTTATTATCATGATTTATGTTTTGTCTTTCTGTTCTGTTGTTATACATCTTAGTTCTTTGAAGAAATTTTTTATATCAATGCGGTCAGTCTGTTTTCAAGTTTACAAGAATCTGATGGACTTTAATATGTTGGGGTATATCTTGTTTTTGATGAATTTACTCAAAGTTGGTATTGATTGCTTGATATCTCCACTTTCTATATTATTTCGTTTCTTATAAATGGGAAAAGTAGGTATTTCATTTCTTGATGTCTCCTCTTTCTATCTTATTGCTTGATATCTTGTTAGTAATATACGTGGATCAAATTTGGTTTGAGATTTGAAGCTGAGTCACATTATAACCATTTGACTGAGAAAATTGACCCGCAAAAGCAAATGGATTTTAAATATTTGGAACTCAATTTGAGTTTGACAGAACATTCTAAGTTTGGGTTTGATTTTCTTTCTTTCTTCTTCTCTTTTTTTTTTTTAAGTGAATCCTAATGTTAACATGTCATATTCTCTATATCTTCTAAACTGGTATATACTTGATGTATGTACATGTAAAATACAAATATGTGCTGCATAATAAACATGATCCGGATCATTAATTGTTCAAAAATTTGGTGGGACTGAGTTTGGCTTAGATTCAATTGATTATTGAAGTTGGAATGACTGAGTGGATATGCCTATTGAGCATGTAATCAGTAAAGTAACTGATAAATCAGGTTTGATTCACTTCATTTTGTTTTCTTCTTTTGGGTTCCTTACAATTTGCTGTTTTGTTGACTGTTGGACCTTTTAATTGCCGGCCTTTCAATTCTCTCTTGCTATTTCCTTTTTATACCACCTTGTTGTAATCAATCTCAATATGTACACTCATTGTGGGTTTTTTTCTGGATTTAGGATGAAAGAGAGCTTAAAAGACAGAGAAGGAAGCAGTCCAACAGAGAGTCTGCTCGACGATCAAGATTGCGTAAGCAGGTAACAACACATCCCAATTCAAATTTTCAAAGAGCGAGTAATAATTTGTGGGTGCCTAGACTTACATGCGCTGTATGAATTTGTCGAGTCAGGCTGAATGTGATGAGCTGGCTCAGCGTGCTGATGCCTTAAAAGAGGAAAATGCCAGTCTTAGATCAGAGGTGACTCGCATCAGGAACGAGTACGAGCAACTTCTTGCTGAGAATGCCAGTCTCAAGGTATAGTTATAATCTCTGCTTCCAAATTCACGATTCATTCATACACCGCGCATAATTTCTTTCTGATACGAGTTTCCAAATTTCGGCTTTAATACAGGAGCGTCTCGGGGAAATTCCTGCCCAAGAAGATGAAAGGTCTGTTAGAAATGATCAACATTTGAGCAACGATACCCAACAAACTGGACACAGTGATCTGGTGCAGAGTGGTCATTAGGACCTTATCTGCCTCGCTTTATGCTGCTCTCTGGGAGCATAATCTAACCAATTAGACGACAGGAAAGATCTTATTCTGCATAGCGTGTAGCTTAAGTTTTTATCGACGCTGACCTTTATAGTTTTAGGATGTTGTTTCACGCATAGCATCCCCCATTCCGTTGTTCGGCCTATATATTTACAATTGGAGGCCACGGATGGTATGTGGAGTGTGTGATTTCTGGCTTACCCGTGTGTGTTCAGAAAAGAAGGTAGTAAATCAACAACGCTTTAAATGTATTTGTATTGAATATGGTTGATGCAATTGTGCCGCTGAGAGGATTAAATCAACTCTAAAATGTGCTGTACCCGTTCTGCTACTACTAATGTGATATATACTTCATTTTTTGTTCTTTACCATAATACTTGGTGGTAGAACATTTCTAATGTGGCATATTGGTGTATTACAATAAGAAATTATTCAATGTTACAATCGTTTTAAATGTATTTTTTTTTTCTTGTGACAAACGAAATTTAATTGTTGGATCGTGAGTTGGGTCATAAATATTTAATGCTTTATTTATTTTAACAGAAATTTAAATACAGGTGAGGTTCTACTGAAGTTGAAGCTGCTAGAGTTGGATTAGTATAAAAGAAATATATAATTTTCTTAAATAACGATAATTTAGGTAGTGATCTAAAAGGAAATAACTCTTTTAATAAATTAATAATTTCTTAATTTGCTTTGCAAATATTAGATACCGATTAAAAAGAAAAAAAAAATTTTGAAAAAGTGGT
Source organism: Citropsis articulata (assembly GCA_030449925.1). Taxonomy (NCBI): domain Eukaryota; kingdom Viridiplantae; phylum Streptophyta; class Magnoliopsida; order Sapindales; family Rutaceae; genus Citropsis; species Citropsis articulata. The sequence goes on along the minus strand of JASUUH010000113.1, from coordinate 1,078,384 downwards.
TTTAATTGTCTCCGATACCTAATGGGATAAATTACAAAACCAAGGTAATGATTTTCCATTTAACATGGCATTCTATAAACCTTAACAATCTGGTAGGAACATTAGCTTAGAACATCCGATTAATATTAGACAAATTTTAAATAAAATCATGTGATATAAATAGAAAATTAGAAAATCGTCTTTATATTTAATATTTTTAATTATTTTTGGCAATTGTAGGAAGGGTTTCATTATCAACGAGACACTGTTATCATAATCGGGAGAATTAAAATAAAAATAAATTTCTATGATATTTTTCACATGTCATGATAGTAGTTAAGTTCTAAATTCAACTATAATTGATATGGCATTCATCTAGTAGATGGTAAGATATTAATTTTACTAATTATGAAATTTCAATGTCATTTATATATCACAGTTAGGACTCAAATTGGGTTTTATAATTACTCGTGGGAATACTAAATGTTAATTGCTGGTTTGAGCAAACATAATTCTAAAAGCCTCTCAAAATTGTTTACATCATCATCGCTGCCTTTGGTTTCTCTAACATTAACAAGCCCAAAAAGGCAATATTTGGCATTTTTTATCTGGCCATTGTTACTTTTGTCATGCTCAAACAGACATCACTCTTAAAGGCACAACGGGATCGAATCTTCGAATATTTGATAGAGGTAATTTTTTTTTTTAAAACTTAAAATATAGTAAATACTAAGCATTCTAACGTTAATTGAGGCCCAACATATATGAGTCTGATGTGCAGAGAATTGAAAAGATGATTTCGCACTTTTAAAACTGTGCATGGGATGAAATAAAAAAGAAATCATCTTCTTGCTTTTGAATGTATCCATTCAATTTCTAGAAAGGATTATTAATCCTCAACTTTTCGAGGAATCCTTTATCAAGAAATGTGATTGATTGGTTTTTCACAATCTTTTTGACATGGGTGGTCAGAATTAAAGGGTAAGGTCCAGAATCATCTTATTTCTAAGTTATCTCATCATATTAGTTATTATTGATGACGCTGTTATAAATTTAGACTCAAATTGAGATTCATTTAAAAGTACTGTTGTTTCGTAATAATTTAAAATTTAATCTTCATGCTTGGCTACGATGTTTCAGGAGGGAGACATCAAAAATCGTGCTATTCGTCCGCCGTCAAAGGAGGCATGTATCGTTATGCTTCAATTGGGAAAAGAAAAAAAAGGAAAAAAGATATATTTCTTTGTATTTCTTTTAAAATATCCAACATATACACGTATTTATACTGCAATTTCATTTTTTTTTTCTTTAATTCATCTGCAGATTGAGATTGATTATTCACCTCCTTCTAAACAGTCGCGATTTTACGGCCTATCTAACGTACTTATACATGGATGGCAAGCATTTGCTTCCTGTCTCATCACTTGGGCCCCCTATCTCGTGCTTCTATTCTTGATCATAAGCTTCTGTAATGTGGACGAGGAGTTCGTGAAAGGCATGTGTCCTCATGGGGAGCAAAAGGTCTTCTATGTAATTGTGTTTTCGGGTTTCCTTTGGGGAATCCTCCAGTTAAGTTTCATTAGCATTCGGCTAACTTCTCGTTGTGATGACGCCGAATTGAAGCTGCTTAGAGGAGTTAACGCCGAAACCCATGAACTTGTTTTACGTAAAAAGAGATCGGAGGTAAGTTTTTGAGAGTCATGGTAAGGTACAGATTCACAATTTTACATCAATGTGAAATTTTGATTTGTTCTGTACATCGATGTTACTGCATAAGTCCGAGCATCTTTATATTCATGTTAATATTAGATGTCTCTTATTATTTTCATCAGATAAAAATAGGTGAAAGAATAGACTCGATGGATGTGCCAGTGTTCATTAAGAAGAGATGCAATGTGTGCAAATGCAATGCAAGTGGAAGAATGGTAATTTTATGTACATATGCTAGGATATAAATGTTTCAATCATAAATTCTTAACCATATTAAAGTCACAGATGGGATAAAATGCAGTGTATTTTATCTTGTAATATATTCAAATACGTGTTTTCTTATCTTGTAACTTATCTGAAACTTTAATATGACCAAAAATCTCTAATTAGAAGCTTACTCTATGTTAGTATGTAGTTATATAAGGTAATTGTAATAGTAATATACTTGTTTCAGTTGCCCAGAGAATACCAACAGACAAACGATGTGAAAGAAGCGTCAATTGATGTTATAGAGAGTGATCAAACCCATATCAATGGGCAGAATAAGCAACTTCAAGCTTCAACTAGAGATAATAAAACAGTGGAAGACGAATTGAGAGGGCTGCAATCTAAGTATAATGACTTGCAAGGTTGTTTTGATGATCTGAAATTAAAATATGATTCGTTGAGCCACATTTTGACCTGTGACAATGATATAGAAGCACCACCCATCCTCGAATAATAAAACAGGTATGAAATGTTTTGAAAACAACATTTTTTTAATCTAAAATTATCTTTCTTCTTTTATTGGTAGTTAACTAGCAGTTGATGGAGCAAAGTTTTTTAGGCATAAAATTTAAAACACTACAAGAAAAAGTGCCTATTATGACAGGCAAAAACTATCATAGTAGGAGGTAGATGACAATTTTTCATAACGTCATTATAGTCAGCGTCAAGAATTGATGACAGAATAATACCAGTCATAATATGTGATAGATATTACTAGTCACATAACTGTCATAACTTTATTTAGAGGGCAATATAATAAATTTAAATTTGGTCTTTTTTTTTTTTAATTTTGCGCGCCATATTTTGAATTTTTGGCGGAAAAATTAAATTTGGCGCGAAATGAAAATTATAATTAAATATTTTTTCAAATAAATCAAAAATTGAAATTATAATTAATAAAAAATGGGTATTTTGTTTGCACCATGAAATTATTATCATTTTAATAAAAATCCTACAATTGATTTATTAGAAATTAATATTTCACAAATTAGCTAATTAATTAGATTATTAAAATTAATATTGTAATTAAAAATTCAATGACAAAGACAATGAAATGGATAACATTGACTAATTATTCATAATTATCAGTAAACATAATTTAATCAAATACCAGTGATAGGTCCAACATAAATAGAAAAGTATTCTAACAATATAGTAACAAAATTCTAGCAACATTTACAACACCCATGAACCATGATCAGTTCAATTCCAGTAGCATATAACACCAATGAACCATTTCATTTCAATTCCAGTAGCACGAGGAAGCCAACAATAGAGTCGTTTTCTACCAACATGAAGAAAGGCAACAACATAGTTCATTTCTAGCAACATTTCTAGTAATACAAGAGGAAGCCAACAATACTGATCAGACAAGGCCAGCAGTTCCCAAACATGAAAATCCAACCTAAGAACAACCGAAATGTGTAAAATAGCATCAATATCCAAGACCTATTTTCCAAACAAAGAAAAAAACTACCCAACTCCAGTGGTACCCACCATCTTCATTGTATTCCAACATAGAAGTATAATAAGCTAGATAACTGCCCAAGTAAAATATACGTTCCTCAAATTCAAAGTCCATGACCACATTTAGATTAGAATATTAGGCAATAGAATGATAGTTAGTAAATTAATTTATTTCATCAATGAACTCACAATAACAACATAATAGGCAAGGGTTACTCACATAACAGCAAGTGCTCCAGAAAAATGGTTTGCCCACTCAATATGGACTTCATCTAATTCAGCATCGGAATATGTTGTCTTTCCGTTGAACTGTTTATGAAAAATAAAAATTATGTAGTGAAATTTTGACACAGGACATGTTCTTTTTTATGAAGTAAATTATAATCCAGGAACTCACATTGTTCATTAATAAAGTGAAGTCATTAATCAAGTCTTTCATGAATCTCATGACGTAAAATCCGCACACGACTGAACTTGCTGGTTGTTATGGGACCTATTCACAATTAGAAATTGCACAATTCATTATAATAACAATTAAGCATGGTAATATATAATTATAGTTAAGGCAATAATTCATAACTTTACAAATTTGATCATCTTATTATAATTCCATTTCTCCTTACCCTCTTGTGCTATAAACATTGTCATAAAGCTGTATACAAAAACAAATTATAACAAAGTATCTGTAAACTATGTAAAAGTAATTTTCCATTGACCATGGTAATCAAAGAAATTAAACATACACTTTAATGAGCTCTTTTAAATCATCATCAGGATCTCCCCCATAAGAATCGAGATAATAAACTTCCTTTTTCAACACATCAAAGATGACTATCACCCAATAATAACTATAATCAAAGAAAGAACATTAAGGTAGCAATTTCAATAAATTAAGGCAAGAAAGGAAATTAATACGAGTTGAAAAATATTAAAGGAGCATACTAGGGATTATAAGGCATAAAGATAAATTGTCCCTTCTTCATTTTTTTGAATCGATCACAAACTCCATGTGCCCTAAGGTCAAATGATGCAGCAGGATTACGTTCTTGGCCTAGTGAAACCAGAGCCAGACGAACGAATCCAAATGGTTTAACTCCTCTTTTCCTAAGAAGAATAGAAGCATACAACATCCTAATAAACAATAGACAAACAATGTTAAAGTCCATTAGTTGGAACTCCCATAAAAAGTCCACAAAAAACCAGAATGATTATAAATCACTTACACAATATAGACTTTGATTATGTTTACTCCTATAGCATCCATTGACAGAACCGCACTGCAGTCACGTCGCCCAATATGAGCTCTAATCCCGTCCATTTGGAAAACACTATCATCCATTAGATATGGAATCCATTCTTGGTCTGACATCTTAGCTTCACACATTGTGCCAAACAACTGCAGCAACAGAATCCTATTCCGTTGTACCCCTCCTACATGCCTTGTGTTCCTCCTTGCTGGCAAAAGCTTCACTGAAACTTTTTTGCCCTCGTCCTTGGTCTGTTTTACAGCCTCTGTATGTCATATCTCTATTATATCATTATGTTGTTCTGCTGATTCAAAGTTCAAATGTTTTTTTGTGCCTTGATGTTTAGGGTTACCATTTTTTTTCCTTGTAACAAATCATCAGGCATCTTCACTGGGATTTCAATTGGGTTCAATCTTGAACTCTTTCTTGCAATGACAGAGAGTTTTTTGGCAGGTGTATCCTTATTTTTGTGTGCTATGTCTGTCTCTTTCTTACAGTTTAGTATTGGCATGTTCCTACCTGCTGTGTTTTTAGGTGTCCTTTACTTCTTCTTTGTTGTCAAATAATCATGCTGCTACTAACATAATTGTTTAGTGCGATTGGCATAAATAATTTCTAAATACTCGAAATTTATCTTACAAAGTAGTTAATAGTATCAAAGAAAATCTAGAAATAACATATGTTGATTGATTGTAAACTTACAACAAACTAAATCCACAAACAACAGGTAAGAACAATAATTATAGCAACCCTTGTCCAACAACAAGAAGTATATACAGTTAAGTAGAAGAAGTAAAATTATGACAACCTAAATCCAGAAATAGTAATTAAAAATAGTAAACAAACTGCTTCACCTTTAACAGAGTCTATGTCATCATCTCCAACAACATTATTGTTTTCAACAGGTATGCGAGGGTAGCTGGAACTTGCTATATCTGAATGACGAGGTGTTCAGTTTATTCCGCATTTCTTCCAACTGCCGGTTAATTGATTCCCTCTATAGACGGTCTTCTCTTTCCCTTCTTTATCAGCAGGCCTTTGGAAAGTTTGAAAATACATAGACGGGGTTACAAACTTGCCCACTCCTTGCATATGACCACATCTTGGAGCTTTTCCCAAAGATTGTGCGAGAATATCATTTTTTCCAGATGACCGTATCTTCTCTTTCTTAGCTTCCATTTCCAGTTTATCCTACCACACAAATGAATTAAGTAAACTAATGTTATCAAAGTATAAGTAATGACAACTAGAATTACAGTAGTAAGCAAAAAATTTCATACGATTTTTTTAATAACTGGTTCAACATCAGGGTGGTATCCTCCATTTTTCATTTACCGAGCTCTCTTCTAAAGAACGTCCCTATCCACTTCTTCTTCAACAAGGCCTGTTTCTGAGCACTGTCAAAACGTGAATAAAAAAAAAATGTTAGTAACAATCATTATGTGCATTAAACAAACAACAGTAAAATGTAAGCAACTAACTCACAGTACATACCACTTCTTGCATTAACCCAACGTAACCTTTTCTACTTAAGCGATGATTAAATTTGTTTTGTGCCCGCTTAAGTTTATTCACACCACTAACTTTCTGGTTAAAACAACCAAACAAACAATGTATAAACACATAAGGAAAAATGTCATAAGCATTGATATATTATTAATACTTGAATTAGATACACTCACTTGAAATTTTTCAGATAGTCTTTCTTTCACAAACTTAACCCAACTTTCCTTATCAATCATGTTGTACCATGCTGGTGGCTTAAAAAGCCTTTTACGATCATTAACAAATGGTAAAACATAGTTCCTCATTAGAGTATACTTAAAGTTCCGAAATGCAACTTCGATGGCCTGTAGTACTTGCTTCCTACTTCGAGAATGAACAACGAAGTACACCTTCAAGTTTCATTTTCAAAATGTGAGAATGAGGATATATGCAATCACGAAATAAAATTTATTTCTAATTTTAGATTTTTCCAGCAACAATAAAACTAGACATATTATCTTAATTTCTTATTTTATACCTTAACAGACTCCCATAGATGCTCATTTGTATCATCTGGAACTCTACGCCAATCGTTGTATAGGATTGGAATTGATTTACGAGCCAAAACACCAGTATATGTAGCCAGCTCAATGGCTTCCTTACCAACTGGAGCACTAAGGCTGTTGTATTTAACCAGAAACTTTACATTTATTTTCTTCTTTTTGTTTTGTTCTGACCCAACAGTACCACCTCTGCTTTGCTTACTGTTCTCAGGTTCATCCTCATTACCATCTTTAAACTCATCAACATCAGGGATAGGATCAACCAGGGACGTTCCAGGATCATATCCTTTGCGGATAAGTGCCTCATGGTACTCTAATTCATCACCAACAGATCCATCATTTTGTTCATCTAAAAACTGATCGAAATGGGCATCAGATTGCTCGGGTGAAGAAATCTCAGGCACATTTTTTCCCTTATCCATGATGAGTATCACAACTGCAGAATAAAATCAAATAATGAGAATATATTATCATATGAAAACTGCCAAAAAATTAAAAATAAAACAATAACAAATCGCATAAAATACTTCTTGTATTAACCTTAACATATATCATTTTCTCCCACTCAACAAAATGCACATGCAAATAAACACAGAAACGATATTCAAGGTCCAATCCAAATTCCCTCCTTGCTGGCTCATGCATACATTTCAGCATCATCGTTAATAGAGTTTATGTTATCACCACTTGGAAATTCAATGGTCAACGAAGGGTATTCCATTGCATTTTCACTTCTTTGTATGGGTTTACCTCTTCTAGGAATTTGGCATATAACTGACCACTTCTTATCAAGCTGATCAGGTATATAAAAAACTTTGTTGGCTTGAGAAGCTAAAATAAATGGATCAGATCTATGGCCCAATCGTTGCAAGTCTACCAAAGTAAATCAGAGTCCATCCTTCATAACTCCACCTCTAGTATGTACCCAGTCACACTTCATTATTGGAATTCTAAAGATAACATAATCTAGATCCCAGACCTCCCAAATCACTCCATAGTATGTGATGTTAGAAGTGACATGATTTTTAACTTTTGAACTTGCGACTGAAATTATTTGTGCAACTAATGACACTCCACTGTATTGAGTAACTATATTTAAGTCTCAATCTCTTGTAACAAAGTGAAAACCATTTATGTCATAACTAAGATATTGGAAAACATAAGGATGAGGCCCTTGGGATAACCAACAGATTGTTTGAGTAACATCGTGCCCATTCTCTATCAACACATTTACCTATTATTAATTGACAGGAATATAATGTTAAACAAGCACAAATCGAAACTGAAACAAAAAATTAAATTAATTGTACTTTAATTCCTTCAAAACCTTATTTGTTAGCCAATCCGCAAATGTTCGGTTGTATTTATCTTGCAACCATTTCTCATTTTTTTTATGGATAGCAAAGTTGTAACCAATCCATATGCTCTCTAAAAATCAGTTACAAAGACAAAATTTTCAAGTTCCTAAACTACTAAAACCTGACATCAATAAAGCTAAAATAACACAAGTTAGATAACATCGCCTTATATAAGGCTGAACTTCCTCAGTGTTATGAAAAACATACAAGTGTGCTTGATCTAATGAAGTTCGATGAACTTCCACCATTTGTCCACCACCCATGGGCTTGTCGATTTCTAAATTCTGCACATGTCCAGGTGGAACCCCAATTGTGGGCATGTTTTCCATGTATTTTGCACAAAATTCTAATGCTTCCTCCGAATATAACTCTCCGCTATGCAACCCTCAGGACAGTTACAGTTTCAAACATAGCCTTTTAGAGTTTTCATGTATTGCTCAAAGAATACATTCATCGAAAATATACAGGGCCACATTGTTTAACTTTACTAACTAAGTGAATAGAAAGATGGACCAATATGTCAAAAAAAGAAAAGGGAAAACATTTTTCAAGCAAGCATAGAGTCTCTGCAAGGTTTTTCTCCAATTTATCTAGTGTTGTCACATCAATCACAGTCTCACACAACGAATTAAAGAACAAACAGAACCTGATGATAGCTTCTTTGACATGTTTAGGCAGCACACACCTTACGATAATTGGCAAAAGTTGTTGCATAAGAACATGACAATCATGAGACTTAAGACCCTGGAGTTTAAAGTCTATTTTTGACACAAGATTTAAAGAATATCCAGTAGGAACCTTGATACTTTTCAAAGCTACACAGAATCTTGCTTTTTCCTCGTTAGTTAAGTGTGGCAAGCAGGAGGAAGCCATGTACGATTGCTGTTTCCTTTAACTTGTGGTGCTAATTTGGGCCTAGTTTTCATTTTCAATAGATCCATCCTCGACTTCAGTCTATATTTGGACTTTCTAGGAATATGCAGCTGTGTACTGTAGATGTTCTCACACACATTCTTTTCAATGTGCATAACATCTAATTGATACCGCACAAGCAAGTGCTTCAAATACTTTAAATTATAAAATATAGATTTCTTCTTCTACCACACGAGATCATCATTATTCTCACTTTTGCGCTTTTTACTATTGCTTTTCCCCCATCTATTATCAATAGAGTCGACCAGCTAGAAAATTTCCTCCTCATTTAACAGTTTTGGAGGGGTTTCATCACACACACTATTGTCAAAGGCTTTTGTTGGAATCGAAATTCATGGCCATGAGGAAGCCAAAGCCGATGCTCGTTGTATACATTTTTTCCACTGTGTTTAAGTCTACATTTTGGTGTCTCTACACCACAATATGGGCAGGCATAATATCCTTTAACAGTACATCCCGCTAAATTTTCATATGCCAGGAAGTCATTTATTGTCCATAGTAATACAGTTCGTAAATTAAAGTACTCATTTTTATAGGCATTATATGCCTCCACCCCAACATCCCATAAAATTTGCAAATCCTCAATAAGAGGTTGCAAATACACATCAATGTCATTACCCGGTTGTTGAGGACCAGAAATCAAGAGGGACAACATTATGAATTTTCGTTTCATGCACAACCATGGTGGAAGATTATAAGTAATAAGAATTATTGGCCAGTAGCTATATGTACTACTAAGAGAGCTATGTAGATTGATTCCATCAGCTGATAGAGTTAGACCAAGGTTTCTAAGATCAGATGCAAAGATCGGCCATTTCTTATCTACTAACTTCCAAGATGGTGAGTCAGTGGGATGTCGGAGTTTACCATCTACCATCCTCTCATTTGCATGCTAAGTCAAGTCCCTAGCAATTTCTGATGACTGAAAAATGCACTTAAACCTAGGTATAGGAGGAAAATACCATAAAACTTTTACAGGAACCCCTTTCCTATATTGGCCTACAATACCATCATTTTTCTTCCATCTACATAACCCACAAGTAGGACATTCAAAAAGATCTTTATACTCTTTTTTGTAGAGTATGCAATCATTTGGGCAAGCATGACTTTTAACATATTCTAAGCCCAAAGCTGACATTGTCTTTTTGGCCTCATACATAGAGGTTGGAATTTCATTATTTTCAGGGAAAATATCTGCTAAAACACTCAACAATGCAGAAAAGCTACTGTCAGGCCACCCAAATCTACCCTTCATATTGAACAATTTCACTAAAAAAGATAACTTAGTAAATTTTATGCATCCTAGGTATAAGGGTTTCTCAGCTTGTTTTAGCAACTCTTTAAATGCCTTAGGGTCCCCACAACAACCCTTATAAGTATCATTAACCATTTCTAACTCATTATCATTATCAAACTCTATATTTTGTTGCTGAAAATGGTTTTTCTCTTTGAGGAGAAGGACTCTTGCGAATATTTTCTTCGTGCCGAAACCAATTGTCGTATTTCACATCAAAACTATACATATATAAATGATCTTTTACAATTGTAGGTGTTTTAAATAATAAATTCCCACAATCAAGGCATGGACACCTAATGACACTACTCCCTCCAGCATTTTTTATAGCAAAATTTATAAATTTCTCGACATCCTCTTCATATTCTGTTGACAGTCGATTACATTGAATCCAAGATTTATCAATTTCTGGCTTAACAATTAATGTTCCTGACATATACATAAAATAAAGAAAGAATGTACATACTTAGAATATTTGTCTAATATTACAGCACCATGTGAAATAAACACAGTTAAACCTACATGAGGCCATTCAAATTAAACACAATGTATGATAAACTTCAAAAATAAACAAAGTATCGTCATGGTCCAGAAACAAATTTAAAAATTACAAATATAGCAACCAAGAAAGCTGATAAATTGAAATTCATAGTTTTCAAAAGTTCACTCTCCTATTATACTATAAATATAATAAATAAGACAGGCTTCGCAACAAACACATTACATAGTATCATAATTATAAATTTAAAGATATGTAAGTTTTAAGCAAGTGTATAACAACTTCAAAAAGTCAAATAATAGAGGATAAGAAATGGAACTTACCAGATTAAACACAATAATCTACTGCTATATCCAATTCCAGGTACAAATCCAACAACAATATTCATTACTGAAATATATTTTAAATGATCAATTGATAGAATTCCAAAACTTAGATTCAAGAGGGCTAAAATATACCAAGAAATTACATTAATCATATGAGTAAGCTTAAGAAGAAATAATAAACTACAACCTCAAATAATATACATCAGTAGAACAAAAATATTAAGTACCCTAATACAATGCCTTCAACAAATCAATAACATTGAATTGTCATGTTTATACAGCAATCACAACTATTTATATTTGAAAGGCAAATGTTACGACTGAAGACAACAGCAGTAACAACAACAGCACCAGAAGATGCAAAATAGCTCCAACACCACATGCATAGGTAGATGACAATGAGAGGTGAGAATCATTCAATTTTTACATAACCAAATCATTTACTAAGAATCCCTGCTCAGGTTTTGTTATAGACAATTCAGGCCAATATTTAAAGAATTAGCTATCAAAACATAAAGATATATAAGTTGCAGATTATCTCTAAAATTCATACACTAACACTCATTTAACTTAACGAAGTTTTAATATTATAATTAGCTAAAAAAAAAAATCACACACAAACACACGAATATAAATCAGAATTACTTAGAATAAAAAAAAATTAACAACATTATACAATGCATGATTACAAGTCAAAATAGAACTTAAAATATTTTTGAAGACTAATTCCTAGGAAATTATTTAGTAAATTGATTATCGAAATATATGCAATACATGCAAATACATTTCATTTTTTTAGAAATTATTTACTACTTTATATAAAAGTTGAATGAATAGTCAAAATTAAATACATGCAAATGTAGCAATGACTCACTAGTGGGTGTGAAGCTTCAATTCACCGTCAAGGCTAGGGTTTCAAATTCGGCTTTCTTGTAGTCAATAAAGGTACTGTGGCTGTTGTTCTCATTCCAATTTGGGTTTCGATTAGCACTAACTTCGTCCCAGCAAAGAGAGACGGTTCAGTGACAATCGCAGCAAAGAGAGACGATTGAGTGAAACAACCAGAATGATTTTGAAACGATGGGTGTTTGGCTTGAAAAGTTTCTGAACACTTAGCAAAAATTTTACCTCTTTTCTCGCAAAAAAAGTTTCCCCCCATTACAAAACGCAACGTTTTATTAATTCACGTTTCTGGTTTTTCTCAAACACTTGCAATGTTTTAATTTAAATTTGTTACTTTAATAGAAATGACATCGTTTCAGTTTTTTTTTTAGTAATAAAAGATTTTTAAAAATTAAGTCAAACCGCGCAATTAAAGTCAACATAAAAAAATCAGTCTTTCATTCTTGATAGCCAAATAATTTATCACTAGTCTATCATAGTTTATTGTTATATGATATTTATATCACCAATATATCATGATTTGTTGATAAACGATATTTCTATCACAGATATGTCATAAGTGTATGACATAAAATATATCTATCATGATTCTATTGTTGTAGGCCTCCAGACCAAAAATCGTCACAAAGAGGACTGTCATAGTAGGTACTTTTTCTTGTAGTGAAACCAGTACTGACTGTTTACTAATTTAAAAACAAGAAAATATCAATCCTTTATCACTTTAACATTTGCTTATATATATATGTACTGACTTGGATTCTCTGGATACAGATACTAGATTGAGTATTTAAATTTGATTAATTTGTCTTAATTTTGTCTGGTTTTTAAAAAATTGTCGTGTACATAAAATACTTATAATTGATTGGATATGTGTGATGATTCTTTTATTTTGCAGGTTCAAGAATGATTCTTGGAAGTATATTCTTAAGCACAAACCACTGTCATGCTTTTGATCGCATAATAACATTTATCTGTTGGTGACATGGTGATATTTTTTATTAAGCCTGGATAAATTCAGATAGATATGCTGCCTTTTATGGTTCACATATATTAGCTTTATATATATAAATTATCTTCTGAATGATTCCTGTGGGAATATTTGGAAGACTGGCTTATATTAATTTATGCGAGGTTTTTATTTTAGAGGATAGTCCAAAGGAAAATTAATGTATGAACAAATAAAAATTTGGGAGGGTAACATGCTTTAGGGGTATAGATCTGCCTATTCAGTTGGCCTATAAAATAGGCTCAAGATATAAATATTTGTGGAGCGTAACACATTTATACAAAAGCCACCCAATCATAATAATGGATTACCAAGTTTTCATTATGGCCAATGCAATTGCAGCTTATTGTTTTGAGTGTTTCTTTGTGCGAGATAGGTTTTATAGTAGAACTACGAAATTTATAGTAAAACTACGAAAAAAAAATAATTGCTGTGTGAGATAGGTCATATAGTAGAACTATTAAAAAAGCTATAAAATAAATCAATAAATTAGAAATAGTTTTATAAATTAACAATTTCTTAATTTATGGCAAAATTAATAGATTATTAATTATTAATTAATATTTGTTAAACTAGAAAACTTTTGGCATTGAATCTTTTTTCACTAAATAAGGGAATAGAGTTGCAAACAATCCAATCCGATGGGCGACATTTTTTTTGAAGTGCAAATTAATTTATTTTACAAATGTTAGGTAGTGATATGAAAAAACAAAAAAATCAAGAAGTGGTTTTGTGGACTGTAGGCTATTCGTTTTCTTAGTGGAAGTGACGTGCAAAAGAAAAAGTATCTTATCACTTAATTAATTGTCACCTTATAAGACAAATATAATGATGATCTATTAACATGGCATTATTAGTTTCACGATCCAATTAACAGCAGATAAATTTAAATAAAATTATGGTTATAATTAGGAAATTAAAAAATCGTCTTTACATTTATTAGTTTTATCTATTCTAGGCAATAGTTGGAAGGGTTGAATTTTTAAAACAATACCTTAAAGTAGGGGTGGGCAAACCGGATTCGGGTTGTTGAGTTTGGTTTGGGTTTTCAGTTGAGTTGGAAATTGAGCGTCGGGTTGAAAATCTGCGAACAAACCAAACCAATTTAATTGATTCGGTTTAGTTCGGGTTAACAATTTGGATTGGGTTGAAATTGGGTTAAAATTTTAGTTTAGGTTAATTCGGGTTAGTTTGGGTTAGAATAATTCAATCTAAAAATTCGGTTAAAACAGTTAGAACAATTTAATTTAAAAATTCTAACAACAATCACTTAAAATCCAAAATCTCAATTCCAAACATCCTTAACAACAAATATCAACTATAAGTTATCCTTAATAATATTTCAATAATTTAAAATCTCAATTCTAAATCATCCTTAATAACAAATATCAACTACAAAATACAAATCATCCTTAATAATATTTCAATAATTTAAAATTCTCAATTCTAAATCATCATAACAATAAATATCAACTACAAATTATCCTTAATAAAATTTCAAAGTCTTTTAAAATTAACAAAACATAAAATATGTATGGTAGAAATAGAATTTAATAAAGATTCAATTACAAAACACGTTCGGGTAGGTTTAAAAATTAAAATGAATAAAATATGAATACAAAGAAATAAATATATATATTCGGTTCCGATTCGGATTCTTTCGAACGAGGAACGCCCACCCTCTGCTAAAAAAAAAAGTACCATATCAACTTGGTTCGGGGTCACATCAAGTCCAATCGCGTTGAGCAGGAATTCCGGTTCCGAGCGGGTTGGTGAGCTCCGTTCGGGTTTGTACGGTCTTTGGCAAAATGATACGAAATAATTTGGGTTGATTGTTGTTCTCATCAACTCCAGCGAACATACCCTGCTAGCAAGTACCACAATAAGCACTAAACGGCGTGTTTTGGGTGCAATATAAAATGTGACTGTTGAACACATGACACAAAATACGTGCGCAACTCACAACACACGCACTTTACCTCACCCTCTCTCTCACTCAAGCCAGAAATT
Source organism: Citropsis articulata (assembly GCA_030449925.1). Lineage (NCBI taxonomy): Eukaryota > Viridiplantae > Streptophyta > Magnoliopsida > Sapindales > Rutaceae > Citropsis > Citropsis articulata. Next base: position 1,063,337 of record JASUUH010000113.1, on the reverse strand, counting down.
TCACTAGATAATTCTCCCATTCCACTCTCTATTTTAATTGTGGATTCTCCCTCACGGTACCTCTGACTGTCGGCTCTCTCTTACGGTGTCTCATTCTCTTGGCTGTGTTAGAAAATTGAGTTGCGTCTTGGTGATTGGCTTCACTCATCGTCAGCCGCTACAATCAATTTATGGACGTAGTTTGCTTCGTTAATTGGAAATTTTGTGCTGATTATGAATTTATGAAGATTTAGCTGCCATTATATTAATTTGTGTTGACTATCTGTTAAAACTTGTGGTTGGAAATTGTAGAACGTTGTTTTGTTGTTTAATAATTGCGGATGATTATTCAAGAAAATATGATTTGCAACAGGCGTATGAGTGCAAAGGATGTTCAGCAGCAATACAATTTTTTAACTTCGATACAACAGCAAGTATGGCCTCAGGCAGGATGCAACAAACTTTTATTTATAAAAAACCAATTTATTTTTGATGTCTAGTAATATGGAGCACGAAATAAATAAGTTCACTACAATCAAAGACACAACTGGCATTATGTGTTAATTTCTATTAAGACTACTGGGCAAATGAGTTGGACGGTGAGAACGGAGGGGGAATCGACTGGTGAGATTTGTAGAGAGTGCCAATAGTGGAAAAACCCACGGTGGTGGGGGAGAGCAGACGGTCTCACAGAGAAAGAGACATGGCGGAGAGAGTACAAAGTGGTGAGATTTACATGAGAGAGGTTGTGCGTGTGTTGTGTGAGCTATATGTGTATCATGTGAGATAGGGCTACAAAGACATTTTATAGCACACCCAAAACACACCTTTCGTTACTTATTGTGGTATGAGTGTCATTTTTCTTTTTAAAAGGAATTGTGAAATTGTTAATCAACAAATTCGTGAAAACTTTGAGAAATATACATTGAGTTATGCTTACTCAGTTAAGTTACATACAAGTGTACATTGAGTTATGCTTTACTTAGCTAAGATGCATCCTAACTATTTTGTCAGAGTAAGATATATAAAAACAAGACATTGGAAAAAGGATCCCATTGTCGGCCCAATCATCCTTAATCATGTGCTTGATCGTCTACGATTCCAATGCCACCGCTTTATCGACCTCAAATGCCTCTCTATTTGAGCTCTTCAGTGTGATTTTCTTACTTGTTGACATTCTGATTGATTGATCCAACAGTCTTTCTTATTTGATTATAAATTAAATAAAATTTAATATCAATTTTAGTAGTGTGTGGCTGTTGAGCTAGGGTTAAAGCTAAGTGTATTTTAGCAGGGAGCGAAGAAGAAGAAAAAGAAGTACCATGCTTTTGTTGCTCGCTGTATTGGTTAACTTGCCTACTGTTGACTTTTTTTTTATCGTGTTTAAAAGACTTTTTTTTTAATTAGTAACCACGAAAGAGGTGGGGGGTTAGGCATGATCCTTATTTGTCATATAAATCAATATAGAAGAATTACATAAGGAAAATAACATAATCTAAAATCTTCTAAAGCAGATGTAAATACATAAAAATAAAAGAAAAGAATACATCATCAATTGAAACAATAAACCAACAATTAAATTGTCTGACATAAGGAAAAGCTTACACGTCTAAATGAAAAATACCATATAAACCCGTAGGTAGATCTTGAGCACACAAAGAACGCCGACTAACTCGGTGAGAGCAAGCTCAATTGGCCAGAAAATCAGCAGCAGATGTAGCCTCCCGAAACACATGTCTAATCAAAATGTAAGAGGAAGATAGCAAAGCACACACACAACGTAAAAAGTAAACATAATCCCAATGAGCAGAGCCCTGGGGGTGAATTCAAGAAACTACCGTGACTGAATATGATTCTACTTCAAGTACAGAGTACCCAAGTTGAGTAGCGACTTCCAACACCTCGCAAAAAGCTATAAGCTCAGCATAAAGAATCAGTTGGCAACCAAGAAAAGATCCAAAAGCAGCCAATACATCACCCTAATAATCACGAAGAATACCACCTGCTACAGCTATCTCGGGATGGCCCCTAGAGCAACCATCCACTATTAATTTTGCAACCCCAAGAGGTGGACGCATCCAAAAAACTAAATGAATTGGTCTCTTGGGTGGAATTATGATACAAAAACCCTCTGTAATCCACCTGGTGGATAATTAAATCCACAGAGAAGGTTTGCGAATCAAACCTGAAAGCATTGCGAGGTTTTCAAACTTGCCATAAAATAAAGCAAAAAAGTACTCGAATATGATTCCGAGTTGGTGCACACCGTCTCCAATAACAAAGCAAAGCATGTGGGGTTAAAAAAACCGTATCACGTATACCTAAATTTTGGAAAAAAATGAACCTAAATTAGCCTAACCCGTGGGCAATCAAGGAACAAATGATGAGAAGTCTCAGCAGCCTTACTACAAATACATTAGGAGACCATACAAAATCCTCTCAAACATAAGGCATCATCAGTAGCCAAAAAGCTATGTAACAGCCGCCAACGGAAAAAAAAGACCCCAAAAGGCTTATGCTGCCACTAGATAAGCCAAAAAACCCTCATCTCTTGGCCTAGAACAACGTACAAGCTCCCACGCTGTCCGTAAATAAAAGAGGCTGTCATGGCCAGAAGACTACCGAATTATATCAAGCTCTTTGCTAGAGATAGGCACTAATAAAATTTATGCAACGATTGATGAAATAACACATCTTGGAGCTTCCCCTAATTGCACGTTGTACCCTGCCAATAAAAAGAAACCAACACCTCAGAAGCCACTGTAGGATTGTAGGAGGCCAAAGGGCAGTAGTTCAACCAGCAATCATACCAAAAACTACACTCTCCACGACCCACTGAACCGAATATAGTCGTCTTCAAAGAGGAGAGGTGAAATTATGAACCTAAACCTGACTTAGATGTGTAGCTATACAATACTTGGAGCTCATAAAACTAGCTTATAAAGAATCTTACTCTCGAAAATGCCACTAAAGCTTATACTCAAAAGCCTGAGATAAATCTTTAAAAGATCAAATACCCAGGCCACCCTCCTCATCTAGATTAACATACAGCCGACCATTTACACTAATGAATCTTACGCTTTGACTCAAAATCACCCCATAAGAATTGATTGAAGAACCTCTCTGGGCGCTGTATTACAACTGCAAGTGGCCAAAGAATATGAAGCAGATGTAATTGCATAAAAGACAACACATGTCAAATAAACGCTAGGTTTCCACCAAAAGAAAGCAACCGATTGGCCTATCCCGAGATCTTATCCCTAATTTTTCAGATTATATCATCAAAATGAGAAATCTTGAGACGCCCTATAAAGATCGGACACCCAAGAAAAGTGAAAGCTACGTCGCTGAAAGCTGATGACTTTTAGCTTGACTAATCGATTGTCCCGAAATCGCCTCATAACGATGTAAAAAATTTATAATCTGCTGAAGACTCAATCAAGTCCCATTTAAAAATAATAATAATATCATTTGTAAAGCTCAAATAGGAGATAGAGATAGACGTGACAAAACAAAATCGCACAGAAAGATACTGAGCGTATATACGGTCCAAACCTCGAGATAGAAATTCAGCAACAATGATAAATAAACATGGGGAGAGAGAATCACCCTACTTGAGACTTCTCTTAGACTGGAAAAAACCATATTTGATTCCATTCACTAGAATTGAAAAATAAGGACCAAAGATGGCTCGTCGAATTAAGAAAATCCACCGCTTTGAAAACCCAAAACACCACAACATCTGAATAATGAAAGACCATGACATCCTATCATAAGCCTTTGTCATGTCAAGCTTTAACATTATATTATTTCCCTACCTATGGTGGTTAAGATCATAGACCACCTCCTGAACCAAAAGCACATTATCGTGTATTACTTTACCAGAGACAAAAGCAGTCTAAGAAAGAGAAATAAGACAAGGCAATGGAGGGGCCAATCTCAACACAAACAGTTTGGTCAGAACCTTGTTACTTATATTACATAAATTGATTGGTCTAAAATCTACTCAAAATGATGGGGACAACTTCTTAAGAAGAAGAGTCAATAATGTACTCTGAAAACCCTTAGGCATAGTCAAACCTCTGAAGTAGTGAAGAACAACCTCCAATGAACCATTGCTAATAATATCCCAACATTACTGATAAAATTTACTACAGAACCCATCAGGACCCGAAGCACTGTCAGGATCAATAGAGAAAACCACCTGCCTAACCTCATCCATATATCTAGCTTTCTACATAAATTCACATAATCCTCTACAGTCACCAGAGACAGAATAAAATCAAAGTCTGAATGCTGAAACTAACTAATATCACCTGTCAATAATCCTTGAAAATAGTTAACTACAGAAGCAGTAACGGTTCACAGCTCATAAATTTATTTAGAAAAAGCATTTTAAATTTGATGGACATGAAAAAGTTTACGTTTCTTTTGAATCATCGCATAGAAAAAAAATGAGTATTAGCATCCCTTTCCTGGACGCAACAAACACTAGGTTGCTGACATAAAAAACTCTTATCACAAAGAAAAGCGTGCTACAATTGGGCTCTAGCCTCTAAAAAAATAGCTCTATCCGCAGTAGAACCAGAAAGATCATATTGCCTTTCTTTCTGAGCAACGTCCTCCTTCGCCTCCTTGACCCGATCAAAGATATTACCGAATACATCCTTATTCTAAATTTTCAAACAGACATTCAATCTGACAAGTTTCTGCTAAAAAGCTCTCATCCCAGAACTAAATACTGGAATAGTCCAAGACTGCCTGACAACATCCAAAAAGTCAGGATGTTTAATCCAAATATGTAGAAACTTAAACCTAGAAGGCCCTTTGGCTATATTCCTATCTCAAGATAAAAGCAAAGGAGAGTGGTTCAAAGCTGTATGATTTAGGCACGTAACCCGAAAAAAAGAGAAAAAATTAGACCATTGGGCATTGCTAACTACCCTGTCCAGCGGTCTCCAAGTGTGACCATTAGTCCAAGCGAATGTACTACCAACAAACCTTGCATCCTCTATGCTATAATCTAATAAAACTAAATTAAAAGCGTCAATTGCCATCTAAAGTTAGGCACGCCCAAAAAAAATCTTCGATGCTGACTACACAACATTAAAATCCCCCCCCCCTCTGCGTAATCCAATGACAATCATGACGATCAGCAAACGCCATGAGAGCTTTTCACAAATTCTCTTGCACAGACATAAAACAACTAGTATATTCGTAAAAGATAAAAAGAAGTTCAGGAAATAGAGAATGACTAACCCGATAATGAATCACCTGGCCCATATCCTCAAGGAGCTCCACAGAGAATGGCACAGATCAAAATACCCAAATCTTCCCAGACTGAGAAGACAAAGTATGATCAATTCCAAGACGAACCCGAGTAGCCTCCAATCTATCAGCTGAAATAAAAGGCTCTAAAATATAGATTAGAGATAATTGATGCAACCAAATTAACTTTCTCAGCATACGGACCGCGAAGGCCTTATTGACGCCTCGTATATTCCAAATCATAGAGTTAACCATTGGAAAGGAGAATACATGGAAGGTGGGCTACGCTTCTAATTTTTACGAGATTTTTGGCCACTTACAGGCGAGAATTCTATGACACGGGTATCCTCAGGATTTGTTAAAAATCAACCCTCATCATCACCATGCTCTTCATGACCAACGTCTATATCCGAATGGGAAACAACAATCTTGTTCTTATCACCAATATTTATTACTTGATTATCTGTGCAATGGTCATTCAAACCCGCTTGTAACTGAGTGGAGTCATCGATGGGTATTGGATTGATGATCAGAGCATCTAAAATATCATAAGTCATTAATAATTGTGGTAAGTTGAGACAGGTTATCTTGATGAAGAAAGAGGAGGCTGAAGAGAAGATTCCAAATATTATCCCTCTATTGGAGGAGGCTGAAAACTAGGCTCTGGAAGCCGATTATCAACAACAATGACATACTGATCATAACCACTCACCTTAGGTTGGATTTTCCTTTCTCTAGGCTGTCGACCATGAGATTCCCCCTATTGGGGTTTGCGAAGTCCGGAGTAGTAATATAACAAGCATTAAAAGCATGACCTAGATTCTTACACGAAGCATGAGCTAGATGCTTACACGAAGCACAATAAGAAGGTACCTGATCAAAAATCACTTCTTGCCAAAACCCAAAATCACCCTCACCAATCCATACTCGTGAAATAAAGGACACGAGACATCATATTCAATCAGCACATGAGCAACAGATGGTCGATTAATAGATGTCGTAGCATGATCAACTTGTATAGGTTTGCAAATAGCTGAAGCTATCAAAAATATAGTTGGTTTACAGTTAATAAAGTGAATAGGCAAATAGGGAAAGAATACCCATACTGGCACAACAGGGGACTCCTTAGAGCACCGAAAATCTGTAGTCTATTTAAAAATCTGCATACTCCTACCATTAACATACCATGTCTGCCGAATTTATATTCGGGAATAATCTTCCTCCAATTCAAGCTTGATTAACACGTCTGTTGTCTAATAAAAATATTGGGGATGCCCTTTTAATCCAAGAGAGACAAAAGATTTTCTGATAACATCCATAAGAGGCCGCCCAAAAGAGAACTTACTAAATAGAGATAGTCTGAAAGGTTCGACCATAGCCTGCACCTCCTCAGTTGAGAAATGGACAACAGGCTCTCCCCGTGCCAATATGACCGATTTTACTAAAAGTAAAGATGTTTTGTAACCAGCAATTGCATCAATGAAAGACTTTTAAGGTCGTAGTGAAGCATTTGGATTGAGTATAGTTGCAGGATTAGTAACATTTGCTTAAGAGATTTTGACAGGTGGGTGAGCATTACGACTCTTGAGGATTAGAGGGAGAATTATCACGATTTTGGGTTTGGGTTTGATGGATTGGTTTAGATGACATTATTGAGATGGGTTGTTGATTACGGTTTTGGGCTTGGAAATTTGTTGGGCTCGGGTTGGGGTAGATGGGGCCGGGTCCAAGTTAGAGTTTTGGGACTTTTGCAGTTGGTTAAATGGGTTTGACGGTGACAGCTGCTTCTCCAGGATTGTGGCTATGTTATTCATGATTGAAGGTGTGTTTGGGTGGATTTGGGTTGTAGATGATGACGGTGAAGGTCATGGCGCCGATAGCGGCGACAAAAGGGATGGCAGCAAGGTTGGAGTAGCTACCAATAGGGATGGCAGCAAGGTTGGAGTAGCTACCAATACAACTTGAATTTTCAGGAATTGGAGCTGTCATGGTTTTGGACTGCTAATGACCATGGGGCTGTTCACGGGCATCTTGAGAAGGTTCCCGAAGGCTAGGTTGATCGCGAAAACCTGTCGGAGCAGATATGGTGGCAGATTGAGAGCTCGAAGGCAGACTCATTTTGTTATTATCAATCAATCCAGTGGCGTGTGACTTAGGGAATGACAGAATGGTGTTGGTGAAAACTTGAGATGAGAGCAGCGGCAGTTTCGCAGTGACTGCGGTGGTTAAAGAGGATGCAGCGGTGGCCGATCTGTTTGGATGCAAAAACCGTGAGTTGGGGTTGTTTTCTGACTGCGCTGGTGATGTTTTTGTTGACAGGGCTTTATCAGGATGAGTACGGGATGGTGGCGGAGGGTTGAAAATGATTTCAGATGCAGCCAAAGTGGTGGCAACTGCGGCAGGTTTGATGGATGAAGAAAACCGATAGTTTGTTTTGCTGTTTTGGGTTTGGTGGGTCTGAGTTTGAGTCTGCCGGATAGAGAATTGGTCACTGGCAAGTTGGGGAGGTTCCGGCGGCAGTTGATCATCACACCAGCCGCCAATGAAGCCATAGCGGCTGGTCAAATGTTCGGTTAATCGTGGCGGTTCATCATCCCGCCAGCTTCTTATATGAAAAGTCAAAACCCATAGCTTTTTTTTTTAAAAAAAAAAATTTAATCTAAAACCAATTTTGTATGAAATTAATTTTTATATTAAATGACTTCTAAAAAGAGAGGTATTTTATAATACCTCTTTTTAAGAGTTTAGGGTAAATGTTTGCTTAGATTCCGTTTGGTATTAAATTTGTTTTTTGTTGCCCAAGTGAAATGATAATTTTAGTCTTATAATATCAACAAATTTATAATAATATGGAGACAAAAGTGGATAAATATAAAAAAATATAATTTTATAAAAGAATCAATAAAAAAGAAAAAAAGATATTTTTTTTTTGAAAAAGCACAAAAAAAAAATGGCTGGTGAATAATTACACTTTTATTAATATTCTCCAATACTTAATGGGATAAGTTACAAAACAGTATTTATGATTATCTATTTAATTAACATGGCATTCTATAAACCTTATCAACCTGGTAGGATAATTAGTTTACAACATCCGATTAATATTAGATAAATTTAAAATGAAATCAAGTGATATATAAAGAAAATTAGAAAATTATCTTTATATTTATTATTTTTAATTATTCATGGCCGTAGTTGGTAGTGTTGCATTTTTAAAAGGAATTACGATCAAGACATTGTTGTCACAATTGGAAGAATTAATGCTAATTTATGTGGCATTCATCTATCCGATAATAGGATATTAATCTGACTAAATTTTAGTGTGTGATATATGAATGACATGTAGAACAATTAGGACTCTAGCTAATTGGGTTCTATAACAACTCATAGAATTCTAAATGTTAATTATTTGTTCGAGTAAACAGAATTCTAAAAGCCTCTCAAAATTGTTTACATTATCATCGCTGCCATTCCTTACTGCCAGGGGCGAAGCCAGAAAAAAAATTTTTGGGTGGGCTAAATTTTTTTTCCAAGTCCAAATGTTATCCCAACTATAAATATAAAGCTTAATGAAAAATTCATTAATATATAAGAAAATACATCAAAATCAAGAAATAATTCAATTACAATCAATTATTATTTCAGCTGTGCCTTGCGATACTTTCGAAAATTAAATTAATCTATTATCGAATCTGAATCGATAGTGTCTACAAATTCTCTTTCAATGTAGATAATCATACAATCTGATAAAACCTCATTCTCCATCTTATTTCCAAGTGGTGTTATGATAAGCTTCATAGCTGAAAATGCTCGTTCAGTCGTTGCAGTCGAAACAGGAAGAGTCAACATTAAACGACTCAATCTGCTTATCAAAAGTAAATTTGAGACTTTCTTGTCTCAACTAATTTTTGACATAATTCAGAAAGTGAAGAAATACATTGAAACTCAACAAGACGAAGTACATCAGTCTGAAAACATTCTAACTCTCTTCTCAAAGCAAGTATCTCAAATTGAGTAAAATCTCGATGATAAAATCTCTCTACAAGATTACAAATGTCATCAACATTAAATGATTTGAAAGAATCAACAGGATTCAAAGCAGAGCTCAGAGTAAGAAGTTCCATCGTTTGATCAGTAAATCTACTATTTAACTCCATCAATTAAAAATCTATTACAGCATTAAACAAATCAATTCGATAATAATGCTCTACTATAACATAATCTCTCTGCTGACAAGAACGCATCGTACCTTTCATATGGCGATCATTCATTCCAGGCACATCAATATGATGACTTTCACAAAATGATATCACACTCTTAATAAAAGTATCCGAACCATTCTTCCTTAAGCTTTGAAGAAGTGATTTTGTAGATGATATTAAATGTATAGCTTCCCTTTGTATGTCATTATTCGATCCATTGCAAATCATTTTTTCAAGATACTCATGAACAGCACCAAACATACTGATCAACCTACTGACCGAAGTAATATTTTCACTTTGAGCTTCAACTCTTCGAGACTTGGACGTGGGTTGCTCATCTAATTTAGGATCATCAACATCACATGGAACCTCACTTGATGATTGACCACCATCTTTTTCCTTAAAAAATGCAAGAAGAGTTTTTCTAGGTTTTAATGATTGATTGTTTGACATTAATTAACGCCTAAAAAATAAAGAAGTAAAAATATAAGAGCAATTAAAAAAAATCACTGATAAATTTAATTAACAAATTAATAAAAGCATAGACCATTAGTTCCTACTTCATCAATCATCACAATAACACATTGACACAATTCAAAAGCTAAACAATAAATTTAATTGACAAATTATTGGTTAACATTATATTTGGAGTGAATTTATAGTCTCCATTTGATTTAACAATAATTTAATTTTATACAATCAATTTTTCTAATTTCTAATCAAGTATATAATTATTCTAACTGAGATAATTTAATTTTTACTACCTCACAGTTTATAAATATATTGTAAGTGATTAAACTAAAAAATAAATTTTCTTACTAGAACAAGACGTAGAATTGAAGTATGAAGAAGACGAAAAATTAAAGAAAGGCGAAGAAAACAAGGGAAGCACGTTCTGGACTCTTGAACTTTGAAAAAGGAATTTTTTTAAATTTATTTGAGCATTTTTATTCCACAAGTGGGATCCCCTTTTTCTTAATTTATTATACAAAGGGGCGGTTTATTCCACAAATGGAATCCTCTTTTTTTTTTTTAAATTTATTATGTAAATGAGTAGAATGATAATATTGTAAATGATGAAGTGGTTATAATTGTAAATAAAAATATAAATAATGATAGTTTTGTAAATTAGATATATGGTGTTTTTGTAAATTTTTTAAAATTTTGGACGGGCTGTAGCCCACCCCAGCCCACACTTCGCCACTGCTTAATGCCATGGATTGCAGAGATGAGTTGACCAAATCGTCTCTTCTTTCCATGAAGAACCTTAAAGATGATGAGCTAGAGCATGAGTATGAGCAGCCGCTCCTTTGCGCGAAGCTTTATCTTGACAAGTGTGAATCCAATATTTTGGTACGTATAATGCTGACGAAAACAACTGTATATAAGTCCATTTTATCAAGTTCATCCAATTAACAAGGTAAAACAGGCTTGCTGTACAATTGCCCATGTCGATATTCTGATAATTGTTTTTGTGCGCGTTCTGTCAGCCTTTAGTTTCTTTAACATTATTCTTTCAGTCATTTGAATTCGTTCTACTAAATTTATTATTTACATTGACCCTTTCGCTTCTACAGATCTTTGTAATTGTTGCTCAAACGACTTTCTTTGCTTTCCATACTGTTTATTTCTTACACGAATCCATTAGTATCATTATGCCCAAAAAGGTTATATTTCAAACAGACATCACTCTTAAAGGCACAGCGGGATAGAATCTACAAATATTTGATAGAGGTAATTTCTTCTATTTTCTTTTTCACTTATAATAGAGTAATACTAAGTATCCTAACGTTAATTGAGACCCAATATGAGTCTGATGTGCAGAGAATTGGAAAGATGATTTCTCACTTTTTTAAAACTGTGCATGAGGCCTTCTGGCACGATTCCTAAATGATAAAATAAAGGAGAAATGATCTTTTTGCTTTTCTATTTATCCATTCAACCTCTAGAAAGGATTACTAATCCTCAACTTTTCAAGGAATCCTTTATCAAGAATTGTGAATTATTGATTTTTCACATCTTTTTGCATTGTGGTCGGAATTAAGGAGTAAGAAATAGAACCATATTGAGCATAATGATGCTGTTATAAATTTAGGCATTCAAGACAGCATGCATATGGGGAGGTAGTTGCAGCTGCAGCTCAAAGAACTTTGTTCCAAATCAGCAGCACTCATATGGAAGCTGAAGCTGTAAACTTAGGCATAAAGATTGGTCGGAGTGAAGGTTATTCTCCACTGGTCATAGAATCGGATTCGAAAGAAGTGGTAGATTTAGTTTTGAGCAGGAAAGGCAGCATAACAGAGACCTCTTGGATAATTGCAGACATTCAAGACAGCATGCAAAGATTGAGCCAATTTGCAATTAATCATATACCGAGAGAATGTAATGCTTTAGCCCATTCTTTAGCTAAGAAAGCTTTAGAATTTGAAAACCCTGTAATCTGGATGGGATCTTTCCCACCTCAAATCATGTTGTTATTCTCTTCTCTCAATTAATGAAAGCTATACTTTCATCTCAAAAAAAAAAAAAAAAAATTTAGACTCAAATTGAGATTCATTTAAAAGTACAGATGTTTCATAATAATTTAAAATTTAATCTTCATGCTTTGCTACAATGTTTCAGGAGGGTGACATCAAAAATCGTGCTATTCGTCCGCCGTCAAGGGAGGCATGTATCTTTATGCTTCAATTGAATAAAAAAGGGGGAAAAGAAGAAAAAACTATATATTAAAAAACTATAAATTTCTTTGTATTTCTCTTAAAATATCCAACATATATACTTATTTATACTGCAATTTCAATTCTTTTCCCTTTAATTCATCTGCTGATTGAGATTGATTATTCACCTCCTTCTAAACAGTCATGTTATTGCGGCCTATCTTACATATTGGTACATGGATGGCAAGCTTTTGCTTCCTTCCTGTCTTATCACTTGGGCCCAGCACCTGGTGTTTCTACTCTTGATCATAAGCGTTTTATGTTCTTTGTGTTTGCGGGTTTTTTTTTGGGAATCATCCAATTAAATTTCACTAGCATTCAGTTAACTTCTCGTTGTGATGAGGCTGAATTGAAGCTGCTTAGAAACGTTAACAGCAAAACCCATGAACTTGTTTTGCGTAAAAAGAGATCGGAGGTAAGTTTTTGTGGGTCGTGCTCATGTGCAGATTCACAATTTTACATCGATGTGAAAATTTCGATTTGTTCTTTACATCGATGTAACAACATAAGTCGACACATCTTTATGTCAGTCTGGCAATTCATGGTAATATTAGATGTCTCTCTCTCTTTTTTTTTTTTAATCAGATAAATAAAGATGAGAAAATAGATTCGATGGATGTACTTGTGTTTATGGAGAAGAGACGCGATTTGTGGAAATACAATGCAAGTCGAAGCAAGGTAATTATATGCATAAAAATTAGTATATAAATGTTCTAATCAATGGTTACTGACATATTAAAATCAGGGATGAGATAAAAAATAAAAAACATAAACTTCAGTGTAATGTATTTTATTCTCTAACTACTATATTGAAATAATGATCTTTTGTCTCTTTTAACTTATTCCTAATTTTTATATAATCAGAGATACCTGATTAGAAGCTTATTCTATGTTAATAATAATAATATTATTGTTAGAGAATATATCTTCTTTGTTGTACACTTGTTTCAGTTGTTCAGTGAATATCAACTGACAAACAATGTGAAAGAGGCATCAATTGATGTCACAGGGAGTGATCAAACCCATGTCAATGGGCGGAATATGCAATTTGAAGCTTCAACTCAAATTAATAAAACTGTAGAAAAAGAATTAAGAGTGCTGCAATCTAAGTATAATGACTTGCAAGCTTGTTTTGATAATCTGAAAATGAAATATGAGTCGTTGCATCACATTTTGACCAGTGACAATGATATAGAAGCACCACCTGTCCTCGAATAATAAAACAGGTATGAAATATTATAAAAGCAATATATTTTTAATCCAAAATTATCTTTTTTCTTTCATTGAAAGTTAACTAGCTGTTGTTCGAGCAATGTTTTTTGGACATAAAATTAATTTTAAAGTAGCCTTTATTTGCTAAAAGTGGCTATAAGCACCCCTCCGCTTTCCTTTTCAAACCCCTATTTCTGTTGATAGCAACCCAATATTTTGTTTCCCATGTACTCAATTTATTATTAGATTTCTATTTGTTTTGGTTTATGACATTTCATCTTTAAAAAAAAAAAAAATATATATATATATATATATATTATACACACAAGGTTTAGTTATCTCCTAGCATTCTAATGAAGTTAGTAATTTATGTAAATTTTATAGAATTATCTTTCCTAATTGTTAAGTTAAAAGATGCATTTTATCAAATTCTTACTTTTTTACAATTTACCTTTATTATTATTTTTTTAAAAAAAATATAAGTCTTAAGAGCTTTAGTGAAGAAAGAGTCGGTGATAAAAAATCATATGTGGATTTAATTACATAAGATTTTACATCTAATACAGTTCAAAATCTAAGTGATAAGATTGTAAATGTACACCAAGAGGGATTTTATAAGACAAATAGAGGGGTGCCAATAGCGTCACTCTTTGCTAATTTAAGAACAAGGTATATCATTACCAATTTATGAACAAGATATACCGTTACAGTTTTTACCGTGTTTATATCAACACATTATTTTTTTTTAATTTACCTTTTATATTGATCTAGATTCGCCAGACACAGCTGCTAGATTGAGTACTTAAAATTTGATTAAGTTGTCTTAATTTTGTCTGGTTTTTAAAAAAATTTTCATATATATAAAATAGTTATAATTGATTGGATATGTGGGATGGTTCTGTTACTTTGCAGGTTCAAGAACAATTCCTGGAAGTATATTCTTAAGCACAATTGCACAAATCACTCTTATACGTTTGATCGCATAAAATTTATCTCTCGGTGACATTTTTTTTTTTAATTAAGGCCTAGAGAAATTCAGATAGATATCTACTTTTTATGGTTTACAAATGTCAGCTTTATACATATAAATTATCTTCTGAATGATTCCTGTGGGACAATTGGGAAGACTGGCTTCTATTAGTTTCTGAGAAGCTTTTATTTTAGAGAATAGTCCAAAGGAAAATTAATGCGTACACAAACAAAAATTTGGGAAGGTAACATGCTTATGGATCTGCCTGTTTAGTTGGCCTTTAAAATAGGCTCAAGATACGAATATTTGTGGACTGTAACACATTTATACAAAAGCCACCCAATCATAATAATGGATTACCAAGTTTTCCTTATGGCCAATATATATATATATATATATTTTTGGTAAAAAGAAAGTTGAAAAGGAAAATGAGAAACTTACAAAAGTTAGTACAAAAATTAGCACAAAACGGTGCGTTTTGTGATAACTATAAAAAGGGTGCGTTTTGTGATAACTATAAAAAGGACACTGTAGCTGCTAGCAAGATCCACGATTGGAAGCAAGATTCACACACACCCACGACTGGAAGCAAGTTAGTAAGATCCACGACTGGAAGCCAGATTCACACACACCCACGACTAGAGCTTCAGTGTTAGCAAGATCCACAGAGCAAACAAGAAAACCCAAGTCAAAGCACAAGAAACAAAACACCCAAAACCCACACCCGTTTCATTTTCACAACGGCCGCTCTTTGCTCTCTCGGTAACTTTCCAACTTTCTCTCTCTCTTCTGTGTCTCCACATTTGGCTGTTGGTGGGTTTTCCAGAACATGGTTCGGAAAATCATGAAGCAGTGTTTGATTTGCCCACGAATGTTTACGGCCACGTGGGTCTTGAATCTTTGGAGTTGTTTTCTTGGTCATTGATAAATGCGATTTTAACGAATATTGGTATGAGATTGTGGCACCAAACTTAAGGTTCTGGAAATATTCTGGGACGGAGGGTGTATTTCGTATCCCAAGACAGAACTCCCTGACTGAGGTAGAACTTGACTTTGCATTACAACCGGATTTTGATGAAGAAATTGGTGAATTTCTATATGAACTCTTACGACGACAATTGTTAGAGTTTTAACGTGTGCGGTTTTCTTGCTTGAGTATCTTCTTGGGTTAATCTAATCTGTTCGAGTGCCTTTTCCCGTTCTCATTTACGAATTTGTTTTCCATGATCAATTCTTTAACAATGCACGCAAATGGACAATTTAAAGCATTTGATATGGCCAAGTCATGCTAAAGGTAAGTTTTGGAGATGGAAAGAATTGACTAGGATTCCACTAACTGGTTTGGGTTAGAAACAGAATGTGAAACAAAACAACACGAACTTAATTTCTTTTACTAGGCCACATCTGGATGCATTGAAGATAAATTGTGAACAAACTTGAAACTGCCCATTATGCTTAATTTCACAAATACTGAAAACGCTTTTTTAACTTTTACTAACTTATGAAGGAAGCTATTGTAGTTAAAAGAGAATATGAAAATCTACTGCTTAACCACTTACAAGGATATGATATTTTCAGTGTTCCAAAATTTTGATCTTCTCAAGACAGTTTTCCATGTGTTGAGTAACATCGGCTGAGAGACGTGCTCCAGCGGCAAGCTTATAATGTTCAAATTTCACCTCCTCACACTTCAAAGCAGCGTTCTTACAGGCCCTGATGCTCCCACTTAGGTCCAGTACGTTAAATAGAACCAGGCAATTTCCTATGCTTCTAACCATGGTAATTGCAGACCAAACCTTCTGACAATCCTCCCTTGAGGCTCTGATGATACACAGCTTGGTGATGGGATTCACATACTTGACTTGGAATGATCCAAGCAAAGAAGCTAGACCACACTCGCCGAAGTTTACAAGAATGCTGTCTTTAATTGCTTTCGACACATTAAATTGGGTAAGTATAACAGGATCATCCACGGGAAGCTCTTTATTTGGGTCCAAAAATGCCTCCAATACCATATACCTATTTTTAAATCCCACCATGATCCTTTATCTCAAAGATCACGCGGGCATGGTGTGTTCAAGGCAGAGTGAGTTCGCTGCTGGTGCCATCCGTGCGCAGTCGCTGCTGGTGCTAGGTTCAACGCGTATTGGTGCTCGCGACTCGCGTGACTAGCTGGCTGGCTGCCTGATGGGTGCTGGGCTCGCGACTCGTGGTGCAGCGCACTGGGCTTGCGAAGATCGGCGGTGATGATGGCTCAAGTGAGGACTGAGAGTGTGGCTGTCGGCTGTTGAGGCACGGCTGGTGTGCGGTGTCTGCAATGTTTGTTTTACTTTTGTTTTAACTTAGGGTTACTGCTTACCAAGTTAGGCAGAATAAGTTACAGGGCGTTTTCACTTTTTTTTTTTTAATATAATAAAGTCGGGTTTGGCCCGAGCTTTTACATGAGGCCCATTATGTGAGGGCCTTGAATTTTTTTAGCCCATAGCCTTACATTTCATGGGGCTGGACTTAAAGCCCTCAGGCCCGGACCCGACTTAAACAGATTTAGGTGGACTTGAATTTTTTTGCCAAACCTAACTATCGAGCACAAGGTGTAACAGTCAGTAAACACAACCACTCAAATGAACCTTATTATGGCCAATTCAATTGCACAAATGAATGATCACACAACTGAAGAGCAAAGCAGTTAAGCTTAAGCGATATCCTCAACATGACTATTTGTATTCGGTTGGAACAATTGTTCTGCAACTTATCATTTTGAGTGTTTTTTTCGCGCGACGTAGGTTTTATAGTAAAACTATGAAAAGAATTGTTGCGCCAGATAGGTTTTATAGTAGAACTAAGAAAAAACAATTGTACAATAAATCAATAAATAAGTTTTATAAATTAATAGTTCCTTAATTTATGGCGAAATTAATAGATTATTAATTATCAATGAATATTTGTTAATCTATAATACTTTTGGCAGTGAATCTTCTTTCTGCTAAATAAGGGAATATTAGATAGTGATCTGAAAAGAGAAAAAAAATTAAGAACTGATTTTGTAGACTTTAGACTATTCATTTTTTTTAAATTGAAAATTTCATGCAAAAGAAAAAAAAATGATTGTTTTTAGCTTATTTTGGGGCCAATAAAAGGAAACTACCAAAAACAAACCAAGAACAATGAATTTATATTTAACGGGAGAGCGAGGCGCCTCGCTTGTTGGGAGTGTCTGGTGGTTTCTGGAATGAGGAAGGTGGAGGCGACTTTCAAGGCAGAGTGAAATTCCTTCTAAACTAAACAGAAACAATGAAAGCGAGGTCGGAGGTGGAGTAGGGGTGGCGACCACACTCCGACGCTCAAGTCAGAGTTGGGGTTATCTCAGGTTTGAGAGCTTGCAAGCTCTCGATCATGGAGGTTTTTAGGTTGAAGAAGACTTATTTTGTGGAGTGTGAGTGTATGAAAAACTCACTTGATAGAAAATTAACCTGAGTATTTATATGGTGTACCCCGGCCGCCGTGCCACCTGGCGCTATTTTATTGGTGTTTCTCCTGGTGATATTAAGAATATTCTCCTTTTCGTACGTGTAGCGGCTTGGGCGCTCCGAAAAACACACTCGGGGAGCAAGTTCACGTGCGGGGTGTACCCGAGTGGTCCTGCGTACCTGCCGTATAAATCGCGCGTATGAAATATAGGTGGTCCCAATTGTCATAGCAGAACTTTTTTGGTTTGTTGGCGTGGCGGTCTCCTCTTTCACAAGATAATATTTCCTCGATTCTTTATTTCTATACGTGTTATGCCGATCTTTTGGAGATTTCGGGCCCACCGATCCTTGGATATTTTTACACATGTCTTTCTGACCTTCATATTTTTACATGGTGTAGCCGAGGTACCTCTGAAGTACCCGGGGGTACCCCCATAGTGCTCGGGGTACCCCGGGTATCTCAGGTACCCAGATTAGACGAACTCCTTAAATGTCGGCACGTGGCGCTTCATCGTTGGCCTCCTGATTTCTTCCCAAACAACATCCCCCTAGTTTCTTTTTGGCGAACGTAGTAGAGGCAAAAGAAACTCATTTATGCAGCTGAAACGACACGTGGTGATGTAAAATTTACCTCGGAGGGTGGTCGGATGGGAGGAGTACCCCATGTAATTCCCTTTAATGGTGAAATTCTGCATAGTACTGGACTAAAAATCCCTCTTTTTTTTTTTTTTAATACTGTGGCGAGCGAACAGTTACCTTCGTGTCCCTTCCCGTTCCCGCTTTTCTTGGGAAATGGCAGCCGTCTGACACATAGTTTGAATTTCGAACTCGCTGACTTTATACTGAAAAGTCACTGGCTTTTTCAGACTTAATTTAAAAACTTTGTTCCATCTCTCTCTTTCCCAGGTTATGTTGAAAATCCCCAAACTTCAAAAGCTAATTACTTTCTGCAACTTATTATTCCGTCTCTTCTTCTCTCTGGCTTCATCAACATTACTTGCAGGTAAAATTTTTCTCCCTTTTGCGTGTCCATTCATTTCCCCACAGGTTTTATTTTCTCTTCCTCTCTATTGATTTCTTCTTCTCTTTTCTTTCTCTTTTCTTTTTCTTTTTTTTTTCTCTCCATGGTAACTCTTTCTTCTTCTTCCTTTTCTTTTCTTCTTCTTTTCTTCCCCATGTTCTTCCTGTCGTCTCCGTGGCTGGATCGGCGACCGGCGTGGCGAGGTTGCGGCACCAGTTCATGGCTGACCTCCGCGCTCCTTCATTCGGTCGGCGTGGTGCTTCTCTCCCCGTTTCTTCTTCTGGCCTCCATCGGTTAGTAGCTGTTTCGTGCGCCGTGTGGCAAAGCGTGGCGAAGCTCCGGCTCGGGCGTGGCGGCGAGATCTTGGCCTCGGCGTCTCCTCCTCACGCTGCTTTCCTTCTTTTTTTTGTTTAATATAATAATAATAATATTATTATTATTACCAGTGTTCACCAAATCACGCACTTCCTCTCTTTTTGTTTCGCTTACTGACTGCAGCGATGATTCTGATGGTTGCAGCTTGCTCGCACAGACCCGGATTCTCCGACTAAACTTGAGGTATTGATCTTTCCGATTTTGGCGATCCGAGTTGTGATATTCTCAGATATTGTGTTGTGGTTGATTGTCTTGGATGGTCATGGCATTTATTTTGTTCGATGGAATTTGAACTGGAGTGTTGTTGTTCTTTTTGTGTGGTTTGATTGGGATGTTGGTATTTGTTTTTACTGGAGTCCGAGATTTGTGGGGCTTGTATGTTCGATGTGGAGTTTTGTTTTAGGCAAACGAGATGGGAGAAAGATGGGGAGAAAAGGTCTTAACAACGTGGTCTGGAGTCGAGTCGAGGAGGCCCTTCCGAATCAGCCCCCATATTTCTCTTAGCTGACGACGATAGTCCCTCAACTAGTCCCAAGTTATCTCGAACCAAACCCTCGTAGTAAACCCAAGACTAAAGGCAAACAACCAAGCCATCAAAACCCGCAAAGACTAGAGCCCAAATCTCCTACCCCACCAAGATTCCCGAACCTCCTGTCTCTCCTCCTCAAGCCTTACTCATTGTAAGCCCACTCGATTTAGATGAGTTAAGCCAACACCATACTCATTTGTGGTACCTAGAATCCGAGTTCATGTTGCCTCCACATTGACCTCTTCGATTTAGTCTCCGGGTCCAACCATTTTTCAAGAGTGAGATAAATCCATCTAGGCCGCTCAACGCCTGACCATTCTGGGGAGGATATCTCATCGATTTACTCACTAGCATCCTTTTTTCGCCACTGGGGATCCATATTTGAGCGATCCCTTATTGAAAATTTATCGAGGGTTTGCGAGGAGCGGTGGGGAACGAGGTTGTGCAAGTTCTAACTTTAACCGATGTGCTCTTTCCTATATGTATATTTATGCATCGCGCGAACTTCTCTTACCTTGTCTGGGGACCTTTGTAGACATCACTGGTTCAGGATCATGCGATCCCTAAAAAATGGGGTATAGATACCTCACGTGCTTGATGAGTTCCACATCTTCTTCGTGACACGCATGGTCAGCGTTGTTTGGGTACCCGCCTTCACTAGTTTTCATGGGTGCCCTACCATCTACATCTTTGTTTTATCCGCTATGACTTACATTTTTAGTATGTCTCTTCGCCTGGTGATGTCCATTTTTCTGATCCGCCTTTGTTTCTCCTCGCAGCTGGATCGTGGCCGAGGACTTTGATGCCTCTTTCACCGTGATGATGGCAGCAGACCGGGTACCTCAAAGGGTCTCAACCTCCCGCCATTCCAAGCTCCAAGGGAAGTTGCCCGAGTCCTCTTTGTAGCCCTGGTACCTGTACCTCAAGCGCAAGTTCACCCACGGCTCCTGGGACCCCGTGAGGCTTAACTGACCCAACAAAAGCATATCTTATCCGAGTGATTGCTTTCCATTCCTCCGAGTGTATTTCACGACATACCGGCGAGGCTAGCCGGATGAAGCGAGCCTACGCTTTAAGGCTTGTCGGTGAGTGCTTTTTCATTCTCACCTCTCTTATTTTCCTGTCTTCCTTTTTTTTGTTACCTAATCTTCTTTCTCTCTCTTTTGTTGTAGGCGCTTTTTATCCTCACAAGCGATCGTAGAGGTACTCACCGCACCGCAGAGGTAGAGATTGGGAGAGCTCAACCGCCTCTGGAGGAGAAGCTCAGGGGGAGGCCTTAAAGGCGAGAGGATCCGACGGAGAATGTCCGCCATCCAAAGGTTTCAAGAGGTCAAGACGCTCAGATCTCGCCAAAAGGAGATGATGGACAAAGCCTCGCCTTATCATGACAGAGGTTCTGAGTAGATCCGTAACTCGTGGTACCCCGAGAGAAATGGGTGGACAAGTCACCCATCCGAAGTGATCAAGACAAGGATACCCCAGTGCCCTCCATCTCGAGTCCTCAAGAATCCTCCGGTACCTGTACCGCACCTCCTCCACCAACATTGTTCATGAAGCGTAGTACCTCTCCACCATGGGTGTTCACGATGCCCTACTGAGGGAATGTAAGATGTTCCTTCTCGCTTGATTCTTCTCATATTTGTTCATTCGATGTTTCTTTTTACTTTTGTAACTTTTGTATCCGGATATATTACTCCTTTGAAAGGTTGCCTCAATCTTGTTACCTGCTCACTTAAACTTTCAATATCGACTTGACTTGACTTGTGCCATTGCATTCTTTGTTTATGATTGTGTAGACTAGTGGAGGTTCCTCGTGCACCCTGTGTACCTCCCGGAGATTATGTTCTCGGGCTTCAATGGTGCTCCTTGTAGACATGCTCACGCCATCTTAATAAAGATCATGATCTCATACAATAACAATCCGAGCATCGTCATAATATAAAATGAAATTCATAATTGGCTAAACTAAGATGTAAATGGAGATTATGGCGCATCTTCTAATAGATTTGTCGAGGTTCGCCGGGTACCCTGTGCACCCCTCGTTATTTTTATTCAGCCTTCGGCCTCGCATCCTTAACCTCATGACGCGACGTTAGGCTGGTTTACTCGCCTCGGCCTCTCCGACCCTCCTCTTTAAATTTGTGGTGATTTATCCCTGCTCGAGCGAGAAAAGGTGGCATGACCTTTAACGGGCCTCATGGCGTATGACCGGTTTACCTCGCCCCGCCTTCTCCGACCCTCCCTCTTTAATTTGGCGCTTTTTTCTTTATTATTATTTATCATGCTGACCTCAACAGATCTTCATTATCAAGTCGGCCGATACCCTGTGTTCCTTGCTATCTTGTAACGGAGCAATCTTTGGTGCTACATCGCACTACACAAATGAACATTGCACAAATACATGGAGTTAGTTTAATGGCTTAAATATTCTTATAGCATTTCAAACTACTTATTCATATCAAATAATCAAAATGCAAGTAAAAGTGCACACATCATCAAATTTTATAAAGTTAACGATTCATAAAGAGCGAAATATAGATCATTATATGATACTATTTTGTTATCCCGAGGAGACTACAGGGATCCTAGGATCACTTGTTATTGTCATTAGAGACTTGAGAATTAAAAGTGCAACTGATCAATTTAGGTATTCTGGTACCCCATATGGTTCCACCACGATATCAAACACATAATCATTAATGAGAATAAATAAAGTAAACTGAAAGTAAAGTGCTTCCTTTTGGGTGGTATTTCCTTCATACGGTGGCCCATACGTGGTTTATCGCTCATTTCATGCGGAGTTGGCCTGTGTTTCATGTCCTACCTACTTATCCATCATTTTTCTCAATTTGCCTCAACAAGCCCCTCAGGGTGCCCGAATTATAGTCGTTAGGTTTCAATTTCGAGGCACCCTTTGCGGCTTATCACTTTATCTTCTTCCGCCTCAGTGACACTTCGCTCATTTCTATTGTCAGAGCTCGAGAACGAGCTTCCCATACGAAAGAGGGCGATACTTCTCAAACGACCGCCACAACTTCCCCAAGCGCAAATTCTTTTCAAAATGCGAGAGTACGCCAGGACCAAATGTACCTGCAACACCCCTCGTGGAAGCGGTTACGTACTACTAATGACTCGATTCCCTTGCTTGATAAAAGCAAGCTCGAGGATGCTATATCTTGGGAGGAAGCATAACCAAACTCATGAACAAAATCTTTGTGAGTTGGTCTAAAGAGGATACACTACCGCTTTTAACGATCGGAACCATGACTTGGCCGATCCGGTGAGGGTACGGGAACATCCACATAGACACACCGCCCACTCCTTTAATCAAAGATCCGGTCACGATATAACTCAAGATGCTCGGATCTACCCGAGTATCCAGATTTCGAGGTACGGTGAACCCTTTCGAGAACCGTCGAATCTCCATGGTGAATGGCGAGTTATACGCTGCTGGTGCAAAGCATCGCGGGTTTTGTCTTTCAGAAAGGAGCTTGACTTGAGCTTCGAGGTATTCCATTTTTCCATGAACTCATGGGTACCCTGTGCACCCGAGATGCCGCAGCTTGTTCGGGAAGCTCTTTGGCATGCTCAACTTGCATCGGTCTTCGTGCCTTTTGTTTGCTTGGCTACTGAATACGAAGAAGCAGTGAGCCGCTCTTCTCGAGAGCCGGTTTGAAATTTTGAACTGGTGCCACCGCTGGTCCGTGTTTTGTCTACTCCTCCCAGATTTCAGATCTTGGCACGATTTGGCTTATCACCGTGGAGGCTGGATATCTCGAGTCACCGGGAAGTGGTCGCCGCACCCGAGATCCTACACCGAGGATCGCGTGGCTAGATCTTCAAGTGTTTACGAGTAACGGCCTTTCATCGGATGAATTCCGGCTGATTGCTTAACAGATTTGCCTTGTTCAGACGGGCGCCTCCTTGTCGAGTCGCCCGCCTCATCATCATAATGGTCCCCGATCCGCCATGAACTAAAATTGCATTGTCACGGGTACCCTGGTGCCATTGTTGAGCACACGGTACCAACAAGCTTTAGCACCGTGGGGGCTTTTTTGTGCGTCCCAAGACACGCCAATTGTTTTTAGCTTATTTTGGGGCCAATAAAAGGAAACTACCAAAAACAAACCAAGAACAATGAATTTAGGTTTTTACGGAATGAGGAAGGTGGAGGAGACGGCGCAGAGGGCTGGAAATTCCTTCTAAACCTGCGAAACAATGAGAAACGAGGTCAGAGGTGGAGCCGGGGGTGGCCGGCGACCACACTCCGACGCTCAAGTCAGAGTTGGGGTTATCTCAGGTTTGAGAGCTTGCAAGCTCTCGATCATGGAGGTTTTTAGGTTGAAGAAGACTTATTTTGTGGAGTGTGAGTGTATGAAAAACTCACTTGATAGAAAATTAACCTGAGTATTTATATGGTGTACCCCGGCCGCCGTGCCACCTGGCGCTATTTTATTGGTGTTTCTCCTGGTGATATTAAGAATATTCTCCTCAGAGTAGGCTCAACACCCGAAAAAAACACATTTTCGGGAGCAAGTTCGCGTACGGGGTGTACCCGAAAGTGGTCCCACCTCTGCAAACTGCTTATAAATCTGCGGCGTGGTGGAAATATGGGTGGTCCCAAATCCACATGAAGAACTTTCGGGTTTGTTGGGCGTGACAAATGGTTTCCTCTTTCACAAAGATAATATTTCCTCAATGATTCTTTATTTCAAGACGTGTTATGCCGATCTTTTTGGAGATTTCGGACCCACCGATCCTTGGATATTTTACCACGTGTCTACGGCCCGTATACACGCATGGTGTGGCCCCAGTCTACTGGCACTGCAGAAATTCTAGTAAAATTTAGTGCTCTCAGGTATCTCAGGTACCCAGATTAGACGAACTCCTTAAATGTCGGCACGTGGCGCTTCATCGTTGGCCTCCTGATTTCTTCCCAAACAATGATATTATTTAATTAATTGTCACCTTATAAAACAAATATAACGATTGCCTATTTAACATGGCATTATTAGTTTACAACAGCCGCTTAACGGCAGATAAATTTAAATAAAATTATGTAAAATTGTCTTTATATTTATTAGTTTTGTTTATTCTTGGCAATAGTTGGAAGGAAAGAAATTATGAAATCGTTAATCAAGAAATTCGTGAAAAGTTTGAGAGATACACATCGAGTTATGTTTACTTAGTTAAGAGACATACTAAGTATTAATTCCATCAAGAGTAAGACATACATAATCAAGATGTCCCCATCATAATTGGAAGAATTAATATCGAAATAAATTTATACAAAATTTTTTATTCTATTTAAGGATACAATGGTTGAGTTCTAATTGATTTACAGCTCCAAATTGATGTAATATTCATCTATTGGATAGTAGAATAATAATTTTACTAATTATAAAATTTTTTATACATAAGGATTGGGACTCAAATATTTGGATCCCTAACATTATTAATATTACTGATTTCTATAACTACTTATATAAATAATTGGTTCGACTAAACAGAATTCTAAAAGCCTCTGAAAATTGTGTACATCATCATCGCTGCCATTCCTTATTGCCATGGATTGCAGAGTTGAGTCGACCGAATCTCCTCGTCTTTCCATAAAGAATCTCAAAGATAACGAGTTAGGGCATGAATATGAGCAGCCACTCCTTTGCATGAAGCTTTATCTAGAAAAGTCTACATACCAGTTTTTGGTAATTGAAATTAATTAGCATGATAAAACAGGCTTGATGTACAATTTTTGTCTTTTGTCCGATTTCTGTCCGCCTTTAATTTCTTTAACACTTTCTTTTTAGTTATTTTGAATTTTGTCTACTTAATTTATTAACTACATTAACGTACCCTTTTTCTCCAGCAAATCTTTGCGTTTGTTTATCCAACGCTCGCCTCTGCTGTCGTGGTTTTTGTGTTTTTAGATGACTCCAGTATCATTACGCAGAAAAAGGTTTTATTGGGTATTTTTTATGTGGCCATCACTATTTTTACCATGTTCAAGCAGATATCACTCACAATGGCGCAGTGGGATAGAACCTTCAAATGTGTTGTAGAGGTAATTTCTTCTTCTTCTTCTTCTTTTTTGATTTTTAATTAAGTAATGCCAAATTTGAGTTTGATGTTCGAAAAGAGGATTGCTCACCACTTTCTCTCATCCTGAAGTAAAGAACTCATCTTCTTTCTTTTCCTTATCTAAAAAGGATTGCCAATCTTTGCTTTAATTTTTAAAGAATCTTTCATGAGTGGCTCGATCTTGGTTCCGTTACTTCCATAAGAGTAAGCAAGAATAATTAAGAAATAGACCCATCTGATGGGACAATTTATTTGTAATTGGCACATTAATTATTATTATTATTTAACATAATCTAACAGTTATATAGATGATGATGAGGCAGCTATTGATTTAATTAGACTCAAATTGCAATTAAATTAATTTAATCTTCATGTTTGGCTACATGTTGCAGGAGGAGGACATAAAATATGATGATATTAGTCGGCCTTTAGATGAGGCATGTATCGTTATGATTCAATTGAAATATTTCTTTGCATTTCATTTAAAATGTCCAACATATATACTTATACTGCAATCTAATTTATTTTTCTTTGATTCATTTGCAGATTGTGATTAGTTATTCACCTCCGTTCAAACAGACGCGTTGTAGCGGCCTATCCTGTCTTATCACTTGGGCCTACTATCTCGTGTTTCTGTTCTTGATCACAAACTTGTGTGATGTAGATGACGAGAATATGAGAGGCTGGTGTGCTGTAATGGAACCCGAAAACTTTTATGTTTCTCTGTTGCTCTGTTTTTGTTTGGGAATTTTACCATTAATGCTCAGCGACATTCGGTTGACTTCTCGTTGTGATGAGGCTGAATGGGAGCTGCTTAGAAACGTTAACACCAAAACCGATAAACTTGTTTTGTGTAAAAAGAGATCCGAGGTGAGTTTCTGTGAGTCATGCATGCTCGGGTATACATTCACAATTTTACATCGACGTGAAAACTTTGTTTTACCCTTAACACCAATGATGTAATTGTACGAGTCCGCACATTGTTATACAAGTGTGCCGATTTATGTTAACATTAGACGTCTCTTATTTTTTTCCTCAGATAAAGAAAGATGAAAGAACAGACTCGATAGATGTGCTTGTGTTTATTGAGAAGAGGTGCAATGCGTGCAATGCAAGGAGAACTAAGGTAATAATTTGTTTACATACATTAGATGGAGTGATTATCAGACCTAGAGATTAAAATTCAGGACGGATTTACGGTATCGTAATTAAGTTTGCAATGTTTAAAAGTTGATTCATAATGTCGTAAATTCGTTCCAGACTTCAATAATAAATTGAAAAATTGTTCTATTATTATCCACCGAGAGTGCTCGTCGCAGTATCATGAATTAATTTACAATGTTGTAGAAAGTCATTTACTACCAAACTTTAATTCTAGATTGAAAATTTTCATACCTAGTGATATTAGGGTGTGTATGGCACCCGCAGAGCATGTCTTATGTTTGGCTAGTTTGCCTCGTTAGCTTTAATTTTCTTTTCTTTTTTATATATTATAACAAATAAAAGTAAATTGTAATCTAATGTTATATTATCAAATAATATTATATAATACTGAATTTTACTTTCTATTTTTTTAATTATATTAATTATTAATAATGAATAAATTTACTATTTATTGTTTAATAATATTATATTATATTTTTATTTTTATATTAATTATATTAATAAAATATAATTAAATATTACATTATCTAATTTATTTTATATTGTAATAATTAATAAAAATGGATTATTATTTAAATCTTAACATAACTAATAATAATTACTTAAATTTTAATAAATTCAAATAATATGAATTTTATCCTGTCTTATCACTTGGGCCTACTATCTCGTGTTTCTGTTATGTTTCTCTGTTGCTCTGTTTTTGTTTGGGAATTTTACCATTAATGCTCACTTTGTTTTACCCTTAACACCAATGATGTAATTGTACGAGTCCGCACATTGTTATACAAGTGTGCCGATTTATGTTAACATTAGATGTCTCTTATTTTTTTCCTCAGATAAAGAAAGATGAAAGAACAGACTCGATAGATGTGCTTGTGTTTATTAAGAAGAGGTGCAATGCGTGCAATGCAAGGAGAACTAAGGTAATAATTTGTTTACATACATTAGATGGAGTGATTATCAGACCTAGAGATTGAAATTCAGGACGGATTTACGGTATCGTAATTAAGTTTGCAATGTTTAAAAGTTGATTCATAATGTTGTAAATTCGTTCTAGACTTTAACACTAAATTGAAAAATTGTTGTATTATTATCTACTGAGAGTGCTTATCGCAGTATCATGAATTAATTTACGATGTTGTAGAAAGTCGATTTACTATCAAACTTTTATTCTAGATTAAAGAATTTTCATACCTTGTGATATTAGGATGTGAATGGCACCCCGCATAACATGTCTTATGTTTGACTAGTTTTCCTTGTTAGCTTTAATTTTCTTTTCTTTTTTTATATATTATAACAAATAAAAGTAAATTGTAATATAATGTTATATTATCAAATAATATTATATAATATTGAATTTTATTTTCTTATTTTTTAATTATAATAATTAATAATAATTAATAAATTTACAATTTATTGTTTAATAATATAATATAATATACTATTTTTTTATTAATTATATCAATAAAATATAATTAAATATTACATTATCTAATTTATGTTATATTGTAATAATTAATATAAAAATGGATTATTATTTAAATCTTAACATAACTAATAATAATTACTTAAATTTAAATAAATTCAAATAATATAAATTTAAAATTAATAATATAAGAATGAGATAAAATATTATTACATATAATACAAAATATTATTACATATAATATCGTTCATATTGTACCAAACATGATATTGCATTATAGTTTAATATTTTTGAAAACAAACATATGACAAACGTACCCTAAGTTAATAATATGCACAGATGTTAAAATGTTTTTTTTTTTGGGTATATTTGTTTCAGTTGTGCAATGATCAACAGACAAAGGATGTGGAAGAAGATTCAATTGATGATGTAGAGGGTGATCAAACCCATATCAATGGGCAGAATAAGCAACTTGAAGCTTCAACCCAAATTAATGAAACAGTGGAACACGAATTAAGAGGGCTGCAGTCTAAGTACCATGATTTGCAAATGAAGTATGATTCTTTGCTCCACATTTTGACCTCTGACAACGACACTGATACAGAAGCACCATCTGTCCTTGAATATTAAAAACAGGTATGAAATATTTTTTTAAAAATATTAACTTTTTAATAGGAAATTGCCTTTTTTTTTTTTCTTTTATGAGCAGTAAACTAGTTATTGATCGAGCAATGACTTTTGGACATAAAATTTAAAATCAGTGCCGATTTAATAACTCAAAAATAAGATAAATCATCATTTTTTTACCTTGTTTCTATCAACACATTGTCTCTTTAGCAATTTCTTTCATTGATCTGGATTCTCTGGATACAACTACTGGACTGAGTATTTAAATTTGATTAAATTGTCTTAATTTTTCTGGCTTTTAAGAAATTGTCATATATATATAAAAGACTTGTAATTGATGGATATATGTGTTGGGAAAATATGCTCTTTAAAGCATATGTGTTTTATTTCATTGTAATAAATAAATTTTCTGATTAATAAAATAAATGAGGTATTTTATTCAAATATCTTAATTGCATAATTTTTTTGAGTAAAGTCTATTTAATCATATTATATGTATTTATGTGATCACCAAGTGGATTCACAGAAGACATAAATACAAGTTATCTTATGATTAAATAAATTAAGTTCGCAGTTGATAAATAAAGTTGGGCACTTTATTTAGGTTTAGACTGTAGTAAATTCATTGAATGATTTGTCTTAATCATGTATGAATTCGCTGATATAGTTTGACTATATTGAACTGGATCACATATGAGATTTAATTAACCTTGAAATGACTGTCAGACTTATTAAATCTCATAGGCATTGATTTTACTGTAATCTTAATCTTGAGTTAATTATGATTTCATGATTGTAATTGTTATTCCATTTGAATTACCAAATGGGCAGACACATTTGTGGTCAAGATTACCCGGTATTTTGGTGGGAACAATTATGAGTATTTGGAATTATAGATTAACAATATAGAATTTGTACGACACGTCTCGATGGGTTTTGACTTGATCATGTAATTCTCTCAGAGTGTCAACATATTTAGTATGTTGAAATGATCATTAGAGAAAAACACACAGTATCAAGGAATAAGATGTAATTAAATCGATTGGACAGTTGAGATATCGATTTAATTTACGATGTGGTACAAAGGATTGAGCAGTAAAGAAATCAATGTGGCTTGGGACGAATTTTTATTCGAGCATACAATTATGGAGATCAGTTCCAATCTTATAGTGGAATAGTGGAGTAGAATTGGAATTAAATGATTAGGCTTGTTTAATTACAGGCTTAATTGTTGTAGCCACTATTGTATGTTCCCAAATGATCCCCGGGTTAGCTCATTTAATTGACTGCACCACTACTGGATTAATAAGCAAGATAACTAGCAATTTGGGTCAAAAACATAATTATATCTTTTAGTGGGAGGCTCCATTAATATACTTTTTGTATAAGATGTTATTTTACATTCTTTAAAAAAGGAAAGAAGAATTACATTCTGGTGAGCTTTAGGATTCATTATGAGAGAGATATAAAAGCCTTTCATTCTATCCTAAATAGAGAGAAAATATCACTATAAATATGTGTGAGAAAATGTTTTTTACACACATAAGACAATTTTAGAGAAAAGATTTTTCTCTAATCTTGAGAAAAAATTTTCTCGCTAGTTTGCTTTAAGAGTGATAAAGCGCACACGCCGCGCAGATCAATCCTGAGTCATAACCTGGAAGATCGTTTGGCGACGGATCGTGATCTAACGAACGTGGTGGTGACGGATCGTGATCTGGGAGCTTAAATCACTTCAGCGGAAAAATCCAAATTGGATTTTTAAGGTACGATTTCTAGATTACAAAATCATATATATTTTATGAGAACGGTCCTAAAAGTTTTTTTTTAAAAAAACTGTATTTTTCCCAACAATATGTGTGATGATTCTTTTATTTTGCAGGTTCAAGCATGTTTCTTGTAAGTATATATTCATAAGCACAAGCCACTATTGTGCTTTTGATCGCAGAACATTATTTCTTGATGACATAGTGACATTAACTTTTTTCTTTTTTTTTTTCAGTTAAGGCCTGGATAAGTTCAGATAGATATGGTACTTTTTATGGTTTACAATTATAAGCTTTTATTATTATTGTTATTATTATTTTTCTGGATAATTCCTGTGGGAATATTTGTAGGACTTTTGCGAAATTTTTATTTATTTATGTAAATTCGATCAATTAATAGAAAGAGAAATATTGTACATTTTAGAGAATATCCCAAAGGAAATAATAATGTATAAAAAAATTTAAAAAAAATCTGGGAAGGTAACTTGTTACAAATATGCATATATGTTTGTTAGACATCGGAGCTGTAAATTCAGACTCCCAATTAACAGACCTCAGATTGTAAATCTATGTAGAGTGTAACCATTTATAAAAAAGCCACCCAATCATAACAATGGATGACCAAGCTCTCCTTGGGGGTAATTCAAATGCACAAATGATCTCACAAGTGAAAAAGCAAAGCATCTGAGGAATTTCCTCAGCAAGACTATTTGTATTCAGTTGGTGCAGTTGTTTTACAACTTATTATTTTGAGTGTTTCTTCGCTTGAGATAGCGTATGATTTTATTAATTCTCTCAAATATTATAAATAAACTAGAAATGGAAAAGAAAACTTTCAGGAAAGCATTTTGTTATTGAATCCAAGCTTTGTTATTGAGACGAATGAAATTACAAGAGCTCCTCTTTATCTGTAGGGAAATTAGGGTGAGATTGCTATCTCTAATCAATTTAGGAAATACAAAGTAAAGTAATGATTATCTATTTAACATGGCATTCTAGAAAACTTTTCGAAGTGGCGGGACAATTAGTTTACAACATCCGAATAATTAATATCGGAAAATTTTTAAACAATGTGTTATATATATAAATAGAATATTAGAAAATCGTCTTTATATTTATTATTTATTATTTTTAGCATTTTCAAAAGGAATTATAAAATCGTGTGTCAAGATATTTGTTGAAAATTTTGGGATATGCATGGAGTAATAGTACTATAATAAGATATACATCATCAAGACGTTGTCATCATAAGTGGACGAATTAAAATAAAAATAAATTTGTTCAAAAAGTTTTTAATCTGTTTAGTTCTATATAACTGCTCATTGGAATTCTGGCTACAAATTATTGATTTGAGTAAATAGGATTCTAAAATTCTCTCAAAATTGTTTACATTGCCATCGCTGCCTCTCCTTATTGCCATGGATTGATTGCAAAAATGAGCAGCCTCTCCTACTTTGCATGAAGCTTTGTATCCACATCTGATAGAGGCAATTTCTTTTTCCTTTGTTTTTTTCACATCAAATAAAGTAATGCTAGGAACCCTAACTCGAGTCGCTGTGATAACTTATCTGTAATTGCACATCAAATTAATTACAGTAATACATTTGGACAGACGTGACAACTTATCTTGTTTATTAATAGTTGACATGATGAGGCAATTATATATAGATTTTATACTCAAATTGAGATCCATTGTGCTATTGTTTCATAATTATTTTGAAATTCAATCTTCATTTTTTGGCTATATGTTTCAGGAGGATGACATCAAAAATCTTGCCATTTATCCGCCTGCAAAGGAGGCACGTATAGTTATGTTTTAACTTTTTTTTAAAAAAAAAGACCCTATATATTTGTTTTTATTTTAGTTAAAATATTCAACATAAATAATTATACTGCAGTTTTATTTCCCCCTTATAATTGATTTGCAGATTGTGATTGATTATTCACCTTCTCTTAGATATGGGCAGCACGCTTTTGCTTCCTGTGTAATCGTTTGGACACGCCATCTCTTGTTTCTACTCTTGGTCATAAACTTGTGTGCTAAAGAGGAGGAGCAAGGGGCGAATTCGTTCAATTTTTTTTATTAATAAATTGGGGCGGTTTTATATGGGGAATTACACAGTTAGTCTTTGTTAATGTTGCTTTGACTTCTCATTGTGATGAGGCCGAATTGGAGCTGTTCAGAAACGTTAGCATCAAAACCGATCAACTTGTTTTGTGTAAAAAGAGATCCAAGGTGAGTTATTATATGCGTATCATGCTCGGGTACGGGCTCACTTTTTTACATCGATGTAAAAGTCTGACCTAGATGTAACCGCACGAGTCTTCACAACTTTCTCCAAGTTAATTTATGCTAATATTAGGTTATTTTTTCACCAGATAAAGGAAGGCGAAAGAATAGATTCGGTAGATGTGCTTGCGTCTTTTGAGAAGAAATGCAATGCGTGCAATGCAAGGAGAGCTAAGGTAATACTATGTACGTATGTTAATTGTATGTAATGATAGCGTAACGATCAGGAGGTTCGCGATTGCACGCGTGTCAAGATCTTAGAGAGACCATTATACGGTATTGCAAACCATAAAGTGTGGGATATCGATCCTCACCTGAATAAAATATTATAGTGATATTAACTAAGAATGTGCGTGTTGAAGAATCTTTCTTCTTTGTTGTATATAATTTTTCCAGCAGGTCATTATATAAATGTCGTAATTAAATTTACAGTATTGATGCCGTAATAGATGTGGACCATTAGATTTGAATAAAGAATTTTTACTATTAATTCTAAATAAATAGGTAAAATGTTACTTAAGTAGTAGGTAATTACTATTTTTTATTGAAGTTCTAAGTTATATTTGCTAATCTTGTGTGCGATTTACAAGTTTTATGCAACATTTACAAGTTAATATTGGTTTACAAATGTTATGCAACAGTTATAAGTTTTTATTTTGTTTACAAGTTCTTCTTGCAATTTACAACTCAAACTTTAATTTACTTATTTTTTCATCAATTTATTAATTTTATCTGTGATTTAAAAATTTTTTTGTTTCATTTCATAATTAATATCAATTTACAAGTTTTATGTTATTTTTCTAAGTTTTTATTTTGTTTACATGTTCTTCTTGTAATTTACAACTCCAACATTAATATACCTATTTTTTCATTAATTTACTAGTTTTATGTATGGTTTAAAAAATTTTTGTTTCATTTCACAATTAATGTCAATTTATAAGTTCTATGTCGTTTTATTAAGTTTTTATTTTGTTTACAAGTTCTTCTTACAATTTATATCTCCATCATTAATTTACTTTTTTTTTTTTATCAATTTATTAGTTTTATGTGTGGTTTATAAAGTTTTTATTTTATTTTACACTTAATGTCAATTTATAAGTTTTATGTCATTTTTTGAAGTTTTTATTTTGTTTACATTTTTTTCTTCTAATTTATAACTCCATCATTAATTTACCTCGTTTTTCATCAATTTACTAATTTTATGTGTGGTTATAAAGTTTTTGTTTCATTTCATACTTAATGTCAATTTACAAGTTTTATGTCATTTTTCTTAAGCTTTTATTTTGTTTACATGTTTTTCTTCTAATTTACAACTCCATCATTAATTTAACTTTTTTCCCATCAATTTACTAGTTTTATATGTGATTTACACATTTTTTTATTTCAGTTCACACTTAATGTCAATTTACAAGTTCTATGTCATTTTTCTAAGTTTTTGTTTTGTTTACAAGTTCTTCTTACAATTTACAACTCCAACATTAATTTACCTTTTTTTAAATCAATTTACTAGTTTTATGTGTAGTTTATAAATTTTTTATTTCATTTTACACTTATGATGTGTTTACTTAAAGGTTTAGGGAATGAGAATGAAGGATTGGAAATGAAACCCACGTTTACTTGGTAAAATGTAATCTGGGAATGAGACTAAAATATGTGGATCTCACATAATTGGGAAATAAGGAATGAAAATCTCATTTTCATTGGGGAATTGTGAATGAAAATGAGGGAATGGGAATGAAATATATGTTTACTTTTGTATTCCTCTAATTTTTTCATATTTTCCAAATTACCCTTGTTTAAATCATAATTAATTTTATTATTTTAAATGTTATTTGAAATAATAATAATAATTTTTATTATAATAATAATATTATAATATAATAATATTATTATTATTATTAAATTTTATTAATTTTATTATTTTAGTTATTATTATTTTTACTAATATTATCATTATTAACATTTATTATTATTATTATTATTATTATTATTATTATTAAATTTTATTAACTTTATTATTTTAGATACTATTAATTATTATTATTATTATTTTTATTAATAATATCATTTTATAATAATATTTATACATGTATCTAGTTAATAAAAATTACATTATTTAATACTATAGGTATTTTAGTAAATTGATTCTCATTTTTGTTCATCGTTCTCATTTATTTTGCCAAATAAATACATCAATGGCATTCCAGCACATTCTCATTCCCATTTATTTTTGCCAAGTAAACATTACAATCTCATTCCCATTCCTCATTCCTATTCCCAGTAAATTTTCGTCCCAGCTTATTCCCATTCCATGAAGTAAATGCACCATTAACTTCAATTTATAAGTTTTATGATATTTTTTTAAGTTTTTGTTTTGTTTATACTTTTTTATTTTATTTTACAACTCCATCATTAATTTATATTTTTTCATTAATTTACTAGTTTTATGTGTGGTTTACATTTTTTTTTATTTCACACTTAATGTCAAGTTACAAGTTCTATGTCATTCTTTTAAGTTTTTATTTTGTTTACAAGTTCTTCTTACAATTTACAACCTCAACATTAATTTACCCATTTTTCCATTAATTTATTAAATTTATGCGTGGTTTACAAATTTTTTGTTTTATTTCACACTTAATGTCAATTTATAAGTTTTAAGTCATTTTTTTAAGTTTTTGTTTTGTTTACACTTTTTTTTTAATTTACAACTCCAACATTAATTTACCTCTTTTTCCATTAATTTACTAATTTTATATATAGTTTACACATTTTTTATTTCATTTCACACTTAATATCAAAATTACAAGTTCTATGCTATTTTTTTAAGTTTTTATTTTGTTTACAAGTTCTTCTTACAATTTACAACTCCAACATTAATTTATCTATTTTTTCATTAATTTATTAGTTTTATATGTAGTTTACAAATTTTTTGTTTCATTTCACATTTAATGTCAATTTACAAGTTTTATATCAATTTTCTAAGTTTTTGTTTTGTTTACACTTTTTTCTTCTAATTTACAACTCTATTATTAATTTACCTCTTTTTCCATCAATTTATTAGTTTTATGTGTGATTTATATATTTTTTGTTTCATTTCACACTTCATGTCAATTGACAAGTTATATGTCATTTTTTTAGTTTTTGTTTTGTTTACAAGTTCTTCTTACAATTTACAACTCTAATATTAATTTACTCTTTTTTCCATCAATTTACTAATTTTATATGTGGTTTATAAATTTTTTGTTTCATTTCACACTTAATGTTATGCAAATGCAAAAATAAGTTACGAGATAGCGAATTTTAAACAATCTTGCTCAAAGTCAAATCAAAAGATATCAGATTATGTAATAATCGGTTAATTAAAAGGTTGTTATTAGTTTCTCATGGATCACCAAGGTTGGCTTCTTAATTTTATTTGCACATATTAAAAGGCTTATCTCTATGCAAGTACTGGTGGCCTAGCTCCCAAGGATTTCGGAAATCGTTGTACATAAAAGACTTATATGCAACAAAGTAAGAAATAGATCAGCTAAGGATTGTTAATGTGTTCATTAATTAGTCAATTTTTTGTCCAAAGACTAAGATTCCTTTATTATTTTATTCTATCAATTTATTATTGCGTGAAACAATTGTGATGAGTATATTTGAACTCATTAAATCACTCTTCATACCCTAAATCAATAAATAATTTTATTACAAAATAATTGAAAACCCTATTAATTTATTAAATACTCGAAAAGTAAAATTACCAATCTAGATAGAGGATAAATCTTTAAAACTGCCATAGCACATCTTATTTGTTCATATAAATAGAAGTTATTAAACAACCGTGGATGTTGAACCAGAGTGTCAAACTTAGTTTCTGATTATCAAATTCTTCCTATTAGACATCTAGACCGTTTTGCTGTCAGTGATGTACTTAGAAAATCAAAGTAGTGGGAAGAATGACCAACATAAAATATAAAGAAAGAAAAAATTTATTGTCTTATTTATCTATTTTTTTTAAAAAAATTTCAGTATCTCTCCTTACATATGACTTAATAGCATGTTTAATTTGAAGAAATAAAATAAGAGGAGATGAGAGATATTTAATTTTTGATAGATTTTTAATATTAAATTCAACATTTGCTAAATCGGATCACATATAGTAGATCTTAAAACTTGTTTTTAATAGATTTAATTAGGTTTTGGGCATTTAAATTATGAAATTGGACAAGATTTGGGTGTCATTTTAAAATAAATTTGAACTTGAATTTGATGCATTTAAATAATCAAAGAGGCAAATTTATAATTTCAACTTCTAAATAAAATATATTCTTTAAATTTTGGCAGTTACTGTAGTCGAACCGTTTTACTATAAAATACTGATGATAACCGATAAATCATAATGTAAGTATAAATTTAATATGGAAAATGCTACTTGCACCGGGTCAAACCCCGGGTCAAATCCCGGAACAAAACGCACCGTTTTACTAATCCTAAAACGCACCGTTTGGCGTCAAATCCCTTTTCCCTCTCACAGCCGCCATCAAACGCATCGTTTGGCTTTGGCATCAAATCCCTTGAACTTCTTTCTTTCTTCTTTCCTTATTCCCTTTCACAGCCACCATGGAAAGCACATTTGCCCAGCCACCCTTAATTTCTTGAAGCTTCTTTCCTTCTTCTTCTTCTAATTATAGGCTACTTTCACACCACCATGACGCATACCCACCCATCGCACCACCACTACCGACAGCCATCACGCCCGGCAGAATGGATATATCCACCATCAAACTTTGTCTGCCCAAGTTTGTTATCAAGCAAAACCGCATAATCACCTTTTTGCTAGGTTAAGCCCCTAATTGCCAAAACTATATGATTCTTATGATCAAGGTATATTAAGTAAGGAGGCACACGGAGTTTCATCATAGTTTTTTGGTAAGACAACCAACTGGATTGATTCTATACCCTCCAGGGGGTGCCCAAGTTGGGTTACAAAGATCATCTTCATAAACTGCTAGGAT
Source organism: Citropsis articulata (assembly GCA_030449925.1). NCBI lineage: Eukaryota > Viridiplantae > Streptophyta > Magnoliopsida > Sapindales > Rutaceae > Citropsis > Citropsis articulata. The sequence goes on along the minus strand of JASUUH010000113.1, from coordinate 1,025,243 downwards.
AAGGCGACAAAGTTGAGGAACCGGCATGAATTCTTCAACCGTGGCAAGACCCATGTTTTCACTTTCATAACCTGCAGTGTAGAAGCACTTCTTCCAAACCCAGCGGGCACGCGCAAGACAGCATGCACATTCTAGAAGAGAAATACTAAACGGCGTCGTTTTAGGGAGAATGAAAACAAAAAAAAAAAAGGATGAAACGACGTCGCTTGAATTAATTTCGGGGCTTGACCCGGGGTTTGACCCGGGGTAAATAGCAGCACTCATTTAATATTTACTTTTATAATTTTACGGTTATAATCCATGCTCACCGTAGAGCAGCTCGGCCCCATGGTTGGACTTTTTAGAGAGACCGGAGGCAACTGCTCCTACTGTCCTCTCAGCGGTTCGGTTCCCACTGGCATTCTGGCCACGTCTTATCTTGCAATTATGCAGCGCATTTATTTTTGCAATCTTCGAGGCTGCCAGTAGGTCATACTACTCTGTCTGTCGTTGGTATTACAAGACATTGGTATTACTACTCTCTCTGTCGTTGTTGTGTACAATTATTTACTCCGTGGACCCATTCATGCACCCACGTCTCCAATAGGCAATTTAACCGTGGCCGTTAATCTCGCCGATTAATCTATTTTATGAACAATAAAAATTCCGTCGTCGATTCGTTATGCGTAAGTACCAACCATGCGTTATTATTTGATTTGCTACGTTACAAAATCTTACCGATTATGAAGCGCCAATGCCTAGGGCCTAGAAATTATAACATCCTTTTTATTGGATCAGGAGGCAATTGCTATTGAAAAATTAATTAAACAAATAAAATCTGAATCTTTATATGATTGTATCAATTTATTATGCGTGTCTATGTTATTGACATCTACTACAAAGTTCGAAATTGGTCTTAATTAATTAGATGTTTTCCTCACTTGGATTATTTGGAGATGCGTATAATACATGTGTTCATCATCCCTAGCTAATTGGATTATTTAAAATATGAATGATCCATCAATAATTGTATTGTACAAATTCTTTGATTGGTTAAAATTGGTTCTTTTATTATTATTTTGATGAGGAAGTCTTAATAAAGTTGGAATAAATAAATTTTCGTCGTTGTCTCCCACTTACATAAAACAAAGAAAAAACTTTTAAAATTATAAGTAAATTAAGAACCATTGTCAATCATGTAAATTTAAATATTTAATAATCAAATTTTATCACTTTGAGGTTTAAGAATTTTTTTTTCCTTTTATATGTTAGAAAATAAACTTTTGATGGAATGATTTTTTAAAAAAAATAATAGAAATGAAACTGGGAATTAGAAAATTTCATTTCCAAGACTATCTTTCATTGGTTATGCCTATGTCCAAGACAAAAACAGACTAATGATGTGTTTACTTCTTGGAATAAAGAATGAGAATTGGAGGAATGAGAATTAAAACTATGTTTATTTGATAAAATTGAATTTGGGAATGTGAATAAATTGTGTGGGTTCCACACAATTTGGGAATAAAGAATGGGAATCTCATTTCCATGGGGGGTAGGTAATGAAAATATGAGAATGAGAATGAAAGATGTATTTACTTTTGTGCCATTCTAATTATTAATTTATTAATATTATCATTATTAACAGTAAAAAAAATAATTAGTAAAAATAATTAATTTATCATTATTAACAATATTATCCTTATTTTTGTTGTTGTTATTAATAATAATAATAATAAAAATAATAATAATAATAATAATAATAATAACAATAATTAATAATAGCTAAAATAATAAAGCTAATAAAATTTAATAATAATAATAATAATAAATGTTAATAATGATAATATTAATAAAAATAATATTAACATAATTAATAATAACTAAAATAATAAAGTTAATAATATTTAATAATAATAACTAAAATAATAAAGTTAATAATAATAATAATAATAATAATAAATGTTAATAATGATAATATTAATAAAATAATAATAACAATAATTAATAATAACTAAAATAATAAAGATAATAATAATAATAATAATAATAATAATAATAAATGTTAATAATGATAATATTAATAAAAATAATATTAACAGTAATTAATAATAACTAAAATAATAAAGTTAATAATATTCAATAATGATAATAATAAATGTTAATAATGATAATATTGATAAAAATAATAATAACAATAATTAATAATAACTAAAATAATAAAGATAATAATAATAACAATAATAAATAATGTTAATAATGATAATATTAATAAAAATAATAATGACAATAATTAATAGTAACTAAAATAATAAAGTTAATAAAATTTAATAATAATAATAATATTTATTATTAATATTTATTATTATTATTATTAATTTTATTTTTAATTAATATAATTTTATAATAATATTTATACATGTATCTAGTTAATGAAAATTACATTATTTAATATTATAAGTATTTTAGTAAATTAATTCTCATTCTCATTCCTCGTTCCCATTTATTTTGCCAAGTAAACACATCAATGACATTCTAACACATTTTCATTTCCTATTATTTTTACTAAGTAAACATTAGAATTTCATTCACATTTTTTATTCTCATTCCAGTTCATTCTCATTCTAGTTCATTCTCATTTCAAGAAGTAAACGTACTGTAAAAGAAACTTTTGTAATTTATAGAATTATTGTAGCAATGAGATGTGAAAGAAAAGACTGCACGTACAAATTGCGGTAGTTTACCCCGTAATCAATTATTGCCATCGGATGAGTCCCACGTAATTCGTGTAATTGAACTATAGCTAGTTATTCGTTATCAACTTGTCCAACAATCTTATCCAGCAGCATACCCTTTTTTTTTTTCCTTTCGTTTGGGGATCACCAGGCATGCTTGATCCATCTATATATATTACATCAATTTATCAAACCGGAAGCAAGAACTCGAAAAAGCAACCTAATTACTTTAACTTTGATTCCCGTAAGCAGAGATCTTCCTTATTTGAAGAACATGGAAACTACCTGCGCAGGTTTATAGGCCAACTTCATTTTAATATATATTGTTTATAATTCTTCTTTTAGTATTTGCGTTTATAAATTAAATTTTTTATATGAATTTTTCAGGAAAAAAGTGGTTAGAGGGTTTTAACTTCCGATACCAAGGTATTGTTAATGATGATGTCATGAACGACAATCTTGATCTTCTTGTTGTTCCTCAATATGGAAGAAATCCCGACCATATGGGTTAAGTGCAATACTGCTCTTTTTTGTTTTATTTAATTAAATAAATGATAGGTATACTATTACCTATCAATTATGTCAATGTCTCAGTCTAATTTAGTACAACTTATAAGATTTCTTGAGATGTACAAGAGATCTTCTTTGTTTGCTTTTAAGTTAAATATTTTCCTGAAAGGGGAAATAAATAAATAAAAGTTATTGTGTGTGTCAACGTATTAATTATATTTGCCTATATAATGTGTTGCTGTTTATGAAATAAACTCACACTGGTATAAAAAGACACCATGTCTTTCAATCATATGGAAGGTTACATTTTAATTATTTACCCATACTACCCTCTGGGTCCTCCATAAAGGATATTAAAGTGTGCTATTCTGTAACCAAGAACTATCATTTCTTCCATCTCTACGATATCCTGTAATGTTACTTGCAGCTTCAGAAGCCATAAAAACATCATCAAAATCAAGAAATTGTTTTCTTTTTTAAAGAAAGAAAGAGAAAAAAAAGCTTCATTGTTTTATTGGCCCTATATGATCACTTCCCATTGGACTTGGAGACCGGGGAATCTTGTCATCTCTACTCCTAGAGTCTTCTCCCATGCTACTTGTATGGCTTGATCTTTTAAGTCTAGTAGTGTTGTGTTTGGAAAATACTCCAAAATAATATCTTCATTCAAGAAAATTGAGGACTTAGTTTACGGTGATTTTAGGCGATTAAAGTACATTTAATTAATAATATTCATTGACTGAAGTCAGGAGGGTGTTTGAATCAGATACGAATTCTCTCTTAATCAATTTTTTTTTTCTAAATTTTTGTAAGATATTATGGAACATTTTATTTAATATTTTTTATAGTTAGGATTTAATTTATTTTGAGCTTTCCTTATTACACACCAAATCCCATAATTTTTTTGGCTAAAACTCCAAAATTGACCGCCGTTAAATAGTATGATTAGCTGAATTTCATATCATCTTGCCGGTGCTTCTTCTATTCTTCTTCCCCCCCCCCCCCCGGCCCGAACTTTTTTTCTTCTCTCTCACAGACTTAAAACTTTGACAAGCAAATTAAAGCAAAAAACGAAATATTAGGACCGAAAAGCCTCGACATATTAAAAAATTCGGATAATTTAATTCTCGTAGATTGATGAACTTTGGTGTTCTGATGCGATTCAAGTTTCTCATAGAGCCAAAAAATGGCAATTCAAATTTATCCCATCAATTGAATTACATGTTACATATGCAGCAGCCCGTAATCGAAAATAGCTTAATTTCTTTTAAAAATTCTTTATGTTAGACTTGAAATGAATCCATTCTTGTTATTGCCTATCTGCAATTTAACTTGTGCTCTAGTTTACAATTTATTTTACATACATAAATGATCGTTCCTTGTTCTTATTCTCAATTCAATTTTGGCTCCTAGAATGATAGTTAAAAAAATAACAATAATAATTGATGTCGCAAATCAATTATTAAAGTTTGTTTGTGTGAACAAGAAATATGAGAAAGATTTTATTAGTTAATTGTCTGTTAGTTTTAGAATTTTGATTAACCAATAAAATAACGTATATTAATTCAATCCTAGTCATATTTTGATATTTTTATTACATCGCAATTAAATTTAAGATAAACCACATTTCGGCAATTCGGGCCACATTCTCCACATGAAACATGTTGTCACGTCGTGATTGAATGATTGAGTACTATCCAAAGACAAAATAAAATTTGTAGAAGTCTCACGTCTTTAAATCTGTCTGTGAAAATGCCAAATTCACACTCTAACAATATATTTTTATAAATTAATGAACACGAAATAAATAAATAAATAAAATGAAGCAGTTGAAATTTATCTGGGACTAAGCAGTAAAATTGCCTCGGATGTCCTGCATCAAGGGCCAGCTCAATAAAATTTTAGGCCGTAGGCAAAATTTCTAAATTACCCATTTTTATTTAAATGAAAGTTAATGTGAGATTAATTTAAACTTTTACGATAAATATGAATGATTTATGTTTTTAGATATAAATCCTTAACATATTTTGTACATGTTTTAATTTCAAAGATTTTTTGGGTTATATTCTTGTAGGCTTATTTTTGAGAGATGTTGAAGAATAAGAGATTGTGTTTTAATCGGAAATAACAAAAATTTCGTTGCATAATTTTTTTAAGCATTAAAGAAATAAGTAATTGATGGAAATTTCACTTTCAAAATAGAGAATTATCCTTAACTAAATCTTAGTGGGCCTAAATTCAAGTAAGATTTGATGATAAATAATTAAAAATGATTGAAATCCAACATTTTGAACAAGGAAATAAATAATTTCTGATTTTTTAGCGAAACTATATATTGAGATGGGGTCAAAATTTTTGGAGAGCAAATATAATAACTCAATTTCTAAATAACGAAGTTAAACATAAATTAGGTATGTACATATATAGTCTCATATAGCATGATGTATTTATTTATTCTTTTAAACAATGATGTATTTATTTATTATAAGTAAGGATAGTGCATGGGTTGCATTCATTTTCATAGCAAATATTGGAATAATAGAACATATACAAACTTGTTGTTTCTGTCAGGCATTTCAACAAATAATTTGAAGACTCCACTTAGAAAATTTCCATCAAAGCATCAGCATTAACTACCAACCTGTAGGATCTAAGCACAATTTTAACGCATAGGCAATGCACTCAAAAATAAATAAATAAAAATAGAACAATGAACAAATAAAATTTTCTAAGTGGGTTCGTAAAAAAGGAAACTATGGCTGCATTGACACTTACAATTAATGATACTCAACAGGCAGAACAGAATTAAGACTGATTTTATACTTTTGGGGTTGGATGCGTACGTTCAAAATAAATAATTATTTTGAATAATTATTTGATCTTCTCTATTACATAGCCAATGTTTCTTTATGGGTGTAACATCTGTATAATTCTCGTTTGTCTCTCACTTAGAAACAGTAAAAAGATCAAATTAAAGTCTAATGCATGCTCTATATATATACATACATATTCGCTGTGTATTGGTAAAATAAATTGTTTATAAAAAAAACACATATGAAATTAACAACAAAACCCATTATTGCGGTAGAGGAGAATCAGTAAAGAATGACGAACCTAGCCCAGTTCTCCTCTCGACTCCCGACGCCGAGTCATTATCGTCAGATCAAAACCACTTCACAAACACAAACCCAGCCCCTTCACCAACACGAACTGTTATAGAGCTTCTTATTTCTCGCTTCTTTTTGGCTCCAAGCAGTTTTCAAAACGAAGATTGCAGCAAAAGAGGAACGATTGAGGGAAAAAAAAAAATTCGGATTAGCCAGCAAACCCGATCGCTTCAAAAATACAAGATCCTTCGTGCTGCGATTTCTTAGATTCGATTTCGGGGCCTTCGAATTATGACAGACTTTGATTCTATTTGGACTTTCGTAGATTTTAGTTTTAAAAGAATACATATGATTTTGAAATTTTAACTAGTTAATTTTTTTAAATAAATGTTTAACCAGTTGTAATCCGTTAATGAATTTTTAAAAAATATTTTTATTATAATCATTATGTGCCGTTAATCTAATCCAATGGTACACAATAACTACGGCATTGATACCATAGTTTTTATTATGGCATTATTGCAGCTGAAATAAATTCTCTCGTGCCTCATCAATATGTGTCTTGGATTGTTGTTGATGTACAGCCACTGTATGAGTTACGTTCTTGATTTTCTTATGCCCACAATTTCGTGGAAATCGGAATAAAATTGTTCAACAAAAATCTACACTTCTTAAAATTTGAAGTAGAAGATTGTTATATCAAATATTTTGATAATCTTTTGCATTAGAAATATTGAACCTGGGGATCTTCAGGAAATCAAATATTTCTCTTGCTGCAGGACTACGAAATCTTTATAGGCTATATCTGCATGGCTTACAAAGGCAATCTCGTGCCTAAGGCATGCGGCAATTTATTCCTTATCACCAACCACTATGGGGTCAAACAAGAGCCTGTCTTTCTAGCTAGCTATAATAAGGAAATGACAACATTACCCACAAGAATTTAATCAGCATGGTAGTTTCGTTGTAGATGCCTCGTACTTTCATATTGGCTTTTCCAATGCGTTGCGTTTTTGACTGTTGATGAGTCCCCATGAGGTGCTGATGACTTGATTATAGGTTGTTGGTTGTTCTCTAAATGTGTAGTTTAATTTATGACTTTGTTGAATGGTATTGTATAAAGAGCTATTGGCTGTTGCATATGTAATGTGTGAGCTTTCAATTTTCCTGTGTATGAAAAAATGAGTTCAACTATTTCATAGGTTATATATTTGGGAAGTCCTAAAAAATAAGTGTTATGCTGTTAAAAATTTTAAAATTTATTAGTTTTATATTTGTTTTATGAAGAACTATGATTTTTTTAATTTAAAACAAAAAATAATTGATATAAAAATTTTAAAATTTAGGATTTTTATATTCAATATTAAATTTAAGACTTCTATATTTAATATTTTTTAAGTTCTAATAAATTATATTTTTTAAATATACAATTTAAATTAATCACCAAAAAAATTAATACAGTACAATGCAACACTAAATATAATATAACTATAAATTAATACAGTACAGTGTAGCCACAAATATTATACAATATAATTCTAATATAATACAACATAATACAATACAGCGTGCCAAACGCACCATATAATCAACCACCTCTTACTTTAGCAGTGACCAATTCTTCACCTCCTTATAAAGATGCAATGTGGGAGTTGGGATACTTTTAGACTAAGTTCAACTATGACATATCGAGATAGCCGATAATATAATATGTTTCAATCAGTGCTGTAATTAGAAATTTATTTTATAGGAGCAACTTAATAATAAATTCAATATAAAGGGTCGCACCTTCAACTTATGGGAACATTCCAATTAAGTTTTAAAAGTAGAAGCTTAAATAATGGATGCAACACAATTTAAGGATTTTTTTTAATCAAGTTGAGGCAGCGAACTTCGTATCCATGATAGTTTTATAATATATCATGTAATATGATTTACTAAATAAATTTGGGTTAGTTTATTTTTATCTAAATTTTTTATCAAAAAATTAATGAATTAATCTCAAGCACTTTAATGGTGAGTGAATTGAGATAATTAAATAGACCTTTATTTAAAATTTACTGGGAGTTAACTAAATTTAACAACAAAAATACACCTGACTACTTCCTATCAAAATCCCACTGACACCGATTTATAAAAGTTAAAAAAATAAAAAAATAAAACATAAATTTTATATTTCATTTTCGTATTTTCTATTGAAGATGAAATGAGAGCTGGTTAATCAAGATGTGGATGCCACGACGTTGTTTTTCATTGCCCTGTTTGCCAATAGCAGTTAGTTCCTGCGCTTAAATTTTACGCACCAAACTTCAATGGTCACGTTTCCCGGATAAGCTTATTATGATGCAATAAAATCCCCAGTTTTCTAAACACTAAATTCAAATTAGAGGCATAGTCCAACGGCTACTTATTTCTCGCGCTCACATGAAACGACTACATATATAATTGACCCAACATAACATACGCTGCCTTATCACAATACTACTTAATTAGAAAGCAACTAAGAGATTTTCCAAATCCTACATTTTTCAATTTCCAAATTCTTCTCTTATTCATCAATCAAAACCTACCCACCAAAAATCTTCTTAAACCCATCCAATTCAATCTCGTTGATCATTTTTTTTCTCAGAACACCAACACAATGCCTTCTCATGTTGGATTAAGATTTTGTCTAACAGAACAGGAAATGCTGAAGTTCTATCTTCTTCACAAAATTACTCGAAATCCTAATCTCTACCAAGCCGATGATGATATTCCAGTGAAAGATTGTGATCTCTATAGTGTTAACTTATTTATGTTCTTTATATTGATTTTGATGATAACAAACTTTAAATGTTTTTTATTAAAATTTTGGAGCTATTCATTAATAAACAAAAGCCGTATAAATCTTTTAATTATGTTCATGAAAGATGGATAATTGTTAAACTACAATTAGAAAAATAATTCCCTGTGAAATTTGGTTAAAACTGTGATTCTGGAAGTAAACGGTAAACCATTTTATTTGAAATGGTTAACTGATAAAATCTAAAGAGGGATTAATGCTTAAGCTCTAACCGGTTAACAAAAACAGTGAACACTAATATGCTGGGGAGATGACTGGAATTAAATGGCGAACCATTTATAACAAATGGTTATCCGATAATTTCCAGTGTGAAATTTTGTGTTAATCTCTTACCGTTTAACAGAAATGGATAAGCCTTTTTATTTTATAAGTTACTGGAAATAACTGGTGAACGTTAATATCAAATGGTTAACCGATAATTTCTAGAGTTTCATTCCTTGCTAATCTTTAACCATTTAGCTAGAATGGTTCGTAGAAAATTATTTTGCAGGCCTCTGGTTTTTAACGGTGAAAGGTTAGTGACGAATGATCAATCGTTTATTTAAAATTTGGATTAATGATAACTTTGACCAAGACAAACAGTTAATCGTTAATGGTTAACGACGATCCATTTTTGGGCAGACGGTTAGTAGCGACTATTTTTCAGCTCCAACTATAAATAAGCTCATTCAAATTCAAGACTGATCATAACACTATCTCTTAGCATATAATAAAAAATACAACCTTCATATAGCTTTAAACACATTCTTGCTTCATTTATTCACATATTGGGCATTGATTTGTAATTTTATATATTGTGTGAGAGAAAATCAAATTTGTAATTTTTTGTCTTGAGTGATTGTAAGTATTGGGATGCACTTGAGTTAAGAGATTAGAGATAATCTCTTATTGTAAAGGTCTATTGACACCTTGAAAGTCAATTGTAAGCGTTTGAAGTCTTGGAGGCTTGCTTAGTGAAATCCTCAAACTCGGTGAGCTTGGAGGTGTAGACATAGGCGAGGTTGGCCGAACCACGTAAATCCCTATGTTTGAATCTCTCTTCCCTTATCTTTTTATATTGTGATTGATTTATTTGTTATTATTTTAATTCGTTTTAAATTTGCATTGAATTTTGATTTAGAATTGAATTTATTTTAGAAACCCAATTCACCCTCCTCTTAGGTTACATTACTACAATTACATTTGGTATCAGAGAGAGGTTCTCGTGTTAGGACTTAACCCTCTAAAGTAAAAGATCCATGGCAGCCCAAAATGATTCAACCTTTAGGGAAGGACAGTCCACAATTAGACTACCGTTCTTTGACGGAAATGATTACCCGTATTGAAAAACTAAGATGAGAATTTATTTACAAGCACTTGATTATGACATTTAGGAAGTTGTATGTGATGGTTCATTTATGCCTTGGACTAAAAATGAAGTCGGGAAAAATATTCCAAAATCTTCACGGGAATGGAATGAGTTGGAAAAGAGAAAAGTTTCTCTAAATTCCAAAGTTATAAATGTCTTGTCTTGTGCACTAGATAAGAAAGAGTTTCATAAAGTGTCTAGTTGTGAAAATGCTAATGAAATTTAGCACAAACTTGAAGTTGTTTATGAAGGCACGAATCAAGTGAAAAGATCTAAAATTAGTAGGTACACTCGATAATATGAATTGTTCTAAATGGAACAAAATGAGAGTTTGTACTCTATGTATACTAGATTTATGGACATAGTGCACACTCTAGGAGCCTTAGGAAAGACGTTTTCAAATAACGAAAAAGTTAAGAAAATCATTAGGTCACTTGCTAAGGAATGGAGACCAAAAAGGACTGCCATTGAGGAAGCCAAAGACTTAAATATCTTATCTATTGATGATTTAATTAGTTCTCTTATTTCTTATGAGGAATACTTGGCTGCTGAAAGAGGTAAGAAGAAAAGCATTGCTCTCAAAACCATAAAATATAAGAGTGATGGGGAAAGTGAATCGGATGATGAGAAGTTGGCTATGCTAGTAAGAAGGTTCGAAAAATTTTTCAAGAACCAAAAGGAAAAGAAGGAAGTAATCATATGCTATGAATGCAAGAAACCTAGTCATATAAGATCGGAGTGTCCACTCCTAACAAATTTAAGAAGAAAACCATGGTGGCCACGTGAGATGATATCGATGAAAAAATGCGTGATGATGAAGAGCAACAAAAAATGACAAATTTAGCTCTCATGGCCTTTGGGGACAAATCATGTGATGAACTTGATGAGGTAAGTAATCTTCCTACATATGATAAATTATATGATGCTTTTAAGGAATTGCATGATGAGTTTATGAAAATTGGTAAAATGAACATATGTCTTAAAAAGAAAATGGTAGAGCTCAAAATAAAAGTGAATCACTAAAGATTACATGCTTAGAACTAGAGATTAAAACATTGCATGATAAGATTGTTTTATCAAATGAAAAGCCTAAACCTCATATAAGCATTTAGAATCACACATAAGTAACATGAAAAATAAAAATAAAATGCTTAAGAAGATAAATAATGAATTAAATGAGATTGTTTTAAAATTTACAAATGGCCAAGAGATGTTGGATAATTTGCTTAATTCATAAAAATGTGTGTTTGATAAAGGAGGACTTGGCTATAAACCAAATTTGAAACAAAAGTATTATAAGAACTACTTTGTGAAGAGTACTTCTATTAATGATCAAGTCATATGTCATTATTGTAATCAAGATAGTCATATGAAAAATTAATGTCCAGTGAAAAAAATGCATATTATAGTGTAAAATATGTTTGGTTCCAAAAGGAACCATTGCTAATATTTAAGGACCCAAAAAGTTTTGGGTACCTAAGACTTGACATTTTCTCTGTAAAGCTTGAAGAAGAAGAAAAATAAATGATACTTGGACAGTGGTTGTTCAAGGCATACGACTGGAAACTATGCATGGTTTTCAAATTTCACCAAAATCGAAAACGGTAGAAATGTTTCTTTTGAAGACAACTCAAAGGGAAAGATTCTTAGAATTAGGAATGTCAGTAAAGTTTCGTCAACCCTAATTGAAAATGTATGTTTAGTTGAAAACTTAAAACTTAACTTGATTAGTATTAGTCAATTGTGTGATAAAGGTTATAAAGTAATTTTTGATAAATCTAGATGTGTTATTGAGAATGCATGCGATGGTAAGATTTTATTTGTTAGAAATAGATGTGGTAATGTTTATATTATTGACATAAAATGTGCATTTACTCATGATAAATATTTTTCAGCATTGCACGATGATGGTTATCTATGGCATAAAGAGTGGGACATGCAAGTATGGATATTTCAAAGATTTCCAAAAACGATTTAGTTAAAGGTCTTCCAAAAGTCAGTTTTCAAAAGGATAGAGTTTATGAAGCATGCCAAATTGGCAAACAAATCAAAACCTTGTTCCACTTCGAAATCTCTTCAACTACTTCATATAGATTTATTTAGACCATCAAGATATACTAGTCTAAATGGCAAGTATTATACTTTTGTAATTATTAATGATTTTTCAAGATACATATGGGTATTATTCTTGGTTAATAAGGATGATGCTTTTGATGCTTTTAAAGTGTTTTGTAAGAAAATTCAAAATAAAAAAGGATATGGTATTGTGTGCATTGGAAGTGATCATGGAGGAGAATCTGAAAATCATGTTTTGGAAGGCTTTTGCAACAATTTAGGCATTGAATATCAATTTTCATCACCTAGAACGCCACAACAAAATGGAGTTGTTGAGAGAAAGAATAGGTCAATTCAAGAAATGGCTAGGACAATGTTAAATCAAAACTCTTTGCCTAAGTATTTTTGGGCTGAGGCCGTCAACACTACTTGCTATGTCTTAAATCGTGTGTTGATTAGACCTAATCTCAATAAAAATCCATATGAGCTTTGGAAAGATAGAAAACCCAATATTAGCTATTTTAAAGTTTTTTGTTGCAAATGTCTTATTTTGAACACAAAGGATAATCTTAGTAAATATGATCCAAAGTCCGATGTTGGCATCTTTCTTATGTATTCAAATTCATCAAAGCTTATAGAGTTTATAATAAAAGAACTCTAGTTGTGAAAGAATCTATGCATGTTATTTTTTATGAATCTAACCCCTTTTCTGTGGAGAAAGTTGTTGTTGATAATCATGCAGATGAAGAACTACAAAAAGAGTCCTCAAAGGATGCACCACATGGAAATAATTGGAGCAACATGAAGAAACAAGTGCAGAACAAAATCAAGGTACTTTTCAAACACTCCCCAAGGAGTGGAGGTATGTTTCTTCTCACCTTAAGGATGCAATTTTAGGAAATCCCTCATGTGGCATAACAACTAGATTATCTTTTAGAAATACATGTGAGTATGCTGCATTCATATCTCAAATTGAACCGAAATCCGTTGCTGATGCGGAAAATGATGAATCTTGGATTATGGCAATGCAAAAGGAGTTAAATCAATTTGAGAGAAATAATGTATAGGCATTAGTCCCTAAACCGGAACATCAATCAATTATAAGCACTAAATGGGTTTTTAGAAATAAAATGGATGAATCCAGTATGGTTGTGAGGAATAAAGTTAGACTAATGGCTCAAGATTACAACCAAGAAGAGAAAAATAATTTTGATGAAACATTTGCACCTGTAGTTAGACTAGAATCCATTAGAATATTCTTAGCATTAACATGTCATAAAGATTTCATTTTATTTCAAATGGGTGTAAAAACTATTTTCTTAAATGGTTATATTATGGAGAAGTATATGTGAAACAGCCCCTTAGATTTAAAAATGAAAAATTTTCAAATCATGTTTATAAGTTTTCAAAAGCATTGTACTAATTAAAACAAGCACTGAGAGCATGGTATGATAGACTTAAGAATTTCTTGTTAGATAATAGCTTTTCAATGGGAAGAGTAGATACCATTCTCTTTGTTAAGCATAAGATCAAAGATATACTCGTTGTTCAAATTTATGTTGATGATATTAGTTTTGGTTCTACTAATGAGTCTTTATACAAGGAGTTTTCCTCTTGTATGAGTAAGGAATTTGAAATGAGTATGATAGGAGAGTTGAAGTACTTCCTTGGGCTGCAAATAAAATAAGATGAGGAAAGAATCTTCATAAATCAAGCCAAGTATGTGAAAGAGTTACTCAAGAGATTTGGTATTGATGACTTAAAGACCAAAAGTACTCCAATGAGCACAACCACTAAGCTTGACAAAGATGAAAAAGGCAAAGAAGTGGATATCAAAATATATCGAGGTATGATCGGATCTTTACTTTATTTAACTGCATGTAGACCTGATATTATGTTTAGTGTATGTTTATGTGCAAGATTTCAATCATGTCCCAACGAATCTCATTTGCTTGCTGTAAAAAGAATTTTTCGTATTTTGAGTGGAACCATAGATCTTGGCCTTTGGTATCCTAGAAGAACTCATCTGGATCTAACTTGTTATTCGAATATGGATTTTGCCGATTACAAAATTGATAGGAAAAGCAATAGTGGAACTTGCCATTTGCTAGGTCACTCACTTGTCTTATAATTTAGCAAGAAAAAATTTTTATTACACTTTCAACTACCGAGGCAGGGAGTTGTTGTGCACAAGCTCATTGCATGAAACAAATACTTAAAGATTATGATATTAACCTTGAATAAATTCCTATTAAGTGAGATAATACTAGTGCCATAAATCTTTCAAAGAATCTCATTCAGCACTCTAGAACCAAGCATATAGAGATTACACACTATTTCTTAAGAGATCATGTTCAAAAGGGTGATATTGCATTAGCGTTCATTTCTACGGAAAAACAATTTGCTGATATTTTATAAAATCTCTTAGCGAAGATCAATTTTTAAAAATTCAGCATGAACTTGGGATGATGAAATTTTTGTATTAACATCTCTACTCATGATATGGAGTCTATTAAAATTGATTGATTGATGATTTGATGAGTTTTGATAACTATGAAATGCTTGAAAATGATTTATAAATGATATGGTTGTTTCATTAATGCTTGAATGCATATATGAATTAATTGTTTTGAATACATGTGAGTTTATAAATCATGCATTAAAATAGCCCTTAAAACATTTTGGATCAAATAGAATGACCTTGGAATGTATTATCTGTTGACCAAATATTAAAACAAATGTGCAAAATCAAAAATGAAATAAATGGCCAACCGTTTCACAATAAACGATGTACCATGTAATTTTAGAAACTAGGATAAAATAACTGACACTTACTCCTTTACCATTTGTTTCAAACGGTAAACCTTTTAAAAATAAAAAGCTCATTTAATTTTACTCTTTCACCGTTAACTCTTACTCTTTATTCGTTCTCGTTTATGTGCTCTTTGGAAGTTAGGCCTTCACCAGTTACAGAAAACGGTGCATTGTTTTCACGTAACACAAAACTATTCTAAAGGTTTCTTCTTCCTCTTCACTTACCCATTTATCGTTTTCGTCACTATCGTATAGCCGAAGCTTTTTCAACCTCCAATCCTCTATTTTTCTCTATTTTCTTGCCAAATCACACTGATAAAACCATTTCTAATATCCTTAGATCGATTTTACCGATTCAAATCATCAAATCAAGCCCAAAATTGAAAAATTGAAAAATCTCAAATCTAAACCCTAAGGACAGTCGAACTGTCTTCTTAATTTCAATCAGATTTTTGCCCTTTCTTGACCAAATTAAACCTCATTACCACTTCTTCTACTCCCTCTAAACTCAATAATCGGTTTATTTTCTTCCAAAATTTTCTTCCAAAAATTTCTCATTTTCTCCAATATCACCATGGCTGAGTCATCTCAGAGAACTCGGAGGAAGAAACAGATTCCCTCTAGCAACCTATACCACCATGGGAGACAACTGAATTCGAAAAAATTCATTTTGCTACTGCTCTATTGCTCGAGTGCTTCGAGGACCACTTAGTGGGCTGTGAGGTATTAGACTCTTAGTTTGTTGATATCAAAGATTTTAAAGAGTTAATTGTATACGGTAAAAGTGTTAGGAATATACTTTGACCTTGGGAGTCTGCTATTGATTTCGATGATTGAGTTTATCTTAATCTAGTACGTGTTTTCTATTCCAATATGGAACTTTCCGCAACCAGACTAGATAAGGTAATTACTCAAGTTGGTGGTGTACCTATACGAGGATCTTAAGGGCTTTCTTGGTATATTAAATAAGGGTCATGAAATTTATACCTCTACGAAAGCACTCTCTTTTGCTGATTTTGTTCATAATGATGGTGTTCGTAATATTTGTCGGCGTAGAGATCTTAGTGATGACATTTGTTCTTTATTTTTTCGATCTCAATTGTTACCTTTCTAAGTTCGCATATTTTATACTATTTTACAGCATATTATTACACCTTAGAAGGGTCACTCTGATGAGGTCATGAGATTGGATGTTGGGTTACTAGATAACCTCATTTTGAGGCAACCTATTAACCTTAGCTATATTATTGTGCGGCATATGTTGAGTACTCCTGCAGTTAACTACCGCTTGCTTCCGTATGGTAGTATCGTCTCTAAAATACTGCAACATTATGACCTACCACTTCGGGATGCAGTGTACAAGAAGATGAAGAGGATTGGTTCGGAAGCTATGACTAGTATTGGTTTTTCTAGGAAGAATGGCCAATGGCGCAAGACCTTTATTTCTAAGAATTGGGACACCTTGATCACTCGAGAAGATGATCGGATGCTCAATGGTATTTATCCCTCAGATCAGCTTCTTGATTTTTGAATTGGAGCTTGATGGTTGTCGAAGCCAGCAAAAATAAATACATACTCTAAATAAATTGTATATAGTGATTGAGGAGGGTCGTGTCCACAGAGATTGGTAATTATTTAAATCCTTTCAAAATATAAAATGCAAAGTAGGGGAGATTGTTGACAAAATTTAAAATCAAATTAAAAATAACAAGCATGCAAATTAAAATTGTAATTCAAATTGGAAAAAGCTCTGGTTGAAGGAATTAACTCAGCTTGATTCGACTACTGATCATTGGTATAAATATAAATCATTATTGCTTATGAATATACTGGTTATAGCTACTGAGACGCTCTAATAGTCAATCTCTCCTTAACTAGTCGATAACTAAGGTACGACCATTAGTTATTTCCCTAATCAATAAACAACCCTAGATACGATCATAGGATTTAATCAATTGACAGCCTGAAAAACCAGAGAGACCCAAATCCTAATCAACAAACGCATACGATGGTTCATTTAAATTAGATTGTTTATTCTCATAACACAACTCACTGCTATGCTATTTGTCACAAACATTAAAATCTTCATACGATGAATCCTTTAATTGACAATAGATTAAGTTGGTAATTAAATAGTGGCCAATTATCTAATTAACAAACATAATCATGACAATAATTCAGAGAATAAACAAATACCCAACAAGCAATAAAACAATTAAAGCATAAGAAAGATCTCACAGTAATGATGAATCAAAGCTTCATTAACCTTCAACCAGAAAAATAAATTTAGTTCCTCATAGAGAGAAGAGAAAAATTTAGATCTAGGATTTTTTTCTTTTCCTTGATGATCCCCCTCTCCCCTTGTGTTTCAATCCCTTTTGTATTATGGAGTTTTTCTAAAAATAGAATACTAAAATCTAAAATATTCTCTAAATTTGAAATTACAAAAATAACCCAAAAAGATTAAACACGTTAAAATAAAAACTGCAAGTTCTTCGTTGACAGCACGCGCCCACGCCTTATCAACAAAGTTCTTCTGAAATTCATAATTCCTCCATGAAAATAATCATCCTTAAACATCATCTCCTAGCTCAATTTTAGCACCAATCAATAGAATTGCACCTACAAAATAAAACACAAATAAATTATTATTATTAAGTGCAAAACATTGGTATTAAAGGGAGTAAACAATACAAAATTAGTGCATAAATTGCACTCTAACAGAGCTCAGCCTCCACCTCCTCGTTACCGATCTATCCCTCAGCCTCCAACTGATTCTGATACTGAGGAGCATAAGATGGATACTGATCATCCCTTCGCTTTCGAGCCACTTCCCGTTCCTGAGCAGCCTTCCGTTCCTGAGCAGTTCTCAACTCCTGCGCCACCTTCAGCTTTTGTCCAGCCACCAGCTTCAGACATTTTGCAGCAGTTGGCAGACGATATTCACCAGATTTCTGAGCGACACCAGCTGATTCTCGATTGTCTAGATACTCTCTCCCACGATTAGCAGCAGCTCCGGTCTTAGGTTCAGACTTTTCAAGAGCATAGTATCGATCAGCAGCATGAGATCATTGCTGCACAACACCAGCTTCTTGGCTATTTCGGTTTCAAAACTGGCAGTACGTCTTCACGACCGACCTTCTTCTTCATAGCCTCCTCCTTAGTTTTTGACTTTCTTTTTTGCACATATATTTCATATTATGTTCATATGTTTTTGATATTTCTATTTGACTTGCATTACTTTTTATTGAGGATTTGATGATGGATTAGTATTTTTGTTATGTTGGTTGATTATCTTTGATTTACTCATGGATGATTTTATATGATTGGCTTGATGTTGTATTAGAGTTGTTGGTATATGGAGACTTGTTTTATCATTTTTTAAAGTGTTTTTAATTTTGTATTGTATTTGGGGATTTGCCTATTTTTAAGGAGAGACTCTGTCGAAATTTTTGCTCGCCTAACATCGGTAATATCTTCATCTTGAAACTCATACTTTAATTGTTCGTTTCTATCTTTACTTTTTGATGATGATGAGGGAGATAAGGATATAATTTGATCTTATTGATATTTTCAAAATAGCTTATGAATAATTTGCTTTCAAAAAGTAATATTTTATATTAGCTAAAAATGTGTTTTCTGATTAAAATTTTTAATTGGCTATACATTGAGGGGAAACATATAATTAAGGGGTGTAATTTTTTTTTTTTAATAAAGTTTGTCATCATCAAAAAGGGGGAGAATGTAACTTGTTTATGTTTTTTATATTGATTTTGATGATAACAAACTTTAAGTGTTTTAATTAAAATATTAGAGCTATTCATTAATAAACGAAAGCCGTATAAATATTTTAATTATGTTCATGAAAGATGGATAATTATTAAACTTCAATTAGAAAAATAATTCCCTATGAAATTTGGCTAAAACTGTGATTCTGGAAGTAAACGGTGAACTGTTTTATTTTAAACAGTTAACCGATAAAATCTAGAGAGGGATTAATGCTTAAGCTGTAACCGGTTAACAAAAATGGTGAACAATAATATGCTAGGGAGATCACTGGAATTAAGCGGCAAACTATTTATAACAAACGGTTAACTGATAATTTCCAGTGTGAAATATTATGTTAATTTCTTAACGTTTATAGAAACAGATAAGTCTTTTTATTTTGTTGGTTGCTGGAAATAACCAGCGAACCGTTAATGTCAAATGGCTAACCGATATTTTTTAGAGTGTCATTCATTACTAATCTTTAACTGTTTAGCTAGAACAGTTCGCAGAAAATTGTTTTCAGGTTTTTGGTTTTTAACGGTGAAAGGTTAGTGACAAGCGGTCAACCGTTTATTTGAAATTTGGATCAATAGTAACTTTGACCAAGCCAAACGATTAACCGTTAATGATTAATGACGATCCATTTTTTGGCAGACAGTTAATAATAGTTATTTTTTAGCTCCAACTATAAATAAGCTCATCCAAATTCAAACAAGGATTGATCACAACACTACATCTTAGCATGTAATCGAAAATACAACCTTCATAGAGCTTTAAACACGTTCTTCCTTCATTTATTCATACATTAGCCATTGATTTGTAATCTTAGATATTGTATGAAAGAAAATCAATTTTTCACTTTTTTGTCTTGAGTGATTGTAAGTATTGGGATACACTTAGGTTAATAGATAGGGGATAATCTCTTGTTGTAAAAGTCTATTGACATCTCGGAAGTCAATTGTAAGTATTTGATGTCTTGGAGGCTTGCTTAGTGAAATCCTCGAGTCCGATGAGCTTGGAGGCATGGACGTAGGCGATGTTGGCCGAACCACCTAAATCCTTGTGTTTGAATCTTTCTTTTCTTATCTTTTTATATTGTGATTGATTTATTTGTTATTATTTTTAATTCGTTTTAAATTTGCATTGAATTTTAATTTAGAACTAATTTATTTTAGAAACCCAATTCACCCCCCTCTTGGGTTGTATTACTAGAATTACATATAGCTCATAGGAGCGGAACTTGATTTGGGATTTGTATGAAGGAGACCAATTAATGGCGAGTTAAACACTCTACTTCTTCACTCAGTTAAGGAATGTGTCTCTTGAGGGTTCAATATTCAATAAACAAGTTGGTTCTGATGCTTGGCAAGGTGAGGACGGAGCCAAGCCTATTCTTGATGTTGGCTCTAAAGATAAGATTTTAAAGTTCCAGAAAAGGTTTCGGTATGAAAGTCATAAAAAGCCGGAACAGAATAGAAGATGGATTATGCATGAATTTACCATTAATCCAGCCTTGTTGGGTAATTAATATTCACATAAAGCATTCAATTTTGTTCTCTGCTGCGTCAAAAAGAATGAATAGCAAAACAACTCGGAGAAAGTCAATTTGGGTA
Source organism: Citropsis articulata (assembly GCA_030449925.1). Classification (NCBI taxonomy): domain Eukaryota; kingdom Viridiplantae; phylum Streptophyta; class Magnoliopsida; order Sapindales; family Rutaceae; genus Citropsis; species Citropsis articulata. Next base: position 1,004,475 of record JASUUH010000113.1, on the reverse strand, counting down.
GGAAGCCTGAGGAAGTCAAAATAAGTCGGTGAAGAGAATGACTTTGAAAAGAGGGCTTCTGGTTCTAAGAGAAAGCGGAAAGATATAGTGACTCCAACAACCACATTGATCACGATGATGAGTGCTTTTAGAGCAAGCACTTAAAGGCTCAATAAAATTCTGTTTTGATAGAACAAAACCATTTACCATGCTCGAGTAGCAATCTAAACATTTGAAGTACTAAAGAGAGATCATAATTTAGTGCCTGAATATTCAACTCTCTTTGACATTAAAGGATATATAGCTAGTCTTGTCCAAATCCTAGAAGAGGATCAGCATGATGAGGGCAGTCTAAATGGTCAACAGAAGGCTGAAGCAGAGGCTTTTTCTGTTCAACAGAACCAAATAATTGACATCCCATACTCTAGTGATAACAATGCGCACATTGTGGAATCTAAAGATGATATAGAGTCTACATTGGCTGAAGTTTATGACATATTTGATGTGAAAAGGTATTCTTTCAGTCTGGATTATATTTTAGAGAGTGAGTGTACAAAGGGTCATGGTGATGAGGTAGTTCAGAACAAGCAGCAAGAGACTGTTCAAGAAGAGGCACTTTTGGCTTAACAAAATGATCCAATTGAGTTGCCTTGCCTTAATAACATCTTAGAAATTATGGAATCCGAAGTGGAGATTGATTCTTTACCTAATAGACTTGTTTTTAATGTGTAAAATTTTTTATCTAAACTCGATCAAATTGCTGAACCTTGGGATAAAGAAGGTGGAAACTGCAAGCTGTGGCATAGGAAGAGAAGATGGGGCTGCTGCCTGTAGAGTTTCTATCGAGGGTCAATTAAGTGCTTAATCAAGTAATGTAATTGCAAGCAACGCACTAGAGAAGAGTGAACTTTCTCATTCTTGCTCTTTTCTTTTTCATCTGATTTTATGAAAGTAATACTTCGATTGCTTGCCTATATTATGTAAACAGTTTGTTTCTTTTTCAATTGTAATATAATCACATCATATTCTATTTTTCAAAGGAAGTTATGGCTCTAAAAAGCTGTTTCCATATATGTTCTTTACAAGAATTGTTTAATAAAGTGATAATCCTTGTGTGGTCATGTTTTGTATATATATCTAAATTGATTAAGTTGAAAAGCAAGGGAAGATGATAGTAAGTACCATTATGATTGTAACATGATTTTGAAAATTATCCAAGAATGTAGAAAACTTTGGTTGTGTTAGACATTGTTTAATTCATCAGTTGGCCATGATTTGTTTCGTGTTAAAACAAGTAGCTTTTGAAATTTGTTTGATTTTATTTGCTTAACTCTACTTCGCCTTTTTTATTTTACTGAGTGATGTGAAATAACGTTGGCATACGAGGGATTATGATTTTGATTTTGGAGTACCAAGCCAATTATTGAGATGCAGTTACAGTTACCCAATAACCAAACCCAACAGAGAACAGAGCCTAATTGTATATGTGAATGTGCTTTCATTATGAATTTTTTTTTGTATTTCTCAATATCATAAAAGGTTACGCAGATTCCTCTTATAGAGAAGAATACAAAAAATTAGGAAACTGACAAAAAATTAGCTATCAAGCTGTGCTAGTTATTTCCTAATTTACACTATTGACTTATTCTCATTTACCACTAACAATCCTCTCTAATTACAAATATTTCTTTCCTTTTCTACACTCTCCCTCAAGCTAGTTTGAAGATATCCTTCATAGACGGCTTGCCAATTAGCTCTTTGAATTGCGAGTATGAAGACTCTTAGTAAGCATATTTGCAACTTGCTGAGTAGTGGGAATGTAAGGCATACAGATCAACACTTTTTCAAGTTTTTCCTTGATGAAATATTTGTCACGTCCACGTGCGTTGTTCTATCATGAAGTACTGGATTTGAGCAATTGAAATGGCATTGTTATTGTCACAATACACTTCCATAGTTAGTGGATTAAAAACTTTTAATTCTTCCGAGAGTCTTTTAATCCACAACACCTCACAAATCCCATGAGCAACTGATTTAAACTCAGCTTCTGTGCTGCTTTTTGCCATTACATTCTACTTCTTACTTCGCCATGTAACAAGATTGCCACTAACAAATGCACAATAGCCAAAAGTTGATCGTCTATCAACAACACTTCCAACCCAATCCGCATCAGTGTGGGCTTCAACTTATAAGTGCCCACGATTCTTGAATAACAAACCTCTTCCAGGATCCCCCTTCAAATACCTGAGAATTCTATAGACTGCACTGAAGTGTTGTTGTTCACATGAATACATAAACTGATTAACTATGCTCATTGCAAACGTTATATCTGGACGAGTATGTGACAGGTAAATCAGTCTTCCAACAAGTCTCTGGTATTGTTCTCTGTCTAGAAGTTCTTCAGGTTTAGGAGGCTGTAATTTGAGGTTGAGGTCAATAGGTATTTTTGATGGTTTACACCATAGCAAGCCCATTTCATTAAGTAAATCAAGGACATATTTACGTTGATTCACAAATATACCTTATTTGGATCTAGCAAACTCTATTCCAAGAAAGTATTTCAATGTCCCTAAATCATTGATCTCGAAGTTAGCTGCAAGTCTCTTCTTCAATTTTTCTAGTTCTTCATTGTCATCATCAAGATTATATCATCCACATAAACAATTAGTTATAGCAACTCTACCTTTTCTACCATGTTTATAGAACATAGTATGATCAGCTAGGCTTTGACAATAGCCACAATTCTTTACAAATTTCCCAAATCTCTCAAACCAAGCTCCAGAGGACTGCTTGAGGCCATACAACGACTTCTTTAGTCTACAGACTTTCTTTGATCCTAAATTTTTCTCAAAACTGAGTGGTAGACTCATAAAAATCCCATCCTCAAGATCACCATTCAAAAAGGCATTTTACATCCAATTGGTGTAATGGCCAATTTAGATTTACGGCCAAAGATAATAGAATTCTAATTGCATTTATCTTGGCTACTGGAGCAAAGGTTTCCCGATAATCAATCCCATAGGTTTGAGTGAATCTCTTAGCTATTAATCTTGCCTTATACCTTTTTATGCTACCATCCATTTTACACTTCATAGTAAACACCTATTTGCGACCTATAGTCTTCGTTTTTTTAGGCAAGTCAACTATCTCTCAAGTACCGCTTCTTGTAAGAGCATTCATCTCTTCCATCACTGCTAATTTCCAATTTGGATCACCAAGAGCTTCTTGAATGTTTCTCAGGACAAACAAGTGTGAGATTTTTTAGGTAAATGCACTGTAAGTATGAGGAAGTTTGTCATAAGAAAGATATTGAGAAATGAGATATCTAAGATTCCTAGTGCGATTTCATATTCCTTTTCTAATAACAATGGAAATATTAAGGCCTGATGATTCTTTGCTAGGGAAAGTGATAGGAATTGAATATGAGATAGGATTAGAAATACATGTGATATTTGCAGGTCCAATCGTCGAGGGTTGTGATTGATCATTACCAAGAATAACTGGCTACCTTTGACTCTTTTAATAATGTTTTCTATGAGTATAAACCAGAAGCTCAGTGTTTATCATTTTGATCCAGGTGTAGTAGTGATTCTCCCTTTGTTTCAGATAAAATAATGCTTGGTATTATATTACCAGAACTTCCCTCACTGTTCTCAGTGTTTTTATTATCACATTGTTCCTGACTTTAAAAGTCGAGAATGGTAAGATGAGAGGAATGAGGTATAGTAGCCAAAATTACTTTTGGTAAAGAGTTAGGAGATAAGTACTAAAAATTTTCTTCTAATACCTCATGCTTCCCCTGAAGAGAATTTTTGTGAAAGTAGGATTTATTTTCAAAAAACGAGACATCCAACCTCACATAAATTTTCCTTGTTTGGGGATTATAACACTTATATCCCTTTTTATTGGAGGCATACCCTATGAACACACATTTTTTTGCCTTTGGATCAAGTTTGGACTGAGTGTTATTAGGTATACGAATAAAGACAATACGGCCAAATACCTTAGAGGTAAATTTGAGTACATTCTAGATAGGGAAAGCATTTTTTAAGACATTCTAAAGGTGTACTATATTTTAAAACACGTATTGGCATCCAATCAATTAAATAAGTTGCTGTTGAAACAGCTTCTCCAAAAGATATTTTGGAGCATTCATCGAAAACATTATAGCACATTTTACTTTAAATAAATGTTTATATTTTCTTTCAGCAATCCCATTTTGCTGAGGAGTATCCACACAAGTGGATTGGTGATGAATACCTCTTTCTTTCAAAAACTTTTCCAAAATACCTTTATAGTACTTGGTTCCGTATCATTGTGAAGAACTCTAATTTTCTTTTAAAATTGAGTTTCAACCATTGTGTAAGAGTCTATAAAAATCTTTCCAACTTTTAATTATTTTCACTCATTAAGTAAACCTAACATAGATGGGTGTAATCATATATGAATGTGACAAACCATTTTTTCTTTGAAATAGTAGTGACTCTTGAAGGTCCCCAAACATCACTGTGTATTAAATAAAATGATTTTAAATAAAATGATTTTAGATAAGGAACAACTTTCACAGTAAAATGATGAAAAATCCAAACCATTAAATAAAGTAGGAAACAAATGTCTAAGATATGGAAAGCTAAGATGTCTCAGTCTTAAATACCAAAGCATTATTTGTTCATAAACACAGTTAGAACTAATACTACTAAGGCCCTGAGCCTTTTCATTCCCAGGGAAATCATCATCAAAGCAGTAACGGCCACCAATCAACTTAGCACTACCAATCTTCTTCCCCAAGATCTGGTCCTAAAATTCACAATAAGAATCACAAAAAATACCCGACAATTAAAATCTTTAGTTATTTTACTCACAGATAAAAGATTACAAGCGAACTTAGGAACATGGAGAACAGAATTAAGGATTAATTTTTTGGATAATTTAATTAAACCTTTCCATGCTATTGGTGAGAAAGTACCATCTGCAATTCTTATTTTGTCAAGGCTAGAACATGGTGAGCTACTGTAAAACAAATTGAAAGGTTGGTCATATGATCAGAATCTCCTAAATCTATGATCCAAAGAGCATAATATGAACATGAAGAAACAACATTAGGTGTGCTACCTATTTGTGCAAGAGAGGAATACTACTTGGTGAGTAATTAGGTTTTAGCAGCTTTAGAAGGTAGTCCATCTGCTCTTGGTGAAGGGACCTATCTCGGCTTTATTTGCACTAGGAATCAACCAGGTATTTTTATCACCAGGCTTGTTGCTTTTCCAATTTGCCAGTTTCCGTGGATTTTCCAACATGTTTCTCGGGTATGACGTGTTTTGTTGCAATAGTCACACCATACCCATTACTTTGGCTTCTCTTCAATTTTTTGATGAAATCTGGCTGTTTTGTTAGCAGCCTCCTCTAGAAAAAAAGCACAGAACTTTCAGTAGGCCCGTCAGTTGTCTTCTTTCCTAACATTATATGTCTACAACTTTCTTCGCTTCGAACCTTACCAAACACCTTGCCACTTGGAGAAAGTGGCCTCCTGCCAATTATCCGCCCCTGAACCTCATCAACTTCAATGTTGAGTCCCGTAAGAAACTTGTAAATACAAGAATCCTCAACAATATTGTTGTAATATTTGGCATCTTTTGTGGATTTCCATTCATAATCATTGAACAAATCCATATCTTGCCAAAGACTTTTTAATGAATTGAAATTCTTAGTCACCGGTCTTGTCCTTGCTGGATTTCACCAAGTTTCAAAGTCAATTCATAGACCTGAGACTAATTTCCCAAATCAGAGTAAATTTGATTCACGTTGTCCTAGAGTTCCTTGGCTGTGGAGTAACACAAATAATTGGAACTAATGTCCTCATCCATAGAGTTCACAAGCCAAGTCATCACCATCAAATATTCTACATCCCAGGTCGCATACGTTGGATCTTCCATTGCTAATGCCTTTTTGTCTCCGGTCAAGTATCCAATCTTCCCTCTCCCTCTAATATACATCCGAACAAATTGAGACCACCTTAAATAATTATCACCATTAAGGTGAATAGTGGTAATTTGGACTAAATGACCATCATATTAATTTATTCAAATCCCCAATATAAGCATATCACTAAACATAGAGTTCAATAGTTCCAAGTCTAAAAGTTGCAAACCTAAGAAAGTTGTTATAGCAAAGACCATCAATTAGAAGTTTACTGAACTTCATTATTCATCACAACTAATGGAAAAAGGAAGATAAAGCTCACAACAAATAAATATACCTAGTGACAGCACCAATTGAACGGGCCAATAAACCAATCACAGAGACATTTCCATCAACCCACAAGTAATCAATCACAGCCTTCAGATCATCTTTCTAAAAAGCAAGCAATCAACTTCAGATGGACCTTAATTACAAGAATAAAGTTCAACAAAATAGATAATTGATCTCATAAATGATTTTTTTCCCTTTAAAAATTAAAATTAAAAAAAATTACTAGATGTGTAATTTTTTCCTACTAGTTAACCAAGCACTTACTTTATTCCATCCTAGAGTAACATACTCTCCTGCAGAGAGCCTAGATCCTGAAAAATCAAGAGTGAAAATGGTAATATTATTGGAGCTTCACTAGCATCAGCGTTGTAGCTACTGCCAAAGATAAAGATATACTGCTAATTACTATTCTGTAACTAGTGCTCAAGTGCATCATTTGTAGATAATAAGCAATGAAGCCTATTGAATTCTTGAAATTACAATAAAGTTTACAATTCTTCTTCAAAGCACTAAGTTCCAAATTGTGTCTGGGAAGAAATATGTGTAAGCCTTTGACATAATTTTACTCCATCCATCTTTTAAATCACAAAAGTAAATTTCATTATTCATTGATTATTCAATTAAAATATAGTTTCAATAAGCCAAATTCATATAAAATATAAAATATAGATTTAAATTCTGACAATTCTTGAATCTCCTGGAAGTTAACACAACCCAATCGTTCAAAAAGCAAAGAAACATTATGTCAACATAAATTGAACAATATGTGATAGATGAATTTTACACCTAGACTAAGCATAAGCAAGATTAAATACAACACCTCATCAAGCTTTGCCATGAGTTGTATCAGCTTTACTTTCCCGAATGAAGATTATAAGCTTCATATTCCTTGGATCCTCATAGGTAGAAATAGCCTGCAATAATTAAAGTGCCAAGATTGATTCAGGCTTTTTATTAAACACTCGAAGGGAATACAAAAATAGTAACTATATCCCCACTTAGAAGATAGTGAACATATGGCTACATGCATGTGATTTGGCCCACTTAAGAACAAAGCCTATTGTCATTTTTGTAGTTCTAAGGTTTGGTAATGTCAATAAATAGTAAATTTAACCAATGAAATTAAAAAAAAAAAATTTGCATCATAGTGAACGAATTTGAGAACTAAACCTCTAGGTTTTCTAACTTTTCTTCTAGGGTTCGAACAATAATTGCCTGTATCAATCGAACAATCGGATTCGAATGCGCTCAATTGATGGTGAGTTCCTAGTTTAAGCTTTGAAATTTAAGGGTGGCTGCACGCGTTCGGTGGGTTCTCCATACGGTTCTCAACGAGGGTTTTAAAGGTAGTGCTAGGTTTTCGATTTTCAAGCGATAAGTTTGCTGTGAGAGTGAGAGAAGAGTGTGTTTGGGTTTTGCTTTAACAGTTCAAAAACTAAAAATATCAACATGAAATGAACAGGGTCTCTGTATTTCATTTGTTTAATTTATTTTTCATTTGAATAATCTAAAAAATGACAACATTTCCCTTTATTTTTCTATAATAAAATATTTTTCAAAATAAAGTCAAACCCACGAAATTGAAGTCAAAATTAAAAAAATTAGTTATACATTTTTTATAGTTAAATAATCTACCACAAGTTTATCATAGGATTTTGATAGACAATATTTCTATCACAATATATCATAAATGCATGATAGAAAAAAATTATCATGTGGTTATCATTGCAGGACAGTCATGGTAGTTATTTTTCCTCGTAGTGCAAGGGCTGCCTCAAATATATTCATTTATACCCCAAGACCTATTTTGAATGAATCGTGAGATAAACTGCTTAACACTTCAGCTCCCCCCCCCCCCCCAAAAAAAAAACTCTCTCATTCACTCTCTCTTTTTCATGTTCTTCTACTCTCTTCTTTTTGCTCTCGTTCTTGTCCCTCTATCTCTTCTTTCTTTCTTTTTAATTTGGTCTGCTCCCTTTAAATCCTTCACATCTCTATTGTTTACTAAATTAAGTAATGTAAATTATATAAGCAAAGAAGATTAAAAATAAAACATGAACTATGTTGGGCTTAAAGAAGAAAACAAAAATAGGAGCGTTTTGGGTCTTAAATTTAGATCATTCCAATTGGGCTCACAGGCTTTTACAATCAGAATATGAATCTACCTCTGGTACTGTCAATGTGATATAAAGGCCTATAGTTTAAACAAGAAAACAAAACTTAACAAAGATAAATAATCAAATATAATATTTTTTATTTTTCATAATAAATTGATATAATGGTCTTATAATTTTCATATGTATATGAGATAATGGTCTTGATCATTTTTATATGTACATCTCATAATAATCTTTCGGGTCATTCTATGATGCCGTAATTATCGATGTCATAATGGATGTGGTCCGTTAGATTTGAACAAAAAATCTCCACCTTTAATTCTAAATAAATGGGTAACCTGTTACCTAAGTAGCAGGTAATTAATCTTTTTTTTCTAAGTTGCAAGTTGCATTTACTAGTTTTATGAGTGATTTACAAGATTAATGTGTAATTTACCACTTAATGTTAAGTTACGAGTTTTAAGTCATTTTTACAAGTTTTTGTTTTCTTTACACTTTTTTCTTCTAATTTACAACTCCATCATTAATTTACTTATTTTTCCATCAATTTACTACTTCTATGTGTGATTTACATATTTTTTGTTTTATTTTCCACTTAATGTCAATTTACGAGTTTTAATTCATTTTTACCCGTTTTTGTTTTCTTTACACTTTTTTCTTCTAATTTACAACTCCAATATTAATTTACCTCTTTTTCCATCAGTTTACTACTTTTATGTGTGGTTTTATATATTTTTTGTTTTATTTTAGACTTAATGTCAATTTATGAGTTTTAAGTCATCTTTACAAGTTTTTATTTTTTTATACTTTTCTCTTCTAATTTACAACTCCATAATTAATTTATCTCTTTTTCCATCAATTTGCTGCTTTTATGTGTGATTTACATTTTTTTTGTTTCATTTTATACTTAATGTCAATTTACGAGTTTTAAGTCATCTTTACAAGTTTATATTTTCTTTATATTTTTTTCTTCTAATTTACAACTCCATCATTAATTTACCTCTTTTTCCATCAATTTACTACTTTTATATGTAGTTTACATATTTTTTGTTTCGTTTTCCACTTAATGTCAATTTACGAGTTTTAAGTCATTTTACAAGTTTTTGTTTTCTTTACACTTTGTTCTTCAAATTTACAACTCCATTATTAATTTACCTATTTTTCCATCAATTTACTACTTTTATGTGTGGTTTACGTATTTTTTATTTTATTTTAGACTTAATGCCAATTTACGAGTTTTAAGTTATCTTGACAAGTTTTTTTTTTTATATACTTTTTTCTTCTAATTTACAACTTCATCGCTAATTACCTCTTTTTCCATCAATTTGATGCTTTTATGTGTGATTTACATATTTTTTTGTTTCGTTTTACACTTAATGTCAATTTACGAGGTTTAAGTTATCTTTACAAGTTTATATTTTCTTTACATTTTTTTCTTCTAATTTACAACTCCATCATTAATTTACCTCTTTTTCCATCAATTTACTACTTTTATATGTGGTTTACATATTTTTTGTTTCATTTTCCACTTAATGTCAATTTACGAGTTTTAAGTCATTTTACAAGTTTTTGTTTTCTTTACACTTTGTTCTTCTAATTTACAACTCCATCATTAATTTACCTCGTTTTCCATCAATTTACTACTTTTATGTGTGGTTTACATATTTTTTGTTTTATTTTAGACTTAATGTCAATTTATTTAAGTCATCTTGACAAGTTTTTATTTTTTTAATACTTTTTTCTTCTAATTTACAGTTCCATCATTAATTTTCCTCTTTTTCCATCAATTTACTGCTTTTATGTGTGATCTACATATTTTTTTTGTTTCATTTTACACTTAATGTCAATTTACGAGTTTTAAGTCATCTTTACAAGTTTATATTTTCTTTATATTTTTTCTTCTAATTTACAACTTTATCATTAATTTATCTCTTTTTCCATCAATTTACTACTTTTATGTGTGGTTTATATATTTTTTGTTTCATTTTCCACTTAATGTCAATTTACGAGTTTTAAGTCATTTTACAAGTTTTTATTTTCTTTACACTTTGTTCTTCTAATTTACAACTCCATCATTAATTAACCTCTTTTTCCATCAATTTACTACTTTTATGTGTGGTTTACATATTTTTTATTTCATTTTATACTTAATGTCAATTTACGAGTTTTAAGTTATCTTTATAAGTTTTTGTTTTCTTTACACTTTTTCTTCTAATTTATAACTCCACCACTAATTTACCTCTTTTTCCATCAATTTACCACTTTTATGTATGATTTACATATTTTTTTGTTTCATTTTATACTCAACACAATCAATTTACGAGTTTTAAGTCATCTTTATAAGTTTTTATTTTGTTTACACTTTCTTCTTCTAATTTACAATTCCATCATTAATTTACTCATTTTTCCATCAATTTACCATTTTTACATGAGGTTTATATATTTTTTGTTTCATTTTACACTTAATGTCAATTTACGAGTTTTAAGTCATCTTTACAAGTCTTTGTTTTCTTTACACTTTTTTCTTCTAATTTACAAATTCATCATTAATTCATCATTTTTTCCTTCAATTTACTAATTTTATGTGTGGTTTACATATTTTTTATTTTATTTTACACTTAATGTCAATTTACGAGTTTTAAATCATCTTTACAAGTTTTTATTTTCTTTACACTTTTTTCTTTTAATTTACAACTCCATCATTAATTTAGGTCTTTTTCCATCAATTTATTATTTTTATGTGTGGTTTATACATTTTTTATTTTATTTTACACTTAATGTCTATTTACGAGTTTTAAGTCATTTTTACAAGTTATTATTTTTTTAACACTTTTTTCTTCTAATTTATAACTCCACCATTAATTTACCTATTTTTCCATCAATTTACTACTTTTATGTATGGTTTATATATTTTTGTTTCATTTTACACTTAATGTTTATTTACGAGTTTTAAGTCATCTTTACAAGTTTTTATTTTCTTTACACTTTTTTCTTCTAATTTACAACTCCATCATTAATTTACCCCTTTTTCCATCAATTTACTATTATGTGTGGTTTACACATTTTTTTTTCATTTTACACTTAATATCAATTTATGAGTTTTAAGTCATTTTTACAAGTTTTTGTTTTCTTTACCCTTTTATCTTCTAATTTACAACTCCGTCATTAAATTATCCCTTTTTCCATCAATTTACTATTTTTATGTGTGGTTTACACATTTTTTATTTCATTTTACACTTAATATCAATTTACGAGTTTTATGTCATTTTTAAAAGTTTTTGTTTTGTTTACACTTTTTTCTTCTAATTTACAAGTCCATCATTAATTTACTCATTTTCCATCAATTTACTACTTTTATGTATGATTTACACATTTTTGTTTTATTTTATACTTATTGTCAATTTACGAGTTTTAAGTTATTTTTCCAAGTTTTTATTTTCTTTACTCTTTTTTCTTCTAATTTATAGCCCCATCATTAAGTTATCTAGTTTTCTATCAATTTACTACTTTTATGTTTGTTTTACATATTTTTTGTTTCATTTTACACTTAGTGTCAATTTACGAGTTTTAAGTTATTTTGCTAAGTTTTTATTTTCTTTACCCTTTTTTCTTTTAATTTACAACTCCATCATTAATTTACCCATTTTCCCATCAATTAACTAGTTTTATGTGTGGTTTACATTTTTTTTGTTTCATTTTCTACTTAATGTCAATTTACAAGTTCTGTGTCATTTTTTCTAAGCTTTTTGTTTTGTTTACAAGTTCTTCTTGCAAGTTACGACTGTAACATTAATGTTTTCTCTTTTTCTATTAACTTACTTGTTTTATGCATGGTTTACATATTTTTTGTTCAATTTCAAATTTAATGTCATTTTACAATTTCTATGTCATTTTTCTAAGTTTCTGTTTTGTTTACAAGTTCTTCTTACAATTTACTCGTCTAAATTAATTTACTCTCTTTTTCCATCAATTTACTAGTCTTACATGTGGTTTATAAATTATTTGTTTTATTTCACACTTAATCTCAATTTACATGATTTATATCATTTTTCTAAGTTTTTGTTTTGTTTGCAATTTTTTCTTCTAATTTACCACTCCAACTCTAGTTTACTCATTTTCCCTTTTTTTACTATTTCCAAGTGTGACTTGTAAATCTTTAATTTCATTTCATACTTAATGTCAATTTATAAGTTTTATTTTTTTATTTTTATTTTTTTATAATTTTGCAGACCAATTTACCACTCTAGATAAGCCATTTAAGTCTTTATAATTTTACAATTGAGAATTAACACATTATCATTATCCTTATTATTATTATTATAGATTTGGTTGGGTTAGACTGGTTAATTTTAATTAATCCAACCCAAACTAATTATTAATTAGTTTACATTTTTTGTTAATTTCACACTCAATGTTAATTTACAAGTTATGTGTGATTTTTTTAAGTTTTTGTTTTGTTTACATTTGTTTCTTCTAATTTATAACTCCATCATTAATTCACCCATTTCTTCATCAATTTACTAGTTTTATGTGTTTTATAAATTTTTTGTTTAATTTCACACTTAATGTTAATTTACAAGTTCTGTGTTATTTTTATAAATGTTTTTTTGTTTACAAGTTCTTCTTGCAACTTACAACTCTAACATTAATTTACCCTCATTTTCCATTAATTTTGCTAGTTTTATGTGCGGTTTATATATTTTTTGTTCAAATTCAAATTTAATATCAATATAATAGTTCTATGTCATTTTTTTAAGTTTTTGTTTTGTTTACAAGTTATTCTTGCAATTTACAACTCTGATGTTAATTTACTCTCTTTTTCCATCAATTTACTAGTCTTACGTATGGTTTACAAATTATTTTTTTTATTTCACACTTAATGTCAATTTACAAGATTTATTTCATTTTTCTAAGTTTTTATTTTGTTTGTAATTTTTTCTTCTAATTTACCACTCCAACTTTAATTTACTAATTTTCCCTTTTTTTACTGTTTCCAAGTGTGAATTATAAATCTTTAATTTTATTTCATACTTTATGTCAATTTACAAGTTTTATTTTTTCTATTTTTTTATTTTTTACAGGCCAATTCACTACTCTAACGCTAATTTACCCGTTTTACCTTCAATCTATGAGTCATATTTGTGGTTTATAAATTTTTTGTCTTATTTTACATTTAGTTGGAATTTAGGTTATTTAGTTTTGGTCAATCGCCTCAACTTAAATCCAATGTGAAAATGGTTAAAGAGTTGGATTATTGGCATTTTATGATTTAGATAAAATGATATGAAGGTGGGCATAAGTTGGGTTAGATAGGGTTAGTGAAATTATAACTGAGTCTATTTTTTAATGAGTTGAGATAAAATCCATCCAACTTAACTAAATAAACTTGTTTAACACAATTTTACCCAAACCTTATATCGTCTGGTTGAGTTGATTAGGTTGAAGGTCAAATCGAAATTTTAAATTAAATAGTGAAAACGATATGAAACTTGAAATGAAACTTATTAAAATTAAATATAAATCTTTTATAACATGAAATTTTCATTGACTATCTAGTGTACGATAAAGAAAGTTATTAAATTAACTATCTTTAAACTAAGAAAATTTCCACAAAAAGCATATAGACTTTATTTCTCTTGCATCTCCTTTTCCAATTCCAAATTCAGACTTTTTAGATAATTAGCTAGCATCATGCACAAAAATAAAATGAAAGTGATATACAATTATGTGCCATTAAGTATTCACTAAAAAAATAAAAAGAAATTGAAACCAATTTACTTTTAAAATTAATCTTATAAAGTAATAAATTTACTTATAAGAGAGTGTGATTTTGGTTTTGGAATTGTAGTCTAGAGCAGTAGATGCAAGAATGAAATAGCCTCTTCTATTAAAAGAGTAAAAAGAATGAAAAATTAGATAACCTATTTAAATCTTTATAATTCTTTTGTGGATTGAATATAATTAAAAATTTTTAGTCCGCGAATCAATCCGTAATAGGGAGGGGATTGACATCCCTATACTCGTGGCCGATATTTTGCATATGTCATCATCCCGTGAAAATTGCTTAAAGGCCCGATCAATGTCCCCTCACCAAATAATATAAGGGGATCCCCAAATAGCCCCTGAATAATCGATACGTTTTTTGTTTTCGAATTTGATTTAATCATATAAAAATAAAAAAAATTTAATAAAAGTAAAGTTTAACAATATATCTTAGTAAAATTTGGATGTTAAAATAGGAACTATATCTTAGTAAAAATTAAAATGGGCAAGTTGAGAACTAAGGAAGGGATGAGGATTCTAGCTCATGCCTATCTCTTCCCTTAAAAAGAAATTGGGTAAGAAATCGACCATGTCCTTTGCCCAAATGAGAAATTAGGTATAAAATCGCCATTTACCCTCCCCAAATAGGAAAAATTTTTAAGGGGCCCATCCCTACGGAGATTTCTGCTATCCCTAGTCACATCCTCATCCAATACGCAGACATATGGATTAAAATTAGATTGGATTTCATTTCGTGGATTGAATTATATTGAAAATTTATAATCTATAAAATTATAGATTGAATATGGATTGATGTCCAATACGCAAAATCTTATTCATAAACACCTCTAATCATTTTCTATATCTAATTTTCCCATGTGACATCAGTTTGTATACATTTTTTTGTATAAGGCAGTTGTGGTTCTATATATATTTTAGGTGTATATATAAGTATTTGTGTGTGTATGTGTCATTGTATAATAGTATTCGTGTCTGTATGTGTCAAATCTATCAATTTTATGTTTAACTTATTTAAAAAAATAATGTTATAATAATTAAAACATAAACAAGCACCAAAAATTATAAAATTTTAAATTTACTAAAATGATATCGTTTCCATATAATATTCATTTTTTTTAAGCGAAAGGCAGTAAAAAGGAAAAAGCACAGCTCTCAGATCTCAACGGCACCATGGAAGACGAGAACGACAAAATGAAAAATTGAAAAAAATACAGTCCCTATTCTTCATTGCAAATATGAATCTCTCTCTCAATTCTCCAAACATGCAAAGCCAATATCTACCAAATCCAAACCCGAATCCGCTAGCACATAGGCCGTCCAACTATTCATCGCAATCCGAGGTGCAATATCGGATTCTAGAAGATATACATCTCATTTCGGATCGACAATTTGATGGAGTTGGAGGCCGTCCAACTATTCATCGCAATCCGAGGTCGAACTATTCAGTTTTTCACATAATCATTCTCCTCCAAATCATTTTCCTTACCCTTCTCCACATTTTCAGTCATTTTCAAGTTTAACACAGGAACCTGCACATGAAGATATCAGACACAAAGGGGAGGAATAAAAATAAAAGAGGTTTACATGAAACTACCATCATCAACTTTATTCAAGACATTTGGCCAGTTCAAGTTTCAACAAACCAGCTTCTGTAGTCATTTAAAAAAAAAAATTCTGAACCAAGCTGAAGACATAATGCACAACAGTTAAAGATTTGAGTTGTACTGAGATTTAAAAGATCTGATAATCTTACCATTACTTGATCTTTCCATTAGTTTTCTCAAGATCAAAATAGAAAGCTTGGTAATTTACATATACTATATAACAAAATGAAATTTATATATGTATAGGCAGCTTTGCTTAAAAAAAAATTAATCTGAAATTAATTTCAAAAATATAAACAAACCAGCTTAAAATCAAATAAAGATTGTTTCAGAAAACTCTCACGAAATGAAAACAAATGCTGGCTCTTCATCAATTCATTTCGAATCAATCTAAACATTTGACCTTAGTCATTGACTTCATCACTTGTGTCATTGAAAACATGCCAATTGTAGTACATATGTTCAATATTCATCACCATCCAGTGGAGCAAGCAAATGAGAAAAGAGCTTTCTTTAACTAATAGCAAATTCAAAGCTTTATATATTTGTCATGAAGAACAAATGGAAACCATAATTATACAAAAGACTAATAGCATCACTCATTTGATATGCACTATACTCTCTAATTCTACTTCGGAGTATGTGATACTGTATGTATACTTTTATATGCGAATCAGTTTATTCATACGATAGCATTCAGCTTTGAGTAGACCTATTGTTAATTTTCTGCCCAAATATAATCTGCTAATCAGCGATTGATATAATCAAATCAGACAACTTCATTAATGCATCTAATAAAAAAAAAAATTCAATCCAAGAAAACATTTCAATCCAAAATTAAATCCCCCAAGCGAGAATTAGTAACACCTTTCCTGAAAATTTAAGCTATCATTTGCTTCCAGAACAGTTACTAACAATAACCGTTTACAAAATTAATTATAATGAGTCTCTGCCAAGCCCAACTTTGATTTTTATTTTTTCTTAACGCAAAAACTGTGAAACTCACAAAGTACGTGATGTATTCTAGCAGAGTTGTATTTTATGTGGAGAATTAATTTTCGAGTCAAGAAAAAAAAAATAAAAATCAATACAAACTAACAATTCAGCTATAGTTCCGAATGAAAATCGAACCTATAACATTTGTACTAAAGTATTGGTCAAAGTTGGGCTTGGCATGAGCTAAGAATTCAGCTAGCAAACTCTAAAAATATCACAACCTTTGCCGTCATTTTTACTGCACTATTCTAAAATTGTTTTGGAACTTCACCTAATTCCCTGTCACCACAATCAAATTTGCGACAACAACACACTTCAGTATCAGAATTGTGGTCCCTTGCAATTAGTTTATTTGCATGTGGCTGATTTATATTTCCATTTCTTCATCATCCCCATCCATACATCCATCCATCCATGATCCTGCACACATTTGTTTATCTGCCCATTTGAGAGCAAACCATGTGCAAACTTACTGCAAAGTTCCCATTTTCTGGACCCAACACAACTATAATTCTGTGATCATATACTGGAAGTAAATTAACTTCTAGCCAAAAAAGAAATCAAGTATCTAACTCAAAATTTTTGAACCATATATATTTCCAGGGCGATTGTTGGGACCAACTAAACCTAGTCCTCACTGTAACTAGACTATATGTTCAAATGATTTGTACCAAACAAACAAATATACCAAAAATAGGCTTACTTGGTGGTGGGCATTCCGACGTGCCTCGGCTTATGTCGATTCTGTTCGGTGAATGGTCACGACGGATGGGCCAAAGAATTTGGAGGTGCAGCTCTTATAATCTGAAAATATGATTCATCCGAAAATATGAGAAATTAATCCTAATATATTTTTAAAAAATGCAAAGAAAAATTGAGAAACTGAGGCAAAATTGTGCAAAGAACTTAAACCGGCTGTGAAGATGGAACAACCTAAATTTGCTTGATGCAGCAAATTAAATGATCAGATCAAGACGCTTGATTCCCCAAAAGTTAATGTCTTCAAAGTGTTGAAACTTGAAAGGAAAACACAATCTTCAGTGGAAACCAAACCAAGATGGAGGCATTGATGACAGAGACGCAGCAATTCCAATGAGGCAGAAGATCGACTCAACAATGGCTGCAATCTGCAGAGTATCACCGGTGCACCCCGAACGGAAGTTAACGCTGCGGTGGCTGTGACTTTATCTTTTGCAAATCGTTGATCAGGGATTGAATTTTCCCTTTATATTTTGTTATTTTTTAAAAAAGCAAATTTTTTTAGGTTTAAATTCATACCGGTAAAAATTTTACTTTTAAAACAATATTAACCGGCCTACAACTAGGGATGTCAATTTTACCCGCATAAACCCAGAACCCGTCCCAAATCCATTAAAATCCGTCATGGGTAATTTTACCGTTATGGCGGGCTTAGATTATAAATTAAAACTCGCGTGGATGCGGGTGGGTTTAGAATCATATACCCGGTGGATACCCGCATGGATATCCACCAAACCCGCAATATTTTTTTTCCTTGATGTACTTGTTGTTTGTAGATGCGGATTCTTCTAATAAACTAGGAAATAACAAATTCTCCGAAGATGAAGATATTGTTGATGAGGTAATGAATTAAGTTTTTTAACTTAATTCATGGATTATTATATATCTATTAATAATTTTGTATGAACTATTTTTCTTTAACTTAATACATGAATTATTTCATTATTATAATTTTTTCTCCGAATTAGTATTTGAAAATATGAATTTTAATTATTATTGTAGGCATCGTGTTGGATGGGAGCTTGTGGCGGTGAATGAAATGAAGTATCTTCTGATAGAGCTTGTTTTAAATGATAATATGAAGAGTAATTGTTATTTTTAGATGCTAATTTGTGTTTTTTAAATGGATTTGTACAATTTATACTTAAATTTAAGAATTTGTGTTGGATTGATGTTGAATTTTAATTTTTAATTTATATTGTTTAAATATAAAATTGAGTATGTTATGTAGAAATTGAGTTAACTATTATAAATTTATATATTAAACATTTATGATTTTAAATATAGAAACCCGCAAAAAATCCGCTGGGTACCATTGCGGGTTTGGTAATTGTCCAAACCCGCTGCGGGTGGGTTTTCTTAAAAAAATAAAAACCCGCTGCGGGTTGCGGGTGGATTTGGTAATTTAAATTTTATGCGGGTTTGGGTTTGTTAATGGCAAACTCGCTGCGGGCGGTGCCCATTGCCATCCCTACCTACAACCTGTTAAATATAATTTAACTAAATTTTTTTATTACGTTATAATAATTGTAAATCGTGAGCAAATCCAACGGTTCATAATAATTATGTTATTTTAATTACAACGTCATAAAAGTTTTCGAATCTTAAACATTTTTGGATACGTTATTTACACGGGATCTTTACATAAGTAGCCATAAAATTTTTACGAATTTCAGTCTTAGCCATAGCAACTTTTTTCTATCATCTTTAGCCAATTTATGGGTGTTTGGACTAAAATATCCTTGATTATTTTAACATTATTTGGATTTAATTTCGTTATAGTCCCTATATTAATTTATATTATCTTTATGGTTGATCATTTCTCCTACCATCGTATCTACATCTATTTTTCATTTTTTCAAATATCTTTTTTATTTCTTTATATAAATATATATGTTGATCTGATTCATATAGATCAATAAATTCTTCATATATATGTTCTCCCATATTAATTAAATTGGTTCTTTCATGCTCTATTTGATCAATCTTTTGATTTAAGAAATTTATGTATAAATTTATTCTGTTTTCCCAACCTAAGAGCATCTGGTCTATGCATGAATTTAATTCTTGAATTCTATCAAATGCCTGTTCTATTAAAAACTGTTGGTGATTCATTATATCCGGTATTTTAAAAGTGTATAGAATTAATTATAAATTTGATACCATTTTTATTATTTATTATATACAATTTTATGTATCTATAGTCTTTTCTGGCTGGCTCTGATACCATTCTGGGGGCGGCGTAGCCTTTAATTGATATTTTTGACATAATTGACATATTTGACATAATTTAATTGACGTATTTGACATATTTGAAAGTTCAATACCTAAACAATTTTAAATATTATTTAAACAAATACTAAGAATTAAAGATTTTATGAGTTTAAGTTAGCATTTAGATGTTGACTATTATCATCTCGAAATATACTGAAATTTTCATATATATTTGTAATATCTTCTATTTCTCTTTCTACAAAGCTTTGAATTATTAAACTTTTTAAATTATCCCATTCTATTAATTGTATAATTTCTCTTTTTATTTCTGGTGGCAAATTTATATTTGAAATTGCTATTAATCCTTCTTTATTTATTAAGTTTTTTGTTTCGAATAATATACTGTTATATGAATAGGTTCCACATTTGAATCCTACCATTAAATTTTTATTACTATAAATAATTTTTGTTTCATTATTTAACCATTTGAGTTTTGTCATACCCATCTGTTTACATAATTTTTCATGATATTTTTCCATGACTGATCAAGTACGTGAATTGTTTACCAGAAGTACAGAGGGCACTACTGTCCATTCGGAATCAGCTACCCAATTTACGTCACTGGTTTCCATCGATATACTTTGATCAATCAACATATGATATATATATATTAAATTCTAAAATCTGTTTCATTTGACTTAGGATTCTTTTTTCCATTATCAGTTGTACTTGGTTGACAAATTTTTGATCTATGTTTGTTGGATCTAGGCACCAACAAAGGGTTTGTATTTTATCGTCTAGTCTATTTATAATTTCTCTTAATTGATTTGTATTTTCAAAATTTATATTTTCTACAGATCTAATAATATCATTTGCTTTCTCCATATAATTCATTCTCCTCCTCAACAAAACATCAATCATCAACAGCCTCCCACCAAAAGATATAGATTAAGAATTATTACCCTCAAATCTTCTGGAACTTCTCAGGATCTGCCTCCTTATCCGGTTGACTGGTCACCTTTTCCCTGTAGCTGTGCCCTGATCGCCTCCACGCCTTCCTGGCTCAACGGCTTATACGGGCTGATGCAATTGGGATCACTGTGCGTCGGTAGGATTCCAGAGTCCTGATCCTTTAAAGTTCTAGTTGATTTTCAGGTTTCTCTTTCTATTCTTTCGGGTGAGTTGTTTTTGATTTTGTTTTTGTTGAATTGGAGAGAAGTGTTTTAGTTATACGGAGACATTTACAGAGAGATTATCGAAAGAGGTTTTGAGATATTTTTTGGAGTTCTCAAAATTCTTGTATTCAAGGTTCTGCTCTTTGGCTTTCCCTTCTCTTTCATTTATATAGAAAATTTACATCCTCCTTGAGGTTTACAAGTGTCCCCCCCTACTTGATTACATTTTTGACTTTTCTCTCGATAGTCGACAGATGGCCGACTACTTTTGACTAAAGTTTACATCATTATTGCTGCTGACGTAAGTGCTTACATAAGGTTTACATTATTGCTGTCGCTGACGCAAGCGCTTACGAAAGACACGCCAAGTGCTCCATTTTTTCACATGCTATACGTCTTGTGTTGGGCCTACATGGAATGTGATGTCCATCTATGTCACTGATGAAGCTGGCAAGTACTCCTGATCTGCCGACACCAGTGCCAGGTGTACAGAGGATGAAATTGTCTTGTTGTATAAGAACTTTATATCCTCGTTCATATAAGTTGGATGCAATTGACTTGATGACAGTAACTCCAGCTGCTCTTCTATAGCTGGCCCAATCTCTACTGAAGATGGGTTCTTTAAGTCTACTTTGGCCTACTTCCAGGTTGAAGCTGTTTGTGACAATATTGAGGCTGATGAGGTGTATGGCTTCATATTCGACTTCATCATCATACTCAGGACTGATAGTGTAAAACTTGAGGCATACATTTTTCTTTTGACCATACTGACTTACTTTGCTTACAAGGGCTGGATCAAAGTTAAATAATTCACCGAGGCTGACATCAAGATATATTAGGTCAAGATAACCATAATCTGCTAATCTTTTAACAAATTCGGGATCAGATCCTTTGATACATACGACTCTTGGGTATACAGATTTACCAGTGCTTCTAAAACAGTTTTCTGAATATTCAGTTCTACTATAGATATATTCAGAAAAACTCCTATATTCTTTTTCTTTTGGTGAAAGATTTACCATTTCAACTCCACCAATGTTTACTCCTTTCTTACGACGACATGATCTTTTAGAGGCTGTTTACTAGGGTTTACTGTGACCACTTTTTTATGAGATGAGATTTCTACATAATCCTCATCACAGATAGATTTACCATGTGGTTTTGGTCCACCACTGCTTCCACTTAAGGAATTTACATCAGGATTTACTGGATTCCCACTTAAGGGATTTACTTTTTTACTTTCTTCGAATTCCTCTCTCAAATGTTTTATAGAGAGTCGAAGATTGTTGACAAAATTACCAAGGATGTTGAAAACTTCTTCAAGGTCTACGAGATCCGTTTCCAGATCTGCAATCTTTTTCTCCATGCTTTATTCTGCGAAATCTACGTTTCTACTGAGAAAGTCAACTAGAAAATTGTTAGCTCCTTTTATATGAATAATTTTGAAATTATAATGAGATAGATATGCTTGCCATCTATGCAATCTTCTATACTGTGGTTCATTAGATAAATTTTTACAAATTAAAGAACTAACTGGAATATTGTCCGTTTCTATTATAAATTTCTTTTGTAATAAAAATAAAGAAAATTTCTTTATCCCTTTGTAAATGGCTAATAATTCCTTTTCATGGACTGGATAATTTACTTGAGCTTTATTAAATGTTCCAATAGTGTATCTACATATTTCATTAATATCAGTTTTAAGTATTGCTCCCCAATGTAAATCAGAAGCATCAGTTTGTAAAATTAAATTATCAGTTTCATCTGGTAATCTTAATTCTAGTAAATTTTTACAGTGTTCTTTAAGTTCTATTACAGCTTGTGTATGTTCTTCACTCCATCCTTTTGTATTATTTTTTCGCAATAATTTTTGGAGTATATTTCTTTTCTTAGATAGATTTTCTATAAATCCTTCTGCATAATTTAAACATCCTAAAAATTTTTGGATTTGTTGTTTGTTTTCTAATTTATCTGGAAAATCTACTATTTTTCTTGCTATATGGCTTTGTAATTTTATTCCATTTTTATCTAGAATCATTCCTAAAAATTCTATTTTCTTATGTTCTATTAGTGCCTTCTTTTCTGATAAAACTATCCCTTCTTTTATGCATTTGTTGACAAAATCTTTTAAGTGTATTATATGTTTTTCTAATGTTTCAGAAGCTATTAATATATCGTCCACATATACTATGATATGATTAATTTCTTTGAATATGTTATCCATTTTTCTTTGAAATATTTGTGGTGCATTTTTTAAACCAAATGGCATTACTAACCATTCATATTGTCCTTGGGGTGTACTAAAGGCTGTATATTGTATACTGTCTTTTTCCATTTTTATTTGCCAAAATCCTGATTTACAATCAAATTTAGAGTAATAATTTTTTCCTTTTACCAAATTTATTAATACTTCTTTATTTGGCAAAAAGTATCCATCAAATTTTGTATATTTGTTTAATTCTTTATAATTTATCACCATTCTAGCTTTGCCTCTTACTGTTCAGCTCTTTTTCTAACCATAAAAGCTGGACTGTTATGGGGGCTATTACTATGTTGTATGAGGTTTAAATCTAATAGTTCTTTTAGTTAGATTTTAAATTCTTGTTTATCTTCCATTGTATACATCATTGGTTTAACTCTAATTATTTTATTTTCTAATAATTCTATTTTGGCTTTAGGGTGGTCTGGTTTCCATAAAGCTAAGGGGTTTTCACTATATACTTGTTTTAATTGTTGTTTTATTTTTTCTAATTTTATGTTGTATATTTGTCCCTTTTGTATTAAATAATGTTTTTCATATAATAGAATATCACCACGCTGGGCTGGTTGTACTCTGAAAGGTCGAAATTCTCTAGGGATTCTAAGGATATTATTGCATGGGGTTTTTAAAGTAATTAAAAACATAGTTTGTTGATAGTATTGAAATTGTTGTAGGAAGTCATTTCCTAAGAGTATATCACAATCCATGTTATTGTATTGATATATGTATTTTATAGAGATGTTTTTACTTCCTAATAATAATTCATAATCTGTAACTAGATTATTAACCTGATGTTTATCTCCTGTAATACCAGTAATTTTTATATTTCCATCTGGCTTCCATTTATGAGATAAGAATGTTTTCATTATTGTAATTTCACTCCCTGTATCTATTAAAGCACATGTATGTATGTCTTTTTCTATAGTGTGTACTTGGATATATACCGATAAAGGATATTTGAGGTATGCTTTATTTAACATTTTTGACAGAATATTTCATGTTCATTTACTTGCATAGTTATTCCATATTTTTCTATTTTATAATATTCTAATCCTTCTAGAAAACTATTTCCTAAGAGGATATGATTATCATTATTCATATTAGAATCTATAAAGCAAGTTACTATAATCCTGGTACTTTCAATTATAATTGGTACTTTTACTTCTTGTTTACATATATGTTTATTTCCATTAAAATCTATATATTCATAAGATGAGTCTCTTTCTTTTATTATTAATCCATTATTTTTGATAGGGTTTATATGGTTATGACTTGCACCTGTGTCTATAGTTATATAAGGTCCTTTTACATAGTCTAATCCATTAAAGTATTGTCCTATTATTTTCATTACTTTAGCTGTTGGTTTAGTTATTAATTGATTATTTTCTGAATAACTTTTCCTTGATGAATTTCCTCTAAGTAAGGTTTTACCTGAAAAACTAATTGGAATAATTGATGTTTCTTGGGTTTCTGAATTTATTATTTCTTTCTTGTCATCTATACTTAATCTGTAATTTACTGGTATCTTAATCTCAGGTTTTATGGGTTCTATTAGTGTAGTTATTTCTTCACATTCTTTGTTTATTTCTATTAATGGTTTATCATTATATATTTCTCCATAATTCGAATTACAGAAACTATATAAGGCTGAGTAATGGAAGGTCATTAATCTATTTCCTTCTTTCATTAAATTATTTTTTAATAATTTAAAATGTAAACTTAATGTTTCATTAATATTTCTATCTTTTATATGTACACAATATCTAGGATAACATGTAAATATTAATTTTGTATAACATAAATTTCCTTCTATTGTTCCTAAATGTCCTATCATAGGGTCATTAAATCTTTGATCATGTAAAGATAGTACTATTGGACTGTCTATTCCTTCCTTAAATAAGGATTTTACTAGGATTTGTATTTCTGCTAGATAGACGTACTGTATTTTTTCTCTTATTGTTTCATTTTTTATTTTTCTAAGAGCTAAGTCTATAGTCCTTCTGTTCATTAATCCTAATCTTATATTTCCTTCAGCTTGAGTAATTTCTATGGCTTTTTCTTGTTCATAATATTCATGTAATATTACCTTTTTTCTTTTAAAGATATCTCTTAATCTATGTAGAATTCCATAATCTGGTTTTTCTAATTTTGCCTTTAAAAGTTTATTATATTTATTTCTATTAAATGTTGCTACTAAACTATATCCATGGACATTTTCTTCTTTTTCTACCTCATAGATTTCTTCTTTATTTATTTCTTCCGAATCTATTTCTTTATTCTGACTCATTATAAGTTCTTCAGATATATATATTTCTTCTCCTTCATAATCGGATGGATTACTTACTAATTCTAGTTCTTCTTTTATATCTTTAAATTCGCTTTTAAGAATTCTAACTTTCTTTTTGGTACATTCTGTACTTATATGTCCTATTTCTCCACAATTCCAACATTTGCATTTATTTTTATCAAAATTTCTTTGTTTTTTGTATTTCCTTTTATAATATTTTCTATTGGGTTTGATATATTTTTTCTTAAAATGTTTATATTTTTTATATTTTCCTTTTCCTAATTTTTATACATGTGTTTTTATATAGTTGACATCCCCATTGGGTTGGCATTTCTGTTTTATGACAGCATATATCTCCTATTGTTCTACTCCTTTTTATTAAATTACGTTGCATACATATTTCACTCAATCTATCATTTAGGAATCTTATTCTAGATCCTAGAGTTTCAGGTACTGTATTAGTTATTTTATATTTCTCGTATTCATTAACAAAATATGTACTCCATGGTATTGGTAACTTAGAGTAGTATAAGTTAAGGTATATATTTTGATCTTCATTACTAAAGAATTGTGAATAATAATATTTACTAAATTCACAAGTATATTCTTTAACATAACACATATTGCATATACTTAAGTTAATTAACTTCATTCTATTATTTAACTTTTCATTTTTTATTTCTTGATCTCGGTTTAATCTCCAATCTTCTCTTAGAAATTCATTTGAGATATATTCTACCATTGTTTCTATTCCTAATTCTTTATTTCTTAGGAATCCTGCTTTTATATTATTGGTTATCAATTCTTTTACATTATCTGTTAATCCTCTCCACCAGCTAAATATATTTCCTATAAAGCTTGCTATTAAGATTTCTGTAAATACTCCTGCTTTTTGGTCTTCTGTTTCTACATTCCAATCATCTTTTGATCCATTATACATAAAACATAAACGCATTTGTAATGCCCATTCTACTAGGGTTTTATGTGGATTTGTTCTACAGTCTAAGTCTAAAAATACACCCGCATTACTTATTATTTTTAGTTCACTTTCTTGAGGAATATACTCATTTTTCCAAGGTTGACTTCTAATTGGTGGTTTATATTCATGTTGTCTTTTCTTCTTTATTTTGTCTACCAAAGTTCTTGGGTTAACTTCAACGTGGGGTTTCATTTCTTGTATTCCTTTTCAATATCTTCTAAATCACTTAGATTTATTTCACTGAATATTTTTGTAAGTTTTTCAATTTCTTCTTCCATTAATCTGATTCACTGCTTTCTTTCTCTTCACTTATTTCTATTTTTTCTTTACCTTTGTCTTTTATTTTTTCTTCTTCTTCATTTTCTAATTCTTTTACTAAATTTTCAGTGTCCTTTATAATTTTTGGATATTTATTTTTTATAAACCACTCATCAAAACTACCTGGTTGTGATTTTTGGGTTAAATTTATATTAGGTTTTTTAATTGTTTCCGATTTTAAAGTTTTATATTTCTCTAACTTTTTATTTTTCTTTTTACCAGCATGTATTAATGTTAATTCTATTTTTAACTTTTCTATTTCCTGTTTTATTTCTTTGATTTCTTCTTTTAAATGTATTAGTAATTCTTTTACTTCTATTAAGGTTATTTCCATATTACTAAACTCTATAGGGGCCTTAATGTATATTCTACAGTTAGGGTATTTTAGGAATGACAGCCAATATTTGGCTAGTCTTGATAAAAAAATTTAAAGCTGTTATTTTTAGAAATCTAAAAATTTTTAAGATTATTTACGCACATTTTCCCTATTTACACGTCCCAATGTCACAATAAATTTAATTTTCAACGGTTATCTTTATATGATTCCTATCAATAACCATCATGTCATTTGTCTCAACGTACACGTGGACTTATGTCTTAGACAATTCATGGTGCTCCATTAGGAGAAATGGATCAATAATTTGTTTCGGCGCACAAAACGCAGTATCAAAATAAAGAGTTGAAGGTAAGAGAAACAAGCAACGAGTATCCAACCTAAGACTTTTATTAATTTACATTTGCACGCAAGCATTAAGAAGAAATTACTGAAACATGACAAGCCATAGAAGCCGCTGCCGACAAAATAATCAGGACTGGCGTCGGCATTTAATTTAATTTAATTTAAATTAGAACCTTGAAATGACCTGTACGCTTGTCAAAGCTCAGATCATTTATAGAGTTCAACGATCCAATAGCAGTAAGCACGACAGACAAGTTTAACAGCTCTAAATCCAGCTTTTGTCGCCAGGGCCTTCAACTCCTCTATTGTCCTCTCCTTTGCCCCAGGAAATACAGTGTACATTTGTATGTCGAGCAAATTAACATACTTGCTTAAAATATCAGTCTCAAGGAACTCTGGTATGAAAGAGTCTACCAGAATGGCCTTCCCGGATTCTGGAAGAGCATTGTAGCAATTCTTCAGTATCTTCACACATTGGTCATCGCTCCAGTTATGAAGTATACCCTTGAAGATTCATATGAAAATTAATTTCCTATATTAGTTTCCAGAATTTATGCAGAGTTGATATATATGTAATTGGCAAGTGGAAAAATTAATTTGAGAACTAACCTTCATGAAAATAGCTTCTCCTTTAGGCACTTCAACAAACATATCTCCTCCAACGTGCTCGACACCTACAAGAGAAATAAAAAAAGAAAAAGAAAAAGTAAATTATATATGGTATTTTAACTGATAATTAAGCAAAATATATAACTCAAAATAGCAGATTTAAAATAAATTTAGAATATGTATAGAAAAATATATGTCATGTTGTTTTATATTTAAATTGAGGGGAAACTGAGAGTAACACTTGAAAGTTTGGTGAAATGATCAAAGGAATCTCTTATTTTTGGAATTACTGACATAAAATCTTTGTAGGACAATTATTTTTTTAATGTAATAACTTAACTATATTTCATTTTCGCATAAATATCAAAAAGTCGGTCTATATGACCATCTCTAATAAAAATAAAAAAGTCTCCGTTATTATTTCACTAAACTACGGAGCATCACTAATTTTTTCTTTTAAATTAATGAATACCTTGATAAGAAGGTGCATCTTTAATGACATGAGGTAAGTCAAAGTTAATGCCCCGAATTTGTGGGTATTTAGAAAGTATTAAGCTGAGATTAGTGCCTAAACCACCGGCAACATCTACCAATTGGTTTAGCTCTTCAAATCCTCTGTAGCTTTCAAGAAATTTCTTCATAACTAAAGCCGTGTGACTGCTCATTGATTGATTGAAGAGGTTCCCTCTTCTAGCATCTTTCATAGCATACTCAAATGGATTTTTTGCATTATGTGCCTTCATAAAAGGTAGAGTCCCTTCCAATAAACAATCTTTCAAGTGGTACCTATTCAATTCGGAGATATAAATTTTCTTTCACAGATACTGAAATTTAAGAGGAAATATTTAAAGAAAATGAATGGAAATAAGGTATATGAAAGATTGAAAATGCTCATGTGGGAACGTTAGCACAAATTTCGTACGGAAACATACCCTCCTACAACATGTAAAAATGCTTTACAATGTTAATAAAGGAATTTTCATGACTCATGAAAGATGTCGCAGAGAAATTAAAAAACAAACCAAGGATCTACAGTAACTTTCTCCGGAGATAAGAGGAAAAAGGGAGCAAGAGAGACTCCATCTTCATTTGGAAGCAAATATCTGCAAACGGATGCTAAACCATATACTCTTTGAGCATTTCCATCTTTATTTGTAACAAGATTACATGTTAGGAAAGAGTAACTAGCAAGGAGTCTTAACATTCGATCAAGTACTGTTGGGGCTTCTTGGTTATTTGTGGGCAGCTGATATGCAATCTCCGAAGAAGAAAGCTGAGATGGACTAGCTTTAGCTAAAATCTCTAACACGCCAAGCTCGATGATAGCTTTCACGGTCATCGGGAGTAATGAGCTGAGGGAAAGCTCCATGACCAACATGAAATCTTCCTCATCGTTTGGTGGTTTCATGATGAGTTGGTCATGAAATGAACTCATCTGAATTCTTGGAGTAGGATATGCTGAAATTAACAAAATGGCGATGGATGATGTTGTAGCGCTCAGTATATAACTGTAAATGTAGATATATTAGTAATAAATGTAGGTCTTGGTAGCTTTACAGCTTTTATAATATGTAAATAGCCCCACTCATCACAATCATAGTTATGTCATGGTGTTTTTTAAAATGGAAACAGCACACCACATCGACCAATTGAAAACAAACGCATCAGTGTCAACAAGGCAAGGAGTCATTCACCACTCATCTTTTCAATCTTCAATTTAAATGTTTCGTCAGTCTTACCTCCTACTTAGAATTACGGTGTTATATCTTTAAGCTATAATTATTGTAAAAAATAATTAAAAAATAAAAATTAATAATATATAATAAATATAAATTTTAAATAATAATTTTTATAAAATTATTAAATATATAATAAATTTTTTATTATATAAATAAAAAATCTTATCAATATAATTTTTAGATTATAACTATTAATATTTATTAAATATTTTAATACTTTATCTTTTAAGTTATAACTCTTCAATATCAATCCCAAATACTCCTTTATTTATTATGGATGCTGAACACCTCACTTGCATATATAAACCATTCAAAATCAAATTTATCATTTCTTTGGCTTCTGTGGTCCATTGTCTACCACCACCACCGCACCACCAATCGGCTTTCCTCTGCCGATGTCATAATCGAAACCAACTCAAAACCACTACTTTGTCTGAATTTTCTAATCAACTCACCATGATCCACAACAACGCTGTCAGAGTCACTGGTCATAAATCTTCCTGATCTTTATATCCTTATCTAATTTCTGATCATCGTCATTGGTAGCCCAAAACATTATCTAATTACTGTTTTGCATAGAATTTCTAGTTTTGCCACAACTTTTGGTTTTAGATAATGTTTACTTTGAGGCTTCTTTGCTCATCTAAAAGTAACAAAGGAAAAGTGAAAAAATTTGAGCCTTGAAACCATAACTTCATCATAAAGATTTTCTCTTCAAACAAGTTGTTTTTATTTTTTTATAAGAAGCTTATTAAATAGGGCAATACTTCTTTTTTTTAAATTTCTATTATAATTTTAATATTTTAGCAAAATAACAATCATGTTTTACTTGCCATAAACCCTAATATACAAAGAAAAGATAATTTAAACTTAAGTCTACTTTAATTATTATATAATAATTAAGAAAATATTTTCGTAATAAAATTTACTAAATAAATATACTTTGAAATTTACAGTAAAAATAATAATATAATTTATCAAACATTAAATTATATTTTGAATCAACAATTTATTTTATCCGTATGCCAAAAGCAACACACTTTAGCAACTCATTTCTTTACACTTGTAAGAATTAGGAAAAAGACCCGATACGGAAATGGTGGTCACAATGTCCCAAATTTCCCGCTATTCCACTCCTTAATTTTAACTCTTTTTTATTTTAATCTTTAATATTTCTTTTTCACGCTACCTGTGGGAGCAAAATTTTGGTGCATGGCAAATCATTTTCAGGCAATAATAAATCACTTTAGTTTGGAATCTTGTTTCATTCGTGGCTTGGAACTACGATAGCAAGGAAATTGAATGCGGGCATTTCACAGGGAATTAATAGTAGTTTGTGATCAATCAAATTGCAAGAAAAGGACCAATATACTACTGCCAATTTTCAATCAATCGGAGTGACTATAAGACAAAGATAGCACAGCTAGCATTATCAATAATTCAGATAAATCTAATCCAGTCAGTGGAAAAGCTGAATAGATAGATAGTGAACCCGATCTCTTAAATATGACACAGAATGGCTTTGTCTTCGTGGCTCTTTTTCCCGTGGAAAGCAAGTACCTAATACAAACATAAAAATCACCATCAATAATATATCTTTTTTGGCATCTTGCTCTATTATACCGATGAACTTAGATAATAAGTTAGCCAGTGACAATGCAAAAAAAAAAAAAAAAGCTTATCATCGTCAACAAGAGTGACGGCAATACGAAGAAACGCTAGGCGCAAATAATTGGATTAATCTCTACACTTCGCTTGTAATAAAATATAAATGTAATTTTTCTAATCAACAATTATTTTTACTTTGAGTTTCAGACTTTCAGTCACCGAAATTTAAAAAATAAAACCTTAAAAATTTAATCCGAAAGCTTAAGATAGCAGTCAATAAGTTAAAAATAATAGTTATATGTATGCTTATACCACTTAACACATAATATTTCTAATTCTTTGATTGATATTTTGAATAATCTCTTAGGTAAATTTTGAATTATTATGAATTGATTATCTTTAAATTACTCCATTATTCTTAAAAACCTCTAAGTTATTTCTATTTTTGTTTTAAAAAATGAGGGGAGAGAAATAATTTATATTTTTTAAACCATTTTAATTATTAACAGTATTTTAATATGATTATTCTACTAAACAAATTAAACTATTTATATTGTATTTGTATTTATTAAAAAAATTTCAAGTTCATTTGTTCTTTTAACTCTTCAAAGAAGAAATCGTCCCTATATTCTCTCTCTTCCGTCACAAATCAATATCCCGAAGGCTGTTGTTGATCGGCTTTATAAAGTATGTAATGCAAAACCAAAAATCATTTTCTCGTTCATTTGTTGCCCTCTCTTGCTCTTTCTAACCATTTTAACAAGTCATCAACTTGGTCAAATTAAGTGACCCAAGTACCCACACGAGGACTTAGTGATGAAACTAATAAATTGGGCATCTGAAAACTCTGCGTTTTGCTCTAGTTCTGATTAACGTCCAACATGTTCCTGGCCTTAATCTCATCAACACTCCTAGTTCTCAAGATTATAACAAATATAAAGATTATCTAGTTTGCGCTCACATCGCTTGGAAGTCAATATTTTTTTCTGATTTTTATCGTTCAGAAAGGTAATTGACTCTTCACGTGTGTGAATCATATCAAGTACTACTCAAAAGCCCATAGGTCTATCTCATACTAAAAATTGTAAAATTTATTTAACAGAAAATTATTTCAATTTTTCATAATAAATATAAATATACTATTAAAATATAATATAATAATTTACATTTTAAAAATTATTTTGTATATTAAAAAAATTCTAATATCATTAGTCTACTAGATATATTAAATTATTTAAATGATATTTATATTTATAAAACACTAAAATAATTACTGTCTTTTAAGGTTGTTACAGTCAAAATAAAATTTTGATATTTTATGTTAAAAATTTATAAGTCTACATAATTATTTTTTAAAATTTTTAGAGTGCAGGTGTCCTTTTTGTAATCATGAGTTAAATTTTTAAAGTTAGTGGATTGATAACCCCGAAATGGCTCATCATCACCGTCAATAAACCAAGAAAACGCCCGGTCCCATTTTTCCTTTTTAACACCACAGCAGGGAAAAAATAACACTAATTATGGATGAATAATTTGATTAGATTGTGATGAGGAGACTAACCCATATGCCAGAGAACATTAAGATTAAAAATATAAGTTTGAGGTAAACTCTCAATTCTTGAGTTAAATTTTTAAATATGAGTTAAATCAGCAGATTTTTATATGCTATTAAAGTAGACTTGCTCATGATATTGCACATCAGCTAGTCTCCATGTAATGGTGTGAGTAGACCTGCTCCACATCGACGGAAAAATAAATTCTAGACTAATAAGTTCTTTGACTGACAAAAATAAATATTTGACAAAAATAAATATTTGACAATCTCTTGAGCTAGTTTTTATTTATTTATTTATTATTATTATTATTAGGGTTATTATTATTTCACTACTTCAAAAATTGTCAAATATCAAATGACTACAATAAGTATTGTCTCATATTATTTTCCTACTATATCTTTATAAAATATCATTTTACTATTTTTCCGTTACAACAAATATCATTTTACTACTTTTCCGATACAACCGTTAGTTGACCCGTTTGTTGACCAGTTAGTTGACTAACAAAATACGAATTTTACCTTTCATGATCAAAAAAATATTAAAATAAATTTGTAATCCATAATATTCTATATATCATAATTTCAGCAAAAAGAATTATGTTGGTATTTTATATCTATTGTAATAGATATATTACAAATTTATTTTGTAAATAAGCTTCAAATATTTTTTTTAATCATGAAGGGTGAAATTGATATTTTGTTAATTAACTAGCCGGTCAACTGACGGTTATAGCGGAAAGTAGTAAAATGATAGTTTTATAAAGATATAGTAAGAAAATGATAGGATATAATATTTGTTGTAGTTATTTAATATTTGGTAATTTTTGAAGTAGTGAAATGATAATAACCTTTATTATTATTAGTAGCGGCTAGGTCTATGTGTTTTTATAAGTCGATGCCCAACCTAAATAACTTCCCACTTTATATTCTTAGGTGTTGATACTTAAATGCACATTTCCTGTAAATTTGCTATTACATCATATGGCGTTGCAATTAACTGAACAGAAATATTAATGGTGAATCCACATGAGATTTGCATTTAAATATCCACACATGAGAAGCTCTATACACACACCTTCTTTGGTAAGATATTCTCATTTTGTTAAAGTGGTGATATTATTAATATATAAAAAAACACAAATATCAATAGATTGAAAATTGTAGTTAATGTTTGTTAATCTATTAAAATTTATATTTTTATTTGTTGGTGGTATCTTCATTTATCAAAGTGAAGACACCTTAACTAGAGAATGATTATATATGTGTGTGTGTGTGTGTGAAGTTAGAAACGGCTTATAGATAAGAGTGAGACTTACCCTTCCAAACATCTCACATGGCTTTAATTGGCCTTTTGGATATCTTCTTGGCAATCATTTGCTTCTTGATTCTTCGATATTGTTTCAGCAATAACAATGGAATCGCTAAGAACTTCCCAGTCGTAGGTATGCTGCCACACCTTCTTAACATTCATCGTATACATGATTATAGCACAGAAGTTCTAGAGAAAACGCAATGCACATTTTTATTCAAAGGTCCTTGGTTTGCAAACATGGACATCTTGGCCACAGTTGATCCAGCCAACGTACATCACATAATGAGCTCAAACTTTTCAAATTTCCCGAAACGGCCAGAGTTCAAGCGAATCTTTGATATTTTTGGAGATGGGATTTTCAACTCCGACTCAGATTTGCGGAAAAACCAAAGAAGGTTTGCTCAAGCTATGATGAATCGTCATAGCTTCTACAAGTTTTTGGTGAAATCCAATCAAGCTAAATTGGACAAAGGGCTGATTCCAATTCTTGATCACGTGTTCAAACAAGGCACAACAGTTGATCTGCAGGATTTGTTCCAGAGGTTTACATTTGATTCTACGAGCTTATATGTTACAGGCTATGATCCTGGTTGTTTGTCAATTGAATTTCCAAAAGTTCGATTCCCAATGGCATTGGAAGACGCCGAGGAATCAATATTTTATCGGCATGTTGTTCCCGAAAGCTTATGGAAGCTACAAAGATGGCTTGGAATTGGAGAAGAAAAGAAACTGAAAAAAGCTAAGGAAACATTTGATAGTGTCATATTCGAATACATACAAAGGAAAAGAAGAGAGGTTAACGAAGACATTTTATCGAAAGAAATAGATGGGGTGGATTTGTTAGCATCATACATGCACGAAAGCAAATCCATCATGGGAGAATTGAAATCTGCTGACGACAATTCTTGAGAGATACAGTCTTGAATTTCATGATTGCGGGGAGAGACACAACTAGTTCAGCTCTAACTTGGTTCTTTTGGCTTGTTTCAAAGAACTCAAAAGCAGAAACCAACATTAGAGAAGAGCTTAGTTCGATAGTACCACCTGAGAAACTCGGAAAATGGTGGGATTTTGACTCACAAAAGCTAAGTCAATTGGTTTATTTACATGGCGCTTTGTGTGAAGCATTAAGGCTTTACCCACCAGTTCCTTTTCAGCATAAAGTTCCTTTAGTGCCAGACACTCTTCCAAGTGGACACCGGGCCGTTCCGAGAACAAAGATCTTGTTTTCTCTGTATGCAATGGGGAGAATGAAGTCAATATGGGGAGAAGATTGCTTGGAATTCAGGCCTGAAAGATGGATTTCCGAAACTGGAGGGATCAAATGGGAGCCGTCGTACAAGTTCTTCTCATTCAATGCAGGACCAAGGACTTGTTTAGGCAAAGAGATCGCTTTCACTCAAATGAAAGCTGTGGCAGACGGCCTAATTCATAACTATGATATTCGAGTTGTGGAAGGACAGCATCTTGGCCCCAATGTGTCTATTATTCTCTATATGAAGCATGGATTAAAGGTTAGGGTTCATGATAGATGGGCCAAATAATTAGATAAGTTTGGGAAATGTCTTAATCCTCTTGTTTAATATGAATAATTGAGCGAGTTTGCGTGTATCATTTGAATAACTATAGTTTATGTAAGTATGAATATCATTAATAATTGTTCATATTATCCGGATATTTTAATTTGTTGTTTTGGCGTTTTATTATGTAGATTTAAAGATTCTTAAATGATAGATAAAGAAAGATTTCAATCCGTAAAAGATTCATTATTTTATCAACAAAACAGTTGAATTTGGTGGTAGAGTCTTATTGAAAGAGTTAATTGACGTATGACTTTAATTTCGGTTAATTTAGAATTTTAAATTTTTTATTATTTTAGGGTTTTCATTTTAATTGGAGTCTATTATGGTATGTGATTTAGTATTTTATTTTCATTATAATTGTGATTTAGTTTTTTTTTTTAAATTAACTTAAGAAAACCTTACGAAGTGAGTTTTCTCTATTATAAATAGAAAACTCTTATTATTGTAATTCAAATTCAATTATTCAATAAAACATCTCTTGATTATTTATCAAAATCTCTCTTGTAGGGTCGTTTAAATTAAGTGTCATTTAATCTCGCGTGCTATTAAAAATCTCATTGAGTCATTTAGGTTAAAATGATCGATTAGAGCGTAAGCTAATCGCATCGCCACCATATGAAACACCAACCCGCGAGTTCTCAACACACTCGTTGCCGCCAAAGCACCTCCCTTTTCTGTCAATTTATGGCACCACCATAATCCTTAGCAGCCGGCGACCATAAACCCAGTCGTCTGCTGTTGTAAAACCACCTTAAATAGAAAGCCACATCTCCATAAGCCGCCGCCAAATGGAATTGATTGTTCAACCAAACCATTGCAAATTCGGCCAATCTACAACCACCATCATACTCAACGACTTTAAAGCTTTCAGATACACCCATCCTTACCTGATTTTCAACTAGAGTCACGAAAAACCTAAACTTTTGTTTAACTACTGTTTCACCTAGTAATTTTATTCAATTTTCAGTTTAGGCCCCAACTCTTTTAAAACCACCCTCTCTTACCATCTTTACTATGAATCACGGCCACACCCAGCCCGAGAGTTGAACATTATTTACAGTTTTGCTATTGTGTGGAAACTTGACAATAAATGACAAACTACCATCTTTGTCCATTTATTTATCATATGCTGGAATTATTTGCATATACTCGTCCAAGAAAATTTCTTGATTGGTTTGGACAAGGTTGAGCATTGGATTCTATTTTGACGCACTCCTAAAGAAGGGCGAGTATCGTTTGTTGCTAGTAGATTAAGCATAAGTGTTTCAGAATGGTGGGTTGAATTGTAAATTTCTTGACTTGACCAAAGCAAATGCAAAATTCGGTCTTGAAACCATATGAAACATATTCTGCAATATGAGTTTATCCCTTTTGATTATTCTTTAGTATAACAAGGTACGAGATTAGTTTTTTATTATGCTTCTGAGTTCGAAATTTTATAGATGTAAATATTATTATGAACCTGAAGAGGATACAGTTACAAGATTTGTGAAGGGACTCAGTTTATATTAAAGACAAGATGCCTACATATGCTATATACACCTTGCAACATGTAATTCTAGTAGCGAAGCAAATTGATCACAAATCAGAAAAGAAAGATGCCAAGCATTGCAGCAATTATGACAACACCATCCTCGATACCAATTTGAGATCCTTAATCCTATCACAAGCCAGTAGCCCAAGTCAAAGACATACAAATAAAAGAAATTTGTACCTTTCCACATGACGAAGATGTGCCAAATGTTGTAAAAGAAAAGGTACAATTTATTATTGATTTAAAGTTTCAATCTGACAAGTTGTCCGAGAATGTGCATGATGTTTCCTTAGAAGAGAAGACAAGTGTTAAAGATGATAAGATTATTAATCTATCTAAATTTTTTTAAAGAAGACGAACAACCTCATCTTGATTTGAGCATTTAGCCTAACAATACAACTAAACTTGTGCAACAAAATCAAGTTAAAGAAATTAAAATTATTAAAATGGTTCTACCTTTTCACTTTGAAGACAAGAAGATTATGCTTGAAGAAGATTTAATTGCAAAGGTGAAACTTATTAGAGAGCGCATTGAGCGATAATTATAGAAGGGGGAAGAGTTATTTGATCATTATTCATTCTTGGAAAACATCATCACCTTGAAGAATGTACAAGCGAAAGAAGTTGATGAAGTATGGATTCTTCAAAGTTTATCGATGAAAACGACAATAAGTTCGAATTACAAGATAATTTGGTCTTACATTACAAGTTTCAACCTCTAGATTGTATTCAAACTTGTGGACATGTTTTTTTTAAGAGGTGGAAAATGATGTAGGACGTTAATTTAGAATTTTAGAATTTTTATTATTCTAAGGCTTTTTATTTTAATTGAAGTTTGTTATGGTATGTAATTTAGTATTTTATTACCATTATAATTGTGATTTAGTTTCTCTATTTAAATTAACTTAGGAAAGTAGGTTTACTTTAGAGAAGTGAGTTTCTTCTATTATAAATAGATAAGTCTCATTATTGTAACTCAAATTTAGTTATTCAATAAAACCCCTCTTTTATAATTCTCTCTGAGATTTTCCATCAAAATCTCCCTTATTGAGTTGCTTTGATAAGAGCGTCATCCAACCTCGCTTAAAGCGTTATTAAAAATCTCATTAAGTTGTTTGAGTTAGAACAATATTTAATCATACTTCGATTAAAGCGTAAGCTAATTGTGTTGGCTTAGTCCCAGTACTAGAATAATATCTAGTGTTTCTTGCCGTACCAATTATGCTTCCTCTACGGTCGCCCTGTCATTAATGTACCTGGAATTTGTTTTGCATGTACATCTATGTATTATTCTTTAATTAAATGAAATCCTTATGTATTATTTTTTTTGGCTTCTCACCCTTAAATTTAATTACCTTTCATGTCAATTGAGGAAAAAAACCAAAACCTCCGCTTATTTGGTAAAATTAATTTTTTTCTCATGTTTTAATGTTACTAGAACTTTTCTAACGTTATAATGATAGATAAATCAATGTATTTTTTTTAAAAAAACTTGTAACTGAAAATTTTGAGAGTTGAAAAATAAATTATCTCGAACACTAATATTAAAAAAAAGGAAAATTTTGGTTGTTTTTCAGGAATTAATCTCGTAGGAAAATCCCCCAAGCACATAAGATTTTCAAAAGAAAGAAAAGTATGACAGGATACAAGAGTACACACTGCACAAGACAAATTACCGTGAAAGAATGAAGTGAGAAAGTCCCTAGGACAAGCTTTTTTAAAAACCAGACCAAAATTCATGTTGTTTGGTAATAGGCCTAAGACCTCTAATAGCCCATCCAAGTTTTTGGGTTTCTATTAATTTTTAAATAAATATTTTATATAGCCAAAAGTAAAAAATTAAATTAAATTAAAAATAATCATTTAATATGTAATAAACCAAAAATTCAATACACAAAAATACTAACAACACAATATAATAAATTACAAATAATAATGATAAATTGTAATTATACAAATAATAAATTAATTTTTAATTTATAAATTATAAAATACTAAATGTACCATTCACAGTGGACTTTAAAATTTTTGGTTCGCGTCTAATCCCTCATGATGACTTTTTGTCCACCCCAGTCCTAAGGGCACGCTATTGGTTATTATTGTTATAAGTCAACTAAAGCCGGTGAATGGAAATAATTAGGGACAATTATGGAATTATGATGCTGGGTGACAATAAATAATTATTAGTTTTAAGAGGTACATTAATTGGCATATCGTCCTTGTCACGACTAACAGATTGACTACCTAGATAGTGTAGTATTGGGACCATTTAAAATATTAATTACATGATGTGAAGATGAGATTTAAATCATCATGATTGCTCTGAATTTATCAATAAAAAAATTTTTAAGCCATTTCTTTTTTTTCCAATTTTTTTAAGACACATTTTTTCTTTTGAGTTCTAAAAATTTTCTCATTCATAAACATGAGATCTACATTATATTGAAAAAATTTTGTGTGGGAGAAATATATTGCCTCAGCATCAATTGTCATTTGACATAATATTTAATTGATTTCATAATAAAACTAAATTTTTTTTATTATTTAATTTATGAGTCCCACTAATAAGATCCTTTAAACCTACTGAAGTCGTTTTAAGACGCACAACTAATCAGCATATTGTAATTTTCACACATAATAGATTGACTAACTAGATATCAGGATGTGGCGACCATTTATAATAGTAATTACTTGATGTGAAGAATAGATTTGATTGCTCTAAAGTTATCAATGAAAAATATTTGTTTAAGTCACTTTCTTTCTTTTTTATTCACCTCAGCAGCCTCTTAGAGAGAAATTTTGATAAAATTAAAATTCTTTTAATGCTTCGGACTCATAATGTCATATCATAACTAAGCATAATAAAAGATAAACAACAAAAAAAATGTTTTTCAAATTGATCTTTCATTTGTACAAATACAAGGTTAGGATAATAGGATTCTTTTTATAGTGTATGCTATAATCGTTTTAATTTTTGCTATATGCATTGCTGCAATATATATGCATCATATGTAATCTTGAATCTTGACATTTGTATGTATTTCTTGATAGTCTTGATTTTTGTCATATGTGAATTACATAATAGTCTTGATCCTTGTCATCTGTGTGTTAGAGAACTTTTGAATTTAAAGAAACAAAACAAACAAGACTCATTCATATAATGTGGCTCAGAGCCTATTTATACAAGAGAATTTTTCTTTTTATTTTTTTCTAACCTAAAGAACAAAATTGATTAAAGTAAACAATCAAATACAATATTTTGATTTTAATTTTTTATATTTACATGCACACAGTTGTCTTGATTATTGTCATATTTTTGCGATATAATAGCGTTAATTCTAAACATACATGCATACCGTAATTGTCTAGTTCTTGCCAAATTTACATCACATAATATTCTTGATTCTTGTTGCTTTTATATGTCGTGATGGCCTTGAGCTTTGTAACATGTGCACCTGTCATTGAAATTGGTCATTTTCATATGTGCATCGATTATAAAATTGCCTTGACTACATTACGAAGGATCTTCATGTGAACCCTATCATCTTTCGAGCTGGCAAGCGAAAATATTTTGGACTTTTAGCGTGTCGTAGTTCAATTGATTTTCTTCCTAATAGGTCCCAGCCTAATAGCTAAAGACCTTTATACTCAAAAGTTAGCTCAAAGTTAAGGGCTTTCTCAAGCATATTTGTTTATATGCCAATAACTATTCTCATAGGATATGAGATACTCTCCTTAACATAACGTCATACGTAAATTGGTTTCCTTGCCTGATCATTGTCACGTGGAAAGTTAAAAATAAAGAAAATATGCCACATCAATCTAGATTAATTACTGAGATAAAATATAAACTTAAGGCAACCCTCAAATTTTAAAAATGAATTATGTTTATTATGCTGATGGGCTTCTTATGTTTATTTTGTTGATGGGCTTCTATGTGATACTAAAACTAGACTCATGCACGAGTGGGCACACACTAATTTTATCACTTAATAAGAATCAAACAAAAAGATCAACCTATAGGTGACGGAGACTGATAGAAAAAATATTCCACATCTCATGAGATTGGTTATTGGGCTAAGAATATAAACTTGAGGTAACCTTTCCGCTTGTATGACTGTGACTTTAATATTGTCTTTCTTTTTTCATTTTTTTTGGGGGAGCCGGGTGTGAACTCAATTGTTGTTCAGCCAGTATCACTCAACGGCATATTAATATAAGAAAACAAATCTTAACAAAAGTAAATAATCAAATAAAATATTTTTTTCACTTATTTTCCATATTTACTTCCACGTAATGGTCTTTAAAGTTTTCATATATATCAGACAATGGTCGAAATTATTTCTATACGTACAAGCCAAAATTAATAGACTTGGTTCATACCATATTTCGTATCATATAGTAGTCTTGAATTCTTGTCATGATCTACATGTCATTATGGTCATATTCTTATTTGCATCACATGGTAGTTTTAATCATTTTTATATAAGCATCATATAATAATGTTATTCCTATCAAATACTGGTTTAGTCCCTATTATCTGGTTTAAGTGTCCATTTAATCATCATATTTCGAAAAATATCTCAAGACACCCTAGTTGTTAATAATTGATACTCATACTTCTATTTTTTCTTTACTTTTACAATAATATATCCGAACTACAATTTTAAAGTAATGTTTAATACTTTCGCAATAATTTTGCTAATAATTATTTATAAAAAATTAATTTACCAAATTAATCATAAAAGTAAAATAATAATAAAAAATAAATTTATTTTTATTTTACTTTTAGGGTTAATTTTTTTATTAACTTTTATTATAGGTAAATTAATTAACGTCTCTAAGAAAATTGTTACA
This sequence comes from Citropsis articulata, assembly GCA_030449925.1. Lineage (NCBI taxonomy): Eukaryota > Viridiplantae > Streptophyta > Magnoliopsida > Sapindales > Rutaceae > Citropsis > Citropsis articulata. The sequence continues at coordinate 962,275 of JASUUH010000113.1, read as the reverse complement.
AGAGTATTATTATAAAAGCATAAAAAAATCAGGGTATGAATTTCACATATTTGTAAAAATATATAAAAAAAAATAAGAGCATGAGTGTCACATATTAAAGAACAAATATATTTTGAGGTGTTTTTTAAAATATAAGTACTAAAAGGACACTTAACTTATAATATAAGGTCTTAACTTAAAATATAAATACTCAACGAGCATTTATCCTAAATTTAATTTAGAAAGATATTTGTACGATCCCTACCAATAACGATGTTGATTCTTGCTACATAACACGCGCGCGCGCGCGTCAAAATGGCTTTGATGGAGAATTCATAGAGCTTAATTAGTATAAATGAGTCGAATAATTTTGTTTCAGCAAGCACAAAACACAAGATCGGAATAGAGAATTAAAGATAAGAGAAATAAGCAAGGAATATCCAACTTGCATTAAGAAGATATTATTCAAAACACGACTGCAATTAGAAGCAGATACAGACAAAAATAAGGACAGGTGTCTGCATTTGATTTTCTTTAATTTTGAACCTTTGAAATGACTTGCACGCTTGTCAAAGCTTAGATCATTTGAGGAATTCAACAACCCAATAGCTGTAAGCACGACAAAGAAGCTCAACAATCAACATCTCCAAACCCAGCTTCTGTTGCCAAGGCCTTCAACTCCTCTATTGTCCTCTCCTTTGCTCCGGGAAATACAACGTACATTTGTAGGTCAAGCATATAATTATTCTTGCTAACAATATCAGTCCCACGGGAATCTGGAATTAAAGATTCTACCGCAATGACCTTCCCGGATTTCGGTAGAGCATCGTAGCAGTTCTTTAGTATCTTCAAGCATTGATCATCAGACCGGTTGTGAAGTATCCACTGAAGTTATATTAAAAAATTAATTTCTTGTAATTTTTCCAAATCTCTCCAGAATTTACATAGATATTTGTTTAAAAAAGAATCCCTATTGATTGAATTTCTTTTTTCAAATGGTAGTGTGGGTGAAATTTAAATTAATTCTTTTGGCTTACTAGGTACCTTGTTTACGATTTGAATTCAAGTAATCAATTAAAGTGAACTATTTAAAAATCACTCGGTCAAATTCCTTGATTATTGAAAATTAAATGAACTGACCTATTTTTATAGCTTGTGCTTTAGGAACTTTAACAAGCATATCTCCTCCAACATGCTCCACACCTGCAAGAGAAATTAAGACAAAAAAGAAAAGCAAATTATATATGTATTTTCAACTGATTATTAAGAGAAATATAAAACTCAAACAAGCAAGGTTTAAAAATATATATTTTTTAAATTAGTTATATATTTATAGAATATATATACTACATTTAAATTAATTGAGGGATAGGATAACGATGCCCGAGGTTTGATGAAATTGTAATGGATACAGCATTGTTTCCAAAAATGGTGACATAGATGCCGTTTCAAAAAATTATGCCCTTTGGTCTAGTGGCCTGACTGCATATCATCTAATCAGATTGTCCAACAATGTATTTGGTTCCCTATTCGGTGTGGTGATGGGATTCCGAAACAACCAAATGGATTTTATTGTGGAATTTATGTAATCAGATTCATGGAGACTCCAGGCCTCATTCCCAACAAATCATATATGGTAAAAATTTACAATTTTATTGTACATAAAAACACTCGTTCTCTCATTTGAAAATTGATCAAGTATAACAACTTATTCCATAATATTCTTCGCTCGTACCATGATTCGCAAGATGTTCGTGGAAGACTAGCAGTTCAACTTATCAACTCGGCCTTCAATGAAGCCCGAGCTGGATTGCTTGCCCATGCAAATGTAATGTTTGATGAACATGCTGCTCAGGCAAGGGCCGTAGCTTGTATGCAGAAGGCTAACACATATATAATGGGCACGAAAGGTCCTGGGAAAAGCCGAAAAAAAAACCCAAAAAGATTACGGTCGTAAATGTTGGGTCTTCCTAATAGGCCTTGTGTGAAATTTCACACAATGTTGTTGGGTTAGTTGTGGAATCATAATTGTTCATGTAACGCTTTGACTTTTGTAGAATACATTACTGATTGCTTACCACTAACGTTGTGCCGATGAGTGTATTCCGATTATTTTTTGTCATGCATATTGCTGCCGCGCACTCTATTTGTATAATGTATATTTTGATATACAGAGGTGTTGTGGTCCATGCTATCTTTGGTTGTATCCAATTAGCCGTTTAAATACATGTGAGTTCATGAATCATACATTCTCTTGACTGTAAATGCTATCTGATTTTTGTTACAATACTTAGTTGTACGATTCATGAAGATTGTATGCTCAAATTTGAAGTGAAACTTTGAACTGTTACAAGTCGGTTAGCCGTTTGTATGGGATATCGGATTGCCGACAGTGGGCAGATGCTATGGATTCATCTCTGGTTCATGTCGGCTAGCCGTTATTCAGGCTGTCGGTTAGCCGTTATTCACCAGCAGTAATCCTTAAAATGTTGTGACATGCCGAACATCCGTTATTCCAAGTCGGATTGCCGTTAGTGGGCAGAGGGTTGTGGATCATGTTTTGTTGATGTCGGATAGCCGTTAATAATGGTGTCGGTTAGCCGTTATTCACCAGCAGCTAACCTTAAAATGTTGTTCCATGTCGGCTAGCCGTTGTTAGTAAGTCGGATTGCCGTTAGTGTGCCGGGAGTTGTGGTTCATTCTTTGTTGATGTCGGCTAGCCGGTATATTTGCTGTCGGTTAGCCGTTACTATCCAGCAGGTTACCTACCAATTTTGGTACATGCCGGCTCGCCGTTATTAGTAGTCGGCGAGCCGTTAGTGGGCAGAGGGTTGTGGTTCCTTCTTTGTTGATGTCGGCGAGCCGTTATCCATAGCGTCGGTTAGCCGTTAGTCTCCAGAACGAGTAATTATTTTAAATTCACAGGGATATCGGCAAGGCGATATCCTTGGCTTCGGCTAGCCGTTAGGATACAGAATACAGTTTTAGTACACTGGGGTGTCGGCGAGTCTTTTTCCATGGTGTCTGTTAGTCGTTATCGTAGTTAGTGAACAGCCATCAACTGGATCAATTTACTCCAAAACTGTATAAGTCGGATTATAAGATCATGTTCATACTTTATGACATATTTTGTAATTTGAAAATTGTCAGGAACTTTTTCATTGAAACTTGTTAGGAAATAATTGAATGTTATAAACTTACTTCATTATTAAGATTAATCAAAGTTAATTGATAGGCTCTTATCGTCGTAATAAAAAATAAATGAGCGCGATAAATTCAATTAATTTGGAGAATTTCATATGTAACCCATGTGGAGCAAAAATTTTGGCAGAGTCTCCTTTGAAAAATTGCCATGTCCTTAAAGATACAACGAGTCAAACACTCCCATATAAAATCGAAATATTCTACCGTACGCCAAATCAACACAATCAACAACTTCATACACGTTCCTCTCCAACCATAGCATGAACCATATTAAAGAATTTCCAAAGACCAATCATGAAAATATCACATGCAGTCAACCATATAATCCACAACAAAACCACTACATAGAATAAAAAGAAAAATGTTTGTGCGGAATGCATGCGAGCCGAAAACTAAGATGGAGGCGGTGAAGAGGAACTGCCGGGGTCATAACCGAGATGACGCAGAATCTGCCATTTGTCAAGTAGCTCCATCTCGGTCCAAAGCTGCATTGAAAAGACTGAAGCTGGATTTCATTGCTGCTTCTTTGAGAAAGTGCATCCACCCTGTCAAGTAGCTGCTGGACGCGATCATCAGAACCCGAAGGTGCCTCAAGGTGCTCAGCTGGCTCGGCTGGCTCAAAAGGCTCTACCGACTGTGATGAAGCTGCTGCACATCGACGCGAAACACGAGGTCTAGCTCCAAGTCAAAAATCGGGTAGCTCATCCTCGGAATAGACATCATTGAGCATTTGATCATCGTCTGGAGCAATCAATGTGTCTTCATTCTTATAGGATTTGGTTTTATCCCATTTTCTGCGTTTCTTGAAGAATCCCATAGCGGAAATAATCTCCCTACCCAGCTTATGACACTCAACATAGACAGACTCAGTAATGGGCACATTAAAGTACCTCAAGATCCGAGTGATGATACTGCCATAGGGTAGAGACCGGTTGGTCACGGCAGGTGTGGACAACATATGGCGTAAGATAGTATATGAGATGCTCACTTCTCGACCCCTGATAAGACAATCTAAGAGCCCAATGTCAAGTCGAGTAACCTCATCACTATGACCCTGTCTAGGTGTAACCATGTGCTGTAGTATACCATGAAGTATGTGAACTTGGAAGGGGAGAAGTTGCGACCTAAAGGACAATGAGCAGAGGTCATCGAAAAGATCCCGACGCCTGCAAATGTTCCTAACACCATCCACATCCCGGAACTCATCAAATTCAAGCTCCTTCCTAGAGGTATAAATATCTAAGCCCCCATCATGAAAATCAAGTATATCACACAAGTCTACTACATTAAATTCAATACGAATTCCTCCTACAGAAGTGACAACTAAACCTTGGCGGGAAGTTGAGAGATCCATGTTAGAATAAAATACACGCACAAGGTTTTCATAAACACGTTCCTCTAAACTCAAAACCTCATTCCACTAAGTAAGCATTTCAGATATATTCAAACTACAGATACTAATGTCCGAGAATTCAGTAATGTCAGTAAAACAAGAGGGGGTTACCGGTTTTCCCATGAACTTGTCGTAAAACCTCCGAGTGGCTTGAGCATTGGGAAAATGGAGGCTGTCAAAATCTTGAGGAAGAGGCCTGGATCAACTAGGATTACTTGGCGCCGCTCTCTTCGTTCAGGCACGGCTTGGTCGTGTAGCCATGTATGAGTGTGGAAGAAATGGCGTTGATAGAGTGTGATTTGAAGGATATAGAAGTGATTTGCAGGTGAGTTTTGTGTGAAAAAGCAAGAGAATACGATAAAAAAATGACAAGGCAGCTGCGGCCGTAGTTAGGGTTTCAAATTGGGATTATCCAAAAATTTAACCAACTTCAGATTTTAATCGGTTAAAAAGATTCTGAAGGCCAAAAAACTTGGTTTTAGTGGATTATTTTGGTAGAAATGAGAAGAAAACCGAAGGATTTGAGAGGAAGATGAGGTTATTGCCGCGCGGGTTGAGAGAGAGTGAGAGAGGTTTCGTGAGAGATGAGGAACAAGAAGAGGACTGTTCACTTATCGCGAATTAACGGCGAACTGTTATTTCATCATTCGGCTAACCGATAGCGGACAGGAGCATTTGAAATTTTTGGACAAACGGCTAGCCGTTATATGTAATATAGACGAACCGACAGAGGCCAGCCACAAACAAGAAGAGGATTGTTTAAAAATGGTTCGTCGTTAGGGCATATCGGCAAACCGAGAGAGACCAGGGCGTGGTTAAAACTTTTGTTATAACGGCGCGCCGTTATATGGGCTATCGGCGAACCGCGAGCGCGCAGGGAGATTGTTCAATAAATCATTTCAAACGGCTAGCCGTTATAGTGATATCAGCGAACCGACAATTTCCAGGAAAATTTAAATAAAGTTGTTTTCAAGCGGCTAGCCGTTAGTACACAAATCGGCCAACCGACAGCGAGCAGGGATGTTGCCAATAAATTTAATATTAAACGGCGAACCGTTATATTAGTTGTCGGGCAACCGATAGTGTCCAGAATGGTTGTATTGTATGCAACTGGAAACTACAGCAATCCGTTTTCTGGCACCCGTCAGTGTGCATATATTGGTCAGTGTTTTTACCTTCATTTGTCATTGTATTAAAGAATGAGTATCAGTGCAATAACCAAGCAGACTGTGTTGAAATTTTAACTCTCCAGAATCGGGGAAAAAAGGGAAAAAATAGAATCAATGAAAAACATGTGTTCCGATTATCGAAAAGGTTCAACCAGATACATGAAAATACATTTGTTCGAATTAGTGAAAATAGCTGTCACGAGGCCACATATCTGAGTGCATGGTGGGAAATGTAAAGGTATGTCGTCCCACCAATTGTGGTATTGACGAATTATAGCATAACTGATCTGTGGATTCAGAGCACGGTAGAGAACTACTCCCACATTCATTTTGAGTATCAAATCCATAGTCGGCATCACTGTTGAACCATGAATATTGTTCACTCGTGCCAGCGAACATAGATGTACCCCTACTATCAGTTTTTACATCATTGGCTTCGCAACTCCTGCAAATAATCAATCGTGAGTAAAACTTTATATAATTGCCATGTATGGATCAAACTACCAACAAAAAACATAAAAACAACTTGCCTCGCACAATTACTGGGCGTAGGGCAACATCTTGTTGTATGGCCAGACTCTCTACAAACGCTGCACTTCCTAATATTTGTAGGGGATTTTTTTGATACTCGTGCAGCACCTTTTGTCCTCACCACAACTGGATCAAGTAGCTTTAAATTTGTCTGTGGACCGTTTGTAGGACTTCCAAGGGTAGTTTTATGTCCTACAAACAGTTCTTGAAAATTTGATGTCAATTGATTGATTGCAGCTAAAGCCTCTTTATATGAGTGCTCATTTTTTGCCGCATAGAAACACATTTTGTTAGTTGCGGTGCTCAAAGCACTGAATCTTGCAACATCGAAATTCTCACTATCAACTTATGATTGGGCTAAGCTACACGATGTATAATCCTTTGCCTTTTTTGTCCATCGATGAAGAATCATATTATCAGGAATTTTTCTAAATTGCTCAACTTTCATGACATGAAACATGTGTCGACATGGGATTCCAGCAGAATCCATCATTTGACAAGGACAAGCGAAACTTTTAGTAGGCTTATTAAAAACCACTCTCCACTTTATGTCTGCATTCCAAAATTGTGTCAGTGTGTAGTAGTGAGTATCAGTGCAGTTCAAGGCTTCAATCTCAATCAAAGCGGCTTCTTGACGAATTTCTTCCCTAATCCAATGGAACACTCTAATTGGGAAAACATCCGTAGTATGCTTTTCTAGGCTGCGTAAGTGTGTGGTCAACACAGGAGTGCTAAATTTTGTTTTAAACTCATCTTCAAGTTCTGTAGTCCGAATGTTTCGGAGTGCACGATCAATTTGTAGTACAAATTCATATAATTTTAACATATACTGCAGAAAACGATTGAGATAAGAATGCATACTTTCACATCGTTGCGTGCTTCGCATACCAGCAAAAAATATTCCTTTAAGAAAAGCTTCGGCCCATTTATGTCGCTTTGCATACATTTTTTTAACCCAACCATGTTCGTGCAGCTTGAACTCCTCAAGTAAAGCGAACCACCGCTGGTCAAATTCACCTGGACTCATGACTGTTAACATAAGATCACGAAATTTACGAGTAAAGTCTTCGTTTTTTATATTTGATTGTGCATTTCTCTCTAAATGCCAGCAACAAAGACGGTGAGTAGCTCCAACCAAGACTGTCTTAATTGCCTTTGACATTGCTTTGTCGCCATCAGTGATCACGGACTTCGACTTCCGATTACCCATAGCGGACAAAAAAGTTTGGAGTAACCATGTGTATGATTCAACAATCTCATCTCCTAATAGGGCAAATCCAAACACTGTAGTCCTACGATGATGGTTAGTGCCAACAAGGGTGACAAGGGGTTTCTGATATGCATTAGTTTTGTATGTCGCATCAATGCCAAAACATCACCGAAGCATTCATAATCATACCGTGCCATGTAGTCGGTCCAAAACAAGTTTCTTAGCCTATTCTCATGATCTAATGTGTACTCATGATATAGACCAGGATCATTATCTGATTTTGCCGTCAAATATGCTATAGTTGCCACAGAATCAGTATCGCCAATTTCAGCACGTCTATTTGCATCTAATATATTTTGTAAATCCTTACGCTTGAACCTGAGATTTTGTGAACCCCCAACTTGATCGGCTATGTAATCCACAACTTGGAACGTCTTCACGCCAACATGCCTGAATGCCTTAGCTTGAGTAAGATCTCCTTCACTAACATGCCGATGCGAACGAAGGAGATGTACTTCATTTGGAGAAGTCAACGGATGATTGTACTCAGTTCTAAATTCTATCACAGTGTACTTGCCACAGGAATTGTTGTAATTAACTCGAAACGATGCTTTACAACACGAACGCGTTATTGGTCGTGGTTCCCGCACTCTATTATCATTTGCCAAATATTTTTCAGCCCTATATCCTTCCAAATTACAAACCCACCGACGGATCGTAGTTCGTCCAGACTTGGAACAACGAAGATCATTTTTTCTAACACGAAAACCAACCGTTCTTGAATAGTTCATGTACCATGCATCTGCATCTTCTACTGAATCAAACTGAGCTCCAAGTACATTGGTCCACGGTAACTCAACAACATCAGAGGATTTACTCATCTCTAAATCATGATAGGTAATACCATGAAATGTCACAATAAAAATCCAATACATTGATCATATATAATTCAATGGGTATATTTGAAAAAATCAAACAACATTCATCCAACCTCACACATCATTTATATATTGGTCGTGGTTCATGAAAATGACCATCAAAATCTATTAGAAAATAATAAAAAAAACTGAGGTGTGGAGATAATAACTAGTATTTGAACTATAAACACTTACTTGAGCAACAACCCAAAATTTCCAATGCCTGAAATTTTCACCAACAGTAGCTATGGAGGAGAAACAAAATCTTGGTGGAATGTGGAGGAGTAATGGTGGGAAGGTGGCATTTAAAAAGGAAACATTTAAATATACATAAGTATATTTATGAAGGAAGGGACAATGGTATTAATTGGTATAATAGTGAGTGAGTTATAAATGCAACAATAAATATACTGTTAGAGTTGGTGGTGAAAAATATGAAACCATTCCGAAATTACGTACATGAAACATTGAACAATACAAATGCAACCACTAACGTAAAATATGCAACAATGAACGTAAAACATGAGTCCCTTCATAATACTGAACATGAAACGGGGGCAAAAAAGAAAAATATCGGGGTATTTGGAAAATAATAACATGAAACTGTGAACATGAAACATGAAACATCGTACTTAAAACATGCAACAATAGACAAAAAATATAAAACCTCCGTAACAGTGAATAATAAACGTAAGACATGAAACTTTGAACTTGCAACTTGAAATATGAACGTAAACATGAAACGGGGGCAACAAGGGAAAATATCGGGGTATTTGAAAAATAACGACATGAAACATTGAACATGAAACGTAAAACAGCGTATTTAAAACATGCAACAATAAACAAAAAATATGAAACCTCTGTAACAGTGAATAATAAACGTAAGACATGAAACTTTGAACTTGCAACCTGAAACATCAACGTAAACATGAAACGGGGGCAAAAAAGAAAAATATCGGGGTATTTGAAAAATAACAACATGAACCATTGAACATGAAACCTAAAACAGCGTACTTAAAACATGCAACGATAAACAAAAAATATGAAACCTCCGTAACAGTGAATAATAAACGTAAGACATGAAACTTTGAACTTGAAACCTGAAACATCAACGTAAACATGAAACGGGGGCAAAAAAGAAAAATATCGGGGTATTTGAAAATAACAACATGAAACATTGAACATGAAACATTGAACATGAAACGTGAAACAGCGTACTTAAAACATACAACAATAAACAAAAAATAAGAAACCTCCGTAACATTGAATAATAAACGTAAGACATGAAACTTTGAACATTAAACCTGAAACATGAATGTAAACATGAAACGGGGGCAAAAAAGAAAAATATCGGGGTATTTTAAAAATAACAACATGAAACATTGAACATGAAATGTGAAGCAGCGTACTTAAAACATGCAACAATAAACAAAAAATATGAAACCTCCGTAACAGTGAATAATAAACGTAAGATATGAAATTTTGAACATTAAACCTGAAACATGAACGTAAACATGAAACGGGGGCAAAAAAGAAAAATATCGGGGTATTTCAAAAATAACAACATGAAACATTGAACATGAAATGTGAAACAGCTTACTTAAAATATGCAACAATAAACAAAAAATATGAAACCTCCGTAACAGTGAATAATAAACGTAAGACGTGAAACTTTGAACATTAAACCTGAAACATGAACGTAAACATGAAACGGGGGCAAAAAAAAAAAATCGGGGTATTTCAAAAATAACAACATGAAACATTGAACATGAAACGTGAAAGAGCGTACTTAAAACATGCAACAATAAACAAAAAATATGAAACCTCCGTAACAGTGAATAATAAACGTAAGACATGAAATTTTTAACTTGCAACATGAAACATTAACATAAACATGAAACGGGGGCAAAAAAGAAAAACTTCGGGGTATTTAGAAAATAACGACATGAAACATTGAACATTAAACATGAAACATTGAACATTAAACATGAAACATCTAATGTTAAATATGAGACATATTTCAAAAAATTAAATTAAATTTTTGTCTTTTTGTTAACAATCTTTTTATTTTATTTTTCAAAATATTTATAGACCTAAAAAATTTTTTTTGTATTTTTACTTATCTTTTTCTACTTATAATTATTATTATTTTTTATATATTATTTATTTATTTAATTTATTTATTTTAATTTTTTAAAATTATAAATAGTATATATTAGCGACAATCAAAACCGGTTCTTGCCGTTAATTTTGTTTGGCTGCCACATGGCAGCCAAACAATAAGGGGGTCAATAAATTGACCTCCTTTATGGTACAGGGACTTTTTTTCCCTGTACCATAGCCATCCCCAGAAAAAAATAGTTGAACTTCAATTAGACTCTTTAACTCACTCTAATGCCAAAAAGAACAAAAACCTACGAGCCTTATCTATATTCAAAAAATTAGCTCGTGAGTTAATTAACGCTAAAAGAAAAAGATATATTATGACAGATAAAAACTGTCATTTTAGGAGGGTAGATGATGATTATCCTTACCGTCATTGTAGCCAATGTCAAAAAAAGATGAGAAATAAAAACCTATCACAAGTTATGATACATTTTACCTACCATAATTATGTCATATTACCTATAAGAAGGACATTGATTTTTTATTTTAAAATTTCAATTTTTTTCGAAATTTTTGGATTGTAATTTTTCTTTTTTGGATAATATTGTGCAAAATTTATTGAACTCGCAAGTGCACGAATCTATTGTAGAATAGATCAATGGTATCGAGTGTCGATCCCACGGAGATGTGGATTTTTAATTGTGTATAGAATTGATTTTCTAAGTGAATGGTTAAATTTGTGGTGAAAGTAATTTATAAAATTTAAATTGAAATGACGGAATTAAATTAAAGTAGAAACTATTATAATTGAAGCGCTTGAGTATCTGGATCTGCATTAACATACTCCATGAGCCAAATATTCCTTATGCTCCATGGACTAAATATTCCTTATTAATGTCAATTAAATCATGAGGGGGATTTCCATTAACCATGTTATTGCACCTACAGTTTTGCTGCCGATTCTTTTTCTTTTTTCCTTTTTTTTCCTTTTAACGTTACCGATGCATATCATCTCATCCCACCAGACCCTAGATTAAATTAATCCTCCTTCAAAGGATTTGGGCTATAGGGTGATTCCAATGCTTAACTTCTTGTTTCCATTACAAAAGGCCAAACTAGTTGGGCTGTTCCCTTGGGAACACTTGAAAGTGATCCTTTTGATGTTCCATATAATCATTTAGAGGGTACTTTTAAAATTCTATTATTTCTATACCAAGTAACTTTATACATACTAAATTATAGAAGAAGTTTGTGTGATCTTTATCCAAAGCACTATGGAGGGGCCTAACATTTGCAACATAAAAACATCATCCCTATCTTGTTAAGTTTAAGATAATTCATCAAATATTTAATTTCTCACAACTTACATAGGACAGCAGCATAAAGTTGTTTTGAAGCTACTTTAGATGGATAATCAAAACCAAAAGGAACAAAGAAATATGTGATAAATTTGGAGTCGTGCAGAGAATATTTTGCAATCAATATGTAGCAAAAAAAGAAAGTCTTCAAGGATGTTCCAGTATACTGCAAAAGTTCACTACGCAATAGCTAATTGGCTGGTTAAGGTGATTCAGGTTCCGAGCAAGAAACAATAGAGTGGCAGGAGTCCACAGCTAACCAACACCCTTTAAGCTCATAGTCACAGAAGCCTGAATATTATTCTTACTTGAAATGGCAGTAATCTACCAAAACATTTCTTGTCTAAAGAAACTCACATCAAGAACGAAAAGAAATACATCCCCGAAAAAAAAAACATTCATGTGTCACAATCAAAAGCATCAGAACAATCAAAAAGTAATATAAAAGCTAGGAATCTTGCGCATCTGCAAAGTAACCAAACCTTTTAGATTTTCAAGGCCCAGTTCGGTTAGGAGTTAACCTTAAATATTCATAATCACATAAGCCACATTTTTAAGCCTTATATGCAGCCTAAGAAAAAGCAATGGCTAACCTTTTTGCATTCCAAAAACGATGTAAGAGTCAAGCAATTGCTCATCCGTAGATTCTCTAATTGAATCAAGTTGCTCGGCATAGGCTACAACAAAGACAAAATTGTAAGTGAATATATAATCAACTATTGAAATCATTCCATCGATATCCTACTCACAAACAAGTGCGGTTTGAAATTAAATAAAATTCTCCAAGTCCGGATCTTAAATGCTTGTCACTAATGGTATACTAAGTTGAGTAAAGTACCAAAGTGGTTTAGATAATGTATATCATTCATAAAATTACTTTGAAGAGTAATATAGTCCTTTAAGGTTGTTCACTAGTCCATTATGGTTTTAGCATAAGTTCTTGGGAAACATGGTTGGCTTTTAACATAAGTTGCTTTAAAGATGAAACACTTTCAGAGAGAAAACGAGTTGACTTCAATACTTGAAGCTTTATTTATGCTGTTCCTTAGTTATCCAAAGAATTTTTTCATCGCTTAATTTAATCGACATAAAAGGTCAAGTCGCTTTACTATGTCAAATCAAATGTTCTCGATGTTAACGGTTCTTCAATTAGTAATGTTCCAATTTTATGGAGTTTTGAGAAAGATCATTTTAAAGTGAGTAAAAGTTATATAAGCTTCTTCACATTGCAGAGATCTCAAGAACCATATTACACAAACTAACTTCCAAAAATTTAATCACCCGTATTAGTGGGAAAAACATGTAAATAATAAAGATGAGAAGATTGATCTACCATAATAACAAAAAAGACAAAGATAAAACGCTAATATGAAACAAGTTTTAAAATGTCATAAATCGAACCTTCCAAAGATTGAAAAGTCTTTGAGTTCACTATGGAACATCTTGAATTGCTCCACAAATGATTCACTATATTCTCCTCGGTTCTTGGTCATTTTGCAAGCATTGCTTCAGCAACTAAGTCTTCCGCCCATTTCGATGAAGTTTGTTCAGTATGCTAGATTTCTATTTGGATTGTGAAATCTGACTGTTACCACTTACCTTACCGATTACATTTAACCTAGAAATTAATAATAATACAATTCATAATGATGACATTATGAGGTATTTACCTTTAGGTCATGGGGATATCATTACGGTGAGCAATATCTCTTATTCGAGTTAGAGGAGCAGATGCGATGGCTTCGACCTTAAAGATGGTAAACATGGGTAGATCTTTCGAATAACAAGAACTTCCTAAACATCATAAATAAACATAGTAAAGAAGAGAAGAAATGACAAAATAAGTTATCAAAACATAAATGAAAGCATGAAAGAAAAATCCCTCTATGTTAAGGAAGCTCATCAAGCATACAAAGAAGCTGCACATTTGGCACGTGTGACTTAATGTCTAGTTAGCATTGCAGTCAAATGAATAAATGCCACCAGCGGTTGTTAGATTTTTGAATTACATTATCGTTCTCATTCATTTTGTGTAATTAACGTGTGTATATAAACATTTTCTTCATCAAAATCTGTAACGATTGATTCAGTTTAGAAATAAAAGAAGAAGAATAAACAAAGCTAGAATATTCATTTTCTGTTATTTTCTCAGTATCCAAACAAAGGCTATCAACTCTGTTTTAACATTTCATCATGGTATCAGAGACAACCAGAGCAAGTTCTAGTAATCAGCAAACAACTAATGCAAATCCATACACTCAAATCAATTTTTCTTTCACTAATCCAATCAAACTAGATCGTTCAAACTATCTGTTATGGCGTTCACAAGTTCTAGCCTCAATCAGAGGCAATCGACTGGAAGAATTCATCACTGGAGACAAACCAGCACCTGAGAAGTATCTTTTTCTTGCTGGAGCTAATGGATCAACTCAGAAAATTGATAATCCAGAATATCAGAATTGGAGATCACAGGATCAAACACTACTCGGATGGTTATTATCATCAATAAATGAAGGTACTCTAAGTCTTGTCATAAACTGTGCTAGCTCTTTTGATGTTTGGAGAACTCTGGAAAGAAAATTTGGTGTGCAATCTGAAGCTAAAGTACTCCAACTTAGATATGAATTGAATACTCTTAAAAAGGAATCATTAAATGTTGAAGATTACTGCATCAAAATGAAATCTATAGCTGACAAGCTTGCTAGTCTTTGGAAGTCTATTCGAAAAAGATCTCATGTTAACCATACTGAATGGATTAGGACCTGGTTTTCGTGATATTGCTACTTTTATTACTGGATCTAAAATGGAGTATGATGATGCATATGCATTATTACTTACACATGAAACTAGGCTGGATCAAGAACAAAATGATAAAAGTATGTTTAATGCAAATTATGCATACTATCCCAAGGTGTTTTATGCCCAATCTAGGGGTAACTTTAGAAGAGGAGGATATACTGGTGGTAGTTTTGGAAATTTTGGTGGCAGAAATTATCTTTTTGGTAGAGGGAACAATCTTCCTCAGAGGATGCACGCTGGAAGTTTCAGAGGTGGATATGGTAGAGGATATTCACCTGGACAGACTAATGCTTTCAATTCTTTTCAAGTACCTAGGAATCCATCACAAGTTACTAGAGGTGGATTTACTAGTACCAATGGAGCACAAGGAAATTCTGGAAGTGCAGAAGAAATAATATGTCAGATTTGTTTTAAGTCTGGTCATACTGCTGATATCTGCTGGCATAGGTTTGTTGAGGATTATATGCCTACACCAAGAGGATTTGGAAAGGGTAAAGGGCCAAGAGCAGCTTATCTCAGTAATTTTGATGGTTTTACTCTTCACCAAGGCTATGAAGACTATGATAATCAAAATTACATGTCTCCAAGTCTTTATCCTATTCCTAATGCTAACTGTTACACTGGAGTTGATTCTTATACTCCTGCAGCAGCATTTGTAGCCAACTGTGATGGAACTGCTGATGATGGATGGTACCTAGACAGTGGAGCAACTCACCATTTGACCAACAACATGGATAATCTACATCTCAGAGAAGAATATAAAGGTACAGATCAACTTATTATTGGAAATGGTCAAGGTTTATTCATATCTCATATTGGAAATGCTTTTCTGTCATATAAAGCTTCATCACATTCATCCATACAACCTACACATACTACTATAGCACTTAAAGACATGTTGCTTGTTCCATCAATTACTAAAAATTTGTTGAGCATATCTAAACTAACCTCTGATAACCCTCTATCTGTTGAATTCTGTGGTAATGCTTGTCTTGTAAAGGACATGAAGGGACAAGTTCTTCTGCAGGGCTTTGCTGAGAAAGGTCTGTACAAGCTGCTGCTGAAATCCAACCATTCCTCACCTGCATCTTATATGTCTCATTTTCAGTTGAATAAACCAATGTCTATGCTTTCATTTTCTGCTGTGTCTTCAGCTTCTCAAAACTGTACAGCTTTTTCAAAAGCTTGCTATCATGCTGTTCAAAATAATTGTAACCAAAAGTCTGATGATATGACATTATTGCATAGAAGGTTTGGTCATCCAAGTTCCATAATACTGATGCATTTGCTTAAATCCTATCCAAAGCTCAAAATCTCTTCAAAAACTATTCTATCCTCTGCACACTCTTTATGTGAAACTTGTCAACTGGGTAAGGTTCATAGACAGCATTTTCCAACTAAACTAAAAAGGTGTTAGAATTAATACATACTGATCTATGGGGTCCCTCACCTACTGTGTCAAGAAATGGTTACAAATACTATATCAGTTTCATTGATGATTACAGCAGGTATTCCTGGATCTATCCTCTTAAACTCAAATCCGAAGCCTTTGAGGTTTTCAAGTTGTTTAAACTTCAAGTGGAAAAACAGTTCAATACTCAAGTCAAAATGTTACAATCTGACTGGGGGGGGAGAGTACAGAGTGTTCACTGATTTTCTTAATCAGAATAGAATTCTTTTTAGACACTCATGTCCATACACTCATCATCAAAATGGTTTGGTTGAAAGGAAACATAGACATATAGTTGAGCTAGGATTAACTCTCTTAGCTCAAGCAAATCTTCCTTTCAGATTTTGGTGGGATGCTGTCCATACAGCCGTATATCATATAAACAGACTTCCGACACTTATACTACATTTTTCTTCTCCCTATGAAAAGTTATTCAATCACAAACCGTACTACATTCACGAAATGTTTTGGGTGTCTATGCTATCCATATTTGAGAGACTTCAATAAGCACAAGTTTGATTTTCATACAAGCAAGTGTATCTTTATTGGCTATAGCCCATCTCATAAAGGATATAAATGTCTAACCAGTTCAGGACAAGTTCACATACTTAGACATGTGACATTTGATGAAACTGCATTTCCTTACTCAACTGATAGTGTCTTTAATCTTTCTCAACAAACCAAAAACTCTGAAACACCAATATCAGTGTCAAACTTTTCCCCACAACAAGTCTATCATTTATCCACATTGTCCTTACCTCACAGCAGCTTGGAAGATACTTACTCAACAAGCTCAGCAGGATGTCAACAAACACCTTCTGTACCTGCACAAGCAAATATTCCATATCAACAAGAGCAAGGTAACCATACTGTATCAGAATCATCATCATTTTATTTACCTTCAGAAAATCCAGAACCAATTCAAACACAACCTGAAAATCAGACAATCCTTCAACCAAACACAGAACAAACCATGAACAGAAACCTTACCCCCCAACCTTCTCACAAAATGATTACCAGATCAAAGTCTGGAATCTTCAAACCTAAGCTGTATACTGCAGCTTTAACCAATAAGGAACCTGATACAATCCAAGAAGCTATTTGTGATCAGAATTGGCACCAAGCAATGAGAAATGAATATGAAGCCTTGATCAGAAATAACACTTGGTCATTAGTTCCTCCTTCAGCTGAGTACAAAATTGTTGGAAACAAATGGGTGTTTAGAATTAAACAGAACACTGATGGTAGCATAGCTAAGTACAAAGCCAGGTTGGTTGCAAAAGGTTTTCAGCAAACAGAAGGAGTTGATTACTTTGAGACATTCAGTCCTGTTGTAAAACCATGTACTGTGAGAATCGTGTTGAATTTAGCTATGATGAACAAGTGGGTGATAAGACAAGTTGACGTGAACAATGCTTTTCTAAATGGGGAGCTATCTGAAGATGTCTATATGTGTGGAGAGGATTTGTTAATATGCTGAAACTAACCATGTTTATGGCGAAAAGGCTTTGTATGGGTTGAATCAGGCACCTAGGGCCTGGTATGACAAGCTGAAGAATTCTTTAATCAAAGAGATATATGGATCAATAATATTGATTTTGATATATGTTGATGATATCTTAATTACGGGTGCAAACAGTAAAGAGTTAGAAAAGTTTATCTCTGAATTTAGCAGGATGTTTGCTTTAAAGGACTTGGGGATCTTGTCATACTTCCTTGGAATAGAGGTTACTTATGCCAAAGATGGTATGTATCTGTCACAAAGGAAATACATTAGAGACCTGCTGAGTAAAGCTAACATGTTGGAATGCAAGGGTTGTGATACTCCAATGGTTACAGGTTGTAAGCTTCAAAAGGAAGTTATAGGTCATTTGGGACAATATGTTGAAGATGCCACAAGTTATAGAAGCTTGGTTGGAGGCCTACAATATCTGGTTTTAACAAGACCAGAAATAGCTTTTGCAGTTCATAAACTGAGTCAATATGTATCAGCACCAACCCTTCAACATATATTAGCCTGCAAACGAGTTCTCAGATATCTGAAGGCAACAGAAGATTACGGGCTAAAGTTTTCAACTGAAGGAGAAATGAGAATTACAGGTTATACTGATGCAGATTTGGCATGTGACATTGATGATAGAAAATCAATAGGGGCATACTGCATTTACTTTGGAAACAACCTGGTGTCTTGGTCATCAAAGAAACAAACCGTGGTCACAAGGTCAAGTGCAGAAAGTGAGTACAGAGCTCTTGCTTCTGCAAGTGCAGAAATCACTTGGATACAGTCATTACTCAAAGAGCTTAAGATCAAATGCACCTATTTACCAACAATTTGGTGTGACAATGTGAGTGCAACAGAGTTGGCTAAGAATCCTGTTTATCATTCAAGAACAAAACACATTGAACTTGACATGCATTTTGTTAGAGATAAAGTGCTGGCAGGAGAATTAGAAATCAATTATATTCCTAGTGAAGAACAGATTGCAGACATCTTGACAAAGCCTCTCACATTTACTCTTTTCAATTATTTTAGAGACAAACTCAAAGTGAAATCATGTCACTTGAGTTTGAGGGAGGATGTTAAGGAAGCTCATCAAGCATACAAAGAAGCTGCACATTTGGCACGTGTGATTTAATGTCTAGTCAGCATTGCAGTCGAATGAATAAATGCCAGCTCAGCACAGTTTGTTAGTGATAGGTTATAAATAGTCATATTATATTTTGTTTAATTCCCTCATATTTTGATTGATCTTGTGCTAATTTGTGGAAATTATGTTTGATTTGATTTAGGAGATGAAACATGGAGGTTATGATAAAATTTGGATAAAAAGGGCTTTATTTGGCCTTTGCAAACGTAGGCCGACCATTGGCTTGAGGGAGACAGTTCCCTAGCAATTAGAATTGGAGAAGGATTTGGTTTCTTAGTATTAAAAGAGGAAGAAACCGTGAGACAGAAAAAAGGGGCCAGCAAGAAAAGCATTATAAAAGGAAAGCTTGGGCGTGCAAAAGGGGCGGACTTGGTTGAAAGAAAAAGTGCGTGAGAAAGGAAGCAAGAAGCGGCTGCAACATTCATCGATCAATTCTTTTGTTTCCTTTGACCACCATGTGTGGCTAAGGTTTTAATTCCGGTCCAAGGGTTAATCAAATTCCGATTGTAGTTTTGTGAGACTTTGAACTTAATTCTTGATCAAGTAATTTTATTTTCTTGTTCTTATTTTCTATGAATTATTTATATTGATTGAGTTGACGCCTTAATTCAATATTTATTTTCTATCGCTAGTGAGTTTGTGATCCGTAATCATGAAATGAATTGAGTATGAGGAGTTGGCTCATGTGTGTGTATATTGATGGCCACAATTACATAGCTTGCATGATAGGCTCTAGGGAAATAAAAATACGTAATTGATTAAATTGGAATAATCTGAATTAATTGATTTTGTTTTAGTCATTCTCACTATTCTTAATGCTATCATTTAATTTGATATAGAACGATGATGCCCAGTTGAATTAATCGTAAGAATTGATTTGAGGGATTGTTTGAGTCTATTACATAGAATAATTGCTTTCTGCGGGATTCTGATTAAGTAGACTAAGTTCTTGGATTGAGTAATTTATATTTTTGCCTATGATCAAAGTTGCAATTGGATGGAATTGACACCCTTGGATTGGAAGTTTGGTAAGATTGATTTTCCTTGTTTAATTTTAAAGTCTTGTTTTATTTTATTTTACTTTATCATATTCTCGTTGAAGAAAAACTTAAAATCCAGAATTCGGATAACCGGCAATCAACAAACGGCTGACCGTTAGTGAGCAGAAAGGAGAAATCACGATTTCGGTTTGCCAGTTTCCTTATCCGGTTAGCCGATTAGCTCCAGAACCGAGAGGGCCTGAAATTCGGACTTCCGGTTTTCCCTCATCCGGCCAGCCGAAATCGTTCCAGAAAAGCTACAACTCGCAACCGGTCTTCCGGATCTCAGTAACCGGTTAACCGAATAGATTCCAGAAAGTTCACAAACCGCAAACGGTCTTCCGGTTTCCCTCATCCGGTCCTCCGTTTCTTTCCAGAACCGATACAACCAACAAACGGTCTTCCGGTTTCCATTATCCGGTTAGCCGAATAAAGTCAGTAAGTGGACAGCAAGCAAACGGTTTGCCGGTTTCGCTTATCCGGTTAGCCGGATAACTCCCAGAATTCTTCAAACAATAAACGGCTAACCGTTTTCCTTTACCGGCGATCCATTTAGAGTCAGAGAGGTCTAATTACCTAGTTTTCTTGGAAAATTGATTTTTAAAAACTTTGAGAAATTAAATACATAGTTCTCTTGGGATTCGACCTGGTTCCACTATTTCTACAAATTAGTTTAGGCGAATCAGTATTTATTTTGAAGAGTTTCGACAACTCTGTCAGTTAGATTCTTTGAATTCTGTTAATACTGTTCTCATTCTGTTTTGTGTGTAATTAACGTGTGTATATAAACATTTTCTTCATCAAAATTTGTAACGATTGATTCAGTTTAGAAATAAAAGAAGAAGAATAAACAAAGCTAGAATATTCATTTTCTGTCATTTTCTCAGTATCCAAACAAAGGCTATCAGCTCTGTTTTAACATTTCAACACTCTATTTCAATATCTATGAAAAGCATGAATGAATCTTTATAATTACAGGTGCAAGATGACAAAATATCTGAAGTTACAATTAAGATATTGTGATTAATGCCTCTGTTCACTTTTTCCTGTCTTTACATCTGGACATTTCATAATTCTCTCCTCCACATATTTTTTTTTTTTTTAGGCCCATGGAATCTACTATTATGAACACAAGTAAATTTAAGAGAGAGTAAATTTAGAGATATTCTCCCACCATACCCCAAAAATTTTTAATCAACAAATAATGATTTAGGAAAATTATCACTCACCCACCTTTCTTTTGTCTTATGTTCATCCAACCACCACAAAATTTTAACATGTTCTCTGCACCACCTTTCTTTTTAAATTTGTATCAATTAGCCACTTTTGCACTAACACCATTAAATAATTTAAATGAAATGACAATTTTACCCCTAAATAAATTAAAAGACTATTTTATTTTATAAAAGTTTTAAAAAATAAAAAAATATAATTATAAAATACGTCTAAATTAACAAAAAATAAATCCAAAATAGAGGTGCTCAGTTGACTTTTATTAAATTTAGATTTTGTAAAATTTTAATAATTATTTTTATTAAAAATTTATAATTTTGCAAAATTTTCATAAAAATAACTTATTTATTTATTAAAAATTATAATTTTGTAAAATTTTATTAAAATAAATGAATTTATTTATTAAAAATAAATCCCAAAACTTTAATATTTTAGGGGATGTTTATTAAATCCCAAAATTTTACAATTATTTTTATAATTATAATTTTTATTAAAATAAAAATTCTAATTTTGGGATTTATTTCTTAATTAAATCTAGGATATTTTTATAATTATAATTTTTATTTTCAAAGTTTTATAAAATAAAAGTCTTTTAATTTATTTAGGGGTAAAAATGTTATCTTATTTAAATTATTTAATGGTGTTAGTGTAAAAGTGGCTAATTGATACAAATTTAAAAAGAAAGGTAGTGCAAAGAACATATTAAAATTTAGTAGCGGTTAGATGAACATAAGATAAAAAAAAGGTGGGTCAATGATAATTTCCCAATGATTTATGTTACAGCAATCCCACCGACCTTCGGACAGTAAGTGGACATCATGGTTTTAAAAATTAAAAAAAAAAAAAATTGCCCTCTTACGTCAAAATTGGTCTGAAACCCCTGCAATTGCTCTTAATGTCCTACAAGAGCCTTACTTTAGGAGACGATATCGAAACTTTTGAAATAGCAAGGATCTACATGTAGTTAGGTATACTACATGAAAGGTCAACATAATTTGCCCTAATATTAAGATGACATTTTCAGATGCTTTGGTTTTCCTGTTGAACATTGATTCATATCATGAATTTCAGATCAAATAAAACATGTCAATCCCGCCAACAAAGCATGTTTAAACTGTATACTTGTCTCAACGTAAACATTGGAGTTCAAACTCTAATATATTCTAATATATTATTTTGTTTTGAAGAATTTAAAATATACAGTTCTTCACACATTGTTGAAGCTCAAAATCCTTTCTCTCACAAAAAAATGAACCATGTTAGACCTTCAAGATTAAGAAACGACAAGAAAGTAAACCAAAAGAAGGATAAGCCAACTGCCGGAATTTATCATCTAGGTCCCTGAGATTTCCATATTTCTTTATACAACAAAATTTATCGCACTTCATAAGATCGGCCGTACCGTTTATTTGTCCCATTTATTATTAAATTTGGGGAGCTACTATTCCATTAAATCTTAGAATCAAAAATTTCATTTGATAAGACCGTTGTTAAGAAAATTTAACTTGCGAAATCTCAGGAACCCAAATGATATGTAACACTACGGACAAAACTTAGATCAACAGATTTGGTCACTCAAGGTGCTAACCACAATGGTATCAAGGTTGAAGTGGCGTTTCATTTAAATTAAGGAAGATTGCCAGTTTTACCCTCACTAAATCAATTTACATCACTTACCTCTCTACTATTTTCAAAATACCCAATCACCCCCTAGTACAAAAATTTAAAGGAAAAGAGGGATATATGGGCCATTTTTTGCTATTTGATCTTAAAAATATAAAATATTTATTTATTATATGAAAGAATGTTTAAAATGTAATAAAAAGTACAAAAAAATCTTATTTTTAAATTTAAAATTAAGTATTTTCTTATTTTTAGTATTTAATTTTTTTTTAATTTTAATTTATATGATTGATTAATTTATAATAAATATGAATAAAAGTGTATTTCAAAATACAGGGAATACCTGTAAAATTATAGTGCTAAAGGGGTTATTGGATATTATGAAAATAGTAGGGAGGGTAAATGGTATATATACTGATTTCAATGGGGGGAAATTGGCAATCTCTAATTTATGCAATATCATATAGTGTCATTTCTAATAGACTTTTATACTAAAAAAAAGATTCAATGAAATGTTATATGAGTTTTAAGAAGTGAGAAAAGAAAAAACTAGAAGATTATGATTTTTTTCCATTCATGACAATGAAAACAGCAGACACCTGAGGTGAAGCATCTTTCCTGCAGGAAATTCGTTCCAATTCGCAGAATATAAGCCTTGAAATTTCAGCATGCCTGTTTGGCGATGATGACCTCCATCTTCGAAGCAAGGAATTTGCCCTGTGTTAATCCACTGCATGAAGAATATCTAAAGTGGCTATGGAAGAATGAGTTTACAAAAATAAGCAGAAACAAAGGAAGACAAGAAACCTTCAGGTATATGGCAGAGTATATAAGAGCCTCCAACCGCTCATCACTTTGTAGATTCTCGACTATTAGCTCACGCACAACTTCAAGCTTTCACCAAAACAGAAACAGGACTGTGTCAATTAAGTAATGAGAAAAACAAAATAGTCCACGATAAGCTGTAATGTCTTACTAAAAGGGAAACTACATAAAACCATAAAAGAGAATGCAAACAACATGAATCATGTATCCAACATCACTATGCAAACTAGTCCACGATAACCCTTGATGTGTTACCAAAAGGGAAAATATCTAAAATTATAGAAGAGAATACAAACAATATGAATCATGTATCCAACATCATTATGCCCAGTAAAAGAACTATACATGCACAGAAATATCATCAAGAGCTTTCTTTCCAAAAATGATCAGAAGCTTAGAACGCTGCATGCAACTAGAATACAAAGGCTACCAACATTTAGCACCTGTAGAATCAACCTCGTAAGCTTCAAATAGTTTCCCACAACTAAGTGTCCCAAGGTTCTCATCAAAATTATGCTTTGTCAGCAGCAACTCCAATCTAGAGTGGGTACGCCGACAAAATGGTTTATAAGCATTGTGTATCTACAAATAGAGCAAGTGTGCTTTGAGCAAAAGATGAACTCATAATCCAGGAAGGGCACCGAAATTTAAGTGAAAGTATACCTTTTGCCAAGTTGAAAAATAAAAATATAAATATAAAAGATGTAGTGTTACTCTGATAGAGACAGACAGAGAAGAATATGAGAGAACAAAATAAAATCACCACTTACTTTCCAAAGCACACCAATGCATTGTTCAATGCACTTCTTCATCCTCTTTGACATTGCATCTTTTACGATGAAACCATGGTAAACATATGTTACAACTTTTTGAAATACAGCCTACCATAGTGACAAACAAAGCAAGAACTTAACCTCTGTTTTACACACAAAGTGACAAAAGCAAAACGTCCAAAAAATAGTATTTAAATTCTGCAGATCATGAATACAATGAAATCTAGCAACCATGCAAATACTGAGAATAAAACAACATTACATACTACCATCTCTCTTAAGATAGAACATAATCAAATGCATCACCTTTCTCCACCAATTTCGTGCCTTCTGATCACCTTCAACTAACTTTAGATTCAACCCCTGAAGACCAGATGTGTCCCATTTTCTTTCCATTTCCCGATTCCGATGGTCATCTGCACGCATAAATGAGGCAAATTTACCTTGCCATTGCCCAACAAATAGACTTGTCCCCACTTCCAAAAGAGCATCTGGGGCAGCATCAGTTACTACAGATCCATTATCAAGTACGTCCTCCTCCAAATGCAAAAGATCCACAACGTCCCCAGTCTTATTCCAGTGGCAAACAATCTCAAAACTCCCACCTTTGGGCAGTTTCAAGATGCGATTATCCCCAGCTTCCCACGCCTTACTCTTGTCATTCCTCACGATCACAAACTTATACTCAATGTACTCAACCCCTTTAAACTCTAAATCACAAAGCCATCCACTCTCACTCCATTTCATCGGCACATTCTTCTTCCATGATCCCAATTCTTTTTTTGACCCTAAAATCACAACATGCTCACCAAACTCAACTTGGTGATCTAAACGAAAGCTAATTCGCACGTTGCCACCATGTCCTGACTTGGGTTTCATTTTCTTCTTCTTCTTCTTCTCTTCCTCACTGTCACATATAGAACAGAATTCATCATCCCAATTTCCAATTTCTAATGTTCACTCACTTAGTATTTCAATGGATACTTATAGATTAAAAAATTAAAACATTTATTTCATATTCAATGTAGATTTTTAAAGAAAAAAAAAAGAAGCTACCTCACGTATCAAATATTGAGGGAAAAAAAAGAAGAAAAAAGAAAAGAAAGAAAGAAAGAAAGCGATTACCTTGTTTCAGTTGAAGAAACGCCACAAATGACGCCGGATAAGTGTTTGTGATATTGCCCTAAATGCTGATGACGAAGAGGAGAACAAATCCTTCGATTCACAAATAATTTATTTAAGTGCAGAAACCTAAATTGTATTCGATTATGGATGAAAGTAGAAGGGCAGTCCAATACACGCAGACGCAAAGAATCCATCACGAGAGTACTTCGAGTATGAGACTGAACAAACAGAGTAATTATTTATTATCCTTCTTTTATTTTATATATTTAATTATTTATCACGTTTCAAAGAGCTACCACGTGTAGCGTAATGATGATCTGCAACATTCGAAACTATCTTTCTATGGGGATGGCTATGGTACTTTAGTCCCTGTACATAAATTGACTCCCTTCTTGTTTGGCTGTCATGCGGCAGCCAAACTACATTTCTAACTGCCAACTGCCAATATTAAATATTTTTAATTTTAAAAAATTAAAATAAATAAATTATTTAAATAAATAATATTTAAAAAATTATTATTATTATAAGTAGAAAAAGACAAGTAAAGTAAAAATATAAAAAATATTTTTTATTATAAATATTTTAAAAAATAAAATAAAAAGATTGTTAATAAAAAGATAAAAATTTAATTTAATTTTTTAAAATATGTCTCATATTTAACATTAGATGTTTCATGTTTAATGTTCAATGTTTCATGTTGTTATTTTCTAAATACCCCGAAATTTTTCTTTTTTACCCCCGTTTCATGTTTACGTTCATGTTTCATGTTGTAAGTTCAAAGTTTCATGTCTAACGTTTTATTTTCATTGCTATGTATATCATATTTTTGTTTATTGTTCCATGTTTTAAGTAGTGTTTCGTTTTATGTTCAATGTTTATTATTTTTCAAATCTCGATATTTTTCTTTTTGCTCCCGTTTCATGTTTACGCTCACGTTTGAGTTCAAAGCTTCTTACGCTTATTCACTATTACGTAGGTTTCATATTTTTGTTTATTGTTGTTTTAAGACTGTTCACGTTCTTCAATATTTCATGTTGTTATTTTCAAATACCCGATATTTTTCTTTTTGCCCCGTTTCATGTTTACGTTCATGTTTCGCGTGATTCAAAGTCTTCACGTTTATTATTCATTCATTACGGAGGTTTCAGATTTTTTTATTGTTGCATGTTTTAAGTAAGTTTCACGTTTCATGTTCACGTTTCATGTTGTTATTTTCAAATACCCGAAATTTTCTCTTTTTGCCCCGTTTCATGTTTACGTTCCATGTTTCATGTTTCATTGCTCTACGTTTCATGTTTGACGTTGTTTCATTCTGAGATACTCGTATTTCATGTTTGACGTTGTAGTCGCTTCGCTTCATGTTCATGTTTTGTTATTTTTCAAATACCCCGAAATTTTTCTTTTTTACCCTCGTTTCATGTTTACGTTCTATGTTTCATGTTTGCTGTTCTACGTTTCATGTTTGACGTTGTAAGCTCACTGTTACGGAGATACTCATATTTTATGTTCGCTGTTGCATATTTTAAGTAAGTTGTTTCATCTTTGTTGTTCAATATTTTATGTAATAATTTTTGAAGTACCTAGAAATTTTTCTTTTTTGCCCCCGTTTCATGTTTACGTTCCACGTTTCATGTTTGCTGTTCTACGTTTCATGTTTGACGTTGTAAGCTCACTGTTACGGAGATACTCATATTTTATGTTCGCGGTTGCATATTTTAAGTAAGTTGTTTCATCTTTGTTGTTCAATATTTTATGTAATAATTTTTGAAATATCCCGAAATTTTTCTTTTTTGCCCCCGTTTCATGTTTACGTTCCACGTTTCATGTTTGCTGTTCTACGTTTCATGTTTGACGTTGTAAGCTCACTGTTACGGAGATACTTATATTTTATGTTCGCTATTGCATATTTTAAGTAAGTTGTTTCATGTTTGTTGTTCAATGTTTCATGTATCAAGATAACGACTAGCCGACATTAGGCAGAATCAGAGATTAGCTTCTGGACACTAACGGCTAACCGATATCGTAGATAACGGCTCACCGACATTGAACAAAATTAAAGAGTAGACTCTGGACACTAACAGCAATCCGACGTATGGAAAACGGTGATCCGACATTTTGAAATTTTGTCAAACGGTAACTTGCTCAAAGTCAAAACGGTGATCCGATATCTAGTTAACGGCGATCTAACATTGAGCATACAAAATTTCATTGAGCTTTGAATTCTTATGTTCATCTCATTTATTCACACATTGAGCTTTCATTTGTGATCAAACAAATTGTATGAGAGAAATTCATTTGTAATCCTCTTTGTAAAATCAAATTGAAAGGTTGTAAGCATTTGGATACACTTGGGTTAAGAGATTAGGGATAATCTCTTGTTGTAAAGGTCCATTGACACCTTGGAAGTCAATTGTAAGTATTTGAAGCCTTGAAGGCTTGTTTAGTGAAATCCTCTCTCTCTACGTTGTTTCATTTCCATCTCTCTCTCTCTAAAATTCTTCATTTTTCACTTAATTTCTTGCCAAGGTGTAAAGATTCATTGACACCTTGGAAGTCAATTGTAAGCATTTGAAGCCTTGGAGGCTTGCTTAGTGAAATCATCTCTCTCTACGTTGTTTCATTTCCATCTCTCTCTCTCTCTAAAATTCTTCATTTTTCACTTAATTTCTTGCCAAAGCATTTGAAGCCTTGGAGGCTTGCTTAGTGAAATCCTCTTATTGTAAAGGTTCATTGACACCTTGGAAGTCAATTGTAAGCATTTGAAGTCTTGGAGGCTTGCTTAGTGAAATCCTCTCTCTCTACGTTGTTTCATTTCCATCTCTCTCTCTCTAAAATTCTTCATTTTTCACTTAATTTCTTGCCAAAGTGAGTCTCTAGAACCATTTTCCATTTATTAAGCCTCACGTATTCACTCCCAAAACACCATTTTCTTGTTGATTTTCGAAATTCCTAAATCTCAAAACCTAGTTTACCCGTTTCACATACCCTTGCTTTTGAGTCATTTTTTGCTCATTCTTGACCAAATATTGTGTGTAAACTATATTTCTACACTATATCATTAACAAATCGTTTTCCTTAAATACAACAAATTACAAATCTAATAACTTTAACAATTCTTTTTTAAAAAATTAACAATTACAAGGAAAATTTAAAGCTGAGTAACCTCAATGAGAAGAGGAGCAGGAGCGAGAGTGAGAGTAAGGTAGAGTGTGATTTTGAGCTGGATCAAGAGTAAGAGTAAGAGCAACGATGTGACGAGAGCGAAGTGTGAATGGCAAATATCCAATTATGGATGGACAATATCCATCCAAATACAAATTCATAATTATCCATGATGGATATATCCATATCCATATCCAGTATTTAATACTGCAAATGGATATGGATTTTATCCATATAGGTATGGATATCCATGGATATTTAATTTTTATTATATAAAAAATAATAAAAATTAAATTAAATTAAATAATATAGAATAGTTAAAACCAGTATTAGATTCTAATATCAAATAAATAATAATAAATATAACAAATATCAAAACTATGAATTAACAAAAAGAAATTATAATATGAAATTACAAATTAATTTCAAATTAAATACAAAAAATTCATTCTTTTAACGCATCATTAATCTCCAATCTTCTAACGCATCATTAATCTCCAATCTTCTACCGCATCATTAATCTCCAACCAGACCATTATCATTAATCTGCAAAAATTATGACTTAGTTAATGCCTTTCAACCAATAAAGTACCATTTCATGAGGTAGATAACGTATATTAGATATAAAAATAAAGTAAACTTACGTCACCAGCTAAGCAGTCCAAGACAGAATTTTCAGTTATGAAAACTTGACACCTCCAGCAGTGGCTGATAGTAGTTAAAGAATAAAGAACTAAAGATAGCTAGCTTATTGAGAATCAAGTTTGCATGTGATTTCAATTTAAGCTGACAAAAAAAATCTGGAAGTACCACTATACTAAAATGGCAGTTTCCATGGACATTCGCCAAGCTACTTGCACAAAGACATTAATTCTCCTCTACCCATCAGAATCACAAGTTCACATCTAATTGCTTAAATATTTCAAGAAAGTGGCAAGACCAAGCATGTAAGATGCCTCAGTGACATCACTAAACAAGAAAGCAAATCAGATTACACCATTAAAAAATTTACAACAACAGACTGAAATTGCTAAGATACAATTGGTAGGAACAGCAACCAACCAGCATACAGTGAAATACAAACGATGAAATTGAACAATTTAAAAACCCAAAATTAATCAAATAAAACGAAACAAACTAAGTTATGGTATGACCTTATGTTTCAAAAGATCAAACAGAGATTAATGTTCAATTAACTCAGCTAACATTAAAATTTTCAAATTCTATCAACAATTAACAATTATAGAAATACCCAAATGCACATGTAATCGTAATAATAAAAATACGTTTACAGCTGAAATGCAAACAATTATTAAAAGCTATTTTTTTTCCTTTACAAATAAAATATAATGATAGATAAAATTGATCGAATCCACTCCGCAGGCTACAACCAGAGTTACAGTAGAAGAATACCAGCAACTAAGCGTTACTAGTTTCATCGAAATCGCTAGGGAAAACTATGTGATTTTAGAAAGTTCGTGTTAATCTGTTCCCACAAAGGACTTTAATCGCATAACTAACACAAGCACCCAAAAGCAAAGAATGATAGGCCATGGCTTTGAGGGATGTTCAACTACGTAATCCAAAATTTGTCTCCTTCTTCATAACGCAATCCAAAAATTAACCATTGTGATAACTATGGATGCCATATTAATTACTTTCATCCTGATCAATTCGCTAATTCGTTCAAACACTAGTTGTATGTATATGCTCAGATCCTGATTTTGATGTGTTTCAAAATGGAAGAAAAAAGTATAACAGTAGCAGCATAGCTGTTTTAGATGATTTTGGAGGTTTCTCATCATTTTAAAAAAATCCAGCTATATATTTTCACTTAACAAGTGTCGTAAACTTTGGTACAAAATGAGTGTAGAACTAAAATCCAGCACCAGAAACTAGAAGAAACAAAAATCAACAAGCAAATGAACCCAATGGCAGTGTGCAAAGAACCGAGAAAACGCAAGTGAAGAATCCAGAAAACAGCAAAGCCAAACAGTAGCATCGAGGCGAACCAAGAATCAGCGATGCACCCACTATGCTTCGTAGACAACTTCTCAATAAACTTAACAATCCACACAACTTATTTTCATGATGAAATTGAACAATTTTAAAACCCAAAACTAATCAAATAAAAAGAAACAAAATGAAGAAAATTGAACAACTAAGAATCCATTATCAGTTACCACAGATCAAACAAAATGAATCAAACAAATCGGGGAGTGCAAGTGAAGAAAATGAGAGAAAGTTACATACATGCAGGTTCGCCTCCACTTGTTCTTTTTCCTCGCGAGGGAAAAAAAGAAGCGGCGACGCGGCGAGCAGGCGTGAACAGGAGCAAGAGAGTGATGAAGAGCAAGAGTGAGAACAGGAGCGGGAGAGTGAGGAAGAGCAAGAGCGAGGTCAAATCTGGGAATGGAGAGGGAGAAAGATGAGGGTTTTTTGGTTCCATGTTCTAGAGGGAGGAGAAAGAACAAGAGGGTGAGGGGAGGAAGAGAGGGAGATGCATTTTCTTCCAGTTGCCTTTTTTTTTTTTCTTTTATTCATGTTTTCTTTTTTTATCTTTCAAATTAAAACACCAACCGTTGGATTCAAAAAAATTGAATCCAACGGCTCAATGACAGCCCCTGCACCATACAGGAGATTTTAGGCCCTGCATGGTAGCTGAGGCCTCTTTCTATTTCTTTGGAAAGATTAGATGACGACGATTTTTATTTGCATATTATTTACAAGTGGCTTTACGAAGCAGGAAAAATGGAGGCATGTCCTTCTGGATATATCTATTTGAAAAAATGAAATGAAAAAAAAAAATTACGGGTACATCTATGTAGAGGCGGGCAATTAAGCCGATACGATCCGATTCGACCCAGCTTGATTAAAAAAATATCGTATTTGGATCAAATTGGGTTATTAACCCAACCTGATCGAGTTCATTTTAGCCAACCTGATCAGATTATTCGATCCGAAAATCTGATCGGATTTGGCTTTAAAAAAAATAAAAAAATAAAAAAAGGCATACTAACACACAAAATCACCCAGGTCCCACACACACAAGACATGCACACACCCCTCACACACATACACAGCACACACACACACACACACACGAAGCCTTCACTCAGTACTCACATTTGACAACCTCACCCTCTTAGGGTGCATTTGGTAATATTTTTCAAGAATTGGCTCTCCCTAACTATATGCTCCCATATCTATATGACTAAAAGTAGTTTTGCCAATATAAGATGTTTTTAAAAAAATATATGCAAAGTACTATCTCCCCCTTCATCATCAAAAACAAAACCGAAGTAAATGAAGGATGTGAGGGAAAGAGATTACCCATGAGCAAAAAACAAATTTCGGCAGAATCTCCCCTTAAATTTTGAGAAATCTTTAAATACACATGAGAATAAAAACACTTCCAAAGACAACTAATCAAGTGTCCACATCTCAACAACTCCAAAACCATTCAATTCACACACCTATAATTAAGCATAAGAAGGAGATAAATATAAAAACGAAAGAAAATACCAATCCACCAATAAAAAACCATCAAGAATAGATAATGCAAGATAAAAAATAAGAATATAATCAAAACATGAAATGTATGTTCGAAACAAAAATCAGAAACTAAGAGGGACGCTGCGAAGAGGGAGGTCGTGTAGAGGTGGGTCGTGAAGAGGTAGGTCGCGAAGAGGTAGGTCGCGAAGAGGAGGTGCTGTCAGGGCCAAACCCAAAATAACCAAGAATCTCGCGTTGTGCAGCAATGATCTCGTACTGGTGATCGATGCTCTGCTCTTGAAAGGTCTGAACCTGAGATCGGATCTGCTGCTGATCGTTGGAGAGAGTATCAAGAAGATCAAGAATCACCGTCAGCTCAATCCGTATCATCGCCATTCTGCAGAATATTTGAAATGGGAGATGGAACCGGTGGAGGTCGCAAGGAGTGCTCGAGGCTGGCGGCTCGGGAATCGAAGGAGCATCAGTATCCATCTCATGCGCGGCAGAATTAGAAGGGGATGACGGCTGAGGAGTATCTCAACGATGAGACAGTGGAGGACGAGCTCCAAGTCTGAAGTCAGGAAGTTGATCCGGAGAATATATGTCGTTAAGCATCTGATCATCCTCAGGAGCAATCAAAGTGTCCTGATTCTTGGAGTTTGAGGTCTTGTGCCATTGACCGTTCCTCCTAGTAAATCCAATACTACTCATTGCTTCGCGACCAATCGGTTTGGGCTCTTTATACACGGCATCCCGAATAGGCACACGAAAGTGACACAGTGTCTTAGTAATGATACTGTCATAGGGAAGCAAGCGGTGAGTAACCGCAGGAGTAATCAATATGTGGCACACAATAAGATACCCAATGTTAACAGGTCGTCCACTAAGAAGACTATTCAGTAACCCAACATCTAAATGAGTTACCTCATCCGAGTGACCTCTCGTAGGTGTAACTATATGCTGTAAAATAGTATGGAGAATGCGAACTTGAAAAGGTAGCAGCTGAGACCGAAAGGGTAGACCACAAATATCATCACTCAAATCCCTACGATGACAGATATTACGCACACCCTCATTGTGGACAAAATCATCAAATGATAGGATTTTTCTAGAGGTATAAAAAGTATGACCCTCATCCGAAATACCAAGAATGACAGTGATCAAAAACTCAACATCAAAATCAATTGATACACCACCAACAAGAGTAACAATCCTATCTAATCGAGTAGCGGACAGTTCCATATTAGAGTAGAAAACTCAAACTAGATTAGGATAAACTCTATCATCAAAGTCTATAGCGGATTCCCAGGATCTAAGCATGTTACTAACACTCCTATCACATACAGTCAAGTCTTTAAAATCATCTATATCCACAAAATAAGAATCGAGTACCTGTTGGCCCATAAAGCGATTTTCAAAGCATTTGTGCAAAGGTGCTGTAGGGAAGTGAAGCCTTTCGAATTCATATGTTTCCCTTAGTGGAATAGGGATGACAGAGGGCGTATGTTTCCTCCTCCGAGGCCTCTAAGATGACTCGGCCATTGATGAGGAGAAAAGCTTTCGGAAGATGAATTTGGGTGTTAATGAATGGTTTATGGAGTTTAGAGGGAGTAGAGGACGAGAAGTTTGATTCAATTTGTCGAGAAAAAAAGAAAAAATGGATCAAAATTGACAGAAATCAGTCCGCTGCCCTTAGGGTTTTGATTTGCGAATTTTTTATTTTGGATGAGATTCGAAGTTTTGAATCGGTAGAATCACTCTAAGAGAGATTAGGAAGAGTTCTATCGGTGAGATTTGATGCGAAAATGAAGAAAAATGGAGAAGGAATGAGAGGGAAAGCTTCGGTTTCGCAATAATGGCAGAAACGGTGAGAGGGTAAGTGAAGATGAAGAGGAAACCCGTGACCAGTTTTTATATTAAGCAAAAACGGCGAGCCGTTTTCTATAAATAGTAATGGGTTAACTTCCAGTGAGCTTGTAATAAGAAAACGGTTAACAGGTAAGGGTAAACGGTGAAGCGGTAATTTAAAGGAGCTCTCTGTTTTTAATCAGTTTACCGTTAACCGTAAACGATGAGAGGGTAACTTTCGCGATACTCTTTGTTTTTAGACGGTTTACGGTTAACTCCAAACAGTGAGAGGGTAAAGAGCAATCAAAATATCCTAGTTTCTGGAAATAAACAGTGAACCGTTTATGAGAAAAACGGTTATCCGTTTATGAGAAAAACGGTTATCCGTTTATTTTATTTGTTATTTCGCACATTTGTTTCAATATTTGGCCAACAAATATTACAGTTCAAGATCATGGCTTTGATCTAAAAGTGCTTTAAGGCCATTTTAAATGCAGAATTCATGAACATATATGTATTAAAAAATTAGTTCATACAAGACATACACACACACTACTAGTATATCATACTCAAGCATTCCATGAATCTTAAAACATCACATCATAAATTAAGCAATTTTATAGACTCAATAACATGAGTAGAAATGTTAATGTGAAAATTTCATCATCCCAAGTTCATGCCGAATTTTTGAAAATTGTTCTTCGCAAAGAGATTTTGTAAAAATATCGGCGAGTTGTTTTTTTCGTAGAAATAAACTCCAATGCAATATCACCCTTTTGAACATTATCTCTCAAGAAATGATGTCTAATTTCTATATTCTTGGTTCTAGAGTGCTGAATGAGATTCTTTGAAAGATTTATAGCACTAGTATTGTCACACTTAATGGGAATTTATTCAAGATTAATACCATAGTCTCTAAGTGTTTGTTTCATCCAAAGAGCTTGTGCACAACAACTACCAACAGCAATATATTCCGCCTCAGTGGTTGAAAGTGCAACTGAGTTTTGTTTTCTTACTAAACCATGAAACAAGTGAGTGACCTAGTGTATGGCAAGTTCCACTAGTGCTTTTCCTATCAACTTTATAACCGGTAAAATCCGCATCCGAATAGCATGTTAAATCTATATAAGTTCCTTTAGGATACCAAATGCCAAGATCTATGGTTCCACTCAAATAACGAAAAATTTTTTTAACAGCAAGCAAATGAGATTCCTTAGGACATGATTGAAATCTTGCACACAAACACACACTAAACATGATATCGGGTCTACTTGCAATTAAGTAAATTAAAGAGCCAATCATACCTCGATATATTTTAATATCAACTTCTTTACCTTTTTCATCTTTGTCAAGCTTGATTGTTGTGCTCGTTGGAGTGCTCTTAGTATTTGACTCATCAATTCTAAACCTCTTGAGCAAATCTTTGACATACTTAGCTTGATTAATGAAAATTCCTTCATTGTTTTGCTTGATTTGAAGTTCAAGGAAATACTTCAATTCTCTCATGTTTAGTGTATGACAAACATACACTAAACATGATATCGGGTCTACTTGCAATTAAGTAAATTAAAGAGCCAATCATACCTCGATATATTTTAATACAACTTCTTTACCTTTTTCATCTTTGTCAAGCTTGATTGTTGTGCTCGTTGGAGTGCTCTTAGTATTTGACTCATCAATTCTAAACCTCTTGAGCAAATCTTTGACATACTTAGCTTGATTAATGAAAATTCCTTCATTGTTTTGCTTGATTTGAAGTTCAAGGAAATACTTCAATTCTCTCATCATGCTCATTTTAAATTCCTTACTCATACATGATGAAAATTCCTTGCACAAGGACTCATTAGTAGAACCAAAAATAATATCATCAACATAAATTTGAACAAGTATATCTTGATTTTTATGCTTAATAAAGAGAGTAGTATCCGCTTTACCCATTGAAAAACCGTTATCCAATAAGAAATTTTTAAGCCTATCATACCAAGCTCTAGGTGCTTGTTTTAATCCATACAAAGCTTTAGACAACTTATACACATGATTTGGAAATTTTTCATTTTCAAAACCGGGGGGTTGTTTCACATAAACTTCCTCCATAATATAACCATTTAGAAAAGCACTTTTAACATCCATTTAAAATAAAATGAAATCTTTATGACATGCATATGCTAACAACATTCTAATGGATTCTAATCTAGCTACAGGAGTAAATGTATCATCAAAATCAATACCTTTTTCTTGGTTGTATCATTGAGCCACTAATCTAGCCTTATTCCTTACAACCACACCAGATTCATCCATCTTGTTTCTAAATACCCATTTAGTACCTATGATGGATTAATGTTCTGGTTTAGGAACTAATTCCCACACATTATTTCTCTCAAATTGATTTAATTCCTCTTGCATTATCATAATCCAAGATCATCATTTTCCGTATCCGCAAAGGATTTTGGTTGAATTTGAGAAATAAATGCAGCATGCTCACATGTGTTCCTAAGTGATGATCTAGTTGTAACACCTTTTGATGGATCTCCTAAAATAGCATCCGAAGGATGAGAAGAAACATACCTCCACTCCTTGGGGAGTGTTTGAATAGTACCTTCTTGCTGCTCCGTATTTCTTTACTCTTCTCGATCATCCTCTTGATTTTCTTATGGTGTATTCTCTTGTTTATCCTTTGATGATCCTTCTTGTAACTCTCCATCTGCCTCATTATTAACAACTTCTTTCTCCGCAGAGGAGGGGTTAGACTCATCAAAAGAAACATGCATAGACTCTTCCACAACCAAGGTTCTTTTATTATAAACTCTATAAGCTTTGCTTGAGTTTGAATACCCAAGAAAAATATCAACATCAGATTTTGGATCAAATTTACCAAGATTGTCTTTTGTGTTCAAAATAAAGCATTTACATCCAAAGACTTTGAAATAACCAATATTGGGTTTTCTATCTTTCTAAAACTCATAGGGAGTTTTGTTAAAAAGAGATCTAATCAACACCCGATTTAAAACATAACAAGCGGTGTTGACGACTTCGACCCAAAAATACTTAGGTAATGCATTTTCATTCAATATAGTCCTAGCCATTTCTTGAATAGATCTATTCTTTCTCTCAACAACTCCATTTTGTTGTGGAGTTCTAGGTGATGAAAATTAATGCTTTATGCCTAAGTCATTGCAAAAAGACTCTAATGCATAATTTTCAAATACTCTACCATGATCACTTCTAATACAAGAAATAGAATAACCCTTTTCATTTTGAACCTTTTTACAGAAAATTTTAAAAGTATCAAAGGCATCATCCTTATTAGCTAAGAACAATACCCATGTGTATCTAAAGTAATCATCCACAATTACAAATGCATAATACTTGCCATTTAAGCTAGCATATCTAGATGGTCCAAACAAATCCATGTGAAGTAGTTGAAGAGGTTTTGAAGTAGAAACATTATTCTTGTGTTTGAAAGAGGTTTTGATTTGTTTTCCAAATTGACAAGCTTCACAAATTCTATCCTTTTGAAAACTGATTTTTGGAAGTCCTTTAACCAAATTATTTTTCGAAATTTTTGAAATCAATTCCATGTTTGCATGACCTAATCTTCTATGCCATAACCAACTATCATCATGTAAAGCTGAAAAACATTTATCATGGGTAGAAGTAATTTCTATGCCAATGGTATAAACATTACCACATCTATTTCCAACAAATAAAATCTTTCTATCACATACATCTTCAATAACACATCTAGACTTATCAAAAACTACTTTATAACCTTTGTCACATAATTGACTAATACTAATCAAGTTGTGTTTCAAATTTTCAACTAAGCATACATTTTCAATTAAGGTTGATGAAGTCTTACCAACATTTCCGATTCCAAAAATCTTCCCTTTTGAATTATCTCCAAAAGAAACATCTCCACCGTTTTCGATTTTGATGAAACTTGAAACCATACATAGTTTTCTGTCCTGTGTCTTGAACATCCACTATCCAAGAACCATTTATTCTTCTTCTTCTTTAAGTCCTGCAGAAAAAATCTTAAGTCTTAGGTGCCCAAACTTTTTTAGGTCCTTGAGTGTTAGCAATGGTTCCTTTTGGAACCCAAATACATTTCATACCATAATATGCATTTCTTTTTAATATGCATCTATTTTTCATATGACCATCTTGATTACAATAATGACATACAACTTGATTGCTACTTTTCACAAAATAACTCTTGTAATATTTTGTTTCAAATTTGGCTTATAACCAATTCCTCCTTTGTCAAACACACACTTTTGTGAATTTAGCAAGTTATCCAATATTTTTTGTCCATTTATGAATTTTAGTACAATTTCATTTAGATCATTGCTCTTTTTTTAAGTAATTCATTTTCATTTTTCAAGTCATTCACATATGATTCTAGATGCTCATGTGAAGTGCTAGAATTCTCAAATAAAGCATTTCTATCATGCAATATTTTATTCTCTAGTTCAAGGCATGTAATCCTAGCACTAAATGAATCATTTTTATTTTTAAGCTCTACCATCTTCCTTTTAAGGCAAACATTCTTTTTACCAATTTTCATCAATTCATCATGCAATTTTTTAAAGGCATCATGTAACTCATCATAAGTAAGAAGATCATTTACCTAATCTAATTCATCATTTGATTCATCTCCAATTGCCATAAGAGCTAGATTTGTCATTTCTTGATGCTCTTCATCGTCACTCGTTTCTTCATCGCTATCGTCCCACGTGGCCACCACTGCTTTCTTTTTAAACTTATTAAGAAGAGGGCATTCCGATCTTATATGGCCAGGCTTCTTGCACTTATAGCTTTTGATAACTTCCTTCTTCTCCTTTTGGTTCTTGAAATCTCTAAATTTTCTTCGCTCACCGGTTTTCTTGAAGAACTTTCTGAACTTCCTTGCTAGCATAGCTAATTCTTCATCATCTGGTTCACTTTCCCCATCACTCTTATATTTTAAAGCTTTGAGAGCAATGCTTTTCTTCTTTTCTTCATTTCCTGTTTCAGCGCCCAAATCTTCTTCATAAGATATAAGAGAACCAATTAAATCGTCAATAGGTAGAATGTTTAAATCTTTGGCTTCCTCGATAGCGGTTCTTTTTTGTCTCTATTCCTTAGGTAAAGACCTAATGATTTTCTTAACTTTCTCACTATTTGAGAAAGTCTTTCCTAGGGCTCCTAGGATGTTCAATATGTCCATAAATCTAGTATACATAGAGTACGCACTCTCATTTTGTTTCATTTGAAACAACTCATATTGTCGAGTGTATCTACTGATTTTTGACTCTTTCACTTGATTCATGCCTTCATAGACAACTTCAAGTTTGTGCCAAATTTCATGAGCACTTTTACAGCTTGACACTCTATGAAACTCTTTCTTATCTAATGTACAAAACAAGGCATTTATAGCTTTGAAATTTAGATAAGCTTTTCTCTTTTCCAATTCATTCCATTCCCGTGAAGGTTTTGGAATATCTTCCCCAACTTTATTTTTAGTCAAAGGCATAAAAGGACCATCACAAACAACCTCCCAAATTTCGTAGTCTAAGGCTTGCAAGTAAATTCTCATCCTAGTTTTCCAATATGGGTAGTCATTACCGTCAAAGAATGGTAGTCTAGTTATGGATTGTCCTTCCCTAAAGGTTGAATTATTTTGGGTTGCCATGGATCTTTTACTCTAGACGGTTAAGTCCTAACAAAAAAATCAAGCTCTTATACCAAATGAAATACTAACTAGGCAACCCAAGAGGGGGGGTGAATTAGGTTTTTAAAAATTAAGCAACTAAAATTTAATGAAATATAAACTAAGTAATCAAATTCAAAATAAACAAATTAATGTGCAATGAAAAGTAAAGAGATAGGGTAAGAGAGATCAAACACAATGATTTTTACGTGGTTCGACTATCCCCGCCTACGTCCACGCCTCCAAGCACACCGGGCTTGAGAATTTCACTAAGCAATCCTTAAAGGCTTCAAAAGCTTACAATTGACTTCCAAGGTGTCAATAAACCTTTACAAGAATAGATTATCCTCAATTTCTTGACCCAAGTGTATCCCAACACTTACAATCACTCAAAACAAAAGATTGTAAATTGTTTTTCTCACACACAATATTTAAGATTACAAATTAATACCCAATGTGTGAATAAGATGAAGTAAGAAAGTGTTTAAAGCTCTATGAAGATTGTATACTCAGATATAAGCTTAAATATTGCCATGTTGTGATCAGTCTTTGATTTGATTTGATTTGAATGAGCTTATTTATAGTTGGAGTTGAAAACTAGCCGTTATTGCCTTTTTCGCCGGTAAACGGATCACCGTTAACCATTAACGGTTAACCGTTTGTGCTGGTTAAAGTTACCGTTGAGTTGAATTTCTAATAAACGGTTGACCGTTAGTCACTACCCTTTCGCCGTTAAAATCTAGAGACCTGCACAACAAAATTCTTCTAACCGTTCTTGCTAAACGGTTAAAGATTATCAAAGAATGTTATTCTGGAAATTATCGGTTAGCTGTTTATACGTTATCGGTTCACCGTTAAATTTCAGAAACTGCATAACAAATTTCAACTAACCGTTTTTCCTAAACGGTTAAAGATTAACAACGTTTGTCATACTGGATATTATCGGTTAGCCGTTATCTATTAACGGTTCACCGTTAAATTCTAACAACTTATAAAACAAAATACTTAACCGATTTGCTTTAAACGGTAAGAGATTAGCACATGATTTACTTTTGAATATTATTGGTTAACCGTT
The DNA here is from genome assembly GCA_030449925.1 of Citropsis articulata. NCBI lineage: Eukaryota > Viridiplantae > Streptophyta > Magnoliopsida > Sapindales > Rutaceae > Citropsis > Citropsis articulata. Next base: position 921,620 of record JASUUH010000113.1, on the reverse strand, counting down.
AAAAATAACGGTTCCCCGTTTACCTTTAGCAAGTTTGGAAGCTAATCGGTTAAAGCTTAAGAAATAACTCTTTTCTGAACATTACGGTTAGCCTTAACCCTAAGCGGTTAGCCGTTAAAAATAACGGTTAGCCGTTTACGTCCAGTAGCTGGTTTTTAGTAAGTTTTAGAACGATCGGTTGAAGCTTTAGAAAATAACATTTCTCTGTATTTTATCGGTTAACCGTTAAAATAAACGATTTACCGATTATTCCTAGAAATGCACATTTTTACAGAGATGTTCCAGTTTATCCAAAAACTTATGAACACATATAGAAAAATTCTGGCTTTTAAGAGAATATTTGTTATTATGAAACTCCAACAAATTGATCAAAAGACATTAAGGTTTGTTATCATCAAAATCAATAAAAAGAACATTTACATGTTAACACCAAGTTTTTCCATGCTAAAGCTTGAGAAAGAAAAAGAAAAAAATAAAATTTGGGGGATTGAAAAAGCTTAAGGGTAATGGACACAAAACAGAGAGGATGTAGAAAAAGAGTTTTGTGTGTATTTTCAGAACTCATTTACAACTTCCAACGGAAGTCAAAGTCATATTCAAGATGCTTTAAGAGGAATGCTGCCAAAAGTAACTCTAGAGACGAATGATCATCTGGAGGAACCTTTTACAACAGAGGAGATTGTTGAAACTCTTTCCCAAATGTGCCCAACTAAAGCCCAGGACCTGATGGCTTGCCTGTTGCTTTCTTCCAAAAACATTGGTAGACAGTCCGTGGGGGAGTGTTAAGAACTTGCCTACAAATTCTTAAAGAGCAAGGTAATTTAGCCGCCCTTAATCACATTTACATTGCTTTTATTCCAAAGACTGTCAAACCTAGAAAAGTCACTGAGTTTAGGCCGATTAGCCTTTGTAATATGATTTACAGAATTGTAGCTAAGATTATTGCAAATAGATTAAAACCAATCCTATCTCAAATTATTTTCCCTACCCAGAGCTCATTCATACCCAATAAACTCATTATGGATAATGTGATCACTGGTTATAAACGCCTTCATAAAATTAGACTCAGCAAAGGGAAAAAGAAGGGATTGGTGGCTTTAAAATTAGATATAAGCAAGGTGTATGCTAGGGTTGAATGGCGATTTCTGGAACAAACAATGAAAACGCTTGGTTTTTCTAATAAGTGGTTGAAGTTAATAATGGGTTGATTTACTACTGCTTGTTTTTTTTGTAATTATTAATGAAGTCCCAAAAAACTTTATTCAATCAGAGAGAGGCTTAAGATAAGTATGTCCTCTTTCTTCATATTTCTTTATTATATGTGCAGAAGCATTTTCAAATTTGTTGACGCGGGCATAAAGAAATCAACATATCAAAGGGCTGAGATTTGCAAAAGATGTCACAATTTCTCACTTGCTTTTACCGAATGATAGTTTAGTTTTTACTAGAGCATTAGAGGCCAAATACAAACACCTAAAAGGAATCTTTGACAAATATGCAAGGGCTTCGGGGCAGATTTTTAACTTTGATAAATCATCAATGTTTTTTTTAGACAAGATGTCGGAGGGGCAAATAACAACAATAAAGAACATTTTCGATCCAAATGTGGTTTCCAAATATGAAAAGTATTTAGGTCTCTCATCCATGACATGTAGGAAAAGAACATGCTTTTTCAAAGATGTCAAGCTTAAAGTACTTAGCAAGATTAATAGCTAACAACAAAAAATGTTCTCAAGTGGTGGCAAGGAGATTTTAATAAAAGCAGTTGCCTAAGCTGTTCCTGCATATGTTATGAGTGTCTTCAAGCTTCTTAAGGGTTTATACGAAGACATTCAAAGAGCTATTGTAAACTTTTGGTGGGGATCTAAGGAAGATAAGCAGGGAATTCACTAGACTAGATGAAACAAGCTGAGTTGTGCCAAAAGTATAAAAGGGTTGGGTTTTAGAGATTTTATCAGCTTCAATCAAGCAATGGTGGTGAAACAAGAATGGCACCTGATTCAATACCTTAAATCCCTAGTTTCTAAAGTGCTTCAAGCAAGTACTTCAAAAATTCCTCTTTTTTAAATGTGAAAGCTAGTTCCAATATGTTATTTATATGAAGAAGTATTCTTTTGGGGAAGCAAGTCATTAAGAAAGGAGTAAGGTGGCGAATTAGGAATTGTAGCAACACTCTTCTATATAAAGACAACTAGCTTCCAAGACCAGACACATTCAAGCCAATTTCACCTCTAACTTTACCCATGGAAGCTATTGGGGCTGAATTGATTGATGATGAGAACAAGTAGGATGAAACCAAGCTGAACCAATTTTTTATGCAGGAAGATATAAAGGTAATTCTCAAAATTCCTCTTCCAAGAAATTAGAATGAAGATGAACTATTGTGGCATTATGATAAACAAGGGGAATATTCTGTAAAAAGTGGCTATTAGATAGCCCTCAAGATCAAAGCTCCAGTTGTGTCCAGCAATTTTAACTATAGCTCCAAAAGGTGGAATGTTCTATGGTCTTTCGAGTTCTCTAAAAAAATAAAAATTTTCATATGGAGAGCACCTAAGAACCTATTGCCAATTGCTAAAAATTTGTAGAAAAGAAAGTGTTTAGAAGATCTAATTTGCCAGAGGTGTAACAGGGTGGTGGAAATCATTAATCATGCCCTGGTAGAGTGCAAAGTAGCAAAGAAAAATTGACTTCATGCTCCGTTTTCAGTCCAAACTCAAAATGCCTCAAACTAAGACATTTTTAGCCTTATGCACGATTTCTTCTTCTCTTGGAGGAGGACTGATGTTGAATTAATGGTAACATATTGCTGGGTAATGTGGTATGCAAGAAATAAACTGATTTTCGAAGGCAAGAAAATTGATCCAAGAATCTCAACAGCTAAGGTGGAATAATGCTAGAAGCCTATCATAGGACTATAAAAATAAATGCATCATTATTCCACTAGGTTAGAGACGATGAGCAGCAGAAGTAGGAGCCCCCTCCTAAAAACGTTTTCAAGATCAATATGGATGCAGCCATAAATAGCAAAGACTGTGTGGCAAGCCTGAGAGCAGTAATAAAAGACTCAAAGGGCAAGTAGTTGTTGTAGGTATCAAACAAGCCCACCTAAAGAAGGACGTTAGCTTAGCAGAAGCAGAGGCTATTAAGTGGGGCTTATAGGTGGCCAGAATGCAAATTTGTCTATTTCGATCATAGAGACAAATTGCAAAAATGTGGGTGATTTATTGAACAACACAAAGGGCAGCAGAACAAGTATAAGTTGGGTATTTGCAGAAATACAAGATAAAAAAGGTAGTTTAAAAAGGTAAAGTTCAAACATGTCCCTAGAACTTGTAATGTTTGTGCTCATTACTTAGCTAAATATGCTGTAGGAGCAAATACATCTGCTATTTGGTTGGAATCATTACTAGCATATATTCAAAATGTATTGAACAGTGTTGTTTGAAGTTATGAAAGCTTTCATTTCTTCCAAAAAAAAAGAGATTATTTCAGGTGCTGAAAGAACAACAAATAAAGGATGTGAAAGAAGTATTAGTTGATGTTACAGAGAATCAAACCCATGTCCATGAGCCAAATATGCAACTTGAAGCTTCAAGACCTAGAACAGTGGAAGAGGAATTAAGAGAGCTGCAATTTAAGTACAATGATTTGCTAGCTTGTTGTGATGATTTGCAAATGAAATATGATTCATTGTGCCTCATTTTGACCCGCAACAAGAATGAGAATAGAAGCACCACCTATCTTTGAATAGTAAAACAAGTATGAAGTATTTTAAAGACCATATAATTGTTTAATCTAATTTGTTTTTGTTTTCTCTCATTGGCAGTTATTAATTAGAAAAATGTTATAGAAATAACTTATATCGGTGTCACTTTTACTCAATAAACTTAAAAGTAAGATAAACTGACCGATTTTATTTTGTTTCTATCAAGATTTTATGTATTTAGTTTTTTTTTTTCTTTTTTTGTATGTTCTAAATTCTCTTGATGTACCCTATATTTAGAATTAAAATTTTATTAAGAATTAATTCGAATTGCCCTCCCATGAAATAATATTCTTTAAAATATCTCTAAACTTTTGTAAATTTCGTAAACCTCAACTTATACCACTTAAGAAGACAAAAAATCTTCATCAACTCGCCCCTATTATTATCTTATCTTTTGAATAAGAATGAGGTAAGTTGAAGTTTACAAATTTTATAAGTTTCTTAAAAATTATCATTTTACAAGAGTAATCTGAAATTTACTCTTTTATTAATTAGTTATCTTAATTTTGATGGGTTTTTTAAAATTTTCATATTTATCATTAATTTGATGTTTGTGATTCTTCTATATATTTTGCAGGTTGAAAATGGTTTCTTGGGATGTATATTTTTAAATACAAAACACTTATGCTTTTGGTCGCATGTTTAACAATCATCTCTTGGTGAATAAGCTAGGGCCTGGAAAAATTCAAATATCATAGATAAATATTTATGGTTTACAAACATCTTCTTTGTTTTGGATGTTGATAATCTTTTGAATAATTCCTGTGGGAAAATATATATTTGCAAGACTGGCTTTCTAGTTCAACTATTAATTTCTGTAACTTTTTTATTTAATTTTTAACAGTAAATCTGATCGATTTATTTAAAAAATAAATAAAGGATGCCTGCACTCTAATATAATCAATTTACTTTGAACACTTTAATTTTTAATTAAAAGTACCAATACAAAAATACCCCTCACGTAATTTACTAATAAGTACAAGTCAATTTAAGTTGATAGATAATATTGCTCTTTAACACCATTTAACACACACACACAATTCATTATTGTGTTAAATAGGTGTTTTTATTTTACTAATGCAGTAATGCTCTATCGAAAGGGATCTATACGAAATAATTTTAAAAGCATACGCGCAGAAAAAAAATAATTCAATAAAATAGGGATCCAGAGGATAGGCCCCCTTCCAAAATAATTTGTTATTTTGTTTTGAGTAAAACGGCACCGCATCCATGAAACTGAAAAATATCCCCCATATATATATAAATATAAATAAATGACTGCTGCAAGCCTGCAACACCCACATTCAACGTCTTCTCTCAGTGTCTTTCTTTCTTGGCCTGTGGTGTTGAAACTGGAGGTCTTTGCTGAATAAATAACAAATTAAAGTAAAAATATTAACAAATAAACAAATAAAAGAATGGTGCAGTTAGCAGGAGCAGCAAGTGATGTGTTGTTGATAAGTCCATCAACTGGAGGTCTCAATTTTAGTTTCAGACAGCACTTCCATTCTGTTCCTCATTCCAAGTATCTTTATTCTTCACTTTTTTTCAAGGTAATCTTTTTTTAATCATCATCATCATCATCATCATTATCATTACTGTTATTTCATTTCCTTTGAACAATTTTATTATCTGGGTTTGCTTGATAGAATAATTTTGATTAGTAGGAGCAGCAAATGGGAAAGTTTTATTTTATACACCCATATTGTCATTTTATTTTCTGGAACTAATCGAAATGATAAACTTCACTTGTTTTAGCTGAGCTTGATACATGTTTATGGTTTTTGGCATAATCTTATAGATTAATTAATTTGTGGTTCACAATTGTCCTTATATATTTCTTCTGTAGATAAATTTTATTGATAGATTTTAAGAGAGAATAATTCGTGATATGTTGCCCCTGGGGCCCTGCTCGAGCGGTTTCTTTGGTTGGCCATCCGAGTTCGAATCCCAGGAGAGAGGTAGGAGGCTAAAAAATTGACTTGGACTTTGCCTGTCCTCAAAATTTGTGGTATAATATTTATTGTCTAGATGATGCCTTGGTTCTTGGGTGACCTTGTCTTATGTACTTCTGTTGTAAAAATATAATTAGGACGCTCGCTTCAGTGATTTTCATGTTAAGACTCTAGAGGCCTTTTAGGCGAGTCTTGATTAGAAATAGGAAAGAAAAGAAGAAATCTTGAAAAAAAAATATTGAATTTGAGAATTGCAACATAAATGGGAATGCTGTAGCTTATAATAAGTGTCTTGAAATGGTTGTCCTGTGAAAGAGAATAATGCGCAAGGGAAGGTGAAGAAATAAAGCTTGACCTTTTAATAATCTGGTTTAGTTGATACTATCAGTAACAATATTGTGTTGCTTAATAGATATAACTGCACGACAAAGTATAAATTATAAGATTCAAAGCACTTATAGTTTTCTATAGAAATACTTAAAACTGTGAACATCCGTTAGACTAGATCACAGTTGTCATGGGCCTACCTCAGACAAAGTTTGGTTCCGTTATGTTGCAGTCTGGTTATGGGGCCAGAGGATCGTTATTTTTGGCTTGAGGCCTGATGCAAAATCTGCATGTATTTTTTTTGTTCATTGGCTTTTTAATCATTTCTCAGTGTTTTATACAATCTTTTCTCTACTAGAGATGTCCGTCATTCTGCATCCCAAAGCTAGGAAATGGAATGGACAAGTGCCACATGAGAGACTTAACTGTTAGAGCATCAGGGAGTTCAGATCAGAATGTGGTACCAATTGCTCCTCTTCAGTTTGAATCCCCTGTTGGCCAGCTTTTAGCACAAATATTGCAAACCCATCCGCATTTACTCCCTGCAGCCATTGATCAGCAACTGGAGAACATTCAAATTGATAAAAATGTCCAGAGAGAAGATACTTCTCAGGATCTCCTTTACCAGTGAGTTAAATCTCCATCCACTACTTCTTTTGAAACTCATTTCCATCTAACAGTTTGTCCAATTTATGAATTCTATTCATGTCGTAAGCTAGCAAGACCATGTGCTTGAAAAATGCACTTTTATCACATATTTTGGGGCTTTATTTTCAAACATGATGCCACTTACAGTACTTTGGGTTTCTAGGGAGATAATTTTATTTGGAATGCAATACCAGAGATGATTTGATGACCAACCTGTTTAGTTAGTCTTATAGCTTAGTTGAGTTTAGTTGCCTGGTAGACCATATGGTGGCTGAATTGGAGATAGAAGCAATAAATTAGAGACTGCTACAGTTGCATTTTGGATCACTTAAAGGGAACCTATAATTTTCAGGAAGAGGATGTGCTAGTTACGCACTTCAGTTTCCTAAAGTAGAGCATGGTAGTTCAGCTTAGAAAAACTTGAATTATTGTGGTCTCTTCCTAAGTTATAATTCTATCTATGTTTCTTCAGATACAACCTTGGTTTATTTTACTGAACTTCATTAACCGTTGTGTGTGTGAGAGAGAGAACAGGGAAGAGTAAGTTAGAATATCTAACTTCTGGTGGACTACACAATAGAATTTGAGACCTTAGCCAAAAATTCTTTATTAGGGTTATTGATTTTTGATATTAAGAGAAAAAACATATCAATTAAATATTATGTTGTAGGATATTCTATTCCTCTATGCCTCTTGAGATATCAAATTGTTAATTAAATTTTAAATTCAAGTTTTGCTGACACATCTTTGCAATAATACATTATAAAACTAAGCACATTGTCAAATCCTCCTTTACTATCCAGATTCAAGAATGATATGTTTAGAAGAAAATGTAGTGTTCGAAATTTAATTGGGCATAAAATAGTCACATTTGAATGATTCTGCTAAAAGACAATGGTAGAATTTTGGAAGAACAAAAGTTATTAAAACAAGGGAAACAAAAATGGGCTGGGAGCTATAACACATGTAAACTAATTGTTAACTACTGCAAAATTGGCTTATTTGAGCCTAATTTATTATTATTATAACTGTAGTGTGAAGATATGAGCATGCTTGGAGTGCTTTCTTTTCCAGTTTTATCAATTCTGTCCACGACATTCAAAATGTTAAAATATGTTTTAGCGTAATATTTTAATTGTTTGCCTGGTTTTAAATGTGCTCCCAGGTGTTTTATTTTTATTTTTCAGCTCAATTTTTATCAAAAGTTGTTACATATCTTGGTTACTGTTACTGAGCAGCCACTATAACTGAATCCTTTGAATTGTAGGAGAATAGCTGAAGTCAAAGAGAAGGAAAGACAGAAGGCATTGGAGGAGATAATATACTGCTTGATAGTCCAGAAATTTGTGGAGAATGATATTTCAATGATTCCTAAGATAAGAGAAACCTCAGATCCTGTCGGAAGAGTGGATTTTTGGCCAAACCAAGAACAGAAACTAGAATCAGTTCATTCTCCTGAAGCATTTGAGATGATACAGAGCCACTTGTCTCTTGTACTTGGGGAGCGGCTGGTGGGTCCCCTTGATACCATTATTCAGATTAGCAAAATCAAACTCGGAAAGTTGTATGCTGCTTCCATCATGTATGGTTATTTCCTCAGAAGAGTTGATCAACGATTTCAACTCGAGAGAACAATGAAAACTCTTCCTGAGGGTTTTGATGAAGACAAGGTTAGATATGAAGAACGAGAACCATCTCCGCTGAACCGTCTCTGGGATCCAGATTCCTTGATCAGAATCCCACCCAATGATGACGGAACTATTGGCGAAAGCTTTGTGGATGGTGGTGAAGGAAAATCATATAGGCTGAGATCCTACGTTATGTATTTAGATGCGGAGACACTTCAAAGATATGCAACCATAAGATCGAAGGAAGCTATTTCATTGATTGAAAAGCAGACACAAGCCTTATTCGGGAGACCTGATATCAGAGTTCTTGAAGACGGTTCAATTGACACATCTAATGATGAAGTGATTTCAGTCACATTTTTAGGATTGACTATGCTAGTACTGGAGGCAGTAGCATTCGGATCATTCATGTGGGATTCTGAAAGTTATGTCGAATCAAAATACCCTTTCATTAAAAGCTAGGGGCATTTTCTTCCCATCATCAATAATTGATGACCTTACCGGCTATGTAGATTGAAAGGTATGATGAAAATCTGTTGTGTTATAATACTTAGTTGTCAGTAAATACCATGTTTTCATAGTTACAATAATATAAATCCTTGATTGCCCGCCCTTTGTATTTATAGTTGGTATATGTCCAATGTCTAGCAGTCTAGCGTAGACATTAAAGTTTCTTGCCTAATTTTTTTTTTTTTTTTTTTGAGAAGAGTTTCTTGCCTAATTTGGAACTATGTAAGTGCACTTTTTTTGCTTGTATTTACTTCTTTTGTTGAGCCCATAAATTAGGTTTCAACAATGAGAAAGGCATCTAAATGCCACTAGCCCACAAGAACCATTAAGCTGTGCTTCTCTTGAGCTGTTACACTACACACGCAGCATTTATATCTTACATTATATGACGGTACATTAGATGAATAAAGCTATAAGAGTGTTGAATAAGAAACAATGAACGTAAAAGTTTGTCCGGTGTTTGCTTAATGTGTAGGCATTGCTTAATAGGCACGTCTTTTCTCTTTTATCCTTTTGGAAAACTAGAAAAGCTCTATGATGGCATGTCTTTTACTTGATGGCCACTCTACAGATAGCTGTGCTTGACCTTGCAAAGGAAAAAAAAAGAAAGAAAAAAAAAAAAGAGAAAGAAAGATTCATTATTCATATCCATACTCATAAGATGCGTCTTTTGATCTTACAACTTGGCTTCATGCCTTCATTTATTTTTTTCCCTTCTAAGAGTATCTCATTCCATTGCAACAACGCATTGCACGATTGCTTCTTTAGCTAAGAATAATGTGAACCAATTATCAAGACGTACACACGAGTTTGATTTGGCCATTCTTTTTGTCTAGAAATATTTTGAGTAATGATTTAGATGACGACATTTGAGCGAAATTGTTATGAAGATCTATAATTTCAACACTAATCACAAAGAATTATAGAATAACGTCATGTGTTCAATTGCTTATCTTGAGGCACAACCACACGCGATATAAAGTTTGACTAAATAAAGGGCGGTCTAATCATTTTCATGAATATTTTACAAAATTTATTGAAAATTAGGCTTATTATAATAAATTACCTAAATTCTTATTATAATAAATTACCGAAATTAAGAAGTAATATTATTACCTAATATTATTTATCTATATTGCAGAAATTTTTGACCAGACATGGAGGAGAAATTTCGAGGGACAAAAGAAATTTATGTAACTAAACAAAACATTAGAATATAAGATTAAAACGCTCCGTTTTCCTCCGAAGGTTCCCCCAGCAAAACCCGTTGTCAAGCCGAGATATTTATTTCCCATAATGCCCTTCTATTACAAGCGTAATTATAGGACGTACTCGCTCACGGGCGCCGCCCCAGTTTTTCGTGCTGTTTTTCATGTTAGATGACAAATTTACCCACTTACTGCCATCTGTTTTACTAAAAAACCATTTTATCAAATATTATTTATAAATTATTAATCATCATAATCAACTACTTGATTTCGGTCAACCTCATCAGTAGGGCAGGTTACAATCGCTGTCCTGAATACACAACTTAACCAAAATTTTGGACTTCCTCCCACAACTAATAATTACTCGAATTATTAATATTTATGAACCAAAATTGAATGTTAACCATAATATATATATGTATATATATAGACACACACTCACACACTTATCCTTTTTTTGACTTTTTCGTGATTGGCTAAATGCAACTGAAGTTTAATTATGCCATCATGGCATTATGAAATGGGCCACATGAATACATGATGATGGCAAACAATTATATGTTGACACATGGGTCTTGACTCTTGAGCCCCCAATAATATTAAAGCTTAGGTGGAAAATGTTTAATCTTGCTAAACATTGTGTATTTGTCCAATAAAATTTCACGAACAGAGCTGTTTAGGCTGACTTTGATAGTAACTATATTTTTTTAAAAAAAATTTAATATTAAACTTATGAAATACGTTGAGTGTAACTGCTACCTATATTATCTTTTCATGCATACTTGATTAGTATCCAACTAAATCTTTATGGAACCTTTAGCTAGTTGTCATTGTATAATGTATGTCATTTAGATAAACATCACATCCACATCATCTTAGTTGTCCTTAACTTTTAACACTCCTTTGTCCCTACTTAACAACACATACATGTGTCACTTAAACAAACTATGTTCAAAGGTATGAATATGACCGACCATCATCAACATTCAATCAAAAAAATAAAATTTGTAAATTACAAATATCATCCACCTCTGAGAAGCTATAATTTATTTCTCTTTGTCAAGATTTCTACATAAAAAATTAAAAACAGTCAGAACAATTTGGTGAATTAAAAACACCAATTACATAACATAAGATGACTAGAATTTACTTAAAATACTTAAATGTTGGATGAAAAATATAGACATTAAGGATGACCGGTAATTAGAAGAAAGAATAAAAGCAAATATATATATTTTTTCCTAAAATAAAAAAGGAGATGAATAAAGTCTCAATTTTTACGTTTGTTATAATTCGAATTTGAGTAATCAATTAAATAAAATTATTGAAAAATTACTCGGCAAAACTCTTAAAGACAATCTAAAATTAATGTTAAAAGAACAACAGTCACAGTATTTTTCTCTCACTAATATTGATTACATCCAATATAATTTCCATAGACCTTACTAATTATCCCACTAAACACTGTTTGTTACAAACTTGTTGCTTAACAAGTGAATAATAATTTATTTCTTTTGGGAACAGTATATACTCTTTCCTTCTACCACTGAATTCCACCTAAATAAGGCAACTTCTATATATAAAATATTTATAAAAAACTACCAATCTCTTTATAAAAAAAAAATCCTTTAAACGATAAATTATTAATAAGATTTAGATTTCGAAAATCTCTTAAAATAAGATGCAAATTCTTGTTTTAGAAAAGAACCAAAATTCCCAATTTACACACTGCATATACACACATATACTAAAATTTCATTAGCTGGGTGTAAATCATTTAATTTTCACAGTGGCAATATAATTAAATTCTACAAAAGGGAAAGGTCATTTTGGTCTCCACGCACCAATTCAAATGTCAAAAAGGCAGCAGCCAAATACTACCCACATCATTTACTAGTCTCTTGGCAACAACACTCCTCTTTACTCGTATATATAAATACAATCATCAACTCGCAGAGAAACCAACACACAGCATAACAAATTTTATCTATAGAAACCAAAAATAATTATGGATTGGTTTTTTCGCTCTCAATCGAAAAAATCATCAGCACCCGTCACTCTAATTCTAATTCTGTTGTGTTGCTGCTCATCACCATCACTTGTGTTCACATTCACAAACGCATCATCATCATCTGCTTTCAACCTCACCGCCATCTCTTTCGATGAAGGCTACTCTCATCTCTTCGGCGACGGCAATCTCATTCGCTCCCCCGACGGCAAGAACGTTCGTCTCCTCCTCAACCGCTTCTCCGGTACGTGAAACATCTCCATAATATAATCATCAGGGGAAGATGCAAGGCCACCCCTTGTCAAAAAAAAATATCCATAAGGTTAAGGGGGCTCATTGAAATTTATCCCGCTTCTAAAAATATATTTACACTTGGCGTCCTATATTTTTCTTTATTTCCATTGTTATGAGTTTAAATCCGTCACATTTTCGTTTTTGAACCAGATACTCATGTTGGTTTTACAATAATTTTGTCACTAGGGTCCGGTTTTGTTTCGTCAAAATTGTACAATCACGGGTTCTTTAGCGCGATGATCAAGTTGCCATCGGATCACACGGCTGGCTTATGCGTTGCGTTCTATGTGAGCGGCAATCGATTATCAATAAAGCTTCTTTTGCTGGCTTCTGGGGTGTTTATACTGTTTCGCGAACAGCCTTTTAATGAATAAAATATTTATCGTTGATTTTTTTTTTTTTTTTTTGCCCTTTTCAGACATCAAACGCAGACGTGTTCCCAAAAACACACGACGAGTTAGACTTTGAGTTTCTCGGAAACGTGGCTGGAAAACCGTGGAGGTTCCAAACAAATTTCTATGGAAACGGAAGCACGGGACGCGGCAGAGAAGAGAGATACCAGCTTTGGTTTGATCCCACGAAGCAATTTCATAGATATAGCATTCTTTGGACAAGCAACAAGATTATGTGAGTTTTCTTTTTTTCTTTTTTTTTTTCTTTTTAACAAACTTGTTTCCAAGGGTACAGTACCCTACAGTTTGGGTAATGGATCTTATTATGTTACATCATCATATAACATACATGATGATGTAACAGCCGTTAGATGAAATTCCATGGTTGTGAAAATATGAGATGAAAAAATCATATTATTTTCACAACCGTTGGATTTCATCCAACGACTGTTACATGATGATGTAACTTAACAAAAGACTTGGGTAATATACTCGACCTGATTATTTGACAGTATCGAGATTATAGGATATGATACCTGAGGAAGCCGTTGTCGGATTCTTTTTTTTTATTATTATTTTAACATATTTTTTCTTGCACGCTTGCTTTACTTGGTTGTTTTTTTGACCTTACATGTGAAATTGACGAATTAAAGAGAGAGAGAGGGGTCGGCATTTGCGTGTGGAATGTGTAAATGCACGACATTAAAACTTGTGGACCAAGGATTACACCTAAATCAGTATCGATTTTTAGCCTGATTTTAAGGCTAACTTTTCCTCTTGTTTTGAGATTTCCCATTAATGTGGCCTGAATTTCTGTTTTTCTTTTCTTGTTTTTTTTTTTTTTCAAATTTTAAGAAGTTTTCTTTGGGAACCAATCTTCGGTCAATTTAGAAAATATTGTTGCGTATTGAATAAATTAATACAAATTCAATGCATGATGCAAGATCAAGAGATGGGACCACACTCAAATGGAAATTGCATTTTATAAGGTTCTGATTATGGTTAGGCTACCAAAATAAAGTGGGTTTCTAAATCTTCTAGATTCTAAATTAGTCTGCCATTAACAAATTTATGATTTTACACCCCAAAAAATAAAAATAAAAAACTTATGAGATTTAAGTATAAAATGCCAAAACAACCCTTGACTTTTTTTTTTTTTCTTTTTATTTGTTGGTTCAACAGATTCTACGTGGATGAAGTACCAATAAGGGAAGTCGTGCGCTCAAAGGCAATGGGTGGTGATTTCCCATCAAAGCCAATGTCATTGTACACAACAATTTGGGATGCCTCAAATTGGGCCACATCAGGTGGCAAAGCCAAAGTTAATTACAAGTACGAACCATTCACTTCTGAATTTAAAGACTTTGTGTTAGAGGGCTGCCCGGTTGATCCCATTGAACAAGTCCCCTCCTCCAATTGCCAAGACACTGACTCCCGGCTTGCCGAGAAAGGCCTCTCCGTCATCACTCCGGCCCGGAGACGGGCCATGCGTAGATTCCGGGAACGTTACATGTACTATTCATATTGTTATGATACAATAAGGTACCCCGTGCCATTACCTGAATGTGTTCTTGTTCCATCAGAACGACAACGTTTTAAAGACACCGGTAGATTGAAATTTGGCGGCAGCCATAAGAGTCATAAACATAGGTCGAGACGGCAGCCGGGAGCTTCAAATTCCGAGGATCCGGACATGTAAATTAATTTATTGTGGTGTTGTTTTTATGCTCATGATTATTTTTTTTTTTTTGTTTTGACGTATAGCTTGTTTTGTGATTAGAAAATATATATATAGAGGAAACAAATAATATTTTGGGAAGGTTTGGTGTTCTTTTGTTGACTTGGCATAGGGGGCTGGTAATAGTTTACATGGTCACAGGGTTCAGTTGAAAATTTGAAATAAGTTATACATTTTTTTTTTCCATTTTCTTTTAGCAGTGTAAAGTAATAAATGGTATAATCGAATTTGCATCTTTGCGTTGCGGTTGTTTCACTATTGAAGTGGGTGCATGAAACTGAATTTAATATTTCAACAGTTAGTGTTTACTAAACACTTTAATATTATAACTTAAAAACTACACCTTCTCAACCTCAATTTCAAACATAACCTTACTTTTATAGCTAAATAGTTGTTATTTAATAATTGCACTAAATATATAAGGATTGTTCTTGTAATTTATATCCAAATATGTCCTCAAATTTGATGGAGCTTTAATTTGTATTGGGGTTTCTCTGGCTTGATCACTTGAATTACAAAATTCATTTTTATGCAGTAATTTATGATATTATCAAATCTATTGAGGTTGCCTATGATGGAAAGTGCCGTTGCATTTGGTTAGAAAATGACCCTATCACTGTCCTTTCTTTCTTTATTAAGTTCCAAATTTCAATTATATTCGTTAATTCTTACTGTGGTTGAATTAATTATCTTATATAAATTCGGTACGAATACATTTTAAATATATATTTATAGTGAGGGTAATTCAGTCGCCGATAAATCGATAAATGTAGGGTTAAATAGTTACATAATTTCACATGGTGGAATGATCCTTGAGATGATATTAAAAATGGCTTAAATCCATGAAGAAATTTAGGGTTTACCTAAACAGAATCGGATCCACTCATGACTTGTGATGGCTTAAGTCCCTACTAGAGAAAATAATTTCAAGAAAAATAAAAAAGAAAATTACTTGGGTTACAAATTAGCCCTGATTAAATCTATAAATAGTCCTGTTAAATTTATAAAAATATTATTCGTAAATTCATAAACCTATAAAATTTAAACTTTAACTTTAAAAATTATAAAATCCCACACTTTAATTAGAAATAAAAGTCTACAGTAACCCATATGGGTAGTTTTATTATTTTTTAATTTAGACCCCACTAAATCTATTAAAATAATCTCTACAAACTTATTAACCAATAAAATTTTAGTTTTCACAACTAATTCGTTATGTAATTTAACCACCGATAAATCGTTTTTTTGATCCGCTACAGTACCTAAATATAGTTTTTGTAATAAAAGAGCTCGGTTCTTTTGCTCTCCTAAAAGGGTTTTCCAATTCCACGTGCACCCTTTGTATCTCTGCTTCTGATTTTACCAATAAATTAAAGGGCTGGCCACCAAAAACTGAAGGAAACCTCTTGAGTTTGACGTTGTTTCTAGCAATGTCTTCTGCTTTTTGTTTCTATTTTCTCATTAAGAAAAAGTCAATGGCCTGTTACGTGTTGTATTAGTAATGTATGACAAAAACCATGCACCAACTTGTGTTTGTGCGCAACTGCTGCCAGATATTGCCGTTTGATTATGAATTGACCCACCCACCCACCAATGAACTGGAAGCTATGAAAATGAAACATATTGAATTTTAGGTCGCCTAGTTCTTATAGTAATATAATAAATAAAAAATGCAATTCATAATTCATACTTTAATAGCCCTAAACTTTTGGGTCAAGAGCCAAGTTAATGAAAAAACTTCAAATCTTTCTAATGAATATCCTATGCCAAAGTCTCGAGTTTATTACAAGTCATCGTTCTTGTGTTACAAATCGTTTGATTTGCATTACAAGTTTACGTTGTACATTACAATTGGCATCGACATGCTACAAGTAAAAATTTCATGTGATGGAGTCTTAAATTGGATAGGTGACAATGGTATATAATACATAATCCTTGGCTATGATAATTCAACCCTATTTGGATTAATTATTAACATAAAGACGAGTTCCTTAACTTTTCTTTTAACTATATATTTTTTTTCCTTTAAACATTCATTGTTTATAAGCTTTGACAATAGAATCACACAGAAAGCCCAAATAGTAGAACCAACAAGCCGGCCCCTTGGTTTATTGGAAATAAATCAGTCAGTCATTATCCAATCATATTTTGTAAATTTTTGTTCTTGCTTCTTTAATCTTAAAATAGCCTAATTAATATAAAACAAGAAATATTTTTATCCTTATACAATTAAGATGACGCTATTGTAATATAAAACAAGAAATATTTTTGCTCAAACCATGTAATCTTTGATGATCTTGATGACAATACTTGCATGGGAATGCAAGAAAGTTAATAAAAGAAAAAGAAGAAAAATCAGCGAACCACTGAGCATTAACCTATCTCCTCAACCTCAATTCGTACACAAATATAAATCTTAAATCCTTATTTTGAAGTATCCGCAGAAGTACTTATTTATTCATATCTTTGATTATGTCAAAAAATAACTTCCGGTTGCTGATAATTATGTAAAATCTCCAAAGTAATTGCATTCTAGAAACTTCCCTAATCCTCACTAACCTTGAAAAACGTATAGGACAAGATCAAGTTGTTGATACCATCCATTCTGGGATCTGTTTCAAAGTCGGGGTCAATGTAAAAGAATACCTGCCCATGTGAGAAGCTATTCAGTAGGCATTACGAGAGAAAAGAAGAAGAAGAGAGAGATCTTCTAAAACACTCGATAAATTGTGAAAACAAAACTTACAGGCATGTCAATCTGCTCCCCAGGAAGAAGACGCTGCTCCTCAAAGCAAAAACATTGTATTTTATTGAAGTATACAGCAGCCTGAAAGACGTTATAATAAAATCACATACTCTCCCATCGAACTTCAATTTAGATATTAGATACATTTCTTTTAAGTTAACGAAAAAGCCAAAAAAAAAAAAGTACTAGTATGAGAAAAGAAATGCATAAATCAGCAGTGAAGCTCCTAAGATACATTACTAAAACTACTTGAAACCTTGAAAAAGGACAGTAGCCTTGACATGCAATTACGACACATTTTGGAAATGCGGGCTAGAAGTTGATTCATAGACTAAGGATTCTGTTGGGGAGAAATAAATTTCAAAACAGAGGGTGAGCAAGAACAAGAGACAAGAAATTGTACTTGGCAGCACAGCTGTAGCATCAAGTGCTACAACACATAATCAGCTCCACACTATCTGATTTAAAAGAAGCCTTTGATATAAAGGATAAGTCAGTAATGATACTTAACGAAAAGATTCTCAAATGAACAATCCAATTGACTCTAGGTCAGATCAGAGTCATCTGAAAGACTCCAAAATACCACAAAACCACAGACCAATAAATATAATTACTTGATAAATTATGCACAAAGGTCATTATTATGATTTTCTCCTTGAGCATCTATTCTCTGAAAAACACTGCTGTTCTCATGTTTTCAGCCAAAACATAGGATGATATATCTATCTATCTTTTCAAACACCTTCAGATCTAGCATTTACAGGGTAAAATCACAGCTAATATTCAAATCACCATTTCGCACCAAAAAATTCAAAAATCAAACATCTAAATATTATAAGATGAGAGTAGGAAGTTCGTTCAGGCTGCCAATCAATGTATGCTCAAATGTTAGACATCAGTACCTTCATAGGGGTGACATTATAAGTAGAGACACCAGTTATTGGAGTCGAACTTCGATTCTCAGCAGTGTAAAATGCAAGGGCGCTTTCTCCAGGCTTTACCCTTACCTATAAGGGAAAACCAAGGAAAAAATCTAGGACAACTGAGTAAAACTACCATGCTGCAAAATGAGCATTTGAATGATTTCAAAATTGTGGATGTGCATGCATTGATTGAATTGCAAGTGGATCACCTCTCTTTGTGTTGGAATAAACTTCCATGGCATTCCATCAGCTACATCAGCATTGAATTGCACAACAATTTCCCTACAAGGTTTTTAAATATTGAGTTTTGTTTAAAAAAAAAAAAAATGTAATCACATGTACAATCATCATGGATAAGTCAATAACCACATTTGTCGAACAAAACATCCACAAAGCAGAGGATAATCAAATTCAAATAAATAAAAGAAGAATATGGAAATTATGCATAAACCTAAACCTAGTAACTTCAAATATCACTCATTTATTCGTGATTCCATCCTGGGAATCCATGCTTAATTAAGAAAAGCAAAAGACTTGACTGACTGCTGCCCCTTCTAGTCACTAGGGGAAGCAACGATTAACCATATCCTCCACAAGATCGGTAAAGGCTGGTTCAGTCACATTGAAAATGGAGTGAAAGGTAAGCTGCATTACCGAGGATTTTTTTCATCAATAGGCATGGCACTTTGCTCTGTATAGATCTTTCAAGAAAGAGTAGAGATGGGAGAACTTTTGCAGTTTTTCATTCCTATCCTCATTTCTTTATTATGTCAGAACTCTATTATTCTCTCAACGTAAGGCAAACAATAATTATGAAGGAAAAATCACGTGAAAATGCAGATATTCAGCCAGCCAAGAAGATATAAAACAAAGATTTTAAAGGAAACAGAGTTCAAGATAGGCTTTGAATCTGAGAAGTAAAAAAAACACCTTGTAGTGACAGTTCCATCTTTGGAATGCCGAGCAATCTTTTCTTCAACAGTCTAATGACAAACATGTCTTATGATTATTTATTGACAAATCACAAAAAGAGTAAAGCAGATGAAAAAAAATGACTATAAACTAAATATAACCTCTTTTCGTTGAACAGTACCACCATAGCCAGTAGCCTGGCAGAATCTCCTATACAAAGGGACGGCGGCATAAGTACTTCCAACCATTGCAAAAACCAATGCTGTGAGGTATAAAAGCATCTTTCTTGATTTCTGCTCTGTTGAAGCATGAGAAGCATAATGACGCCGAAAGCTAGAAAATGAATTGGATTTCCAAAGACATCCGGAGCCAAAAGACTGAGGTTTCCGATACCTATTAATTATATTTGAGCCATATCCACACCTTGGCATTAAACCCCACACACCAGCATAGCAGCTAGTATCAACTCTGATATACTTATAATTCGACCACAGAACATCTTTTACGCATCTGGACATCAAGGTCACTAGAGGATTAAATAATGAAGATACAAAGAGAGGTTTGGCTTAACATTGAATGATTCTGGGTCATAACATTTGCTCAAATATTAGATATGTAGGATAATTACCTGGACTGTTGTAGGAGCGGCAATATATGGGTTCTACTAGAAAGCCTTGACAATGACATCCTTCCGAATATAAAAGGAAAGCAGTGGTGTCTGAAATCAGAAAGAGAAAAACATTTATTATTTGATTGAGTGCCTCTATTTTTGTCTCTTGTTTCATAAAAAGCATAATAAACAGCAGGTGATTCAAACAGTTCCCATGTTTCCCTTAACTAATTTGTTTCCAGCTAGTAAATTGACAATTCACACTATATTTGCATATTCAACAAAAAGAGAGAACTCCAAACTCAATGCTTCATCAGATAGCAATTGCAAAATGTATTAGTGGAAAACTACGAATGGAATGAATGTAAGTACCTATCTGTTTTAGTGATCACAATTACTAACTGAAGTAGATTCTAGTAACCTGAGACTATTGGCACATACAAAGTATAGAGAAGAACAACAAATCCGACATAGGTTTAACATTTCTTTTTGTTGAGAACAAATTTCAAGCCATCAAATCTAGAATTATCGAGAAACCATCACAAGTCAGAGAAATAAACGTTAAAAATGAATCTATGTTATATTATCCACCAAGTAATATATCAATGATCCTATAACAACAATAATAGTAACAAATTATTGAAAAAGAAAATAAAAATTGCTCCACCAAGCCATTTGAAAAACAGATATAATGCACTCACAAGTCACATTCTTGGGACAAAAATATATTCATCTCAGCCTTAAGTCCATGCCTTCACTTTCATTATTTATGGCAAACCAATATTTACAATTTCAATACAATGCTCATTACACAAAGAGCAATCGAAAGCCATATCATTTACAACAATCATATGCATAAGCACCCACAAGCGTGATGAGAAAGTACTATTTACATATAGAGTCACATACCGCAATTAAACCACAAGTCAGCAGCAAAAGCAGAAGCAACCGCACTTTTTCTCTCAGCAACTCAAATTTTCTGCATCCTCAACAGCCAGAAAATTTAATTAATATAACTAACAGACATTATAACAAACAGTTGGTGAGCATATAAGAATAACCTCATAAGGGAAGCATTCCCACGAATGAAACCGAGACCCAATGCTCAGTTCATCATCACCGAAGCTTTAAACATCAAATTAAAGTAAAATTAAACAAGTGGACAAATTTGGTGTAAGTTTCCGTGGCTTTTCTAATCTACTTAATTTTGTATGTTAACTGTTGAACAGTGAAATGAAAGCTAATAGCGAGATTACCTTGGAACAGAATTTCTGCAAACTTAGTACAAAGAGAGAGAATTCGACGGTGATATTTATCTGATTAAAGGAACAAATTGATGGGAGATAAGTCGAAAAATGAAAGAGATGGCGCCCCTTCTGGCAACAAATTGAAAATATATTTTGTATACAGGCATCTATCATAAACGAAGATGAAATGTTACATACTTAGATTAATTAATAAATATTTTAATTATAATTATAGTATACTATATAAACTCTATGGAAACTTCTTAAATTAGAGCCGCCCTGTAATTCACATATTTAAAAACTGAATTTTTTTTTTTTATCTTCTGATGAAATTGATATTCTGATCATGATCGTAGGACGTATCTAGATAATTATTAGTATAGTAGTATATTTATCCTCACATTAGTTGGTATCATAAACGAAGATGAAATGTTACAAACTTAGATTAATTAATAATTATTTTAATTATAGTATTATGATATTATTAGTTTCTATATAAACTCTATGGAAACTTCTTAAATTGGAGCCGCACTGTAATTCACATATTTAAAAACTGAATTTTTTTTTTTTATATACTACAATGAACTCTGTTGATATTTACAATCCGCAATCATGGGACATATCTAGATAATTCTATTCCAGCGCCATCCATATATTTATCCTCACATTAGTTGGAGGGAGATTGATTCTAGACATGAAATCCATTCATTATATTTCGTGAGCAGAACACTATACCTTTTAAGCTCGAACCTCGCCTCAAGACTTGGGTTATAATTGTTCTTAATTGGCTTTAAAAATTGAATTTACTTCTTAATATTTAGAATAAAATTTACCTCTACATATGAGAGAATTTAACCTTATATAAATATAAATAGGTATTGTTATTATTGTAAATATAAATATAATTACTTAATAATTAAAAAAATAAATAAGTATTGTATTACCTTGTACTGTTAGAATTTTAAATGTAATTGCACGCGTTCATTAATATTTATCATTACTTGCAGTCAAAGTGATGCTTAATTGCTTAGTGTGAGCCAGATTTGGAAAATTTTGTCCAAGCCTTTAAGGTTATTTGTTATTTCAAATATTGCCACGAGTATATTTACAAAATTGCCATTTTAGTTCGAACTTTTGAAAAAGCTCATACCACCTGTTTACTAATAGCGATATTCAATTAATTCAATTATTTATGTTTTTATCTGATAATTAGTAATTACCACATTATTATTTTACTCATGGGAAATTTAGACCAGGATAGTTTGGCTTCTGGGCAACATTGAATTAATTAAAAATGAAATTTGTTTCGTATTCTCTGAACTGGTAATTTGAGCTATGAAGTTTTTAGATTTCTCCCGGAGAAAAAGATAATTGTGCCATCTTATCTATTTATTGTTGCCTGAAGAGAGAGTAATATGAATGATTGTTAAGCAAATCGATTTATGCCAACAGTGTTAAAGAAAACAAATTAAAGAAAACAGCAGTTTATTACTAATATTAAAATAGCACACAATTGTGTACTATATATTACGTTTCAATTAAATGTAAATGGAATAAATAGTGAATAGCTAATTAAGGAAGAAGCTGGAGAGCTTCAGTTTCCTTAAAATATAAACAAATAGATGAACCAATCTCAGCAACTCTGAAAAGAATTATTAACGAACATAAAGCAAATACCCAAAAACAATGCACGCCATAAAAAGGTCTTGAAGATATATGACGAATTGATGATGACAAAAGAGATCATTGAGTGTGGGATTAGTCTATCAGCACTTGTAGCCACGAGGAACCTTGGTCCTGCACTGATTCAAGAGCAAGTTGACAGAAAGCTTGGGGATGTCGAGTTTGATCAAATCCAAGACGTTGAGTTTGAGGGAAGTGCAAAGACAGACACGTGCTTGGACTCTAACCAAATCACCAAGGAGGCTGCAGCATGGATGATTTGGTGTGGGAACAAGTTCACCAAGGTTCACTTTTGCCAAGCCATTCAACAAATCAACGCATGCATCCAACTTGAGGGTATTCTTTGGACATGATGATGATGATGATGATGATGATGATGGGACTGAGGTAGCAATAATAAGCAGTGTGAAGAATAGCACAAGGGCTTTTGATGCTGAAGCCATTTCGAATGCTACCTCTCTCAATTTAACGTTGAATAATATTCGTGATTATTATGATTGTGCTTATTGAGATGTGATGAAAATAATGGCGAAGAGTGTTGGGTTTTTATAGGCTATCCATTTGGCTTTTAAAAATTTTAATTTCCACAACATTTACCTATACGTATATGGAATTATGGATTATTGCTTTCACGTCGCTGGCACGAATAGCATAAAACAATTACTAATAAAATTTCTAATTAATTCCAACTAGATTTGGAAATAATGCAATAATATTCCCGTCTAAAATTAATAACATTTTTTTAAGTGGAAGATGGACAGAGTTTAAGACAATTTTTTAGTCTCTTATCTCTAGGATTCGAATTCAAATGACTAGTAAAATTAAGCCTGCCTGAAAGCCATTCGGTCGAATTCATATGGGTCCTTATTACTATTTTTTTTTAGGTAGAGGCATATATATAACCTAAATCAATTTTTTATCCATTTATCTTTCTTTGATGTTCAAATTCGGATTGCTAATTAAAAAAATGTTCGAAAATAATTTTGTCGAATCCTTAATTAGGCAACTGAAATTTAATAACATGACATCCAATGTATAGTTAAGAAATCTACAAGTAATCATTCTTTGGCCACCTCACCAGCATATAAGGTTATCGAAACAACTATTAATTTGATTTGGTTGCAGAGCTGTGATAAGATCTTGCACGTTCGGAAGAGATCTTGGCGGAGAGGAGGCACATGTATTACAAGTTTACAACTAGATGGATATTTATATAAAATCACGTACAATATTACTTTTTGAATTAGATGGATATTTGTATAATTACTTCTTTGATTTTGGATAAAATTTACTTAACATTTCAAGGATAAAAATGTAAAAGAAATTAAAAATGGCTTTGGCTAAACGAACAAAAGAAACAATATAGTCTTTAAGGCATACTTAAGAATACACTATCCGAGGACCAATTAAGTAATTAAATAAATCTTCGATATGAAAAGGGTGTTTCCAG
Organism: Citropsis articulata; assembly: GCA_030449925.1. Lineage (NCBI taxonomy): Eukaryota > Viridiplantae > Streptophyta > Magnoliopsida > Sapindales > Rutaceae > Citropsis > Citropsis articulata. The sequence goes on along the minus strand of JASUUH010000113.1, from coordinate 897,572 downwards.
CTGAATAAATAAGAAATGGAAGTAAAGTAGACTGTACGTGTAAATCTTTGGCTAAATTTTGTAGCACATAGATTTAAATCTTTGACCACTAGACCCGTATTATAATTTTCAATTACACCATCAAACATGAGTAAAAATAATCAACATGACCAGGGAAAAAAATATTGCTGTAATAAAACATGTTTGATCTTACATTCAAGTTAATAATTTATAAATCTAATTGTAACATGTACTTCCTTGCCTCAATGGAAAAAGAGCAAAAGTTATTCTATTGTTTGACTAAACTAATCGAAACTCTTATAATGTTTTAAAATACATCTAAACCTTCTTGAGTGTCAACTTTTTTTTATTAATGTTTTAAAACATATTCGAGGAGGTTTGGATGTATTTTAAAATATCATATTTCGATTAATTTAGTCAAACAATAGGGGTTTCACTCTTTTTGGATGTATTTTAAACTTTCAAGGGTTTTCGATTAATTTATTCAAATAATAGGGGTTTCAATCTTTTTGCTAGAGTAACCTAGTAAAGGATGGTGGCAAGCTCAAATTATCTTTTTATTCCTCCAGCTCTCCCAAGACACAAACTAAGGATGACAATGAGTACTGTCCGCAACGGGTTTGTCATTACTAAACCTGCACTTATATAAAATTTTAATTAACAAACATGGTTTTATGTTTTTTTAAGAAAACACACCTGTTGCGGATTTTGACAATTATCAAACCTGCAATGGTACCTGGTGGAGTTTTTGCAAGTTTTCACATTAAAAATTACAAATGTTTAGTATATAAATTTATAATAACGTAAAATTCCACATAGCAAACTTAATTCTAAATTTAACTAATGTAAATGGAAAATTAAAGTTTCAACATCAATCCAACATACAAATTCTCAAATTTGATCAATCCAACATGCAAATTCTCAAATTTAAAAATAAAATATATAAATCCATAAAACAAAAAGCGACAAACTAGTATCTAAAAATAATAATTATCATTTCATATTATCATTCAACACAAGCTCCAAGAGAATATCTTTATTCACACTATTAGCACCATCCAACACGATTCTTACAATAATGATTAAGATTAATGTTTTTTATAGAATAATGCTTTTTAAATACTAATCTAAAGAACAAGATTATAATAATGAAATAATCCATAGATTAAGTTAAAGGATAATACTCCATGTAAAATTATAATAAGTATATAATAATCCATGCATTAAGTTAAAAAAAACTTAGTTCCTTACCTCATTAAAAATATCTTCCTCTTTAGAGAATTTGCTATTTCTTGCTTTATTAGAAGAATTTGCATCTACAAGTTTATTATGAAAAAAGATAGATGATTATAAGATTGTAATATAAAACACTATTTATAGAGAGATGAGAGATCACATGTGTGAGGCTCAAGGGTGATTTCCCTTTAGTTTAGGTTATGACTTTAATTAGGGCTTAGGTTGTTAGGCACATTACAACTTACATACATGTTTACACTTTACATTTTTTACTTTATATATTTTTGCATTTAAATATTTTTTCAATTAAAATAATTTAAAAAGGTTGTTGGTTGGCATATACCCATGCAGCTATCCGCTGGATATTTGACTAATACCAAACCCACACACAATCTAGACGTTTCAATTTATAATACTAAACCCGCTGCAACTCACACAATTACCAACAATAGCGGATTTTGGCGGGCGGGTTTGCGAATATGTGGGTACCGTTGCCATCTCTAGCTCGAACTTAGATGTCCAAAACCTTTTATATTCTTGTAAGTTACAGTTGTGTTTGTATTCTTATATTGCTTTCTGTTGGATTTTGTGTTTGTTTATTTTTCTTATGAAATTAATAATGAATCTGGAGAATTAATTAGAGATGCGATATACAATAGTAAAGAGTTGGACTACTGGCACCCCTTCATTAATCATATAAAACATCTATTTTATTATAATTACAATTAAGGACAATACAAATAAAATTAATACTATTTTATTATAATTACAATTAAGGATAATACAAATAAAATTAATACCATCCATATTTTTTCTTCTCTTCAATATTTTTTTTCCTTTTTTTGTTGTTCTGAAAGTTCAAATATCTTTCACTTCAAGGCAAGGGCATGAGGTTCTTCAGCTCAACAATTCTCTGCAAGTACAAAAAACTTTTTAAAAAAAATGAAATTTCTATAAATTAATTTCATCCATCCTATGCGACAAGACATACTAAATTTGAGAAGAAAGATACTAAATAGTATCCTATTCAAAGTAATTGTAGTGCTGCAATAGAACAACAATGGAATTGACCATCTGCAACAACTCTTTATGCTTTTGTAATTGGATAACTGGAAAACATGTCTTTCCTAGTATGCTTTCTGTATCCAGCCTGTACTCAGTGTTGTTCTTCCTCCGGTGATCCAAGAAAATCTTGATTATCTTGGATCCATCGAGACGATGTTTAAAGTGTTTTCCCACAATCTCAGCTGGATAAACAAAATCTTCAGGGATGGCTTCATAAACAGCTGTGAGCGTGCGCGTGCAAGGTCTCTGAACAGCAGAGCCTTTATTTTGTTGGCATGACAATCACAAACGAAAAGAGTGTTTACGTAGAAAAAGGGGCATTTTCGGTATTAAGTGAAACATAATTAAAAAGGAGTTTTAAGAGGATTTTGGAGGGGTTCCGGTAGTTCTACTCAATAGTAAATTAGATTGAAACATTTATATTTTTACTAGTCAAAAGATAATCTTCTGTCAAATTACTCGACTACAGCCGTGTAAGGAACGTTTTCTGATAAATAAAGCTTATGAGATGAACCAAGAATTTTATATATTTCTTGCAAGAGAAAAAAGATAATTTTGCCATCTTATGGATATATTGTCGCTTGAAGAGAGAGTAATATGAACCGATCATTGAGTAATCGATTTATGCCAATCAAGTTAATAATGCTCTGAATCAACCGTGTTGAACAGTTGAAGAGAGTAGAGACCAACATTAATCCTTTTACAAAGAAGGGAATAAAGAAAACTGCAATTTATTAATATTGAAACAGCACGTACAATACTGTGTACTACTGCGTACACATGTCAAATTACATGGTAATGGAACAAATAATTAGAAGTAGATAAGGACGAAGCAGAAGAGCTTCAATTCCCTAATAAATAAATAAATAAATAAATAACGCGCGAAACATCCAAAGAAAAAACACACGATGTAAAGGTCTTGAGAATGAGGATCAATTTAAAAAGAAATTATTTAGTGGGATTAATTTATCAGCATTTGTATCCCCGAGGAACCTTGGGCCTGCACTGGTTTAAGAGCAAGTTGGCAGAAAGCTTTGGGACGTCGAGTTTGATCAAATCCAAGACGTTGAGTTTGAGGGAAGTGCAAAGACAGACACGTGCTTGGACTCTAACCAAATCACCGAGGAGGCTGCAGCATGGATGATTTGGAGTGGGAACAAGTTCGCCAAGGTCCACCTTTGCCAAACCATTCAACAAATCAATACATGCATCCAACTTGAGGGTATTCTTTGGACATGATGATGATGATGATGAAGAAGAAGAAGTAGCTGATGATGATGGGATTGAGTTAGCAATAACAAGCAGTGTGAAGCATAGGACAAGGGCTTTTGATGCTGAAGCCATTTCGAATCTCTCTCTCAATTTAATGTTGAATAATATTTGTTAGTATTATTGATTGTGCTTATTGAGGTGTGATGAAAAGAATGGCGAAGAGTGTTGGGTTTTTATAGACTATCTATTTGGCCTTTTTAAATTTTTAATTTACATACCATTTACATATATATCGATCATTGCTTTCACGTTGCATGAATAGCATAAAACAATTACTAACAAAATTTCTAATTAAGTCCAACTAGATTGGGGATAATGTAATAATATTCCCATCTAAAATTTATAACATTTTTTATTTACGAGAAGAGGTTGGACAAAGTTCAAATCAATTTTTTAGTTTCTTTTCTCCAAGATTTGAACTTAGATGGCGAGTAAGGAAAAAAAAAAAACTACTTGAAATCCATTCTGCCAAACTCATAAAAGTTTTTTTTTTTTTTTAAGGTAGAAGGGCACACAAAATTCAAATAAAAATTTTAACCCTTTTTTAAGATTCAAACTTGGGTCTCCTCAAAAAAAAAAAAAAATCAAACTTGGGTTGCTAATGAAAAGAAAATCTTTGAAATCACTCTGTCAATCCCTCAGGGCAAATAAAAATTAATAACGTGAAAATTCATAATCAAGAAATCTAAAACTAATCATTCTTTGGCCACCTAACCAGCATGTACGGTTATCCAAACAACTATTAATTTGATTTGATTGCAGAGCTGTAATAAGATTTTGCACGTTCGGGAGAGATCTTGGCGGTGAGGAAAAGCACGTGTAATTACAGGCTTACAACTAGATCGATATTTATAATTACAATGATTTTTTGAACAATTAATCAATGCTCAGGATTTATTTATTTATTTATTTTTATTTATACTATCAAACAATTATTGATTTAATAATCAGCGAAACTTAGTTCAAAAATAAATTCTTTTCAGTAAAGTATTTGGTTAAATTTGTAGCACTTAGTTTTAAATCTTTGACCCAAATACCGATACTGTATCTTCCAATCATCGAACATGAGTACAATGGTCACCATGAACCGATTGAAAAAAAAAAGAGGCAATAATAAACATTTTTAATCTTTTATTTAAGTTAAAATTTATAAAATCTAATTGTAACACGTGCGCTTCCTTGCCTCAAGGGGAGCAAGCGGTTAGCTTTTAGGCTCAGCTTTTATATTTTGCTCCTAAGGGAGAAACCTACATTTTTAATCTATTTAATTATATAAACATGTGCTTCCTCCCAAGATTTATTGGTTGTTTTGGGAGCAGCTATGTTAATGTTGAGCACAAAGAACAGCAGATGGAATTGGAAAAGATCAAGGATAGAAAGGTGATGGTAAAAACCACTAATTTGTCTTTGTTAAAAAAAAAAAAGGTGGGGGTTAAAAATAGTTATTTTGGTTAAAATAAACATAATAACTAAGGGTGAGGCTCGTTAAACTGATACAAACTATTAAAATTATTAAAATTATTTTATTTTATTTATTTAATTTTATGGTATTAGGTAATTTTGAACTAGTCAAAAGTAGTTGTACTTATTTTGTGGAACTACATGTAAGTAGTGGGGCATTAAGTGAAACATGCCTAGTGTTACTAATTTTTAGGTTGTAATCTTAAATAAGCTTTATTATATAAAGCTTGATGTTAGTCAATAAAAAGTATCATGAGTTTATTATTTTGGCAACTTAAAAGTTGTAATTGGGAGTTTATTGGTTTCTCGAATAACCAATATTTATTTGGAGGTTTGGGTTTCCTCGAATTAACCCCATTTGTCATCTAATTTTTTCTATTTCATTTGATTTCTTCTTAAAAAGATTAGCGTTCGTATCATTTGGTATTAGAGCTTGGTAATAAATAAGGAGTAAATCATTTCAATGGAGCATAGACTTGAGAGGATTCAGAAGATGATGGAGGCTATGATTCTTGAGCAGAAGGAATTTACCAAGAAATTATGGTGCAAAGTGGATGAAATATCAAGAACATGGGATGCAAGGTTGAACTCATATAGCCATCATATCAGACATGTGAAAGAAAATTCTATGTCTTTGGTTGAAATTCAAAGTCTCCAACAAAGTGACAATTTGGCAATTGCAACGCGTGATGGAGGTGTTAAACAATGCAGCAAGGTAGTGGCATCATTGAAAAAAATTCCACAAATCAACATTCAAAAGGTTAGAGTTTTCTCTTACAAGTCAAAGGTGCGGAGTGTTTATTTTAAAGACAAAGCCAAACTGCCTAGCCACCATGATGAGAAGTTGTTCACGGGTAAAGTGCCAAAAATTGAGATGAAGAACGTGGTTGGATCAATGGAGAATTTTCAAAAGAGGTTCAAGGCATCATTATATCTAATTATGAATTGGAAACGGAAGAGAAAGCAAATTATTTCCAAAAAAAAAAAAAATCTACCCTTGAGGACAAGGGTATTTTCAAGGAGGAAAGAATGATACAAACTATTAAAATTATTAAAATTATTTTATTTTATTTATTTAATTTTATGGTATTAGTTAATTTTGAACTAGTCAAAAGTAGTTGTACTTATTTTGTGGAACTACATGTAAGTAGTGGGGCATTAAGTGAAACATGCCTAGTGTTACTAATTTTTAGGTTGTAATCTTAAATAAGCTTTATTATATAAAGCTTGATGTTAGTCAATAAAAAGTATCATGAGTTTATTATTTTGGCAACTTAAAAGTTGTAATTGGGAGTTTATTGGTTTCTCGAATAACCAATATTTATTTGGAGGTTTGGGTTTCCTCGAATTAACCCCATTTGTCATCTAATTTTTTCTATTTCATTTGATTTCTTCTTAAAAAAATTAGCGTTCGTATCATAAACCTATCATAATACTTAATAAATACATTTACTTAATAAACCAATTATCAAAATTTAATATTTTATCTTTTTCTCAATAAAGTCAAAAGTCAGGGATATACATAATGTACAGTTATCATCTCTATAGTTATTAGCGAATTCTAGCCCTAATTTCTATTCTGTCTTCTGTCATGATTTTACAACCAAATCCTCCATTGTTAACTTGCTGTAGTGGATTTTTTTTTTTTTTTTTCTGTCTTAACTGAAACACTATCTCATTTAAAACTCTTTTAAAAAAAAAAAAAAAAAACACCCGGCGCATTGCTGTTTAGCTTATGTCACAACAACAATAAATCTTACTACCAATTAATCTCAAAATAGATTTGTAATCTTCTCAACTTTCTAAAGAGACCTTTCCAAATTAACTTTATTTTTACGGAAACCTAATTGCTGACGTTTCATAGAGCGCATTACATTATGCATATTATATATAATAAAAACTAAGAAATAGAATAAATTAATTGAAAGAAAGCTTGAGTTAATAGAAGTTTTGCAAAATATAAAAACGAAGCAAAGATTAAAAACCCAAGATCAAGTAGACAAACAGTTGTAAAGAGAGACAAAAGAGTTTAACCTCCAATGCAGTGGTATTTATCATATCTAATAGAATTCTTATTAGTCATATTACTTGCATCATTGTCTTATGGCCTGAAGGGGCCCTGACTGAGTGGTTCTCATCCAACGTTATTTAGCTAGCTACTGGATTTTGAATCTTGGGAAGGTAGAAGGTTAAAATTTTATTTAGGATTTACTCACCCCCTCTAGCTTTAAAGAAATATTAAAAATAAAAATAAATAGATCGTACGTCCATGACATCTTTTATACTTTTCTTCTGAAATTTAAGATAAATTAGCATTAACTAGATGTAATTACTATTTTTCTCAATTTTGAGGGACATAAATTAAAGCAATGAGTTTTTTTATTTCTCACAACAGAAAAAGATAATTGCGACCTCTTATCAATATACAATCGTTTGAAGAGAGAGTAAATGTAATAATAATATGAGTGATCGTTAAGTAATCAATTTATTCAACCGAGTAACCAATGATCTGAGGTCAACAGTGTTGAAGAGACAAATATTAATCCTTTGAGAAATTAAAAAAGAAAAAAAAGGATACTTCACTTTCTTAAGATCAATTGAAATAGCACACAATTATACATGTACTATTACATTTCAATTACATGCAAATGTAACAAATAAGTAGATAAGGAAGAAGCAGGAGAGCTTCAATTCCTTAAAAAATAAATCAATAAATAATGCATGAAATACACAAAAACAAAACACACCATGAAAATGTCTTGAAGATATGATGATTAATAAAAAGATAATTCAATGGGATCAATTTATCAGCACTTGTAGCCGCGAGGAACCTTGGGCCTGCACTGATTCAAGAGCAAGTTGACAGAAAGCTTGGGGATGTCGAGTTTGATCAAATCCAAGACGTTGAGTTTGAGGGAAGTGCAAAGACAGACACGTGCTTGGACTCTAACCAAATCACCAAGGAGGCTGCAGCATGGATGATTTGGTGTGGGAACAAGTTCACCAAGGCTCACTTTTGCCAAGCCATTCAACAAATCAACACATGCATCCAACTTGAGGGTATTCTTTGGACATGATGATGATGATGATGACGATGAAGTAGCTGATGATGATGGGATTGAGGTAGCGATAATAAGCAATGTGAAGAATAGCACAAGGGCTTTTGATGCCGAAGCCATTTCGAATGATATCTCTCTCAACTTAATGTTGAATAATATTTGTGAGTATTATTGATCGTGCTTATTGAGATGTGATGAAAATAATGGTGAAGAGTGTTAGGCTTTTATAGGCTATCTATTTGGCTTTTATTAGTTTTTAATTTCCAAACAATATACATATATATGCCGATCATTGATTTCACATCGTTAGCCTGAACAGCATAAAAAAAATTAGTATTAAAATTTTCTAATAAAAATCAAGATTATTTGAAAATTAGTCAGATTAAGCCCCTAGGGGCAATTTAAAATTAATAACATGATATCAACAACAAATCTACAACTAATTAATCATTCTTTCGCCACCTCGTCAGCATATAATGCTATCGAAACAACAATTAATTTCATTTGGTTGCAGAGCTGCCATAAGATTTTGCACGTTAGGGAGAGATCTTAAGGGAGGAAGCACACGTAATTACAACTAGATGTATATATAGAAAATCATACATACAAAATATAATTTTTTCTAATTAGATGGATATTTATATAATTACAGCCTTGACTACAAATAAACTTCAGTTAATATTTAAGGGGAGAAATGTAAAAGAAATTAAAAGATAGCCCCTTTAAAGTTAATTAACAAATATAACAACACAGAGGTTTAAGGCATATATTTAAGAATATTAGGATCGATTAGATACTTAAACAACTTTAGGGATGAAAAGGGAGTTTTTGCGTAAATACATAAGAAATAGAAGTAATTATGTAAAAGTAGACCGAAGTGAAAAATCTTTGGCTAAATTTTGTAGCACATATATTTAAATCTTTGATCACAAGATCGGTATTATATCTTTCAACTACGTCTTCAATCATGAGTGAAATGATCCACATGAGCCGTAAAAAGAGATTGCTATAGTAAAACAACTTTGATCTAAATTCAATTTAATATTTTATAAATCTAATTGTGACATGTGCTTTCTTTCCTAAGGGACTGAGGGAGCAATCCAGTACAGTAGGGCAACACTCAAATTATTTTTTTATTCATTTACTTTATCATGATTCGAACTAGGTGGCCAGAGCCTTTAATATTATCGTGACTTGTGGTGTTGTTTCTATTCTTATACTGCTTTAGATTGGTCTCTGTGTATGTTTTTTTTCCTTATGAAATTAATATCGAATTTCGGGAATTAATCAGATATGTGATATATAATAGCAAATAGATTAAAACAAAGAATTATTGATGGATTTCTCTATGATGGTGTTAAAACAATTATAGTATTAATAATGGGATTATTGTGGACCGTTTGATTTAAAATGAAGCACTCAAACCCTTGATTTATTTTTAATAGATAGTTATTATTTACCCAAGTTGTAAGTAATTCCTTAAATTTTAATTTAATTTATGTCTAGCTTATATCCTTTTATATATGAAGATAAATCATTATATATGAATAGTTTTTTTAACTTTTCACTAGCGTATAGTTTGTCAAAATCAATAGTATTACATTACGAATTTTATATCAATCAAGCAATGTAATTATAATTTAGTAATATAAGATAAAAATACAATTTGTTTATGAGTGAAACTTTTTAACCAGTGTTGTATAAGAAAGAATTTACAATACATAACTTTTATATCATTTATAAATAAATAGTATAATTCATTATATTTTGTACGTATAAAGTATAAGGCATTAAACAATTAGATTTTTGTGGTATTTAGTGTTAGCCTATATAGCTATAAATGTTAATTTTGATGATAACAAACCCCATATTTTGGATAAATAAAGATTTACACATTGTGCTTTTATAACAAGAAAATGATTTTATGAAATTAAATTGTTTTTTAAGATGTGGACTAAAATGAAAGAGGTTTGCTATCTTTGATTTTAATAATATTGTTTTGAATTTCGGATTTGGACCTATTTAAAAATATTTAAATATTTTGGGTCATATATAATTTCACATATTTTGGGCAACATCATAACTTTAAAAAGTTTTGGGATTAACAAAGTATTATTTAGATATTCTAAAATTGGACCTATTTAAAAATTTTCATAACGTTTTGGGCTATAATATAGTTATAGAAAGTTTTGAAATAAAATTATAATTTTAAAAAATATTTCACTATAGCAGTCACTGTAACAAGCGGCTACCGATTTGACAAGTGGAAGACCGAATTTTGGGCAGTGGCTGACTGGAATGAAAGCAGCTATCCGGATTCCGAAAGCGGCATACCGGTTGTTCTAAATTTCAAATATTTGATGTAACGGTAACATGAAAGCGGCTAACTAGATTCCGAAAATGGTAAGCCGTTTTCATCAGAAAGCTTATAACGGGTAGTTTTTGGGCTCAGACTATATAAACTCAAATCCAATTCATTTTCAAGCTCTCTATACAAGCAAAAGTAAAAAGCACACAACACATATTGAGCTTTCATTTCGCAAATCATCATAGAATCATCTTTGTTCTTCAATTTGTATATTTACTCTTCAAGAGAGTTTTGTTTTTAATTTTTATTTTCTCATTAAATTTGTGAGTGTTTAAGTGTGTGAGACATTTGAGTGAAGATATTGAGAGATAATCTTTTTATTGTAAAGGTTCATTGACACTTTGGAAGTCAATTGTAAGCATTTGAAGCCTTAGAAAAGCTTGGATAATAAAATCATCAAGCTTGGATTGCTTGGAGACGTGGACGTAGGCGGGGATTGCCGAACCATGTAAAAATCCATGTGTTTGTTTTCTCTTCCCTTACTCATTTATTATTGTGCTTTCATTGAACTTATTGTTTTCAAATTTATTAAGGCATTAGATTGGATTGTTGTGTGGTTTAGTTAGGATAAGTTTTAAAATATCAAATCATTTAGTTGTTGTATTTGTATTAATTTCTTCTTCTTTTCAAGTTGTAAACCTTTATCTATCATATTTATCTAGTATGGTTTCTTTTCTTATCCTTTATCGAATTTAAGTTATTTAACTAGTAAAAAATTAAATTTTCACTTTAATTTTTTTATTTGTTTTGTTTACTTATTATAGCAGTAGATTTAATCTAATAGTCCACGTAAATCCCCATTGATGTTGACATTTTTATCAGCGTCATGAAGGGCCCATTATTTATATTTTACTTTTAGAAAGGTAACCTTCTGCCAAATTACTCGACCCTAGCCATATAATGAATATTTTCTGATAATAGAACCATGGATTTTTAAGTTTCTCACAAGAGGAGAAGAAAATTGTGCCAATCTTATCTATACACTGTCGCCTGAAGAGAGAGTAATATGAATGATTGTTAAGTAAATCAATTTATGACAGCAGTGTTGAAGTGGCTAATATTAATAATCCTTTGATGCAGGGGAAAAAAAAAAAGAAAAGAAAACAGCAATTTATTATTAATATTGAAATAGCACACAATTGTGTACTATATATTACATTTCAATTAAATGCAAATGGAACAAATAATAGGTAGCTAATTAAGGAAGAAGCTGAAGGAACTTCAATTACCTCAAAAATTAAACAAATAAATAAACCAATTTTCAGCAACACTGAAAAGAATTATTAATGAACATAATGCAAAATATCCAAAGACTAATACACCATGAAAAGGTCTTGAAGATATATGAGGAATTGGTTATGACAAAAGGCCATTGAGTGTGGGATTAATTTATCAGCACTTGTAGCCACGAGGAACCTTGGGTCTGCATTGATTCAAGAGCAAGTTGACAGAAAGCTTTGGGATGTCGAGTTTGATCAAATCCAAGACGTTGAGTTTGAGGGAAGTGCAAAGACAGACACGTGCTTGGACTCTAACCAAATCACCAAGAAGGCTGCAGCATGGGTGATTTGGTGTGGGAACAAGTTCACCAAGGTTCACCTTCGCCAAGCCATTCAACAAATCAACACATGCATCCAACTTGAGGGTATTCTTTGGACAAGATGATAATGATGATGCTGATGATGTAGCTGATGATGATGGGATTGAGGTAGCAATAATAAGCAATGTGAAGAATAGCGCAAGGGCTTTTGATGCTGAAGCCATTTCGAACGATACCTCTCTCAATTTAATGTTGAAAAATATTTGTGAGTACTATGATTGTGCTTATTGAGATGTGATGAAAATAATGGTGAAGAGTGTTGGGTTTTTATAGGCTATCTACTTGGTCTTTATGTCGATCATTGCTTTCACGTCGCTAGCATAGGATAAAACAATTACAAATAAAATTTCTAGTTAATTCCAACTAGATTTTAGAGATGTGTAATAATCCCATGAAAAATTAATAATATTTTTTTTAGAGGTGTGAGGATTAGCAATGCTCAAATTAATTTTTTAACTTCTTATTTCTTTAGCATTGAGATTCGGATGGTCAATTAAAGAAAATCTACTTGAGAACCACTTAGTCGAGTAATTGGGGGCTATTATTATTATCATTTTTTTGTTTAAGGTAGAGAGATAAGTACAACCCAAATCAATTTTTTAGTTCTCTACCTCTTTTAAGATTCAAACTCTCGGATGATTAACTTTAAACGTCCCTTGGTGAAGCCCCTAATGGGAATATAAAATTAATAGCATAATATCGATAATTAAGAAATCTACAACTAAGCATTCTTTCGCCACCTCACCAGCATATAACGTTATCGAAACAACAATTAATTTCATTTAGTTGCAGCGCTGTAATGAGATTTTGCACGTTAGGGAGAGATGATGGCAGAGGAAGCACATGTTGCAACGACATGAATATATATTAATTAATATAAAAAAAATAAAAATCGAAGATGCTATTCTTCTTCTAGATTCAAAGATCGATCGATGTTTAATACTACAATATTGTTACGGCTCATGGAAATGATGAAGCGCGTGGGTTCTTAGACCGAACCTTAGGGATGTAAAAAATAGGGGAGAAGTAAAGAGGCAGTAAAGCAAAAAATTGGCTAAATTTGTAGCACATTTGCATCATCAAACATGAGTAGAATAATCACCACGAGCCCTAAAAAAATTTGCAATAATAAACATCTTTATCCATGTAGTTTTAACACGTGTTTCCTTGCAATAGGAGTGACCCAATGACCTTCTGTCTCTCTATTTAACTAACTATTTAAGTTCTACTTTTGGGAAGATACCTACCTTCAAAAAATTAATATGAAAAAAAGAAAGTGCTTCCTTCCAAGATTGCTTGGTTGATGAGCACATACAAAGTTTGTTCGTTTATCAACAATTATAATCCCGGCCTTATACTAAATTTTAATTAATAGTTAACATGAGGCACTGCCACATTACTTGCGACTTAAAATATTCTATGGAAACCTTAGTATTACTCTTTTAATATTCAATTAAAAAATAATTTATTACTTATTATTTTGATATCATATGATTCTGAAATTATGATCATCTAATAAATAAATTTATTAATTACAATTAGATTTGGAGATGCAATATTCCCGAATAATTTAACATGATATCGGTAACCAATCATTCTTTCGTCGCCTCACACACGTGGTTTCAAAATCCAACAAAATATTAATTTCAATTGGAATAAGGTTTGCACGTTAGGGAGAGATCTTGGAAGGAACCATATTTCGCAATTATCTGGAAAGACAGATATTGAATAAAAAATTGAATTAAGATGCCATGCATTGTACATTTAAAATGAACCACGTTTAGCATAACAACTATTTTTTTTATAGCTCATGGTACTCTTTTATTGTTTTGCTTTCAAAATTTAGTAAATTGATACTTAAAGAAGTCCCAAAATCTTCATGCAAATAATTTACCCTCGTAGTACCCATCATTGTATTAGATCCAAAAATTCTCTCTCGACTTATCTACCATGTAGGAGTTTTATCCTCTTTATATAATATAGAAAGAGAAAATGAAAAACTGAAATAAAAATTTAATTTTTTGAGTGATCTAATTATGAGATACCATCATTTTTCTTATTTGAGATATTATGGAGCCTGTTAAGTTAAAAATAAAAGTAAATAAAATTAAAGAAAAAAAAAAAGAGAAAAGTAAAGCAAAAGTTTAGAAAGTACAGGCATAAATATTATAAGCTGATCTAAGGTCCTACCGGGAGTCGAACCCAGGTCGCTGGATTCAAAGTCCAGAGTGCTAACCACTACACCATAGAACCAATGCGCACGGGATGATCATAAAGAGAATAACAACAATTACTTCAACGTCTAATTTCCCTCAAAAGTATACAATCCAAAAATTGCTCAAAGGGGGCTGCCAATTTCCTCAAATTGGCCAGTTGCTAACTAAAATGGAGAACCATAAATACTATCCGAAATAGTGACAGGCGCTTGATACCATTCCACTCCTTGAAAGCCCATGAATGTGCTTGGATTTTCCGCCATGTATAAAAGTATTAGTTGTGACTTATGAGTTGGTTTAATTGTAAACGAATCAATACAAAAATTTGCTAATATGTTTCTCTCTAATAATCTCCACTAGCACTGCTTATGCCAACAATAAACTGAGTATTTAACAGCAGCCCCTACAACCTTTTCTAGAACCCAGGTGTGAAATGATAGCAGCACTCTGTACAATATTTATCTAACCCAAATGAGCTGCTGATATGGAAATGGATTTCAAATTCAATGACACACCACTTTCTCGGTCTAGAAAGCAAAAGCAGAAACTGGAATGAGAAGCAAAAATATCATGATATACTAGTTGATGAGTTACTGGGTAATTGGCATTTGATTCCTTGATATAAAAGGAAACACAAATTGTGGTTTGTTGCTCTCATTTTCATCTTGAATCAAACAAATCGGTATATTGCTCTATTTGATTTCTAAGGTCACATCTGTGGTAAAATTGAAAAGAATGGATTTCATGTACATAAATGGCTCAGTTACAATTGACAAAAGTGAAACTGAGAAGAAAAATTCCTGTCTATACCTGCCGGGGGCTGAACGAAATAACATCTGAAACTCAGAACTCATGGAAACTGAAATGATCCTCCAATTTGTGTAGTTCCTGATGGAGGATTAATAGCCACCCAAAGTAAGGAAATGCAGACTGCAAGAAGCCCTGACCAAACGAATACAATAGTAGGCGTCTTGCCTCGTCTTCCCATTAGTCCCTTTGCAAATGGATACAGATGAGCCAGAACCCAGAAGCTAAAGAACACTCCCCCTACCAACTGGCTCCATTGAGGTACGGCACTGTATATTGTTCGGCTAACCGCAACTCCTATTCCAATCAAGTTAACCATTATGATCGTAAGTGGTGGTATCATTAGGGAAGTCCACTTGAAAATGTAGAGATCAGCAAATTCGTCATCTACATCTTCACCGACAGACTTTGATGTTAGTGTGAACGATATCTCAATGCCTGCAATCACCTTCAGTAGTCCCTGCAGCACGGCAACAAGATGAGCACTTGTGCCTCCTATTAACCAAAACTGCTCATTTCGCCACCATTCTTCTAGATCAATGCCAGACCATTTGACCTCAAGCACCGCAAGCAAAGAAAGGGTCACTGTGATGGCGAAGAGGTAAACAAGGAAGGTTACATTGAGAGTCTGAACTATGAACTGACCAGAAAAGAGGGAAAGTGCAGGAAGGAAGCAGTAAACAATGAGAAAAATTGAAGTGAACGGGTAGATTCCAACATTGAGGTAGGCAATTCTTTGCAGAAGCTTTAACCTGGAGCTGCCGAGTAAGGCATTGTTGCGAGAGAAGAATATTTCGACAGAACCTGTTGCCCATCGCAAAACCTGATGAAGTCGATCGGTGAGATTTATAGGAGCAGTCCCATGGAAGGCATCCCTCTTGGTAACACAGTACACTGACCTCCATCCACGGTCATGCATCCTATATCCTGTAACAACATCCTCTGTCACTGACCCGTAAATCCACCCAACACTATCTCCCCATTCAGTCTTGTCTTCATACCAGCAAGAAATGACATTGATTGCCTCTCCAACTGTTGATGGAAGAAGAGGCTCCCGAGGAGCAATGAGAGAACCAGGCGGTCGTCCATTTTTCACAGATGGATGATCAGCAAGGGGCTGGCCTTGAAATGCTGCCACTTGGATAGAATCAAGAAGCATGCTAGAGTTACCAAATTTCTTAGGAATAAGGGCAATATTCATTTCCTCGTCATCATAGTTCTCCTCTGGGGCAACTTCAGCAGTAGAACGAGCAGTTGAAATCTTTCGCTTTCGTGGGAAGAAGCGGCTCAACCAATTATTCCTTTCTATTGACAAAGGAGGTTCAAATCCATAAAGGGCAGTCCGGCGAAAAAGGCATCCTGTTCCAACATAAACTGGACCCTGAAGGCCATCAAGGGCTCGCATGTTAGCATCAAAGAAAACAGTGTTGTGATTGGCATAGCGATCAGATGGATCAATTCCTTCAAACCTCTGAGGGAACTGGACATAACAAATGCGATCCCCTTCACGATCCATCATGTAACACATACCTTCTCTCAATGCTTGGGAATAGAAAACGTAGTGGTCACAGTCTAGATTAAGAATGAAGGGGCCATTGGACATGATGGCTGAGGCACGAACCAGGGCGTTCATAGCCCCGGCCTTTTTATTGTGATCATAACCAGGTCGTTTCTCACGAGAAACATAAACCAGCATGGGAAGGCGAATATCCACTTCACTTAGATCCATGGAATTCATATCAGCTGCAGTACCTTTCAAAGGTTCATCACTAGGAGGATTCAACATCACCTGAAATGGATATAATTCAGCTTTAGCATACATATTATCAACTGTCAGGGCAAGTTAACATGTAGCTTTCATATAATGTGGTAGTAGCTAAAGTCAAAATGTAATTAGTATGATCCCACAAAGAAGAAAAATGTTAAATACTTTGGACAAAACAAAATTTCCAATAGAACCTAATTCCACGCAAGTAGAAAGACATATCCAATTGGACAAAGATCCTTATTTTCATCTGTTAGAAGGCCAAAAAATAACTCTATTGCAAATTATCACCTGTATAATACTGGCATGATCACCCCTAGAATGCTCCGGTGCAGGAATTGTCCATGTGCCAGGCCAATGGGTTCCATCAGCCATCCAAGTAGCTTTTGTAATCTTCGGAATTTCCCTGATCTCATCATCTTTGTTTTCCCTCCAACGCTTCAAAGCTTTGACCTCCTCCCTGGTATTATAGGCATCAGAGCGTCGCCTGATTGAATCAGAAAGTGCATTGACTCGAACCTTGAACTCATCATATTCACGTTTCACACGCCTGCGATCTCTGACAAAGTCTGGGCGCACTTTATTTTTATAAGGATCTCTCTTAAGACCGAAATAAGATTCTGGATTTCTTGGCTCAATTTCATGTTTTCGACAGAAAGGAACCCAGATGCTGGCAAAACTAGCCGCTTCTGCCATGGCCTCAAAGGTAAGAAGGGCTCCTCCATCATCTGATACATAACATGAGAGCTTCTCAACTGGATAATCAGCCGCAAGAATTGACAGAATGGTGTTTGCAGTTACAAGAGGTGGTTCTTTCTCCGGATCTGCTGTAGAAACAAAGATATCTACGCCAGGGAGATCAGATTTTCCTGCAGGATTACTGGGATTTGGTGTTTCAAACTTCTCTTTTAAAACATCAAGGTCAGCAAAACGATTAACGGGACAGAATTTTGGAAGCTGGTCAAGCACCCAAGAGAAGGCAAACCAGAGTTCACAAACCACAGACATGCCCCACAGCCAGATTGCATCTTCATTAGGATTTGTGATCCTCCATTCCATAAACAATGCATATGCCACAATCCGGCCAAGTATTAACAACCTGAAAGATCAATAAAGAAATAAAATAGTGTAAGCATTCAATTTTTTCAAAAACTATCAAGGTTATTGTAAAGACCAGATGAGTTTTTTGGGGAAAAAAAGGGCAAAAGACAATTCTAATGAAAACCCATGTTGTCTTGTAAACATACCAAAAATTTACCAGCATCTCATATATCTTTGAATAATAAAGGGAAGTTTATCTGAAATTTTAAAAATTTTACAGCACAAGTACAAAAACGGTTGACTTATTGCCTTGAAATAAAAAACACCTTTGAATGATAAATTACAAACAACTAAAAACATGTCATAGAAAATGAACAAGCAACTTAAAATTCCTTGAAATAAATATGAAGCAACCATTCATCTTTTATGTACATAAACAAAAGACAATGTAGCAGAAAAAAAAAAAAGAACAAATATCATACCGGTACGGAAAGAGAATTTTAGTAGATACATTCAATTTGCGCGTAAGTGGCTTCCATTGCTTCTTAGACAACTCTTTAGGTTCAACACCATTATCCCCATTCACATCGTCCTTGGGCCACACAGCATTTCCATACCCGTAAGTCTTCTTTGTTTCATATAAAAATTCAGTATAATCAAACTCATTGTTCTGGTTCCTTATCAACCTTGACTCTGTTGATTTCACCAAAGACAACCTCCTCTCTAAATCGAAAGATTGCTGCTTCTTATCCACTGACATATCAACCGAATTCCGTTCATCACCATAAGCCTCTTTACATCCCGGACAAATTCCATCACCAGTCCTTAATGCATCTCTATAACAATCCTCACAAATCTTGAAATCACAATCACAAGGGAGTACATCTACACCCTGAGCATCAGTCGTAATCCTAGAATTGCAACCCGGTATCGAACAAAATGACCCTTTTGAACCAACCATCTGGATATGACTAGTTTCACTCCCAATCACCTTGTCCTTCGAAAGGGCACGCGTAGCACGATTATGACCACCAGTAAACAAAGAACTCGACGCAAATTGCTCTTCCCTTCCCCGGGAATTACAATCCAACGGTTGGTGATCGGGCGTGGGAGGTATGTGAACAGAGTAAGTTGCATACTCAACATTACTCAATTCACTATCGAGATCATCCATTGAAGGACTAATATGATGAATCGTAGGCTGTCTTCTTAAAGCATGTGAAGAATCACTATCGGCCATTTTGTTTTCTTTCTGAAACTTCAAAAAGGAGAACATTTTTTTTCTTTTAAATTTTTTTCAGAAAGTATGAACGAACTAGATACTACACATAATACATGCCGCAATGATCAAAACAGAGGAGCAGTAAATATATATTTGATACTCAGAAGACTTGTTCTGCATGATAAATTAAAATAATGAACACGAAGCCGAGCAAAGAATAAAATCAAAGAGGCTTACCTTACCTATTTGAAAAAATCCAACAAGTTAGCCAAGGCAAGGCAACCAAGAAAAATCTCGACAGAGGGTACAAAACAAAACCAAAAGACCAAGTCCAGTCCTGTCTCTCAAGCCGTACTACCACCTACTACCAATATATAATTTATTTTTTTTCTGTAATAATAAAAAATCACTAGAGTGAACGGCTCTCAAAAAACGGCCATGATCTTGAATGCTTGCTTTGGTATATAATCTGAATGAATTTACAGTTTTGGTACGGACTCTTTTAGAAAGACTGTAAAAGTTATCAGAGATTTGCGGGCTAGAGAAAATGAGAAGACAGGGGTCTGAACTCAAGAACAACAGAAGCAAAAAGAGAAGAAATGCGGGCATTTATAGAGGACATTTTCGGGATTTGGCGTGTCTAGTTCAAGCCGCAGTTTACGCGGTTCTTGGGCTATAATTCAATGTGGATGCAGACTTGTGTTTTTGCTGCAACCGGCTGATGCATATGATGGTCAAACATATGAATATAATTCCTTTTTTAACCCTAACCCTATTTCTCTAGAATTCGAATCAGGTTGATCAGTCCAAAAAATTACTTGAAAAATTAATCGTTTAAGTTTCTAGGGACAAAAATAATTGTTTTTTATATTATTATTAAACCAATCAATTCTTCCTAAGAAAAATAAATATCATCTGTTTATTCACTAATATATAGATTAAGTTTCAATAATTTGATTATATATAATATAGACATCAAACCTCATTCGATTGAGCAAACACTCTTAGTCAGTGCTAATGTGCTGGATACTTTTTTTTTATTTTTTATTATAGGGTTATTTTTTTTAAAATATATATAAATATGTACAACTTATTTTCAATCTATATATTTAAACTCAATCACTGATTTAAGAAGTTTCGATAGACTTTTAATTATAAATGTTAGTCGATTGTAATGTAATTCAAAAGGTTAAAACTAAATAAATAAATAATTCATCTAACATTTGCTATTAAACCAGTTTAGAAATAGTTGTTGGAGTATTAAATATCCATAGGATAATGAAAATCTTGTTCTTTTCATGTGTTGTAGAGCTATTGGTCTCTTGATTTTTGTTTGAAAAGTTAGGCTACATTTCATTACAGATGGCCTTAATTGTCCCTTTAAATACAGTTGAAATTCTTTAAACAACAAGATTTCGGTTTGGTTACATTACTTAAACCCTTTAATTGGAGGGATTTTAAGTGCCCATCGATTGAAGACTTGACTTGTTTGTCAAAACCCTAATAATAAAGTTGGTCAACAATGAAAATAATGTTTAAATTGGATGTTAAAGTTATTAAACCTAATCAATAATTACGAACAAGAAACTCATGGTGCAATGAATAAAGAGAGAAAAATGAGGATCAACGTTAGGTTATGAATTCAGAATTTATGCACAATTAATCAAACTTCTTGAGTTTTACAAGTTTAATTATTTTTGCTTGTTATGTCCTCAAGGGTGTGGTTGGATTAGTTGCAGTATAACTGTACCCTCTACCAAAATTCTGGTTCGATTTTTGGGGTGATAAAGGGGATAAAAACTGTATTTGGACTTGCCTACCTCTTCTTATCTTTAAAAAGAAAAAAAAAATTCTTTTTGCTTGTTACAGTGTCAAAATTAAGTCAATGCTTCTCAATGGTATATAAGTTAATAATTTCTTTTTATATTGGTATTACAATCAACTTATTGCAATCATATTATTGATATTAGAGTATTACTGATACTTACAATCAGACAATTACTAGAACTAATTTATAATAAATCTTATATTATTCAAATTTTTATTTTTACTAATATTCGAAAGACGTCTACTCCAGTTAATTTTCAAAAGAGAATAGAATGCCTTCACGTAATCATAGAGAGAGAAATGAAGTCCCTATATTACAATATGATGACTTAAACCCATTCTCTCATGAAATTGTGAAAGATACAAGTTGATAAATTAAATAAATATAAATGGCCTATTTTTAATATGATCTAAGTACTTTACTCAATGATTTTCAAACAGACTTATTTTTTATTAATTTTTATTGTTATATTTGTCATGAAATGTGACAAAAAGTAGGGATAGCAAAGTTCGGGTCGGGTCCGGGTTTGGGGGTGCCCGGGACCTACCCGCATGCCACACATAGCTGCCCGAACCCGGATCGTACCCGGATTTTTTCTATGCGAGCCGGCCATATTCCGGCACTATCCGGGCACATATTTTTTTTTTCTGGGTTTTCTCTACCAGCATTTTGAATTAAAAAGATAAAACTTTATGTAATAAATTATTACAACATTTTAATTATTTCAGTCTACTTTATAAATTTTAAGTAAATAACAAATAAAAATTATTTCAATCTATTATCTAGTATCTAAATTCATTTAATTTCTAAACTAAATTCATTCAATCCCTATAAAAAATTTAAATTCAACATAATAATAATCAATTAATCACCAAATAAATCTAAATAAATATAGCATACTAACACCCAGTATATTACATAATACATATTATAACTCCAATATCAATTTTCTGCTCTTTTTTTTTTTTTAACCTTAACAAAAACCGGACATGGTCCGGGTTCGGGTTCTTGGTGCTGTGACCAGACCCGTGCCCGGAAACAGGCGGGCATGGATTTTCAATGACCGAACCCGCTTTTTCCTTCCAACCCGGACCGCATGTGCCGGGTCCGGTCCGGGCGAGTTTTTTTGTCACCTCTAACACAAAGTAAGACAATAATGTAAATAATCATATAAGCAAATTTTTAAAACACATTAAAATAATTACATATTAAAGGCAAATTTAGTAATTTCAGGCACACTAATGGGAATAATGAAAATATCTAATGAGGAGGATAATGACGCAAAAATATTTGTTAATATAAATATTAAATAAATTATAATTTAATAATTCTTTTTGCAATTTTCTATTGTAATATGAAATGTTTTTTCAAAATTTTCTTTGAATAGTGTAGTTATTAATTTATTGTGACATTCGTAATTGTTCACAATAAATTATGACGTCAGGATTGGCTGACAGTCCACTCGAGCGTTTGCATTGTTGGTGCCCATCAACGGTCACGACGAAGGATGTTAACGTGATTTTAGAAGATCCGGTTGCAGAGAATCAAATCCGAGGAAGCGTGGCCGCGGCAACTGTGAGCTGTGTTTGATTGTATCAACTTTTCCACTAAACGAGGTCAGAAGATAAACGTTCCTTTGCTTTTTTTGGTTTCGCAAAAACAATTAATTTACAACCGTCGGATTTAGAGCATTTCTAAATTTACAATAAATCTTCTCAATCTAAATTATTTATTTTATTAATTATGTATTAACCAATTTTTAGTGTGAGTGGAGTTTTGAATTCAAACGTTTTGTAAAAATTAAAAGAAAAAAACTTTTTTTTAATAATCCCAATAATTATCTTCTATGTTTAAGTTCATGTCTACAAGTCTAATATGATATCTTCATGTAATGATATAATAAAAGGTCATTGATAATACCTAGGATGGGATCTCTATGCACAATGGATTCCTTTCCCTATAGAAATGGTATGTAATTGCAATTTGAAACTTTATAATAATTAATTAACCTTTTAATCATATATCATCATTAACAAGAAGGTAAGAACATTGTTTTCAATGGTTTATATATGATAAAAAATGCCAAACTAAGAATTTGGTTGGATTAACTTGCCAAAAAATTTGAGCCACCTAGGTTGAACTCAATAATACGATAATTTCAAAAACCCCTTTTAACTTTTGCCCATGCAAATTAACGCGTTGGCTTGTCACATTTAGGTACACAACAAGTTAGCTTCCTCTTTCATTCCTTCCCCTTTAACTTCACACCAATAAATTTATATATGTCATGCAATTGCTCACTCTGTCAAGGGTTCGAGTCTTTCTAGAGTGAAAAAAAAGTACATTTTATTTGTTATTTTCGTGCTGAACTTTTAACTATAATACATTGAGATATATTTCGATCGATGTTAAACTAAATTTCAGATTTCGATAGACATATTGAATTGTATTTATATTATACCATCTCATGTGATATTCATAAAATATTAAAAAAAATAAATCTATAAATCATTTCTTCTTATTTATTTATTTTTTTAATCATCTTCTCCATCATGGACGTGTTACACGAGGGACAAATCAGGGGCAAATTCGTCTACTGGGAATTTATTTATAAGCCTCCTGAATCCTGATACCGAGAGCCGGGGAAGGAATGTCGTGTGATAGGCACATTTCAGTTTTTCAGTTGGTGGCTCGGGGACACGTGTGGGCCCATTTTATTTGATTACGCGATGATGCTTTTCACATGTGCGGGCGGCCCATTTTCTAATCTCGATTCTCAATTGTCCGAAAGCGGCTTTTGTTTGCTGGCGTGATTGCAGGATTTGAACGAGAAAGACAGATAAAATATTATAATTTTACATTTTTCTTTCCTTTTTTTTTGTTTAAGTAAATAATTTTAATGCCACTAAGATTATTGGTCCCGTGGCAAAATCAGGGGGAGTGTTTGTGGGTAACTCGTCTTACCTTGAAAATATTTATTTTGAAAAGATAAAGTTATATGTGAAAAATTAAAATATGGTTTCGCATATGTCAGCTACAGAAAATGTACACTTTAGGTGCTAATTGATTGACTGAGATCCTGATGTAAAATGATTCCTCCAAAGACAGGCATCCTGATGTAAAATGATGCCTCCAAAGACAGGCAAAAACGGCAAATGATTACCTTACCATTTATACTATCTTGCTCATTGTTGTTCTTTTTATTATTATAAAAAATAATTTTTAGTTCATATTGTTAGTTGAGTCAAAGTTAATAGTTTTAAATTTGGATAAAACTTGCCAATTACTCCTTGGTTGTGTTGGTCTTTTTGTTGATTTTATGACGATAAAATTTTTTATTTTACTCTCGCACACCAGTAATATTCCCATATTCTGTTTGTTCCCCAAACTAAAATTTTAGAGGTTTTTTTTTAATAACTTATTAATTTCCTATTGGGCCAGATCATTTTTGGGACAAGTGGATCATTTATGATGAAAATGATGAATTGGAAAAAAAAAAGATAGTTGAGATTTGACCTTGACATGATCTAATAAAATCTTATTTTTTTCTAGGATAAAGAAATAAGGAAGCCATTTCCATTACCAGAAATATTAGGCTCACTAAAAACACAAAAATAAAGGTAAAAGCTCGTTAAGTCTCTATATTTTGAGGTTAATGTTTGTTTAGTCTCTATATTTTTAAAAATACTTAAAAACATTCATGCCGTTAAATTATTGACACCTCTGTCGTCCCCTTATATTCTTTTTAGCTTACTTTTATAATATTTCCTAAATTGTTTCTTTTTTTGGACATTAACAAAAAATAAAATTATCAATTTAACCCTAAAAACAAAATAAAAACAAAGAAAATATATATATTAATCTTTGTGGAAGCTCTGTCAAAAAAAATATTGTTAAAAAAATAAATTACTAATTTTTTGGACATTAATAAAAAAATAATGTATTAATTCCTCGTGGAGTATTCAAAAAAATAAATATAATTTTGAAAATAAAGAAACTAGTTGATGAATAGAACTTCTTCTTTTCACTTTTGCATTAACGTTGCTACATATATATAGATGTACAATTCTAAAGTCTTATAAAGGTAGAATCCTAAGTTGTCTAAAATTACAGATTCACAATAATATACAAATTGAATTTCCTTAAATACAAAACCGACTCCTATACGTTAATACTCCCCCTCAAGGTGGAGCGTGGAGATCAACAACGTCCAACTTGCGTATATGATGATGAAAGAGAGCATGTCCGAGAGGCTTAGTGAACACATCGGCTACTTGCATAGAAGTAGAAATATGTAGCAGCAATAATAAATTAGATTGCACACTTTCTTGCACAAAATGACAGTCCAATTCAATGTGCTTAATTCGCTCATGATAGACAGGATTCTCGGCAATGTACAAGGCTGATTGATTATCACAATAAATAGTCATAGGAGCATTTTGATGGTGCCCCAAATCAGCAAAAAGTGCTTTAAGCCACTGTAATTCACATGAAAGATCAGCCAAGGAACGATACTCAGCTTCTGCTGTAGATTGAGAGACCACATTTTGCTTCTTTGTCTTCCAAGATATAGGACTAGTACCAAGGAAAGTACAATAACCGGTAACAGACCGATGTGTTGTAGGATAACTACCCCAATCCGCATCACAATAACCTCGGATATGCAAGTCACGAGTTGAAGATAATAAGATACCCTTGCTTGGTGAGCCCTTTAAGTACTGAAGCACTCGAATGGCAGCATCCATATGAGTAGTGCGCGGTTCATGCATAAACCGACTTAAAACATGTACTGCAAAAACAATATCAGGCCTGGTAATTGTGAGATAGATCAAGCAACCCACGAGACGTCGATAACTTAAGGGATTTGGTAAAGGGTCGCCATCTGTAGGTGAAAGACGGAGTTGTTGTTCCATTGGAAAGGAAGAAACTCGTCCAGCAAGTAAACCAGCATCCTTTAAAATATCCAAGGCATGTTTTCGCTGACTCAAAAAAATCCCATGTGATGACCGTGCCACTTCAATGCCGAAGAAATACTTCAACTTCCCTAATGCCTTAATGTAAAATTTATGTGCAAGGAATCTTTAATTTTGCTAACCTCGACGGCAACATTCCCTACTATGATAATATCATCAACATAAACTAACACAAAAGTTGAAAAAGTGGCATTAGTTTTCACAAATAATGAATAATCAGCCTTAGATTGACAAAAACCTGCTTGTTGAATGGTAGTAAAAAACTTGGAAAACCAGTTTCTGGATGCTTGCTTTAATCCGTAGATAGATTTGTTAAGTTTGCAGACTAAATGCTCCCCCTGCTGAGAAAAACCTTGTGGTACTTGCATATAAACTTCCTCCTCCAGATCACCTTGTAAAAAGGCATTACTTACATCTAATTGTTCTAAAATCCAACCCTTAACAGCCGCAAGCGAAAGTAAAGCTCTTACAGTCACAAGTTTAGCAACCGATGAAAAGGTATCATGATAATCAATGCCTTCTGTTTGAGTATATCCCTTAGCAACTAAACGAGCCTTGTAACGCTCATTGGTGCCATTGGATTGATACTTAATTTTGTAAACCCATCGGCTACCAATAGCTTTTTTCCCATCCAGCAAATAAGTCAGAGTCCACGTATTATTTTTCTCAAGAGCTTTTATCTCATCCTCCATGGCTTTGCGTCGCTCAGGTAACTTGACTGCCTCATGAAAAGAAGTTGGTTCTGTTGTAGACGTAATGGCAGACAAAAAGGACTTATGTGCTGGAGAAAAACGATGGTAAGAAATGAAATTTTGATGAGGATATCTCGTACCTAGCAACGAAGAGACAAAATCAGCAGGGGTAGAATTGTGAAAAGCCAAGGTACAATAATCTTGAAGGTAAGCTGGTGGGTGTCTATCACGTTGAGGCCGTATGGGGGGTTGTATATTGGGGCTATCTAAAGGAAGTGATGGATCTAAGGTTGCATCTGATGGTGAAATAGGCTGTTGGGTAGGTGATATTTCAGTTATTGGGTGTTCAATTTGAACATGGGTAGTGTCAGGAGAGTGAAAATTGTGCATGGATTGATCTGTGTCATTCAAAGGTGGGTCACTTTCTTGGAGAGCATGTGATGAATTTATGGTTTCATTGGAAAAAGCGTGATAAAAAAGTAGTTGAATCAAAAAAAATTTCATCTAATAAAACCTCATCAGTAACATGTGTAAAAGGTGTAGAAAAGACAGGTGATTTAGCATCCTTAAAAGGAAAAATATGTTCATAAAAGATAACATCACGTGACAAATGTATGGTCTTAGATTCAACATCATAAATCCGATATCCTTTTTGACTAAAGGGATAACCAATAAAAATTTCCATTTTTGCCCGCTGATCAAATTTATTTTTAATTTGTAAATTTTTAGCAAAACGCAAGCAAACCAAAAACTCTTAGTCGTGATAAATCTGGTGCTACACCAAAAAGCATTTCATGTGGGGTTTTTCTATTAAGAGCATCACTTGGCAATTTATTAATCAAATATGCTGCTGTAAAAACACACTCCCCCCAGAATTTAATTGGCAAATTGGCTTGAAAACGTAAACCTTGTGCAACCTTGAGAAGATGACGATGTTTACGCTCAACCACACCATTCTGTTGTGGTGTTCCAACGCAACTTCTTTGATGGATAATCCCTTTGTCTAAAAATAATTTCTGTAAATCTTTAACAAGAAATTCAGTCCCATTGTCAGAACGCAGAATTTTAATGTTAGCATTAAATTGAGTTTTTACCAATGCATGAAAAGAGCACAAATGCGATTGAGTTTCAGATTTAGTTTTCATCAAATATAACAAAGTGCATCGAGTATAATCATCAACAATGGTTAAAAAATAATAAGCTCCTGAAAAACTTGAAGTTGAAAAAGGACCCCAAACATCACAGTGGATTAATTCAAAAGGTACTTTACTTTTAATGCTACTAATGGAAAACTGTTTTCTAGTTTGTTTTGCTTTAGGACAAACATCACAAACATACTCTTTATTAAAACTAACCATAGGACAAGTTTCTGAAAAATGCTCTAAACGTCCAAGAGAAGGATGACCAAGTCTCCAATGCCAAAGATCAATCTCATGTGTTGAAGTGAGTTGGGAGGTGAAAGAAAATCCAGCTGGAAGTTGAATGTAAAAAAGGCCTTCACGAAGTATACCCTTGTCAATCTGTTTCTTCGTGTACAGGTCCTGAAACTCACAAAAATTTGAAGAAAAAATTACCTGGCATCTTGATTTGGTTAACTGACTAACAGACAATAAATTGAACTTAAAAATTGGA
Organism: Citropsis articulata; assembly: GCA_030449925.1. Taxonomy (NCBI): domain Eukaryota; kingdom Viridiplantae; phylum Streptophyta; class Magnoliopsida; order Sapindales; family Rutaceae; genus Citropsis; species Citropsis articulata. The sequence goes on along the minus strand of JASUUH010000113.1, from coordinate 869,335 downwards.
ATGTAAAACACTTTGTCTAATAAAAAATCTAGTGAAAAAAAGACTTTCCCTATGTAGGTAACTTGTACTACTGTACCATCTGGTAATTGAAAGTGAAGAGGAACATGACATGGTTCATAGGAGTGAAAAAATTTTAATGAACTACACATATGATTAGTAGCGCCTATGTTTGTGATCCAAGTATGTGATAAAGGGGAATTAAGTGCTTTACCTGCAAGATTCGCAGTATGTAAGATACCTGAAAAGGACAACATAGCTAGGAGCTTTTGATATTGCTCTTGAGTAAAAATTGGTAGCTGACCGTCTTCTTTGCTATTTGTTGCCATGTCTGCTTTAGTCTCATTTTTATTGCCTTGTCCACGTCTTCTCCAATTTAACTCAAAACACTTTTGTTTTGTGTGGCCCAATTTTCCACAGTGTTCACATGATGGTCTTCCTGAATTATTTCCACTATTTTCATTCAAGTTTCCTCCTCTGTTATCTACTGCAGAATTATCATTCTAATTCCTATTTCTAAAAGGATTACGGCTTTGTGTAGTCAATGCTGCAGCTTCTTGGAGATCCCCCTATAGCATGAAGATCTTGTTGTTTTTCTTCTTGCCTCACAAGGGAATAAATTTTATTTGCATTAGGGAAAGGATCCATCAACAAAATCTGACTCCTCGTTGCTGCATATCTATCATGTAAGCCTCGAAGAAACTCCATGGCTAGATCTAGTTGCTGCAATTGATTGACAATTTTTGCATTCCCACAAGTACATGGTTCTACTTGTTGTAAAGAATTCAACTCATCCCAAAGAGCCTTCATTTGAGTATAATAAAGTGAAACAAATGCATCTCCTTGTCGTAAATTAGAGATAGCTTGTTTGAGTTCATAGATTTTCGGTGCATTGGTCTGCTGAAAATGCTCTTGCAAATCCTGCCATACTTCTCTAGCAGATTGTGCATGCAACACACTTCCCGCAAGTTCACTCGATATAGAGTTCAACACCTAAGATCCAACAAGATCATTACATCGTTGCCACTTACCACCATCATCTTCACCATCATCTGGCTTTGATATTGTCCCATCAACAAAACCGAGCTTGTTCTTCGCTCGTAAAGCCATTGTCATCGCCCTTACCCACGTACCATAGTTATCACCAGTGAGTAAAGGAGAAACCAATACAGCAGTTGGGCTATCTGATGGATGGACAAGGAAGACATCATCCTCCTATTTGTTAAGATTGGCAATTTTCTTTGATGATTGACCGTCTGCCATGAGAGTTAAACAAGATCAAAGAAAATAATAAAGATTATGATTTGATATGGCTCTGATACCATGAAAATAAAGAAACTAGTTGATGAATAGAACTTCTTCTTTTCACTTTTGCATTAACGTTGCTGCATATATATAGATGTACAATCCTAAAGTCTTAGAAGGATAGAATCCTACGTTGTCTAAAATTATAGATTCACAATAATATACAAATTGAATTTCCTTAAATACAAAACCGACTCCTATACGTTAATAAATTTTTTTTTGTTTCTATTTTACTTTTTTGGGTTAAATTGATAATTTAATTTTTCTTTTTATTAACGTCCAATAAACAAGAAATATTATTGCATGGGGGTAATATTGTAAAAATAAGTCAAAGAGAACAAAAAATAACAGTAAGGGTGTCAATACTCAACGGCAAAGATGTTTTGAGGTATTTTTAAAAATATAATGACTAAATAGGTATTAATATCAAAATATAGGAACTAAACAAGATTTTACCCAAAAACAAAGATAAAGCAGTTGAGAAAGATCTTTTGTTTTGTTCAAGCGGAATCCGAAGTATCCGCCTTATTGCGTAGAATGACTTTCACTAGTAAAAAATTTTCTAAAATTTAGGATTCGAAATTAATGACCATTATTCCAGGACTTTAGCCAACTAAATGGGCGGTCAATATGCTTATTCGTGCTTTGTGGAATTAGGGGAGTTCCCACTTCCCAGATTGAATTTTGCTTATCGATTTGACACAAATTTACATTTACTATACCATTTTGAGGATTATAAAATTTTCAATTTAATTGAACAACTATTGAATTTTCTGAATCAAATAACTATTACGCCGTGAACGATTGGGCAGATGATTAAAACGTTTTTAAAAATTATTTCATTTACCAGGTATATCGTCTTTTTTCTTTTTTCGCAATTAATGTGCTGACTAATTCTTATGGGATATATAATATAAATATGAGAAGAGCTTCATTCCAATTTTATTATCTTAACAACTTTATAAATTATATGGCTTATAGAAAAACTTCCACATGCCTACTGCTTATGCTTCGTTTAATAAAACATCCTTCAATTTTTGCCCACGATGAACTTCTCGATACCATTTTGTTTTTAAGCTAATGGTTTGTTTTTCTTTTAAAAAATTGGGACAATCCTTTAAAAAAAAAATACCCACAAAGTTTTAATCACTAGAACAGTCTCGTGCTTTTACATCATTTAAATGACATGATAAGCTTAGTTAATGAAATGACATTGAAGAAGCTCAAGAGTCCTATGAAATATGATCAATAGATGACATTGGCCCTTGTGATTTTTGATTGTTTAGTGCCAACCACAACAAAGGAAAGCATTATTATTAATTTATTTTTGTTTGTGTTTGGTTTGGATATCTACAAAATTCCACCAAGAAATGGTCTAAGAATGAATCAAAGATCAGTTGAAATTTTAATTATAATTAGTTGAGTAGATTATTGCTTAAAGAAGAAAACGACTGTTCTATAAAACTCAATTTAAAAAAAATTAAATTTATTGGTACTCTATGATGAATACAAAGAACTTTTCATAAGCTTAACAATTCGGATTGATTGAGACATGTTAATAGTTTTCTTCTAATCAATCACAAAGGTCTCAGCCAACTCTTTAACCATTCTATAACATTTGTCATAATGGGTTAATTTTCTTTGGATTAATCACTTGACGATTACACTTCATACTTTGTCAAAAGGCCAAAACATGTGTATGTAAGAACTAGTCAACAAATGATATTATTAGGATTAGTTCAAATTTCCCTTTCGATTATTTCGTTTTTGGCTAATCCGTTTGGGCCAAATGAGTTTTTTTTTTGGTTTAAATCTTATAAAATGATTAGGGTTCGGCTGTGCACATTGGTACAAATTTCATGTTCTTAGTTTACTTCATATTATAAGTTTAATGTATACTAAAAAGTTTGAAATATTTTTAGATTTTAAATTTAATAAGTTGGGATACAAAATCATATACTAGGTTATAAGTAAAAGAATTATAAAAAGGTTGTAATTGCAAGAGAAAATTATCAAAATCCCATGTGGTTTGTCATGTTTAATTATTTTCTCTCATGTTTCACAACCAATAAAAAAGTCTCTCGGCAAAAAGATTATGCTAATTTTCAAATTTTGAATCTTAACTATTTTACTCTTATATTCAAAATTTAGGCCTTATATAAGATTGAGGTTGAGCTTATATCATAAGTTTTGACAAAAATGATGTTTAGGGTCAGTTTGGTAATGTTGTAGCTTTTAAAATAATTGTTGTTAGGTGTGCTGTAGAAATAATCAGTTGTGACGAGAATCAGTTAAGTGTTTGATAAATTTTATTTTCAAAAGTACTGTAAATTTTAAAAGCAGTTATGGGTGTTTGGTAAATCTTACTGTTAAACTGTTGTAAGAAAATAAAAGACTAAAATGTACATAAGGTAGGATGAAATTTACTTACACATATAAAAATATACATATACAATATTTTTAATTGTGTATTATAATAATTTTAACTAAAATAAAATTTATACTATAGTGATTTTATTTTTTTGTTATCTTAAAACAATTGATAATTAAAAAACCAACTACAAATTTCATTAAATAACATCAAGCAAATTAGCAAAGTATAATTACGTATTCTAAAAACAAACATAAAAAAATTTAATGAGTTACAAAAACTCAAATAAAAAATAAATAATATATTGTCATGTAATATCATATTCACATTAAACTTGCAGCAATATTATTTCTTAGAAGGATAATTTCAGGTATAATAGTAAGGATATTTATGAAATTATATTAAAAGATAAAATTAATTCTCAAAATCAGAATCTAAAACCTATTCCTTCCCTGTTTTTTAAAATCAGCTGTAAGAGGAGCTGATTTTGACAAAAGTGATTTTGATTTTTTTTAACCAAACACCAAAATTAGCTTTTAGATTTTTAAAATCACTTTTAATTCTCCCAAAAGCAATCCCAAACGAGGCCTTAGTAAATTTATTAAAAACTACTTATTTCACAAGGTTTTTTGTTTTGACTACAACATTTAAAATTAAGTGAGGAGTTGCTTTTTATAAATAGTTTATGAAATTAGCTACCCATATCTTTTTAAAATTTATATTATAATCTTAATATTTTAACAAAAATGCATTTATACTTTTTTTTTTCATAAACTCTAATATATAAATAAAAGATAATATAAACTTTGTCTATTTTAGACATTAAAAAATAAAACAATACTTTCTTAACGAAACTTACTAAATGCATGTGTTATACTGTTTAAACTCACAGTAATCTCAACAATAAAGTTTACTGAATGTTAAGTTGGTTGTTTAATTAGTAATTTTTTACATAACACAATAGAAGTAACTTATTTCATTAACGGCTACAAGCTCTTTATCTTTATTGATTATTTAGTGGCTAGTGGCAACTACATACTCAAAGATCAAGGTTACCAAAAACTACCTTAATCATAAGTATGATTCTAGACCCTAGGGGTAATTAGCAAAAGACACAAGAAAGTCGAAAGTTAACATAATTCTTTTTAATAGTAGGGGTATTTCGATGAGTTTGAAATATGAGAGCAGACAGAATTAATTTATTAAAGAAGGGGAGAAAACAAATTCTACAAATTATCACCAATTGGACTTGTAACAATCTAGCTAGCATTGCCATTTAATTGCTCTGAAGTATTTCATTATATGTTTGCTTTTCCGTGAATGTTAAACCTCCGAACCATATATATATTAATCTCAAACATGAATAATTGATTATTCGTACATAAGGCTTGTAAATAATCTCAAACATGAATAATCTCCGAAGCATATTCATTACGAGAATGGAACACTCCTAAATATTAAAATTGCCCTCTCCAGTTTCCTTTGGTTGTTGAATATTGCGTGGATGTTTTTTGGGTGATTCAAATCCTTGGCAATGCGAGCATATTGCTCAAATAGATTGCGACATTCATTTTGAACACACAAACAATGCGTCTTCATAGAATTCATGTTTTACTAAATATTGCAGCCTAAGTGAGTTGCTTCAGTACTGTAGCGAAATTATTACATTGCGAATGCGAACACAGGTATGTCAAATTTGTAAGGGGTCGATAAGTAATAGAAATAAAATTTTTGGAGGCTAAAGTTAAAAAAAAAAGGAAATACTTGAGAGTAACATGTAAAGTAATTAAAGTTACACGAGGCGATTCCCCCGGGGGGGAACTCTAAATTAATAAAAATTGATGTATGAAAAGTAGTAGTTCTACTTTCCAACTAGTATCCCAATTTTATGATCTCAAGGTATCATTCATCTTTGGATAATAGATTTCAGGAGCAAATAATTTTATAAGTTGTCAAATTTATCATCTAATAAATAAGTTAAATATCATCATTTGAGTTGAAAGTACGGAGATAATATTTAGAAGTCTAATATTATTCTAAAAAATTGCTCAAATAATTTTTTTTTGTCGTTTTTCAAAACGTTTGATTACCTACCATTGGAGAGATTTGGCATGATTTATTCATAAAAAAAGATGAAGACAAGACTTTATTTGTTAAATACATGGCTAAGGATTAAATTATTTGATAACTTGAATGTCGACCAATGCCATGATATAGTGCTTAAACTTCAGATTAAATATTGGAGGAAATTAAGAACTATGTTGCTTAAAACATTTCTGTTAATCCCATTTTTCTTGATTCATTTTTATTTGCTTTATTTCGGCATTTTGTTATTTATTAATTTGGTTGTGCTGTTCGAATTTTGACACTTTTTGCTCATTTAGTCATCCTCTCGTTGGTTTTGTCACAAAATGTACAAGTTTTAAATAGTTTTAACCAACTACTGAATGTCCATATTTTTCAAAAATTTGAAGAGTAATGGTTGTTGTTGGTTGTTGTACTGCTAACTTTAATTCTATGCTTATCAGCTTTTGGTCCCTAAGCTTCGGCTTGCTTGGTTTAATAGCATTGCAAAAACTTCTTGTAGGTATTATCTTAGTCTTGGAAGTTATCTTGACCACAATTGGATCGTCCTCAGCGCCCACACCTGATAATAAATATAACCTCAGGTCTTTCTCAGTAATAGGATTTCCTGAGGCAGACAAATTATAATATCAGCAATATTTTTAATTTTGTCAAAATAAGCTGTCATGCCCTACAATTGATGTCCATAATTCATACGAAGTGTTATTGTCAATTATGCCGCTCAAAACCCGGTCAAAAGTAACCCCAAGACAAGCTGATCCTCTATCCAATTGTATTGGCGCTTCTGAATTAGGATTGATGATAACACTTTGATCTTGGTCTTTACTGATACTATATTTATTTGGAGGGAAAATTATCAGTCATATATCTTTAAATGACACTCGTATCAAACGCAAACACTTTTCACGATATCACTCAGATACCCTAAGCTAAGAAACACTGTCCATCATTCCGTTAACTGCCGTTAGAAAGTTAACGGAATTGTGGTAAATTGACTATTTCGCCCTTGAAACTCAAAATGAGGTAAAAAGATAAATTTACCCCAAAAATTAACTTAAAATTTTAATATATAATTTTTTTATTTTGTTATTAACAACATATTTTTTTATTAAAAATATATGAATTATTAATGGTACATATTAATAACAATTATCCGTAAAAAAAATTCATATTATACCATAACAAATTTATTAACAACATATTATTTACAATTATACATATTATACCATAAAAAATTTCAGTTGGAGCTTGGATAATTAGATCTTCAAAAATTTAGGTTAAATTTTGGAGAAGTAAATTCGGTTGTAAAGTAGTTTTTTTTAAAGCAATTATTAACAATTATCCAATAAATAAGATGTCATGTCATTTTTATCAACATATATCATATGACATGTCATATTTACTAGGTAAATGGGATGACATGTCGTTTTTTAAATCAAAGGTTAAAAGACTAGATTACCCTTATGATGTACCAAACCAAAGTAGCTAACGGAAGGTAAGTGTTTTGTCAACTTAGAGTATACGAGTGATGTATGAAAAGTGTTCACACATATTTGATACGAGTATCATTTAAGAGTATATGACTGATAATTTCCCAACTTACTATCTGTTAACTCACGCTAACTTAAATTGCTTAGTAGGCCCTGACTTGTCGAACATTTTAACACCGTGAAGTACTTTGATAAAAATTACCATCACTTGTAAACATGAAGTCAAGTCATTGACTGTGATTTGAATCTAATGCGGAGTTGACCTACTTTAAGCTTTTTACAATAATATTGTGATTGATAATTAATGAATAAAAAATAACACATAATTATATTTGAACTGTATATAACGCATGGCAGAAAGTTATAAAAGGTCTAGCACAGCTTAACTCAACAATGAATCCAAATTTGACCTGGATATGTTGCGTCGCCACTCACCAGGCTGTCAACGGTTTTGCCGCTCAAGTTCGGAGGATAGAATCTCCTCTGATAGTGTGCTGTGATGGGTCATTGGTGTCACCATGGCTAGGTTTCTTTTACCAGTACTATGTCCAATTCTGGTTATGTTGCTAGTGCTTGTGAATCTTTGGCTTTTGCACTACTTGTTTATTGATCCGTGGAAGTTAATTAAAACACGTACGTACAGCTGCTTAGTTCATACAGTGATAATAGTAAAACAAACTAATCCATACAGTGATTTCTATCGCCAATCCATACAGTGATACAGAGTGTTAAAGAAAACCCTTTTTTGCAGTTTTTATGTACATAAACTAATCACACCAAGTTCAAACAAAAGGAGAAAACAAAAGTAAAAGAAAAGGAAAAGTAACACAAACTCTTATTATAGAACTATATATATAACACATGGACTAAGCAAACGCAAGGTAATAATAAAACATCATATATGGTATCATAAGCTAGCGTAACGGGAATCAAGCGTCAGACCAATATATTTCCATTTCACCCTGACTCTCAGGCACTCCCAGGGCTTCCCAAACAGCTTTTGATGCATCAACAATATTGTTACGGCATGGAGGCTGATAATCATGATCTGGATCACATCCCATTGTGGAGTCGCACTCGTCAACAACTTTAGCCTTAACACTGTGTCCATTACCATAGATGTTAATGTAGTTTAAGCACCTGCTCCCTTTGTTGTACCATCCAGTTGACAATGCCACAACTGGTTCATCATCTGGATGGTACTGGTTGTCGCATTCAGATGGGCCACCGCCGTCGCCGCCCTTCTGGAAGCTGTTGAGTGTTAACGTTGCCTTTGTGTGTCCGCTCACCGGTGGCGAGCATCTGAAAATGCTGTAAAGCTTGCCTTGTTTGCAGCAATCAGAGTAGTTTTCTTTATTGCATTGTCCTGGTGGAGGCTTCTTCCCTCTAATCTTGCCACTGGGGTTACAAGTACCAGCTTCAACACTACTCAATATTGTCACGACTACAAGAAAACAAATGAGAAGAAGAACACAAGAGGAAAGTTGCTTCTTCATTTTGTGTATATAATTTTTCTTCTATTAATTATTTCCTGAATCTGTTATAATATGATTGATGAAAGACTTTAGCATTATATATATAGACGACATGAATGTGCGAACTTTTACGACAATTTTGCAGTCAAAAGTTTTAAGAATTAGAACATTATTAAAGATAACGTACGGGTCGCAAAACCTTGGATTGGGTTTATATATTTGTCACGAAGAGGATTAACATTAGAACATTGATTTGGATTTTATTGTGAGATGTTCATAAGAAAGTCAACTTAAAGAAAGGGCTTGCAGTATGCCATGTTACGGTGCGGCAGCATAAACAAATTATAAATGAATCCATGAAGTATATATATATATATATATGCATACATGTACAGCCAAAAAAGAAGCTTCATATGATTATATGATTTTGGTTTTTAACTTGGTGATTGTGTGCAACTGCATGAGTATTATTAGAAATTCCAACATTTAAGTACTAATTTGACACAATTTTTTTGTTACAATTTTTTTATTTAAGAACCAGAAAATAGAGATTGAGGAAAAAATATTACTTTACAACCTAATGAATTTGAGGAAAAAATAACTAATGGGCTAATGGGCTACAAAAATAAACTAACGGGATTACATCAAATTTCAATAGATTTGCGGGCAAATTTCGCATGCAATTTGACACCGATGAATTTTATTATTTTGATTGCAATTAATCTAAGAGATTTCATAAACACATGTAAAATTTAAATATCTCCCTGCAGCGTTTGTAGTCTAATGGGAGAACCCGTATCCTATAAATTGAGGGATTTGAGTCTTGTCACCAACAAAAAAATAATGTTGAAATTTTAGTTTGTCTTCTGCTTTATTTATGGGTGGGTTTGGATAAGAGTAATTTAAAAAAAAAAAAAAAGAGAAAGAAAAGACTGATCCAATATGATGAGATAAAATATCACTTGGGCTATGGCCTAAGTACACCAAACCCATAAATATGGCCCAAATTACTTGAATATATCTATTGTCACCTTAAAACCAGTTAACTGCTGAAAACCGTCTAATCTTGATGTCTTAGCACCACCAACAACACCACCGTTGTTGTTGTTGTTGTTGTTGTTGTTGTTGTTGTTGTTGTTGTTGTTGTTGTTGTTGTTGTTGTTGTTGTTATTATTATTACAATACAATTCTATTGATATTATTATTATTAGAAGTGTACAAGGACCTTTCTTAGTATAATCTACCAAATCTACTTTAAAAGAACGAAAATTCTACCTCAAATGTAATGACGATTGATTACAAGAACAAACGACTTTCATAATTAAATTACTTATGCAGTTGAGCGTATGGATCGTATTCTACGAGAAGGTATGGTATATATTATTTAATGTTGGTTTAGAAAATAGAGTCAAATAATCAAATGGTATTATAATCAATAAGGGATTTTGGTGTCCCTTATTAAAAAATTTAGGAGTCAATATAATTATTTTTTCATAACTTTAAAAGCCTTAGAAGTGTAGAGACCCTTTTTTCCTTGGATTTTTGTTGGTTGAAATGCGGCAGCCAAAAAATATTGTAGGCTCCATTTGGTACAATTTTTTAAGTAGAGATTATTTATAATAGAGCTTTCGTCAGCATAGCTTTTATAAATAGAGATTTTACTCAAAAAAATTTAATTCTTTAGTTGTCAATAAGAGATTTTATTAAAAATTTATGAAATTACTTTAATAGGCAAGTTTTTTTAAAATTATGTTATGAAAAGGTGATTGTTAAATAAGTAGATGATATTTAGATATTTTAACATTTAAAAAAATTTTTTAATCTCTACTCTCAAAAGTCTAAAATTTGAAGTTTTGCTAGTAAAAACAAAATATCTTATTTAAGCTTCGAAATCTATTAGAAAAATAACTAAACAACAATAAAAATTATTATAGAACTTATAGGATTAAATACATATTTATAACAATTAAATAAGTTATACCAAATAGGCATTTAGTCTAGCATAATGTCCCATTGAATTGATTAGACTTGTTGATTAAAAGTGCTTTTTCATTAATTGCACGTTACCCAAATTTGAAAGCACTTTTTAAGGCTTTGCTAGTTCTAGGTATTAACCATGAAGCGGAAGCGTGTGACAGAAAAGATTTCAAAAGCAGCCCTCCCAATTAGAGGCTGGTGCAAATATTGATGGTGCAAGTATGTTATGTTCAAACTTTTTCTTTTAATCTTCATATGTAGTAGTCTTTTCAGTTTGTTCTTGTTTTAAGTATTTAGATAAGTTCCGTATGTCTTTAAGCCGCGATACTGTCGTTCTGTTTACAGATGGCCAACGGGCCATACTGCGCTAGTCCAAAACGCGAAAGGAAGGTCCATGTGGGCCTGTGCGTGTGCTGTGCCATGACCACTAGATGCTACCTGAAGTGGCCTTTTTTTTTTTTTTTTTTTTTTTAAATTTCCAGGGAACTCCATTGTTAAGCCAGGCCAATTGCAGCCCCAACATAATTGTGTTATTTTAAAACCAATCTCTATGTAGGGTTAATATACAACTAGTCAATATAATTGTGTTATTGCCATTTTTTTCCTATTGAAATCAATATTTATCACTTATCTCTTATTGCCTTCCCAATACCCAATAGCTCTCATGACATCATAAATTTATAACTTACTATTATTCATATTTCTTATAAATTGGATATATTAAAGATATTGAAATTGAAATTATAAAATATTACTAAAAAGAATTTTTTTTTAGTTCATTCTAATCTATTTCTTTTTCTTTTTTTTTAATTATTATTACTTTTTATTATTCATAAACATAAATTATATTAAATAGAAATAATAAATAAAATTTTAAAAAATATTTCAACTTTAAAATGCATGTTTGCTTTTCACATTGATTGCAATAAGTACATTTTTTAAAACTTTTTTCTATAATAAATGTATTTTTTATATTCCAAGGAGAAAATATCAAACAAGTGACAAATTTACCCCTCTTTTCCTTTATTCTTTTTTTTTTGTGGGGCTAAGGTGGTCATTGAGTATTATGAAAACAGTAAGGGGTAGTAGCTGATATTGATTTCAATAAAATGGAAATTCGCAATCTCTCCTTGGACATATTGATTTGAATCTACAAATGCAAACATATATGGGAGAATTTTATGAGAGTTCAGAATAATTACATTATATTTTCCCAAAATAAATTATCCTTAATAATAATTCTTATCATAGGTATTCTTATAAGTAAAATCTTTATTAAATTAAGGGTATCTACTATTTAGAATAACTCATAGTATACAAATAGCCTCACCCCAATAAAGTTTAGGCATCACATTGAGTTGTTTCTTTATATTCGTTGCACAACAAGTTAATTCGAAAAGAGAAAAATGTGCAAGACATGTCAAAGGTTTAATGTAAGATAGGCATGATTATTTTCATTCATTTGTTTATTTATTTTTTTAGTAAAAAAAAAGAGAAAAAAACTACGTAGAACGACAGAACATAAGCGCGCCGGAAATTTTATATTACCATGACCATTTATTCCCTAAAACAGAAAAATTTATAGCATGACTTTTGTTACTACATCTTGCATGAAATTGCGTGTAACATGCATGTAAAGAACTAATTAAGCTTCCATACTACAACAAAAGCATCCGCCGCATCATCAAATGTAGTACAAAAACAATTAATTAATAATACCTCTATTAATTAAGTGACATTTTTTTTTAAAATTTCTTCTGTTATGTTGGTTTATCTCCAACTTGGAGCTTCTTAAAAAAAAAAAAAAACAACAATAAAATAAAATACTTAGTAGCAGGCAGCAGCTAGCTAGCTAATAGCTATATGAGACTTAAATATTAAAATAGTAAATTATTAATTAAATTACTGGTTCTGATTATTATTATTATCGTTATTGTTATTAGCTGCCTCTGCATTTCTGATTCTTTCCTTCTCTTCCTCTTCTCGCAATTGTTTGCTGCCCTCTAGCAAACGTTCCATCATCTTATCTTCCTTGAGCCTCTCTTCTTTCAAGACGGATTCCAATACGCTTAGAGGGCGCTCGTCTGCAATATTTTCAACAATTCTTTCTGCCTCACGTAAATCATCGTGTTCAGCTATTCTCGGTTCAGGTTGAGGCTGCTGAGATGGTCCAGCACCATCCATGGTTCGGTTTCAACCAAACGATAATCACACTGTAATAAACAAACAATTAGTAACATATTCGGTTGTTGGGTAATTAAATATCACTATCACTATTACTATCACTATCACAGTTTAATTAATCAATTAATAGAAATGTATAAACATTATAAGGAAAAAGCAAATCAAGACATTATCATAATCATATCACATAAAAATAACAACAAAAACGATTAATTAAACAACTTAAATTAATCTTGAAACTAGAAACCAGAGCAATAAATTAAAGAACAACAACAAATAATAATAATCATGAAATAAATCACTACTACTCTAAATTAAGTTAATAAATCCTCTCGCTAACAATGAAATTAATTGACGAAGATACTTGATTGTTTGCTATGAGTTTATTAGAGTTTCCCAATTCCCATTTTGTTTATATATACACTACATTTTCAAGTTAGCAAGCTAGGCTAGTTATCTTGTGACCTTTCTACTCCCATTATCACTCAAATTTTGTTCATTCCTGTTAATATGTAGATGTTTATTTTATTGATTTTGATGATAACAAATCTTAATTTCTCTTGTTCAAATTGTTAGAGTTTTTGAATAACAAATATTTTCTTAAAAGCCAAAAATTTTCTATATGTGTTTATAAGTTTTTGGATAAACTGGAACATTTCTGTAAAAATGTGTATTTCTGAAAATTATCGGTTAGCCGTTTATTAATTAACGGTTCGCCGGTAAATTTTAGAAACATGCACAACACATTTCAACTAACCGTTCTTACTAAACGGTTAAAGATTAACAATGTATGTCTTTCTGAAAATTATCGGTTAGCCGTTATTAGTTAACGGTAATGACTACCCATATTGGAAAGCTAGGATGAGAATTTACTTGCAAGCCTTAGACTACGAAATTTGGGAGGTTGTTTGTGATGGTCCTTTTATGCCTTTGACTAAAAATGAAGTTGGGGAAGATATTCTAAAACCTTCACGGGAATGGAATGAATTAGAAAAGAGAAAAGCTTATCTAAATTCCAAAGCTATGAATGTCTTGTTTTGTGCACTAGATAAGAAAGAGTTTCATAAAATGTCTAGTTGTGAAAGTGCTCATAAAATTTGGCACAAATTTGAAGTTGTCTATGAAGGCACGAATCAAGTGAAAGAGTCAAAAATCAGTAGATACACTCGACAATATGAGTTGTTCCAAATGGAACAAAATGAGAGTGTGTACTCTATGTATACTAGATTTACGGACATAGTGAACACCCTAGGAGCCCTAGGAAAGACTTTCTCAAATAGTGAGAAAGTTAAGAAAATCATTAAGTCCTTATCTAAGGAATGGAGACAAAAAAGAACTGCTATCGAGGAAGCCAAAGATTTAAACATTCTACCTATTAACGATTTAATTGGTTCTCTTATTTCTTATGAAGAAGATTTGGCAGCTGAAAGAGGAAATGAATAAAAGAAGAAAAGCATTGCTCTCAAAGCTTCAAAATATGAGAGTGATGGGGAAAGTGAACCGGATGATGAAGAATTAGCTATGCTAGCAAGGAGGTTCAGAAAGTTCTTCAAGAAAACCGGTGAGCGAAGAAAATTCAGAAACTTCAAGAATCAAAAGGAGAAGAAAGAGTCAATTACTTGCTATGAATGTAAGAAGCCCGGCCATATAAGATCGGAGTGCCCACTTATCAACAAACTCAAGAAAAAAGCCATGGTTGCAACTTTGGATGATAGCAAAATCCTTTGCGGATGCGGAAAATGATGAATCTTGGATTATGGCAATGCAAGAGGAATTAAATCAATTTGAGAGAAATAATGTGTGGGAATTAGTTCCTAAACCGGAACATCAATCCATCATAGGTACTAAATGGGTATTTAGAAATAAGATGGATGAATCCGGTGTGGTTGCAAGGAATAAAGCTAGATTAGTGGCTCAAGGATACAACCAAGAAGAAGGAATTGTTTTTTATGAAACATTTGCACTTGTAGCTAGATTTGAATCCATTAGAATGTTGTTAGCATATGCATATCATAAAGATTTCATTTTATTTTAAATGGATGTTAAAAGTGGTTTTCTAAATGGTTATATTATGGAGGAAGTTTATGTGAAACAACCCCCTGGTTTTGAAAACGAAAAATTTCCAAATCATGTATATAAGTTGTCTAAAGCATTGTATGGATTGAAACAAGCACCTAGAGCTTGGTATGATAGGCTTAAAAATTTCTTGTTGGATAACGGCTTTTCGATGGGTAAAACGGATACTACTCTCTTTGTTAAGCATAAAAATCAAGACATATTTGTTTTTAAAATTTATATTGATGATATCATCTTTGGTTCTACTAATGAGTCCTTGTGCAAGGAATTTTCATCTTGTATGAGTAAGGAATTTGAAATGAGCATGATGGGAGAATTGAAATATTTCCTTGGACTTCAAATCAAGCAAAACAATAAGGGATGATGAGTCAAACACTAAGAGCACTTCAATGAGCACAACAATCAAGCTTGACAAAGATGAAAAAGGTAAGGAAGTTGTTATTAAAAAGTATCGAGGTATGATTGGCTCTCTACTTTATTTAACTGCAAGTAGACCCGATATCATGTTTAGTGTATGCTTGTATACAAGATTTCAATCATGTCCCAAGGAATCTCATTTACTTGCTGTAAAACGAATTTTTTGTTATATGAGTGGAACTATAGATCGTGGTCTTTGGTATCCTAGAGGAACTCATATAGATTTAACATGCTATTCGGATGCGGATTTTGTCGGTTATAAAGTTGATAGGAAAAGTACTAGTGGAACTTGCCATATACTAGGTCGCTCACTTGTTTCATGGTTTAGCAAGAAACAAAATTCTGTTGCACTTTCAACCACCGAGACTGAATATATAGCTGTAGGAAGTTGTTTTGCGCAAGCTCTTTGGATGAAACAAACACTAAGAGATTATGGCATTAACCTTGAACAAATTCCTATTAAGTGTGATAATACTAGTGCTATAAATCTGTCAAAGAATCCCATTTAGCACTCTAGAACCAAGCATATAGAAATTAGACATCATTTCTTGAGAGATCATGTTCAAAAGAGTGATATTGCATTGGAGTTTATTTCTAAGGAAAAACAAGTGGCCGATATTTTTACAAAACCTCTTTGCGAAGATTAATTTTCAAAAATTCGACATGAACTTGGGATGATGAAATTTTCACATTAACATTACTAATCATGTTACTGAGTCTATTGATTTGATTGAATTATGATTTGATGGTTTTATATTCATGGAATGCTCAAGTATGATATACTGGTAGTGTGTATGTATGTTTTGTATGAATGATTTTTTTTTTACATATATGCTCATGAATTTTGCATTAAAATGGCCTTAAAGCATTTTTAGATCTAAGCAATGATCTTAAATTGTAATATTTGTTGGCCAAATATTGAAACAAATGTGCGAAATAACAAATAAAATAAACGGATAACCGTTTCTAAATAAACGGTGCACTGTTTATTTCTAGAAACTAGGACATACTGATTACTTCTTACCCTCTCACCGTTTACAGTTAACGGTAACTCGTTTAAAAACAGAGAGCACCGAGAAACTTACCCTTTCACTGATTACAATTAACGATAAACCGTTTAAAAACAGAAAGCTCCCCAATATTTGCCCCTTTCTCGTCTACTCGTACTCGTTAACCGTTTTCTTTTTATAAGCTCTCTGAAAATTAACCCTTTACCATTTTTAGAAAACGGCTCGCCGATTTCGTTAAGTATATAACTAGTCATGGGTTTCTTCTTCGTTTTCACTTACTCATTCACTATTTCCTCCATAACCACGAAACCGAAGCTTTTCTTCTTCTTCATTCTCCATTTTTCTCCATTTTCGCAGCAAATCACACCGATAGAACTCTTCCTAATCAATCTTAGGGTGATTCTACCGATTCAAAACTCCAAATCTTGTCCAAAATCTCAAATCTCAAATCAAAATCCTAAGGCCAGTCGACTAGTTTTTTTGTCAATTTTGGTCTATTTTTTGTACTTTCTTGACAAATTGAACCATAATTTCTCTTCCTCTACTCTCTCTTAACTAAATAATCGGTTCATTTGCTCTCAAATTCATCTTCCGAAAGTTTTTTTACTTATCATGGCTGAGTCGTCTCGGAGGAGGAAACAAACACCCTCTGCCAACCCTATTCCGCCACGACAAACCTCTGAATTTGAAAGACTTCACTTCCCTACAGCACCGTTGCGCAAACGCTTCGAGGATCGATTTATGGGTAGACAGGTACTTGATTCTTATTTTGTGGATATAGAAGATTTTAAAGAATTGATTGTGTGTGATAGAAGTGTTAGCAATATGCTTAGACCTTGGGAGTCAGCCATAGATTTTGATGATCGAGTCTATCCTAATCTAGTTCGAGTTTTCTATTCTAATATGGAACTCTCCGCAACTCGTTTAGATAGGATTGTTACTCTTGTTGGTGGTGTATCTATTGATTTTGATGTTGAATTTTTAAATACTGTCATTCTTGGAATTTCGGATGAGGGTCACACTTTTTATATATTTAGAAAAGCCCTCTCATTTGATGACTTTGTACACAATGAGGGTGTACGTAATATTTACCGTCGTAGAGATCTTACGGAGGATATTTGTGGACTACCTTTCCGGTCCCAGCTGCTACCTCTTTAAGTTCGCATCCTTCATGATATTTTACAGCATATCGTTACACCTAGGAGGGGTCACTCAAATGAGGTAACTCGTTTAGATGTTAGGATACTAGATAGTCTCCTTTGTGGGCGACCTGTTAATCGTGGGTATATTATTATGCGCCACATGCTGACCACTCCTGCGGTTACTCATCGACTGCTTCCTTATGGTAGTATCATCACTAAGATACTGCAGCACTTCCATGTGCCAATCCGGGAAGCTGTGTATAAGGAGCCTAAACGGATTGGTCGAGAAGCTATGAGTAGCATTGGTTTTACTAGGACGAACGGGCAATGGTTCAAGACCTCAAACTCCAAAAAATCAGGATACCTTGATTGCTCCTGAGGATGATCGAATGCTTAATGATACTTATCCTCCGGATCAGCTTCCTGATTTCAGACTTGGAGCTCGTCCTCTACCTTCTCATCGTCGGGATGCTCCCCAGCCTTCAGTACCTTCTGCTCTAGCGACGCACGAGTTGGACACTGATCTTTCTTCTGCTCCTCAGCCACCTCTAGCTCCTGAGCAGCCTCCAACTCCGGTTTAGTCACCTATTTCAGATATTTTGTAGCAGCTGGCTGATGATGTTCGCAGGATTTCTGAGCGACAGCAGCTGATTCTTGATCGTCTGGATACTCTTTCCCACGATCAGCAGCAGATCCGGTCTCAAGTTCAGACCTTTCGGTAGTAGAGCATTGATCAACAGTACGAGATCATTGCTGCTTAGTGGTAGCTTCTTGGCTACTTCGGGTTTGACCCTGGCAGTACCTCTTCGCGACCTACCTCTTCGCGACTCACCTCTACGCGACCTCCTTCTTCGCGGCATCCTTCTTAGTTTCTGACTTTTTGTTTCGCACATAAATTTCATGTTTTGATTATATTTTTTGTCTTGCATTATCTATTCTTGATGATTTTTTATTGATGGATTGGTATTTTCTGTGGTTGATTGTCTATATATGTCTTTCCTATGTTTAAACTATATTTGTGTGGATTGAATGGCATTGGAGATGTTGGGATGTTGATTTGATATCTTTGGAAGTGTTTTTAAGTCTCATGTTGTATTTACGGATTCTCCACATTTAAGGGGAGACTCTGCCGAAATTTTTGCTCACTTATCATGGGTAACTCCCTCTCATTCTTCTTTGACTTATATATTTTTTTTTATGATGAATGGGGAGATAATATTGGACTGTTTTTGTATGCATATATTTTTTTTGTCATACATATAGGAGGAGCATATAGTTAGGGGGAGCATATTGTTGAATTAAAATTTGTCATCATCAAAAAGGGGGAGAATGTTAACATGTAGATGTTTATTTTATTGATTTTGATGATAACAAATCTTAATTTCTCTTGTTCAAATTGTTAGAGTTTTTGAATAACAAATATTTTCTTAAAAGCCAGAAATTTTCTATATGTGTTTATAAGTTTTTGGATAAACTGGAACATTTATGTAAAAATATGTATTTCTGGAAATAATCGGTGAACCATTTATTTTAACGGCTAACCGTTAAAATGCAGAGAAAGATTATTTTCTAAAGCTTTAACCGATTGCATAAAACAAACAAAAAGCCAGCCACTGAAAGTAAATGGCTAACCTTTTATTTTTAACGGCTAACCGTTTATTTTAAAGACTAACCGGTAATATTCAGAAAATGTTTATTTCTTAAACTTTAACCGATTAGCAAACAAACTTGTTAAAGGTAAACGGTGAACCGTTAGTTTTAACGGTTAACCGATAATATTCAGGGAGGATTTTTGTGCTAATCTCTTACCGTTTAAAGCAAACCGGTTAAGCTTGTTGTTTTAAAAGTTGCTGGAAATAACCGGTGAACCGTTAACTAATAACGGCTAACCAATAATTTTCAGAAATACATACATTGTTAATCTTTAACCGTTTAGTAAGAACGGTTAGTTGAAATGTGTTGTGCATGTTTCTGGAATTTACCGGCGAACCGTTAATTAATAAATGGCTAACCGATAATTTCCAGAAATATATTCTTTGTTAATCTTTAACCGTTTAGTAAGAACGATTAGTTGAAATTTGTTATGCAAGCTTCTGGAACTTACCGGCGAACCGTTAATGGATAAACGGCTAACCGATAATTTTCAGTGTGATATTCTTTGTTAATCCTTAACCGTTTAGTGAGAACGGTTAGAAGAAATTTGTTGTGCAGGTTTCTGGATTTTAACGGCGAAAGGGTAGTGATAAACGGTCAACCGTTTATTTGAAATTCAACGCAACGGTAACTTTGACCAGTCCAAACGGTTAACCGTTAATGGTTAACGGTGATAAGGTTTCTGAAAAAAGTCAATAACGACTAGTTTTCAGCTCCAACTGTAAATAAGCTCATTCAAACCAAATCAAAGGTTGATCACAATACGACCATTGAGCTTACACTCGAGCATACAATTCTTTTTGAGCTTTAAAACACATTCTTACTTCTTTTAATCACACACTGGGCATTGATTTGTAATCTTAAATATTGTGTGAGAGAAAAGCAATTTGTAATCTTTTGTTTTGAGTGATTGTAAGTGTTGGGATACACTTGGGTCAAGAGATTGGGGATAATCTCTTCTTGTAAAGGTTTATTGACACCTTGGAAGTCAATTGTAAACATTTGAAACCTTGGAGGCTTGCTTAGTGAAATCCTCAAGCCCAGTGAGCTTGGAGGCGTGGATGTAGGTGGGGATAGCCAAACCACGTAAAAATCATTGTGTTTGTTCTCTCTTACCTTATCTCTTTACTTTTCATTGCACATTAATTTGTTTATTTCGATTTTGGTTGCTTAGTTTATATTGCATTAAGTTTTAGTTACTTAATTTTTAAAATCCCAATTCACCCCCCCTCTTGGGTTGCCTAGTTATTATTTCAATTCCCTTGACGTGAAATTGTTCATTATTTGTAACATATTATTTATTTTCAAATTTGTTCATGTTACAACAACCAAATGGACAGCTTTATATGCCACCCTTCTCAAATGGAGTCGTAACTTTCATCATCTCGAGTGAGACAGTATTCATCAATTGAATAGTGGAATGAAATTATGAGTGCTTTTTAATAAATGCATTAAAGTTCCCATCCAACATAAAATGAAATAATGAGGGCTTTTTAAATTATGAAAATAATAAAAGAATGCCACGTCAACCCACATTTGAGATGAAAATATTATAATATTATAATATTACTATATCATTGCATTCTATCAACTCCGAATGATATATGAGTTTTATAGGAATTTTTCTGTATATTTTTAAGTTATCTTGTTCGATTTGTGAATGTTTGGCAACATTGTAAATTTGTGAAAAATTTAAAAAAAAAAAACACAAAAAAAAAATACTAACAACATTGTCAAAGGCAATCTCAAATTTTACAAAGCCTGGAATCTTGAATTAGAAGCCCCCTATTTTTTTATAGATTAAATGAGATTAGATTTTGAAAGAAATTTAGATCTATCACAAATAGATGTAGGTAATTCAAAATAAGATTAACAATTTAGTTAATTTTTAGAAATATTGTTTATCGTTACTATTTATTGTTACTGTTTATGGTTACTGTTCATTTGCATAAAAAATATTAATTTTGCAAAAACACAATAAATTGCAGAAAATAAATGACCCGAAGATTTTTACGTGGTTCATATTAATCAATCTTACATCCACGAAGCCACACCCAAATGAAAAGTAATTTATAAGTTGAGATGTTACAATCTATGGGTTTACCAAACTTAAGACTCTCACTTACAGTTTATCACCATACAATTTACTCAATCTTAAACTGAATCTGCTTCTCATGAATAATTGTTACCCCTATTGATTCACCATCCTTAAGGAACTTCGCAAAGTGATCAATAGTAATTTTTTAATTTTTCAACGTCTAGGATCTAAGATCCACATAGACTCTCCACAGAGATGAAAAGAGGATAAGTAAATAAATCAACACAACATTATATGCCAAATCCGGATTCTCTAGGGAGGAGGCCGAATTTTGCTTCTCTGCTTTATGCTTTGTGTTTTGCGTCCCTTCAATTGTGAAATACCTCTCTTTATATAGGTTCTAGGATTCAACAAAAATAGCAAGTTTTAAAAGACTTGAATACTTTCCAAATAAGAGATTCTTTCCTCTTATAATTCCTATGAATCTGGATATGAATAAATCTGATCTTCTTGTCTTACTTGTCTCCTAAAAAATATTTAGAGCATTTAATAAACTTCCTGTAGAACTAACTTCTTGTTCTAAATAGATCTCATGCGCCAATTATAGAATCCCATTATAAATTGACTTGCTAAATTATACATCTAATTAAATTAGGAAACAAACATTCCTAATAAATTGGAATCTCACTAAATTAAGAAATTAATAGATTAATCCTTATTACGGGATATACAATAAATAAAATTACAATTTAACTAGACTTGCCATAATATGCTAACTCTATAAATAATGGACTTTAGAATCTCCCCCTTTGGCATTCTTGTGGCAAAAGCAATTCAACACAAGTCTTCCATGAAACTTGGCGCTCAAATATGAATCTGAAATAAGCAAAAACAACAACAAAGAGCTAACCAAAATAATTGGCAATTAGCATGTTAGTCCATGTAAATAAACCAAAGCAAGAATTAAAATAAAATTCTAAGTTTATTGATTAATAAATAGAAAGACAACATTAAGCAGAAATTAAGAGCAAGAAAAAGATAAACTCCTCATAAGAACTTGAAGTTGAAATTAAAAATTCTTGAACAAAAATAAAATCTTCCTCTAGAATAGAAAATACTACTTGCCCTAATTGATTGCATTGAGCATTTGAAGACTTGAAAAAATTACTACCCCTCTTTTGCCAAAAGATTACAAAAAGGAAAAAGTTTGGCATGCAATTCGGGAAAACAAGTAAAAAGGGCAGCAATAACTCGCTCTTGTTTCAAACTGCAGCCTCAGGATGGGCAAGATTAGGAGCAAAAGAAGTAGATGGAAGAGAAGAGCGAACAGATACTGTAATAAAAGTAGGAAGATCACGAAGAGTACTAGGAGAAGCTCTATTGGTGAGGGCGCGTGTGGCGGCGGCTGGTGGTTGATGACGGTAGCATAAACATTGGCGACATTGGTGGTGATCCTAGGGTCAAAGGTGAAAGGTCCAGAGTGAAAACTATCTTCACTAGGATCACTTTCTATGGAATCATTGTCACTTGAATGCATGAATTTTTCAGGAGGTATTGTCCAGATTTAGGACAAAAATCCTCATCATCATCAAGCATATAAATCTCATGTAGGGATGGCAATGGACACCACCCGTAGCGGGTTTGCCATTACCAAACCCAAACCCGCCCAAAATTTAAATTACCAAACCCACCCGCAACCCACAGTGGGCTTTAATTTTTTTAAGAAAACCCACTCGCAGCGGGTTTTGATAATTACCAAACCCGCAATGGTACCCGGCGGATTTTTTACGGGTTTCCACATTTAAAATTATAAATGTTTGACATATAAATTTATAATAATAATCTCAAATTCCATATAACATACTCAATTTTATATTTAAACAATATAAATGAAAAATTAAAATTTCAACATCAATCCAACACAAATTCTCAATTTTAAATATAAATTACACAAATCCATTTAAAAAACACAAACTAATATCTAAAAATAACAATTATATTTCATTTTATCATTTAAAATAAGTTCCAAGACAAGATATTCATTTCATTCACCACCACAAGCACCCATCCAACACGATGCCTACAATAATAATTAAGATTAATATTTTCAAATACTAATTCGAAGAAAAAAATTATAATAATAAAATAATTCATGTATTAAGTTAAAGAAAAATAGTACATACAACATTATAATAGGTAGACGGGTGTGTGGCTAAGTCAAAGGGGAAATGCCTTTAGTTTTCTTTAAGTCATGACTTTAGAATGAGAGATGGGTCACGTACACACATACACAACTTTTGGCCTTTTGGCTATTTGGTAATTTAAATAATTATATTATTTTCTTAATATATTTTTTAGATTAAAATTAAATTTAAAATATTTGAAAAAAATATTGCGGGTTTAATGGATATCCATGCGGGTATTCACTGGATATAAGGCTAATACCAAACCCACTCACATCCATGTGCGGGTTTTAGTTTAAAATTCTAAACCCACCAGCAACAGGTAAAATTACCCACAGCGAGTGGGTTTTAGAGGGCGGGTTTGGGCGGATTTACGGGTTTACGGGTACAATTGCTGGATCTCATAAGGTTGTCCACAACTGGAACAAAGGTATGGTGTAAGAGTATGACGATGCTTGGAATGAGAGCTCTCACCTACGTTAACCTTAGAAAGAGTGGGAGCCATGAAAAATGAATATTAAAAAAAAAGAAAAATTAAACAAGAAGAATTAAAAATTCTAGACCAGCTGAAAGAAAAGAAGAAGGAACCCACAAACTTGAATGCAAAACAATGATGGAGGGACTTCCTTATATCGAAGAACTTGTCTTGTTCAAGGAGGGTTTGGAAATACAACTCGCATAAGGAAAGAATTAATAAAGAAGATTTTATTACAATTTAATGCACCAACCATAATAGATTTGGTTTTAGATCAATAAATAAACATAAACCAACTCAAAAAAGTCAGGAACATAAAGGAAAATACCAAAAACAAAATCCCATGTATGATATTTTAATTAATTGTTTGATTAATGCTTGAATGATATGAATTAATTGTGTCATTAATGCTATGGAAGTTGAATACATATATGAATGCATTTGGTTGTTTCATTAATGCTTGAATGCATATATGAATTAATTGTTTTTGATACATGTGAGTTCATAAATCATGCATTAAAATGGCCCTTAAAACATTTTGGATCAAATGGAATGACCTTGGAATGTATTATTTGTTGACCAAATATTAAAACAAATGTGCAAAATAAAAAATGAAATAAACAGCCAATCGTTTCACAATAAACAGTGTACCATTTAATTCCAGAAACTAGGATAAAATAACTGCCCCTTACTCTTTTACCGTTTGTCTCAAACAGTAAACCGTTTAAAAACAGAAAGCTCATTTCATTTTACTCTTTCACCGTTAACTTTTACTTTTTATCCATTCTCGTTTATGTGCTCTCTGGGAGTTAGGCCTTCACCGGTTACAGAAAATGGTTCGCCGTTTTCGCGTAATATAAAACTGTTTCAAGGGTTTTTTCTTCATCTTCACTTACCCGTTTACCGTTTTCGCCATTAACGCGCAGCCGAAGCTTTCTCAACCTCCAATCCTCTATTTTTCTCTATTTTCTTGCCAAATCACACTGATAGAACTATTTTTAATCATTCTTAGATCGATTTTACCAATTCAAATCATCAAATCAAGCCCAAAATTGAAAAATCCCAAATCCAAACCTTAAGAATAGCCGAACTGTCTTCTTCAATTTTGATCAGATTTTTGCCCTTTCTTGACCAAATTGAACCTCATTATCACTTTCTTTACTCCCTCTAAACTCAATAATCGATTTATTTTCTTCTAAATTCATCTTCCGAAAATTGTTTCTCATTTTCTCCAATATCACCATGCCTGAGTCATCTCGGAGAACTCGGAGGAAGAAACAGACTCCCTCTAGCAACCCTATATCACCACGGGAGACTACCGAATTCGAAAGAATTCATCTTCCTATTGCTCCATTGTGCAAGTGCTTTGAGGACCGCTTAATGGGCCGCAAGGTATTAGACTCTTACTTTGTTGATATCGAAGATTTTAAAGAGTTAATTGTATGCGGAAAAATTGTTAGGAATATGCTTCGACCTTAGGAGTCTGCTATTGGTTTCGATGATCGAGTTTATCCTAATCTAATGCATTTCTATTCTAATATGGAACTTTTCGCAACTAGACTAGATAAGGTAGTTACTCAAGTTGGTGGTGTACCTATTGAATTTGATGACGAGGATCTCAATGGCTTTCTTGGTACACCAAATGAGGATCATGAAATCTATACCTCTAGGAAAGCACTTTCTTTTGCCGATTTTATTCATAATGACAGTGTCCGTAATATTTGTCGGCATAGAGATCTTAGTGATGACATGTGTGCTTTACTTTTTAGATCTCAATCTTTACCTCTCTAAGTTCGCATCTTTCATACTATTTTACAGCATATTATTACACCTTGGAAGGGTCACTCAGATGAGGTCACGAGATTAGATGTTGGGTTACTAGATAGCCTCATTTCGGGGTGACCTATTAACCTTGGCTATATTATTGTACGGCATATGTTGAGTGCTTCCACAGTTAACCAACGCTTGCTTCCGTATGGTAGTATCGTCTCCGAAATACTGCGACAATATGACGTACCACTTCGGGATGCTGTGTACAAGAAGACAAGTGGATTGGTTCGGAAGCCATGACTAGTATTGGTTTTTCTATGAAGAATGGCCAATGGCGTAAGACCTCCATTTCTAAGAATCGGGACACCTTGATCGCTCGAGAGGATGATCGAATGCTCAATGATATTTATCTCCCCGATCAGCTTCTTGATTTTCGACTTAGAGCTCAGCCTCCACCTCCTCGTCGCCAATCTGTCCCCCAGCCTCAGCTGATTCTGATACTGAGGAGCATAAGATGGATACTGATCTTCCCTCTGCTTCCTAGCCATCTCCCGTTCTTGAGCAGCCTTCCTTTCCTGAGTAGTTCTCAGCTTCTGAGCCACCTCCAGCTTCTGTCCAACCACCAGCTTCAGACATTTTGCAGTAGTTGGCTGATGATGTTCACCGAATTTCTGAGCAATAGCAATTAATTCTCAATCTCCTGGATACTCTCTCCCACGATCAATAGCAGCTCCAGTGTCAGGTTCAGGCTTTTAAGGAGCATAGTATCGATCAGCAGTATGAGATCATTGCTGCACAGCGCCAGCTTCTTGGCTATTTCGGTTTCAACACTGGCAGTACCTCTTCACGATCGACCTCTTCGCGAGCTCCCTCTTCACGGCCTCCTCTTTAGTTTCTGACTTTCTTCTTCGCACATACATTTCATATTATGTTCATGTGTTTTTGATATTTCTATTTGACTTGCATTACTTTTTATTGAGGATTTTGATAATGGATTAGTATTTTTGTTATGTTGGTTGATTATATGTGATTTACTCATGGATGATTTTATATGATTGGCTTGATGTTGTATTGGAGTTGTTAGTATATGGAGACTTGTTTCATTATTTTTGGAAGTCTTTTTAATTTTGTATTGTATTTAAGGATTTATCTATTTTTAAGGAAAGACTCTGCCAAAATTTTTGCTCACCTAACATCGGTAATATCTTCATCTTGAAACTTATGCTTCAATTGTTCATTTCTATCTTTAATTTTTGATGATGAAGGGGGAGATAAAGATATAATTTGATCTTATTGATATTTTCAAAATAGCTTATGAATAATTTGTTTTCAAAAAGCAACATTTCATAATGGCTAAAAATGTGTTTTCTAATTAAAATTTTTAATTGGCCATACATTGAGGGTTGAGGTGTAAATGGACATGAGCTTTGAAATAAAATACCCAAGTGGGATAAATAAGGTTTCATGGAAAGAAATTTTGAGCCATTATCACTTCTAAGACATTTAACTTGGCAATTAAACTGAGTGTTCACAAAAGAAATAAACGTTTTTATTAATCCTTGTGTCTCATATTTAAATTTCATTAAAAAAATTCAAGTGAAACGAGTGTAATCATCAACTATAGTCGAGAAATAATGTGCCCCTCTATGAGTTGCAGTATGAAAAGGTCCCCAAATATCACAATGAATAAGATCAAATGAATGCAAAGTTTGAATAGGACTTGAAGAAAATGGTAAACGAGTTTGCTTAGCCAAAGGACAAATTTCACAGAAATGTTGAGAATAAAATACAAATGAAGGAATAATATTGCTTAAATATTATGCTTTCAAGGGATGTCCCAACCGCTTGTGCCAAGTAACATGTGTAGTAGAATCAACGTGATGGGTGATTGGAAAAGAAGTTGGTGCAGACTTCACTTGAGGAACAAAATAGTACAAGCTATTAAGCTGCTTCCCCAAGCCAATCATCTTCTTCGAAACTATGTCCTGCAATATACAGAAAGTAAAAAAAAAAAATAGATTGAACAATTCATGGCAATAGTAAGTTGACTCACTGAAAGTAAATTAACACGAAAGGATTGTGCACATAAGACACTATTAACATGGAGGTGGTTTGAGAGTTGTATTGAGCCAATTCTAGTTATCTTAAAATAGGCACCATTAGGCAAGGTTACTTGAGAAGATAAAGAAGTTTTAATAGGTATTGAGTTGATATTCGGTTTGTTGCAGTGCTATCAATAATCCAGTGATTCAAGTCTGTCTTTTGTGTATTGAAGGATGAGCAGAAAGGTATAAGAATACCTGTATAGTTTGCTAGAGCAGGATTGTTACCATTTCTAAAAAAAGCTTTTATTTGGGCAAGCTTTTCAGAGGTAAATTGAAGAGTTTGTTCAATTGGTGTCTTTGCTAAGTTTTGATTCATTTCAGCTCTGGTTTAATGCACAGCAGGTTTTCTGCGTCAATTTGGAGGCTGAACATCTTTGCCATGAAGCTTATGACCAACTGGGAATCCATTTAAGTAGTAACAACGATCTACTGTGTAAGTTATGCCCTCACAATAAGTACAAAAGAAAGATTTCTTAGTTCCCTATGGCTTGGAATTAGAGAATAACCCTTGCTTGGTTTTTTGTTAAGCATCAAATTGTGGTTCTCTAGAATTGTCACTAGTTTTGATACTCATGGCATGAATGAGATCAATGCCTTTGGCTTCAGTTAGTCATCCCTGCTTTTTGATAACTATATGAAATGAGAGTTATAATGGCACTTTTAGACTTGAATCAATAATACTTAGAGAGTAAATTATGTGTTTTTATTGCATTTTTGCATTCATCTTAGTTTATTCTTAATATATTTTGTTTAATTTAGAATAATTTGTGTGCTTAAATCATATACATAATTGTAGGTGACTGGAAGCTCAAATTTTAAAGAAAGAATACTGATGCAATAGTCTTGCAAAAATAAGGAAAGAAGATGGCTACAAAAGAATTAAAATAAATCCAGAACAGTATAGATGCTGTAGCTGTTGCTGCAGCAATCATTGTTGTAGCAATCCTGGACCAACGACAGAGAAAATTTTGCGTGAGATCCTCATAATGTTACGATCTGTAGTTTCGTAGTCTGGAAGATATGCGACCTAGGCTTCCGTTTACCCTAATTTTC
This sequence comes from Citropsis articulata, assembly GCA_030449925.1. NCBI lineage: Eukaryota > Viridiplantae > Streptophyta > Magnoliopsida > Sapindales > Rutaceae > Citropsis > Citropsis articulata. The sequence continues at coordinate 840,529 of JASUUH010000113.1, read as the reverse complement.
AACTATAAAAGGAGCACACATCATAAGGAAGAGGGGCCCGTCACCCAAAGAGAAAACCATAAAGAAACAAAAGAAAAACAAGATTCAAGAGAGAGATTGAAGGCTGTACAAGAGGAGAATTTAAAGAAATCAATCGAGAACTCAGTCATTTTTATTTTTCTTTTGTTTTCTTGTTTACCTTTTAGTTATGAGGATGTATTTAATGACTGAAACTTTGTTCTTTATTTTTCTTTTGCAAACCATGAACTAAATTTATTTGTAGTTGAGTGATAAACAATCTTGATGGTTTATTGACTGAATATATGTGTTGCTGCATGTTTGCTGTAGTATTTTGTTTCAATAGTATTTATTTTTATTCATTATTTCGGCTGATCACCCATTTAATGATACTAACTAAGAAAGAGCCACAAAAGGGCCTATCTTAGTAGAACATATCAAAGCAATACTTGGTTTTTAAATTGGGTCTCCTAGATTGAATTTAACTTGATCCCAAAAGGGTCATGCTTAATCTAAAATTAGTGATGAACTAGACATAGAGATTCATCTTGTAGGATAATTAGAATCTAAGCGTGTAATGTTATATCTTATATTGGCATAACAACTGATCATTGTTAGATTGCATATAGATATAAGATATCCAACATAAGACAACTGATGATACATAAGGATTCTGACCAGTGCTGTAACAAATGCTGTAACAGATGCTATAACAATCGAGCCAAACATTAGGAAAGTAGTCAAAACCATTAAGAGAGTTTATTCACTCAACTACTCTATATTCCTATTGATTTTATCCTTGAGTTTGACGCGATAATTTACTTTGTTGTATTTTGTTTTGCATTTTTATTTTAATTAGTATATTAGTTTCATTAATTGTATATTTTAATTTAGAACAAAATCTGTACTGTTAAGATTGTTGTAGCAAGTCTGATAACATCAATCCCTGTGGAAACGATCTTGAATACTCATCATTATATTACTTGTTGTGTATACTTACACATTAACACCACGTTTCTTCCTCACATAGAAGAGAATATGCCTTTTTGACAGTTGGTAGAGGATACACTAACATGATTTGTCCTCGCAAAGCTAAGTATGTTTCATTCAATCCCATGAGGAATTGTCCCAGCCTAATCTTTTCTTCTTTTTCTTTCAAGTCTTTTTGTCCTCCATAGGTGCATGTGATTGAAGGACTGCAAGTAGTTAGCTTATCCCACAACATTTTCATCTTTGTGTAATAGGAAAAAATTGAATCTTGAAGTTGTTTTAATTCAATAACAGATTGCTGACTTTGATAATGGTGGGAAAAATCACCTTCAGGGAAACGTTCTTGAAGGTCTGTCCAAATCTCTAAGGGTGTCTCTAAGTAGAGTATACTATTTGCAAGCTCCTGATTTAGAGAGTTAAAGATCCAAGAAAGCACTATATCATTGCAGCGCTGCCATAAAGAATATTTTGGATCATTTTCATGTGGTGTCTGAATGGTTCCTTTGATGAATCCCAGCTTGTTTTTGGCACTGAGACTCACCAGCATAGATCTCTTCCACGTAGCATAATTTGTTCCATCTAAGACTTTTGGAACAAGAATCATGTCAGGATGACTAGAAGCATGAAGAAAATGAGGGTCTGAGGAATCAATCGTCGACGTAGACGCAGTGCATGATTAGAGGTTTGAGAAGATATATGCTTTGGTGAATGATTGTGACTGCCATCACTAGCACTATTAATATCATCCCTTAAAAAAAAAAGTGGAAGTGTTTTACCGAATCAAAACCTGGCTCTGATGCCATGAGAAAATAAAGTTTGAAAAAGAACTCTGTTTTTATTCTGCAATATCTTATAATAGAATTGGAGAGAACTTATATACAAGTTTACAAGAGCAAATATTCGCACATTATGAACTAAATCAAAAGAAAGCAAATAACGATCCCATATTCAAAGGGATTACAATTCAGCCACATATAAGGAAACAATCTTCTCAACTAGTCAAATGAAGCCAACCAAAGCCTAATAGATATGGTGCACGACGTCACGCACTGGATGAAAATTCACAAAATGAAATTAACAAGTTATCACTTAGGTAATAGCCTAGAGATACCTTCCAGTGCATGTCAAGACTCTTGTTCCCTTTCTATTATTGGATAGAAGTGAATTTTCTTTCCGAATATTAGTGGCAATATATATTTGGATTGTGTTAGGGGTAGATTTTCTTCTATAATATTGGTGCAGGTATACTTCTGGATTATATTATAATAGAATAGAATTACATTAGTCCTAATAGAAGAGTATAAGTTTCCCTGAAATGGAGATAAAAATATGGATTGTGTTATATAGAACTGAATTAAGTTAGTTTTTATTAGATTTTAGATTTTGTGTATGTGAGTATTTGTAAAATTCTAATTGTAATGATATAGGTGTTAAAAAATTAAAAATAAAACTAGCTGGATTTATATCATTAATGACCGTAAGAGATAAAATTACCTAAATTATTGTTATTATTTTAAAATAGGAAAAAAGCCACCCACTTCCCCAAATTTTGCATAAATGATCAAGTATTCCTCCCTGGATTCATAAATGGTCACACAAACCTCTTTCTAATTATTGTATTCTTCGACTACAACAACTAAAAATTGACTTTAAATAAACTTGTATTAAGAATACAAATAAGAAATTAAAATAATATAATGCATAAAAAAATAAAAATTTTATAAATTATTTTGAATATTAGGAAAGTGATTTTGATATTATTAATCTATCAATATTTTTTAATATTAATAAAACTCTTTGACAGATTAATAATTTTAAGCTAATTATATTTAACATTCAAAATATTTGAAAAAATTTATAATCTTTTTTTTACAATTTTTTTAATTATGTCTATATTAGTCTAAATATTAAAGTCAAATTTTGAATTAATATATTTTATTAATTATACTTACTATAATATTTTATTTGTATTTATGATAATTTATTTATTAATTTATCTTGTTATTATACATATTTGTATTTATTTTTACTATAGTTAGATATAATATTAAAAAAGAAGCCTACGTTTAAATAAATCATGGGATTACAGGTGGCTTTTTCCTTTGAAAATATCAATGGCCACGTTTTAAAAAAAAAATTATTTCATGCATCAAGCATATTGACCTTTTTTTCCGATAAATGTGTTAACCAATTAAATTAAAATTCTAAATAAAGTTAGTTGATTAGATTATTGCTAAAAGAAGAAAAAGACTATGCTGTAAAACTCAATTTCACAAAATTAACTTTACTGCTAGTCGACGATGAATACAAAGAATTAATATTTCACGATTTCAAGTACGTTGCTCTCAACTATTCATATAGATAGTGACATGTACCCAACTTTCTTCCCATCAATCACAAATGTCTTAATAATTATTCTATAACATTTTTCGTGATGGGTTTCTTAGATGGATTAACTAGTCAAAAGGCCTAGACGTGTGGGAACATATATTATCATTAGGTACGTTAGTGCTGCCTATTTTACAAGTTGAAATATGATGTTTTAGCCGTCAGTTTTGACAATTTAGGATGTTAGTTTACAACTCTATTTCGTCTTTGTACACTTTCTAATTAATATCAATGGTTTTGCTAAGTCATACTTCATGTAATTTACAGTCCATGCAAAATTTAAGTAAACTCCATTTGAATGTTATTCATTTTTGCACGTTTGAGGGCATTGAAATGTAACTTAGCAGGATCTTAATATCAATAGAATTGTAAGTATAGTCTACTTGAATTTATCTATTGCCACTTTTTTCTTCCATCTTAAAACAATGGACAACTTCTTGGAGAAAATTAATATGTCAGTTATATAATAAGTAAATAATATTATGTCATGTGTTTATTTAATTTGAAAAATCAATATGCAAGTGATGGTTATATGAAATTCAATCATCGATTTGAGATTTGAGAATGCAGCTGCGTTAAATACTTAATCGAAGAGTTTTGCCGCTCTAATGGTCCAACCCGGTTCGAATTTGGATTAGTCAAAGGCCAATGTAGTTTTCAGATATTAGATATTTTAATACACAAAAAAAAAATATTAAATTCAACTATAAATATTGCGCATGTAAAAATTAGTCGTATTAGCTTTGATTCACCATAGACTTTCTCCAAGTGTTGAGAACACATCATTATTATAATTATTTATTCTAATTCAATTCTAAAAAGTGTATTAAAACCTTTATTGATATAGTTTATTTAAAGTTCAGCTCAAAAAATCTGCTCCAAAACAGACTGAGAGGCTTACTCTTAAATTAAGAGAAGTTTTATAACTGTGTAAAATTTTACAACTGCTACCACTCGGACAAATGTTAGTGGCAGCAGCCATGGACTTTCTCTTGTTTCATCTCAAACAAGTGCTGTAGAGAAATCTAAATCGATTCTCGATGTAATCAATCCAATAAAATTTTTATAATAAGTATTGAGGTATTTTGTTTGCTTGTATACTCTTACTAATTAAGCTTTCTTCGGAATTATCATTGGAGATGAACATCTATTATTAAATTTACTTTTATTAGTTAAAACCGGACTGGTTTTAAATGCTTAAAACTTAAACCGATTAAATCGCATGGTTTATGTATTTTCCCAAACATTCCCGCACTTTAAAAATTTTGAACTGAAATATTTCTATATATATGTATGTATGTATGTATGTATGTATGCCATGTTTGGTTCAAGTTATTAAATATAATTTATATATATAATATATGAGTAGAGGTTATTCATAGAAAGCTTTTGATAAAAGGCTATTGGCTGTTTGTTATCAGCCTCTTTTGAAATATTAAAATTTTCATTTTACAATACTAAAAGTTCTTTTTCTTTGTCTATTTAAATTATCAGAAAGGATATGTAAAAGAATATACTTCATAATTATATAAATTTTAACCAAATGCAACTAAGCTATCAATTAATTAGAAAAAAAAAATTAATTCAACCACTTGGTCGATTCCCAGCTAAGTAACATCATCCCAATCTGCCTTTGATTGACCCCCCCCACCAAAACAGTTGCCATTTTAGACAAAGGATATCTTATATTATTAAATTAAAAAAATAATACACAAATAAAACAAAGATGACATGAATTTCAAATATAAATTAATAATGGGTACTTATAATTGAATAAAATAATAAAAGGGAGAATACATGTTAGATGTCAAATTTACTGTTCATCTGCACTAGATTTTTAGTTATCTATTTCATCCCTCCCACTAAGAGATAACAGATAACGTTAATATTTTTTGTTCATTTATTAATATATCACTCCCTATAAGATTTTACGACATTTCTAAGTAGTTTGGTGTCAAAATTAAAGTAAAGATGAAATGATTAGTTACATATAATTACCAAAAGAACACTTGCGTTTTTCATTTTCATTTTTTTTTTAAAATCCAAATGGCTTTAGATTTAGTTTAAATTTTAAAGAATATACATTTCACAATTAATTATGTTATCTCTTAACTTGAGAGATGAAATAGGTAATTAAAATATAGTAGAGTGTAATTAATAAATATGATATCTATTATGTATGAAGCATACATTTTCGCATTAATAAGAAAGAAACAGTGGCAAATGTCAAATATCAAATGTGACATAGTGAAACATGTTCATCATTTTTCTAATGGATTAGACATACTTTAACAATAACAAAGGAAATGTGCATACTTACTACTTTCCTTTGCAAAGTGGCAGCAATGAGTCTGTTTCAATAATTTTCGATCTTTTTTATTGTGTAGGGTTTTGAATATAAAGAAGGATATTGTGTAATTAACAAAATGTTTTTAGAGTATTTTTTAAATTACATATATTTTGGAAAAGTTTTCCGACCTCTACTTCCAATAGTCCAACATTTAAGTTTATACATGCTGATAGAGGGAAAATATCTTCTTTAATCTCTAAAAGTTATACTAAAGAAAAGAATTAAATATATTAAAAAATTTGAAAAGAGGTTATAGAATTATATAAACACTTATGCCCATTAGATAAAGCCATATTGTAATCTATTTAAAATTTAACCCAAAAATTTATTCTAAAGAAGGCTGGAGAGGCCTGCTCTTGAATTAGGAGAAATTCTACATCCACAACCACAGGCGAATACTTCAATCATGGATTTCAAGAACAAGAAAATAATATGTCAATCATTAGGGCAGTAAAATAGTTGACAGATAAAAATATGCTTTGAAGAGTAAAACTCACGAGGCCTGAATATCAGCTAATACTTCCCTAATTTTAGTACATAATTATCGTAAACAAACGAAACTACAAGAGTCGAGCTTCTTCAAGCTTCTCTAACCAGCACTTACACACAAGAATCAACTCAGGCAATTATAAGCAGCTCTTCAAATCCAGACCAGCAAGCATCTCAAGAATTGGACGGCTTAATTTATGTTCCAATAAAATATATACTAATTAATCATCTACTTATGTAGTATTGAGTATAGGTTTCTTTACTTTTTACATAAACAAGACTGGCCGCGGTAATATTATAATGAAAAAAAATAGATAAAGCGTAACATCTATAAAATGCTACAAGCAAATGAGAAGGGGTCGGTTCAAATATAGTTGATGATTTTATTACCAACTTCGTATGATATATGATTTCCTTCATATTCAATTGTGTTGTATATTGTTCTTAGGTATAGTTCGACTAATTGTGAATGGACTTTGTATAATAATATAGAATGAGATTGATACACAGTGGTGAAGTTTCTCATGCCCATCCAAAATCTTTGAAAGAAATTGTTCTGACTAATTGAATGTTACTTATTTTTTGTTTATGAATTTTGTATTTATATATTTTTTCCATTGATAAAGCTTTCTGGGTTTTTATGTTAGTGAATGTCTTCTAGAACAAGAAATGGTTAGTAAACAGCTTCTAATATCTAAAGTCAAGAGCAAAATCAAGAATCAAGAGATAATGCAGTGTCCATTTGCATACCTCATAACAGTAATTTCAAGTCAAACGAGCTAGTAATTTTAATTTATTGCCATAACATCGTCATATTTTATAAATATTATTTTTCTATAGTGCAAATCAAAATCGATGAGGTATGTGATTACGTGGTACAAATCTTTAAAGAAAAGGAGTTTTGTACATTACTTTAATGTCCATGTTTTCAAATCATCATTTTATTCAAATATTTCCGTGTGGATTACGTAGAATAAAATCTTTTAAGTAAGAAACTTTCATATCACTTTTTTTTTAATACCGGAATTATCATGTTGTATTTCAAATCAGCCATCTATCTTTTTTTACTTTAATCTGAGTTTCAGTGCTCTATTAATGTAACATACTTTTTTAATTACATTCCCATTAAAAATTAGTAGAGCCACCAATAATTTTGTTGCCAGTGAGATGAGTGGGAAATGCTTTGTAGAGATTTATAAACATACGAATCTTTATATCTCTATTAAAAAAAAAAAAAAATCTATAAGATGTTGACATAAATAACATTAAATTCAGCCGCTTGTATACACTACTTTAATCAGCATTTATCTTTTCATTTCATCGTTTTTCTACTATATACATTCATCTTGAATTCTGGCATTAATTGCTCAACTAGTTAACCTCAACGACCTAAGAAATTTAAGCAATTAGCATCAGCTAGCCATGGACTTTCTTGTTTTAACATCTCAACCAACTACCGCAGCTGCAATTTTAACCCTTTTAATCTTTTTATATATTTTGTTGTCAGTTTCAAGAAACTTGCTTACAAATTACACAAGCAAGAAGAAGAGAAGAGCACCAGAAGCCGGAGGAGCATGGCCTGTGACTGGCCATCTACACCTCTTAGGAGGGCCAGAGCCTCCTCACAGGGTGTTGGGCGCCATGGCTGACAAGTATGGACCAATCTTCACAATCAAGATGGGCACAAATCGAGCTTTAGTTGTGAGTAACTGGGAGATGGCTAAAGAGTGTCTTACTACACATGACAAAGTCTTTGCCAGCCGTCCAAAAACTCTAGCCATGGAGATTTTTGGGTACAATTTTTCCATGTTTGGCTTCAGCCCATACGGCTCCTACTGGCGTGAGACACGCAAGATAGCCACAGTTGAGCTTCTTTCAAACCATAGGCTTGAGAAGCTCAGGCATATACGAGACTACGAAGTGAAGACATGTCTGAAGAAGTTATTTGAGTTATGGGACAAGAACAAAAGCACTAATAAGATGTTGTCGGTAGAGATGAAGAGATGGTTTGCAGACACCGTCCGTAATGTGGTTTTAAGAATGATTGTAGGAAAGGGATGCAATTCAGTGGATGGTGAAGAATGGATGGAACTACTAACGAGATCTTTTGAAATGAGTGGTAAATTTGTCGTGTCAGATGCACTACCGTTTTTGAGATGGTTGGATATAGGGGGTGATGAGAGGTCAATGAAGAAGATTGCCGAAGAATTAGACAATCTTCTTCAAGGATGGTTAGAAAAGCACAAGAGGAAGAGAAATTCTCAGGAGATGAAAGAAGAAGAATTAGATTTTATGAGTGTGATGCTTTTGATTCTAGGAGATAAAGAGCAATATTCTGGGCGTGATGTTGATACAGTCAACAAAGCTACTTGCCTGGTGCGCCTCTCTTAACCCCTTTTCTTCTTTTTAGTTCTACTCTGAAAGGGGGCTTAGTCCTGTCCGCCCTCTCAATCGGTATGAAGAGTTAAAAAATCTTATAACTCTACTTTTGTGTTTTATTTTTTAATTTTTTAATTTTTATTAACATGCAGACATCAGTGAGGCTGGAGTGCAGGTCTTAAGTCGTAGGATAGTTGCTCATTAACAGTGGATTTAGGCCAAAAAATTTTACTTGATGCTTATCTCTTAACCGAATATTATATGCTTTTAAAACATATTAAGCTTATAATCATTCATTAAGTTTTTACATCACTCTTCAGGATGAGACTTCCAAACAAGAGCAATTAAATCTATAATTTGCGAATTAAGAATATTCAATTATATTCTGTTTTCTTCCAATCGATCGAGAGGATAAAATGGTGAATTAAAAAGTCGATAAAATCATCTTTCATTCATTATAGCATTAGTTATTTGGGACCTACATTTTCGGATAAGTTTTTGATAATATATTTGTGGATTTTGGAAACGTCTTGGGTCATTTAGGAGTATTGCTTCATACTGCATATATATTTCAACCAATCATGATAATGTGCATTCATACGTGCAAGCAATAAATGGCTAAGGAGTAATGTCCCAGAAGCGCCAAACACGCTTTCATGGATTTGACATGATGCATTGAATCTTTAAGTTGAATTGAATTAAGTTGCATTGTGAATGAGTGTAACAAATAAAAGTAATAAAACAACGCTTCAAAGCCCTACTAATTTTGCAGGGTCTTATCTTAGCAGCATCAGACACCACAACAGTAACATTGACATGGGTTATCTCTTTGCTTCTCAATCATCGTGACATTCTAAATAAGGCTCAAAACGAGCTTGATATTCAGGTGGGCACAAAAAGGCAAGTGAATGAATCAGATATAAGAAATTTAGTTTACTTGCAAGCCATTCTCAAAGAAGCAATGCGTTTGTATCCTGCTGTGCCACTCTTAGTTCCTCATGAGTCTATGGAAGAGTGCATAGTAAATGGTTACCATGTACCTGCTGGCACACAACTTTTTATCAATGCTTGGAAACTTCAACGTGATCCGCGTGTCTGGGAAGAGCCATGTAAGTTTCAGCCAAAAAGATTTTTGACAAGGCACAAGGATATTGATGTTAAGGGACAAAATTTTGAATTGTTACCTTTTAGTAGCGGCAGAAGAATGTGTCCTGGAGTGTCATTTGCCCTCCAAGTTATGCAATTTACACTTGCTTCTTTACTTCAAGGCTTTGATTTTGCAACCCCATCAAATGAACCGCTGGACATGGGTGAAGGGTTGGGGTTGACCATGGAGAAATCTACACCACTTGAAGTACTTCTTGCTCCACGTCTTTCTGCTTCTTTTTACGGCGAAATTGATTCTCGATGTAATCAATCTAATAAACTTTGATAATAAGTATCGATGTATTATTTATTTATTTATTTGCGTGTTTACTCTTACTTATTAGGCCTTCTTTACTTAGAATATAAATGTCCAAATCATCATTAGACACAAAATATCTATTATTAAACGTACTTCTATCCCGAATGAGCTGAGAATCCTTTACCATTCCGCAAGGAAAGTTCAAGAAAAAAAATGAGAAAAACAACTCGAGAGAAAAATTGCGTCATCATTTTGTGTATTTTTCTTGTATTAATTGCTTCCTGGATCTGTTGTAACTGATTTCGTGAACGACTTTAATACGCATTAAGCTATTAATAGAGAGGTGACAGGAGTAAGCAAAATTTCACAGCAATTTTGCAGTTAAAAGTTTTAAGAGTTAGAACATTTTATGACAAAATCTTGGGCAAAACCTTGGAGTGGTTTTTTGTATGCATCATGAAGAGGATTAAAATTAGAATATCGATTTGAATTTTATTGTGAGATATTCATAGTGAAGTCAACTTAAGGAAAAGTTCTTATGCATTGTGGTGCGGCGGCATTATCAGAATCTAAATGAATTTATAAAGTATATGTATATGCAAATGTGTGTGTGTATATAGACACACACACAACCAAAAGAGAAGCTTCATATGATGATATGATTTTGATTTTTAACTTAATTATTATTTGTTATGGATTGTTAATTATTTTGTGCATTTGGCAATATTGAATAATACTAAAGATCTAACATCTGAGTCTAAATTGGGTCACAATTTATAATAGTCAAAATTGATTACAAAATTTTTATTAACTAAAAGAGAGAGCTTGATAAAAAAAAAAAAAAGAATAAAATATGTTGTGATAGGATAAAATATCAGTTAGACTAAGGCCCAAGTACATGTTGGCTCCATTTCATTTGGGTGGCCTAAAAGTCCAAAGTTTAAAAGCCTTGCTTAATGTATAATTATCACTAAGTTTTGGACTTTGATGATTTTAGCCAAAAAAAAATTCACACGCGTACATTTATATAGAAATATTCTAATCCAAAATTTTGAATTTTATTAAAGTTTGGGAAACCTATTAAGCCCTGTGATTTAATAATGTAATTTTTGTAAAAGCTATTAAGCCGTGTGGTATATATAAAAAGCAAGTGAAGCAGCATTCATCATTAAGAGTGCAAAAAAAAAGATGAGAGAGAAAAGGGAAGATAGTAGTGTGAGCCTTAAATAGGGCTAAGGTTTTATTAGGGATGATCAAATCTGGATCTGGATCTAGATGTAGGTGATTTGGATCCAGATTCAAATTGATGTTTTAAAATCTGCATCTGCATTTAGATCCGTGAAAAAAAATATTCAGCTTTGGATGTGGGTAATATCTGTGAGGATTGCAGGTGCATTTTCCGGATATCTAAATCTACATAATAAATTCAAACATAATTTAAAATTCAACAAATTTACCTAAAATAATCAAATAAAATCGAATCATATTTAACAATCAATAATTCCACGTATGCCTAGAATAATATATAACAACACCATAAATCCAAAAATAAAAATACACCATACATCCACAAATAAAAATGCTGCAACATAGATCAAATGTAAAAAAGTAATATAAATTCAAGTCTAATACCACCACAAATTCATAAATAAAAGTAACACAAATCCACATCATTTAAAATTATCACAAATAAAGACACCACCACAAATCCACATAGGTTTCATTTTTTTTTCATTTAACTTATATGTTTTAATTTAATTTTAATTGAATAAATTAATTAATTAAAAAATAATGCGGATCTGGATACTTGGTTTTGGGTATGCACGGATCTTCAATATTAACATCTAGATCCACATTTTTTAATATGCGTATTTGTACTTTTATGGATCCAAATCTTCCGAATCTTTGTGGATCTGGGCTGGACCCAATTTTTTTGTCATCTCTAGTTTTAGTCTTTGATTGGACAATCGGAAAGGATATTTAACTCCGTTTTCTCCTAAATTTGGAAGGAAATTCCTAGCATCGCCCTATTTTATCTACTCATTGGCTATTATTTGAGATATCTACTTGAAAGAGTTGGAAACTCTTGTCAGAAAAAGATTTCTACCTAGTTTTACAGGTATGCCCCACAAGACTTATGTTTATTACTTAATTAGAAAGACACATAGAGTAACTTTTAAAAGCTTTTCTCCGACTAGAAAGTTGCATATCCTTGATTTGATTCATATTGATGTTTTTTATAATGCAAAGTAGATCAATAAAAATACACTTTATTTTATAAATTTTATTGATGACTGTTCTAAAAAAGTGTGGGTTTTTACTTTGAATCTGAAGAATAAGTACTTAATACGTTTAAGTTTTTCCATACTTATGTTGAGAGAAAGGCAGAAAGAAATTTGAAATATGTCAAGACAGATAATGGTGGTGAGTATAGAGAACTATTTTAGCGATATTGTAGCTTTTATGGAATCAAATTTGAGAAGATTGTACCAAAAACTCCTCTATATGATGTAAAAAGCAGTACATGAAGATGTAGTTGAGATTTTTTATGTATGGGACATCAATTTAATGGGACATTTTTCTCCTTTTCTGACATCAATATAGATTGGTTACTGTTGACCACGTATCTAAATAGGTAGAAGCAATTTCGTATAGAACCAATGATCACAAGGTTGTGCTAAGATTTTTTAAAAGCAACATTATATCACGCTTTCGATTCCTTCGGATGGTAATTAGTCATGGTGGCACCCACTTCTGTAACAAATTATTTAAAGTTCTTTTGGCAAAGTACTCCATCACACAAATAAACCCATATCATCCATAAACGACTGGCTAAGTCGAGATCTCAAATCAAGAAATAAAGCATATATTACAAAAGATGGTAAGACCAGATAAAAAAAACCGGTCATTGAGACTTGATGATATAGTATCGGCATATCAAATAACTTTTAAGATACTATTGGGATGCCACCCTATAGACTAGTGTATGAAAAATCTTATCATGTACTGATGAAACTCAACCATTGTGCATACTAGGCCATCAAGAAATTCAACTTTTTGACATGTAATAACTTAGTTTAGAAAGGAGATTAAAGCTTGCAGAACATGAAGAGATTCACAATAATACATATGAAATGCCAAAAATTACAAATAACAGATGAAAGACTTTCATAACAATCATATCATGAGAAAATCTTTTAAACCAAGTTAAAAAGAGAAAGTGCTTTTATTCAATTTTTGCTTGAATCTGTTCCTAGGTAAATTACATCTCGATGGTCTGGTCAATTTATTGTTTATATAATTTTTCCACTTGAAGCTATTAAAATTGAGGATCCAAAGAACGATGTCACTTTTAAAGTTAATAGTCAAAGATTGAAACCATATCTGAAGTACTAACTACATTAAGAAGATACCGAAATAAATTTCAGTGTCCTATCAAATCTTAATTAAGTCTTTCTCATTTTATTTAGGTAACTTAACTTTTTATCGTTTCATTTTAATTTACTGTTTCTTAAGTATGTTTATGTGACAACTGCGTGTCATGAGTACCTTAATGAGACATACCCTCTTCAAGCACCTTGGAAAGCTTCTGCGTTTGAAACTTCATCTAAGAGGCCTATTGCAAATTTGTAAATGACATTCTATCTGGGATCTACGATCACCAACATTAGTATCCCATGTTGAGGATCTAGAAAGATGACCACCAATGTTAATTTCCCATCTACAAAGACAACTTAGGGAAATAGATGGTGAAATATATGAAATATAATTGAAATTTAAGGTAAATTCAATAAAAAGTCGATGGTAAGTTAAATGTTTGATTATATTCCATCTTTTTCATTGTGTGTTTTTCATTTTATTTTGTTTGCTTTAGATATGTCTTGTTTTTGCTAGATTAATTATTTTATTTGGTGTGTTATCATTTATAACCTTGTTTAAGTGGTGGATAACGGTATTCTATCACTATTAAAGTCGGTTCCTTCAGTATTCCACAATAATTGAAATTCTCAAGCCAAGATATGGATAGGAACGTAATTCTTCCAAAGCTTCACAAGCAATTTCCCTCATTCCCTTAGAATTCACTCCTCACAATCATAAGCTTACAATTACTTATGAGGAGTAACATCCATGTTCACATCTGTTAGTTAATTAAGCCAAAGTATGATTGACAGGAGAGTTACCTTTTAAATTTATTACCTATATGGCCGAGGGAAAAAGTAACTAGTCAAAAAAAATAAAGAGCTAGATAGCTCCAAGTTTCTTGTCGTGAGTATGTTCAAACAAACTAGAGCAGATGTCCTCATAAATATTTGGAAGTAGTGTTTGACATAAGGGAAGACAAGAGTCAATTCATGAAGGATGACTTGTATAAATAGTCATTCGATGATATCATTTTGATCTTGAAACGCATTTTAGTAACTACCTACAACATGCAGTTTCAGTTATAACCATTATTTTAAAAAGAACATGCATGATATAGTCTCGAAAATCTAACTATAAATGACCCTGCTTGCCAGTTTATAAGAAAACTATGTGGGAAGTCTATTCTCAACTCGCAGAAGGTGTTCAAGCCATTTTTGCACATAAAACTAGAGAAAAATATAAGTCACAGTCACAACTATCAATAAATATCCTTTTATTTTAACATTCTTTTATCATTTGCAATAATTGCTTTCAATGGTGTGACTTTATATGTAATCATTGTTTGTTTACTCTTTGCTTTTGAATATCCAACCATCGTTTTTACACGTCATTTGACAAACACACGACCTCATTCATAGCTGTGTTAGCTAAAGCTTTGCGTCTGTCTGGTGGAGATCATATTCACGCCGGTACAGTATCATTATGTCCATCACTAAGATTTTTAAAGACGTACTTTTTTTTTAAAGACTCACAAATAGTTTTTGAAGATTGTCCCAATGGCAGCAACTTCAAATAGACAATTCAATAACGTTTTTGTGCTTTTTGGGTTTAACTATAGGAAGTATAAGGAATTCGTTCAGATAGTTCTAGATCTTGGTAAGGTCCAAGTAGAGAGAAAAATACACTTGGTGTATGGAGGAGGTGACAGATGGTTATCAAAACTTATCTCAGAAGCTGTTTACATTAGAGGAAGCCAAATGTAAGGAATCATTGTAAAAGCTTTAAGACATCTGGGATGTTTGTCTAACTCACCAATCAGAGAGGCGTTAATCATTCTAAGTGTGCAAGAAATGGCAACTCAAATGCTAAATCATGTCAACGATTTCATTTTCTTGCCGAGAGATCATGCAACTTTAGTGGCATTAATTGCATTTGCGTTTTAGGCCCATTTAAATATTTATCAAAGACCTATTATTTTGTTAAATGTTAATAATTTTTATGATAGCTTGATAGCGTTTCTTAACTATGCAATTAAGAATCATTTAATTCCATTCACAGTAAAAAAGCTCTTTATTTGTGCTCTTACTGCAAATACATTTCTTAATCTTTTACAAGTTTACAGATCAAAGCCAGATCCCAATACTGTTTATTTAGATTGGTCAACTAACGATGATAATGGTAGCAGCAGTAAAAAGTGTAAATTCAATTTAACCCTCCAATTGTAAATATTTTCTTATGTTGCAGTATTTAGGTGATGTCTTCTAAATTTTACTTTTTTCGTTTTAGATATTGAGGACAATATCTCATTCTGGTTGGGGAGAGGATATAGTTGTAAAAGAACTGATAATTGTATTGTTCTATTTTACTAATATTTTCTAAATTTTTGAGTCGATGATGACTGGATATGAAGTTTAGTAATTCTAAAAATGCATCTTCCTAATCTTAGAGTTTAATTACTCTAAAAAAAAATAAAAACATTTCTAAAGTTTTTCTTGTTTTTTCATTTCTTTTAACCTTCTGCATCTAACTCAGATGGGTTCTCTCCAAATTTTTTTTTTATTGCTTATATTTTCTTTGTTTTATTTTTTACCTTTTTGCATGTATATCTTTAGAATATGAAATGCTGAAGACAATGTCTAGAAAAGTTTCTAGTGTAGTGTTTAAAATAAATAAATAAAAGCACCTCTCAATTTCTAAAAAATCTCTATTTTTTCTTAAATATATATTTTGTTCTTCTTATTATCCCTTACTTGTTAGTCATTTTCCTATCTTATATTATATTATAGTGCAAGTCCTTCTTAATTTAGGGAACTATAGTCTGAAGTAGAATCTAGTAACATGGCCTAAAACATATAGTGATGCATAAAAATATATACAAATAATATTATTGGCTTAACTAGTAATTTGTTTTACTTGAGATCACATTTTTTTTCTAAGCTATGGACATTTTCCTTAATCTTAATGAGAGTATGTGATATTGTTTTTCTATTATTTTCTCTCAATCTATCATTCCTTCGAGTGACTGTTTTTATTGAGTTTATTTTCTTTTTGAGAGTATCATTTTTACCTGGGAGATTTTAGGGTTTGACATGTTATTCTTCAAAAGTGGCTTAATTAATGTAACTTTGATAATTGATCATTTTACATGAGTTTAGTTGACTGATTTTTGTAAATGGTTGATGTATGAGTAACAAGATTTACAATGGTCTGAATCTAGTGTGGTAGGATGTATACTAATTTTGGTGGGCCTAATTGATGTGGCATAGATTGATGATGTGGTAGCATCTTATTCGACTGTATTGTGTACTTATTGTAGAGCTATATGCACAAAAATAAAGTTTGTTGACTTTTGCGATGACTAATGACATGACAACATGCTGTTAGACCGAAAAATAAGCTTATGTTACATGCAATACACTAAATCAATGCTCGCCAACTTTTGCATTGACTGATGATGTGGCAACATATTATTGGCTCTAAAAAAATATGTGCATATTACATGTGATACACCAAATCACAGCCTGATGATTAGGGATGGCAAAATAACTCGGACCCGAATAAACTTGGACGATCTGAGCTTGGTTTAACCTGTATTGCATGTAAATAATATGCGGATCTGATATTATTTTTTAAAACTGATCTTTTTAAACCCGAACATATCTGGGCCCGATTGCAGTTTTTTTGGGGATCCGATATTATTTTTTTGAACTGATTTTTTTGAACCCAGACATATATATAAATATAAAAAATAAATGGACAAAAACACAAACCCTAGTTGACATATTTTAGGCTTTTAGCCTATGGCCGCTACCATTTTTTTTCCTTTTCATCTCCCAAATTCATCAATTCACAGCGGCCACAATTTCCTCTCCTTTTCATGTCCCAAATTCATTAATTTAAACAATTATTATTAACAAATCATCATCAATCATCATCAATCATCATCAATCATCATTAAAGGCTTGAATCTCTCAGTAACTTTTAAACCTATTCATGGTCACAGTTGGCGGCAGACAATCACGCACACGAAGTGACGATTTGGCATTCACGGACATAGACAAAGTAATGACCAATGGCATGAATTCGATAAACTTTCATTCCTCGTCGCCATCTGTGTTCTATTTTGCTATCATTTTAGCCGTTGTTTGATGATGACAAGCTGACAATAAAAAAATTTGGGTTTCGTTTTACACTTTTGCTTCACTATTTTGTTACATATTCTTTAATCAATCTTTTCTGTTTGATTTGAATATTACTTATATTTTGATATTGAAGCAGTCGATGATGGGAAAAAGTTGCAAAGTTGAACATCAATGCCTTACCTTTGGTGTTGTGCTTGGAAACAAGCCTAGAAATGCTGCCCATCTGGGTTCAAAACCCAGATTTCTGGAATCCAAATTTTCACGAGTTGAGCCTTATCCATACTCACAATCTAAAAATCCGAGTTTATTTTTGGGTCTGGTATAGCAAATTCTCATCCAGGTTCGGAATTAGAATGGACGAAACTAGATTTTGCCATCCCTACTGATGTTGTGTTCTATCCAATTAGAGCATGCCATGTAGTGCAATCCTATTGCTGCGCGTTTTCTCACGCTATTGGTGTCAATGTACAAGTGTACACAACAAGTAATAAAGTGATAAATATTTGAGATCGTTTCCACAGGGATTGATGTTATCAGATTTGCTACAGTAATTATAACAGTGCAGATTTTATTTTAAAGTAAAATAAAACAATTAATAAAACTATTATACTAATTAAAATAAAAGCACAATAAGTAAAATGCAACAAAGTAAATTATCACGTCAAAGTCAAGGATAAAACCAATGGGAATGTAGGGTAGTTGAGTGAATAAACTCTCTTAATGGTCTTGACTATTTTCTAATTTTTTGCTCGGTTGCTGCAGCATTTGCTACAGCACTGGGCATAATTCTTATGTATCCTCAGCTGTCACATGTTGGATATCTTATATCTATATGCAACCTAACAGTGATAAGTTATTATGCTAACATAAGATATAACATTACACGCTTAGGTTCTCTTTACTTTACAAGGTGAATCCCTATGTCTAGTTCATCACTAATTTTAGATTAAGTATGGCTATTTTGGGATCAAGTTAAACTCATCCAGGAAACCTAATCTAAAACCAAGCATTGCTCTGATATGTTCCACTAAAATAGGCCCTTTTGTGGCTCTTCCTTAGCTAGTATCATTAAATAGGTGATCAACCGAAATAATAAATAAAAATAAATACTATCAGAACAAACTACTACAGCAAACATGCAGCAACACATATTTTCAGTCAATAAACCATCAAGATTGTTTATCACTCAACTACAAATAAATTTAGTTCATGATTTGCAAAAGAAAAATAAAGAACAAAGTTTCAGCCATCAAACACATCCCCATGAATAAATAGAAAATAAGAAAACAAGAGAAGAATAAGAAGAATTAAGCTCCCAATTGATTTATGCAAATTCTCCTCTTGTGCAGCCCTCAATCTCTCTCTTGAATCATGTTTTTCTTTTGTTTCTTTGTGATTTTTTTTCCTTGGGTGACGGCTCCCATTTTTTCTTATGATGTGCTCCTTTCATAGTTGAAAATTAGGGTAAACGGAAGCCTAGGCCGCGCTTAAGTCAGATTAGGAAACTACAGATCATAATATTATTCAGAATTTTCTCTGTCGTTGTTCTAGGATTGCTACAGCAACGGATGCTATACTGCAGCAACGATTGCTACAACAATGCTACAGCAACTGCACTATTTCAGATTTGTTTTAATTCTTTTGTAGCCAAGTCCTTTTCCATCTTTTGCAAGTCTATTGCATCAACATTTCTCCCTTAAAATTTGAGCTTCCGGTCACCTACAATTATGCATAAGATTAATCACATAATTTATTTTAAATTAAACAAAATTCACTAATAATAAACTAAAATGGATGTTCATGCAAAATATCCTTAAAATACAATAAAAACACATCATTTACTCTGTAAGCAATCTTAATTTAATTCTAAAAGTGTCATGATAATTCTCATTTCATAGAGTTATCACCTATGCACATGCATTGTTTTCATTCGATGACCATAATTTACCTATCGTATTTATAACTAAGGGCTCCTCCCCTAATTTGATTGCTCGAATCTAAATTTTAGCTCTATTTTGTACAATTCTCAAATTTTCTTGTATTTTTACATATTTTAATATAAAATTATCCTTTTACCCCTAGTCTAATTATGAGTGGCTAATTTAATTTCAAGTTTGTGTTGGAGATAAAGACTCAATATGATCCATGGACTTAATTTGCTGCCTCTTTATGATATTCTTTTCAACACCGATTTTTGTGGTTGTTTTAACTCACTAATTGTTAATAGACAATGTATGTTGTCTAGATTTTGTACAGTATATCGACTCTCTAGTAAAAGATAATTATTGTCTGGCACAATGAATACTATACACCATATCCATTAGAAAGCGACTCTCCTCTTGTATTTGTGGGTTGTCTTAACTCAGTGATGATAGAGAGTGCATATAAGTTATTTTGTGGACGGTCTTGCCATGTTGTCTACAAAAAGATTATTATTACCCGGCACAACGCGTACTTGACACTACACTTAGCAGAAGATTATTACCCTCTGGTACACTGAGTACTTAATAATATATTTGTTAGAGGAAAGGTTATAAAGACTGAAAATTTCCATCATAAATCAATTGCCCTAATCCTTAATTAGGGGCAAGGATTTCAATGGTTGGACAATAAAAAAATATATAACTCCGTTTTCTCTTAAATTTTAAAGTTAAGTTCCTAGCATCACCCTATACATTTCTAGTGGTCTTGATTTCTATTTTATTCTCTGGTTGAATATTATTTGAGATACTTAGTTGCTAGAGAGATAGATATTAGGCTGTTACTGTAAGTCAAGATTTTTGAGATTTTTAATGTTGTTCACCTCTAGCATCATCTAGAGAAGAATTTGTACTCCAATCCTATTATTAAAATAGTAGAAAGTTATATTAGACTATGGTCCACGTAAAAATCTAAGTCTGTTGTAGTTAATTTATTGTTTTGGATTGTATTCGCTTAATTTATGCTTATTTATTTGTGCTACACATCCTGTTTTAATCTCTCAAATAAATAAAGATTTAGTTTTGCCTTAATTTGCTGTTGTTTAAGTGGATTCCTTGCCTAACAAATGGTATCAGGGTCTTAGGCTATCTGTTTTTATTATTTGTGTGGTTGAGATGGAAAAGCCTTGGCATGCATGATTAAAATGAAGTCATGGAATTATGGCACTTGAAAGCCTACAATGGAAGATGTGCTTTACATGAAAGATTTACATGGCGAATAAGCTAGACCTACTGATTTAGATGATAAGAAATAGGCTCAATTGAACTAGAAAGTTGTGGGTACTATTAGCTCATGGATTGATCAAAGTGTCTACCACTTTGCAGCGAAGGAATTTAGGGCCAATTTGACATTAATTTGCCGTTGCCTAAGTTGGTTTCTTTTCCAACAATACATGCCTAAAATATGTACCAGTTTATTTTTATATATCTGTTGCCTCATTGAATATAATTTTTTTGAACTCGTAAGCACACGAATATTTTGTTTTATAAATTAATAGTGATGAGTATCAATCCCACGAGGAGGTAGATTTAATTAGGTGTAGTGTTAATTTTTCCAAATTTGTTTATTAATAGGTCAGGGATGATTTCTAAGCAGTACTAAGATTAAAAGAAATGCTAAAATAAATTAAAGATGAAAATAATACAAATAAAATGCTTGAGTTTCTGGACTTACACTCAACACTATAACATAGGCTTAATATTCCTTTTTAGTACCAATTAATTTATGATGGAAATTTTCAATTCTTATAAGCCTGGTTTTAATAAATATGTTATCAAGTGCCCAATGTACCAGGGGGTAATAATCTCAGTTAAGTGTTGTGTCAAGTATACGTTGTGCCATGTGATAATAATCCTTTAGTCGACATACTTCAAGATTGTTAACTAAATAAATTAGATGTACTCTCTGTCAACAATAAGTCAAGATAGCCTACAAATACTAGAAGTCTCTTTCTAATAAATATGATGTAAAGTGTTCATTGCATCAGATAATAATGATCTTTTACTATAGAGTTGGTATATCATGCAAAATTTAAGTAAGATACACTTTCTATCAACAAGTCAAAACAACCACATAAATCGGCAAGGAAAAGAAAATAAACTTATTAAATTAAGCTCATGAGTCATATTGAGGCTTCATCTTTAATCCAAGTTTAAAATTAAATTAGTCACTTATAATTGAACTAGGGTTAAAATGATAATTTTATATTAAAATATGTGAAAAAACAAAATAGATGATAATTTTATATTAAAATATGTGAAAAAACAAAATAGAGTGAGAATTATATAAAACAGAGCACAAATTTGAATTCAGAGCTGTCAAATTAAGGGGAGAAAATCCCTTATTTATAAATACAATACATAAATCACAATCATAAGATGAAAACAATTTAAACTTATAGGATTACACCACATAATAAGCTCTAATTGGATGGAACACATCATTAGAGCTGTGATTCGGTGTATTACATGTAACATACGTGAGTTTTTTTGTCCAATTATATATTGGTGTGTCATTAGTCAAAGCAAAAGTCAACAAGTATTGATTCAATACATTGCATGTAAAGTATGTGTGTTTTCGGTCCAATAATATGCGAAAACAAAATAGAGTGAGAATTATATAAAACAGAGCACAAATTTGAATTCAAAGCTGTCAAATTAAGGGGAGAAAATCCCTTATTTATAAATACAATACATAAATCACAATCATCAGATGAAAACAATTTAAACTTATAGGATTACACCACATAATAAGCTCTAATTGGATGGAACACATCATTAGAGCTGTGATTCGGTGTATTACATGTAACATACGTGAGTTTTTTGGTCCAATTATATATTGGTGTGTCATTAGTCAAAGCAAAAGTCAACAAGTATTGATTCAATACATTGCATGTAAAGTATGTGTGTTTTCGGTCCAATAATATGCTACTACGTCATTGGTCAACGCAAAGTCAACTAAGCTCCACTGAATTAGCATGCATCCTACCATACTAGATTCGGACATTTGTAAATGTTTTATGCAATCCGAGTTCATTTTGACCTTGACTTTTATCGTTCCTTAGATTTTCACGCTTCTGAATCCTTTTATGACGTCAATGCCGCCATCCGAGACCCCTGAACATGAGTAAACTTATGAATTTTCCCTTTATATCTTTTCTAAGGTTTTTAGTTATTCCGAGGTCAAAAATGATATTTCTTTTATTGTCTGACTTCTGATAATCGTGAAATAAACAAAATACCCCTAAAATAAAATAAAAAAAACTACAAAATCAAAGCTTAAGGGACTTAATTATATAAAAGTTTATGTCAATGAAATTTGGAGTGTAAAATGATTATTTTACATTTTATAAGTATACATTCTCCAGCATTCAATGGTTATATAACACAACTCTATTGATATCATAGTTGGAAGTCTATCGAGACCTTTCTTGATATAGTCTATCTAAAGTTCTACTCGAAAATCTACTCTAAAAAAGGATAGAGAGGCATACTCCTAAAATTACAAGCCTCGTGTTTATTTACTTATTTGTTTATTGGTTTTGTTATTGTATATTGTTCTAATTTATAATAATGCTATTTCAATTATGTCATCATAAACTTATGACAAGAGTGTAAATGATTTATTGGTAAGTTTATTAAGTATTCCAGGTCATAAAGGTCTTAAGTTGTTTAAAGAGTCTGAATTTTAAGTGGTACTGCTTGTGACTCGTTCAATCTTTTCTAGTAACTAGCTAATGTATTTTTTTGTACAATGTGAATTATCTTATACCACTTTCTAACAATTAATCATCTTGCAACAGGGATAGTGGCGTTTAGAGCCATGAACGAAACCATAGTGGTTCGATCAATGTAGCAAGGATATATTATGGTGTTTATTATGATGATGTGGACATTGTTGAGGCTGAGGCCTTTCGCTTTGGTGTACAGTATTTGCTAAGGAAATTGTTTTATCTCCTTTGATTGTGGAGTTGAATTCATTGTGTGTTGTACATTTCATAAACAGACAGCGAAGTACTCATACGGAACTATTTTATATCATTTCGATCCTTCAAGGCTTGTTAGTACTAAAGTAAGATTTCAAGATCGATCATATTTCAAGGAATCGTAATAAATCAACGTATGCTTTAGCTCATTTTGCATTTTCCGCCAGCTATGAATCTTATGCTTGGATGGAAAATTTTCCTAACAATCTGAATTGTCTTCTTCAAAATTATATTTTGTTACTGTTTTGGAGAAATGCATGAATGATATTCGATGGGGAAAAAAAAAAGAAAAAAAAGAAGAAGCTAGGTATACACTACCATTTTGCAAGGACAAAATATGGCAGACTAATTATTCTCACTCATCTCACTTGCGACGTATTTATTGGTAGCTTTAGAAGATCAATTTTTAATAGGATTGTAAATAATTCAATTGGTTTGAGGCACAGTAATTTTTTTTTTCGTCTGAGCTTTGCCTAATAAGAAGCAGATCTTCCCCATTCATATGAGGGGCTCAATTTAGATCTCTTGATCAACCTTGCATCACCAACAAATTTTATTAACTTTTTGGATAAAAAGATTTTATTAGTTGAAGGGAAAAAAATCACCCTCACTCTCAAAGTTTGCTTAAAAGGTTATACAGTCCCTTTTGATTTAAAAAATGATCATATAGACCTTTTTTCAATTTTTACTATTATACCCTTTGACTGCATTCAAAATTTTTGAAATGAACACAAATAAGATGCTAGTATTAAAATAAAAATAAAATAATATATAAATCTAAATAAAATATAAAAATAAATATAATTAATGAAATAATATATATTTTATGCAAATTATTTTTAATAGTAAGTTATTATTAGTTTGACAGATTTTATTAACACTTAAATCCATTAATCTAAAAATTAATTATATCCATTAATCTAAAAATTAATTATGAAATTATGCTAATGTAGACGTAATATAAAACGAATATAGGAAATATTATAAAAAATATATTGTAAATACTGTAAATCATTTTAATTTTAAACAAATTTATTTAATATTATTAATTTATGAAAGAAGTGAAAATATACTTGGACGTTTACTAATATTAAAATAAATGTATTTAAAATTGAAAATAACTAAAAAACTTTGTATTATATATTTTATTTATAATATTAAACAATCTAATAGATTAATATGAAAACATTTTTTAATAATATGTTTTAATATTATATATTTATTTTAAAATTTTACTTAAAGTTAATTTTTGATTTATTATAATCGAAGGGTATATTTGTAAAATATGGGGTTTGCGTGAACAATTATAAAATTAAGAAAATTTATGCGACTATTTAAGCAAACTTTGGGTATGCTAGTGGCTTTTTCCATTAGTTAAATAAGTAAATCTTGCACTATTTTGAGTTGATAATTATAGAGGTCGATACCATGCCGGAACCAATGGCTTATGTTGTGTATTATATAATTCAACTCGATTTTTGGACTTTTGATGTTGTATGTTTTTTATAGTATTAATAGTGAGGTTGTTCTAGATCCTTAAATTTAAATATATTAATTTCTACTATTAGTTTAATGAAGTGAATAAATAATGAGTTAATTAATAAGCATAAGATAACCTTTAAAATTAAGTTGATTGACTCAAATTAAACAGACATAGATATGAATTCGATGCAAAAAGAGAGAGGTTGCTAACTAGCACAATATCTCTAAAGAATTTATATTTTTTTGTTTATGCAAATATTTTACACTATTGTTCAAAATCTAAAAGTGTATATTTATTACATTATTGATTTCGTAGAAAAAATAATGGCATCATAGAAGACACTTAGATTTAGTTGAGTTGATAATAGCAGCGCTTGTGACTTCCAACCAAGATTGGAAAATGGAAAGAGATCTTGTTTATCTTTTGTATAATCTTCACTAAATACTAACATAAATTTGATAATATATAATTTAAAATAATTTTGATATGTAAAAAATATTTTATAACATTTTAAAGTAAATTTTATAATAAATAGAAACATTATAGTATAATAAATATATAAAAAATTTATATTATTTTGAATATTATATAAAATAATTTTAATAGTATTAATATGGGAGATATATTTTATTAATTATAAAACTTGTTTAACCCAAAAATTTATTTGAAATCTTTATAATAAATACAAATGTATTATTTACTTTATCTAAAGAAACATAATGCTTTTCATTTTAAATATTATTTTAATTTTAATGAGTCTACTAGATAAATTAAATTATTTAATTAAATTTGTATTTATTAAAAGAATTAATATCAATTTCTTTTAGCTATTATATTTAAAGGGTATTATATTAAAAAAGGACAGCAAGTATTCCTTTCTTAAATTTGAGGATCTGCATAACTATTTTTTTAAATTTTGAGATGTAGGTCATATTTTTTAAATAAAATTTAATCTTTACATATATAATAAATTACTCAAAATAAAATTATTATCCAAACTAAGATGAATACAACCAGCAATAGACGCGCCTCGGTTAGAACCTCACTAGCTGTGTCATTGCCCCAAGCGCAAAGATGAATACAAATTGTCAAAAAACTAGGATGAATACAAAGAGTTAATATTCGACAATCTCAATTACGTTACTCCGAACTATTCGGATAGATACTGACATGTTCATAATTTTCTTCGCATGGGTCCAAATGTCTCAATAATTATTCCATAACATTTGTCGTGATGGGTTTCTTGGATTTACCAGTCAACGTATGTGCGTATGAACCCGTCAAAAGGTACTGACATGTTCATAATTTTCTTCGCGTGCCGCGCATTTTCCAAGTTGAATATGACGTTTTAGCCGTCGGTGTTGACAATCCAGTGTGTGAGAAAATTATGAACCTGTCAGCGTATATTATCCTATATTATCACTAGGTTAAGTACATTAGTGCTGCCTATTTTGCAAGTCAAAATATGACGTTTTAGCATCAGTTGATAATTTAGTATGTGAAAAAATTATTATATAGTAAATGTTAGTTACGCTTTGTTTTTTATTTAAAATTTGAATAAATTTAAATTTAGTTAAGGTCTTGAATGATATTTTTTTTTCAATATTTGAAGAAAAAAATTTAAAAGCTGATAGTTTAACATAAATATATTTTTATGTAGTACATATATTTATTCCTCATAGTTTATAATTTTCACTGATTAATTAGTTTGGTAGTATTAAAAAAAATAATATAATTGTTGATTTTAATTTAATTTAATAATAAAAGATTTAATTATAACATCAACTTTTATTATAAAATTAACAATGTTATTTTATTTTTGATTCAGCACAATGAATCTAATTTGATTGGCTCAATATTTTAGTATAGTTAATGTTATCATGTCTTAATGTTATCATGTCAACTCATATTATCATATATTGTCATTAGGTTAGGTACATTAATGCTATCTATTTTCCAAGTCGAAATATGACTTTTTATCCGTTAGATTTGACAATTTAGAATGTGAAAAAATTATTATATAGTAAATATTAGTTTAGTCTTTATATTTTAATTTAAATATTTATTTAGTTTTTTATATTTTAATAACTAGTTTAAGATATTTTTACTTTGAAAACATTGCACTCTTATCCTTATTTCTTTACTTTTACAATAACACTCTTATAATAATATTAATTTATTCAAAATGTTAATTAACAGGTTAAACAATAATTATTTACTAGCAAATTAAGAAATAAATATAAATATGAAACAACTTGTACTTTTCATATCCTTCCAATAATCTTGCAATTATTATTTATAAATAAATTAATAACTGTCAAATTTAAAGTATTATTAATATTCTTGCAATAATCTTACCAATAATTTTTTTGTAAAAAATTAATTTAAATTAATGTTAAAAGTAAAATAATAACAACTAATTTTTCCTTTACTTTTAAGGCTAATTTGATAAATTTATATTTTTTCTTTAATATCTCCAAGTGCTTTGTTGCACTGATATTATTACGTAAGAAAAGAAAAATAAGAGCATAAATATAAGGACTAAATGAAAACTTAACTCAAAATATATGTCCTAAACAAACATTCACATGTGAGTTTGCAACTCCATTTTGTCTTTGTATATTTGCTAATTGTAATACGTAATTTGTTTAACTCTTATATTTTGAGTTAACTGTCCATTTAGTCCTTATATTTTAAAAAATACCTCCAGACACCCTTGATGCTAATACTTATATTATAAGAGAAATTATTGTTCTTAATCTATATTATTATTTTCGTTTATTTCATATGTCACCACAAAATTTTATGAGTTCTACTGTGTGCCTTCTTTTTAAATTTGTATCACCATTTACTTCAGATTAACATTAGCCAATTAAATAATTTAAATAAAATGATAATTTTACCCCTATATAAATTAAAAGATCATTTTATTTTTTAAAACTTCAAAAAACAAATAAAATTATAATTATAAAATATCCCTAAATTTAATAAAAATAAATCCAAAATTATAATTTTTATTTTTTAATAAAAATTATTTTAATAAAAATTATAATTATAAAAATAATTACAAAATTTTGAGATTTAATAAAAATCCCCTAAATTATTAAAATTTTGGGATTTATTTTTTAATAAATAAATTCAGTTATTTTAATAAAATTTTTGAAAATTATAATTTTTTAATAAATAAATTCAGTTATTTTTCATTAAAATTTTATAAAATCTAAATTTAATAACAATAAGTTGAGCACCTCTATTTGAGATTTATTTTTTATTAAATTTAGGGGTATTTTATAATTGTAATTTTTTATTTTTTAAGGCTTTTATAAGATAAAATGGTCTTTTAATTTATTTAAGGGGTAAAAGTGTAATTTTATTTAAATTATTTAATGGTGTTAGTGTAAAAGTGGCTAAATGATACAAATTTAAAAGAAAAGGTGGTGTAGAAAATATGTTAGAATTTTGTGGTGATTGGATGAACATAAGGCAAAACAAAGGTGGTGCAGTGATAATTTTTCATATTATAATCCTATCCTTACTTTTTATTTTCTTGCATAATAATAACCTTGCAATAATATTCTTAGAGATATCAATGGAAATAAAAAAGTATAAATTTATCAAATTAGCCTTAAAAGTAAAATAAATTAGTTGTTATTATTTTACTTTTAGATTAATTTGATAAATTAGATTTTTAACAAAAGAATTTTTAGTAAGGTTATTTCAAGGATATTAAACATTGCTTTCAATTAGCTCACTTTATTTTATTTATAAGTAATAATTAGGAAGATTGTTGCAAGGGTATAAAAGTACTAGTTGTTTTATACTAATATTTATTTCTCAATTTGTTAATTAAGTTTTATTACATATTAAAAAATTGATTGTCAAAAATATTGTTGTAGGGCTAATAATGTAAAAGCAAAAAAAAAAAGAAAATAGTAAGGATAAGAGTGTAACGTATTCTTGAAATAAATTTTTGAAATATAGAGACTAAATGAATATTTACCCATTCTAATAATGTCAATAGACTCGTAAATGTAGTCAGCTTAGAATTTATCTATTGCCCCATTTTCCTCCACCTTAAGGCTGCATTTACTTACTGGATTAAGGAATGAGAATATGAAATCGGAATGAAACTTATGTTTACTTAGCAAAATAAGAGGAGGAATGAGATTTATTTTGGTGGGCCCCACAGTAATTTAGAAATTAAAAATGAGAATCGGACAAGGGAGGCTTGGGAATCATACTCCCATTCCTAGAATTTTTCCTTTTGCCCCCCATTAGTTCTTCATTATTTGAAAAATGCCCTCACTTCAAATAAAAAATATAAAAAGCAAAAAATACAAAAAAAAATCCTAAAACCTAAACTGTCTCGCACTCGACTCGTAGTCAAATGCCGTTGCAGGTGCTTCTATCACCATCATGACCATAATCATCCACCATCTTCGTCGTTGTTGGTCCGTCGAGTATGGACCACAGCTAGTTACTGGTTTCGTATCCGTTGGGTTGTCTTGATTTCGTCACCATCTTAGTTTCATCCCCATCTCGTTTCGTCTCCGTTTCCCCATCGCATTTCATCTCCAATGGCCATGGTCCCAGTCCGATGATAATGAGATTCTGGCGATGATGATTTGTTGTTGCTGTTGTAGTTGATGATGATAATGATTCCGATTTTTATTATTGTTGTTATGTTTTTTGGAAATGGATTATTTTGTTGATGATTTATTATTATTATTATTATTAATGATAAATTATAATTAATTAATATAATAATAGTATATGAATATAATCAATTAATATATTTAATTATTAACAGTATTACCATCATCAATATCATCATTATTATTAAGGACTTTTTAGTAATCTGTTACTATCTAATTCATTCCGATTCTGATTCGAAGATAAAGTAAACGCATTAATAGAATCCAGCTCATTCCGATTCTTATAGTTCAATTTACTTATTATAATTCTTATTTCCCATTCTGATTCCAGTTCATTCCGATTCTAACCCATTCTAACTCCCGTTTAGTAAACGTAACATAAGTTAAATACACTAGTTGTATGGTGCACGTGGAGTATTATTCTTTGTTAGGAGGCATGAAATCTAATCAATCGTTTGGATTTAATTCAATTTGTCAACTGAATATTATTGACTCACAAATTCTTCCAGAATTTGAGAATTTTATTGCTAAATCATGAATTTCTGAATAGTTTTTCAAGAATAAAAAATTGCTTTGAAGATCAGTATGTGTAAAAGAAATATATAATGGGGAGTTAACTCCATTTGTTCTACGTTGTACTTAGTTTAGTTAGGAGCCAACGCGATGTGTTTTTCTATTTAAATAAGGAACGCTAAGAGTAAATTTGATCTTGGCCATACATTTAATTACATGACATGTGTCAAGATCTTTTATAAACTTTAGGAAAATCTTTATAGAAAAATATTTTCACTCGTTACATTTTTGTCAAATGCCATATTTTATGCTTAGAATTAAATATTCAGTAACTTCAATTTCTTTAGCATTGTAGTTCTTTATATATGGTATGGACATGAACAAGTTGATATTGTAAATCACCCGAGAAATTTTCGCAGGTAGCAGCCATGGACTTTCTTGTTTCACCTCAAACTAGTGCTATAGCAATTTTAGTCACTCTGTTAATCATTCTATACACGGCGTTGTTAGTTTCAAGAAATTTGCTTAGCAAATACACAAGCAATAAGGAGAGGAAAGCACCAGAGGCTGGGGGATCATGGCCTGTGATTGGCCACCTACACCTCTTAGGAGGGCCAGAACCTCCTCACCGGGTATTGGGCAGAATGGCTGACGAGTATGGACCAATCTTCACAATCAAGATGGGCATAAATCGACCTTTGGTTGTGAGTGATTGGGAGATGGCTAAAGAGTGTCTTACTACACACGATAAAGTCTTTGCTAGCCGTCCAAAAACTCTAGCCATGGAGATTTTAGGCTACAACTTTTCCATGTTTGGCTTCAGCCCATACGGCTCCTACTGGCGTGAGACACGAAAGATAGCCACACTTGAGCTTCTCTCGAACCATCGTCTTGGAAAGCTCAAGCATGTACGAGAGTATGAGCTGAAGACATCTTTGAAGCACTTATACCAGTTATGGGACAAGAACAAAAGCACTAATAAGATGTTGTTGGTAGAGATGAAGAGATGGTTTACAGACACAATCCGTAATGTCGTTTTAAGAATGATTGTCGGAAAGGGATGCAATTCAGTGGATGGTGAAGAATGGATAGAAATACTGACGAGATTTTCTGAAATGAGTGGTAAGTTTGTGGTGTCAGATGCTCTGCCGTTTCTTAGATGGTTGGATATAGGGGGTGATGAGAGGTCAATGAAGAAGATCGCCAAAGAATTAGACATTGTTGTTCAAGGATGGTTAGAAGAGCACAAGAGGAAGAGAGATTCTCAGGAGATGAAAGAAGAAGAATTAGATTTTATGAGTGTGATGCTCTTGATCCTGGGTGATACAAAGCAATATTCGGGTCGCGATGTTGATACAATCAATAAAGCTATTTGCCTGGTACGCCTCTCTTAAAACGATTTTTTTTCCGTTTTAGTTACAGTCTAAGTGCGAGTCAATCCATTTCTGCAGAGTACAAAACACACACCCCCCGGGCCCGGGCGGCGGTTTTTTTGTGTTTTATTAATTGTTTTTTACTTTTAAAAAACGTGCATACACGAATGAGGCTCGAATTCAGGTCTTTAAGTCTTAGGATATTTGCTCCTTACCAGTGAAACTAGACCTATTTCTTTTTACTCAAAACGTTTTACTTGGCACTTATCTCTTAACAGAATATTATATGCTTTTAAAACATATTAAGCTTATAATCATTCATAAAGTTGTTACATCACTCTTCAGGATGAGACTTCCGGACAAGAGCAATTAAATTTGTGGCGTGTGAATTGAGAGTATTTAATTATGGGTCTTGCTAAGTTACATCATATTTAACTCATAGCAAATGTGAAAGTAGTCACCCATGACCTCCTACTTATTTCACATGCTACTATTTTTTGCGTTGGGTAACTTGTTTTGGGTTGCTGTAAACATTTAATTATATTCTGCTTTCTCCTAATCGGTTGAGAGGGTAAAATGGTTAATTAAAAAGTCGATGAAATCATCTTCCACTTATTGTCGCATTTGTTATTTGGGACCTGCATTTTCAAACAAGTTTTTGATAATATATTTGTGGACTTAGGAAAAGTCTTGGGTGATTTAGGGATATTGCTCATTTTCCATTCATTTCTTACTATGTGTGTGCTTCAAACAATCATGACAATATTGATACACATAGAAGTCAATGAATGACTATAGAACAATGCTCCAAGGCCACTAAAGACCTTCTTGTGAATTTGATATGATGCATTAAATCCAAATTCATCTTAACAGTCAAAAGATGAAAATGAAAATCTTTAAGTTGAATTTAATTAAGTTCGATTGTGAATGAGTGTAACATATGAAAGTACCAAAATAATACTTTCAGCCCTACCAATTTTGCAGGGTCTCATCTTAGCAGCAATAGACACCACAACGATAACATTGACATGGGTTATCTCGTTGCTTCTCAACCACCGTGATATTTTAAATAAGGCTCAAAACGAACTAGATATTCTGGTGGGTACGGAAAGGCAAGTGAATGAATCAGATATAAAAAAATTAGTTTACTTGCAAGCCATTCTCAAAGAAGCAATGCGTTTGTATCCTGCTGCGCCACTCTTAATTCCACACGAGTCTACAGAAGAGTGCACGATTAGTGGTTATAATATCCCTTCCAGCACACAACTTATTATCAATGTTTGGAAGATTCAACGTGATCCACGTGTCTGGGAAGAGCCTTGTAAGTTTCAGCCAGAAAGATTTTTGACAAGGCACAAGGATATTGATGTCAGGGGACAAAATTTTGAATTGTTACCTTTTGGTAGTGGTAGAAGAATTTGTCCTGGAGTTTCATTTGCCCTCCAAGCTATGGAATTTACACTTGCTTCTTTACTTCATGGCTTTGATTGTGCAACCCCCTCAAATGAACCGCTGGACATGGGGGAGGGAGTAGGGTTGACGATCGAGAAAGCTGGACCACTTGAAGTACTCATTGCTCCACGTCTTACTGCATCTTTGTACGGCTAAATTGGTTCTCAATGCAATCAATCCAATAAACTTTTATAACAAGTATTCACGTATTTGTTTGCTTGTATACTCTTGCTTATTACGCCTTCCTTGTAATCATTATTAGACACGAATATCTATTGTTAAATAAAGTTTTATCATGGCTAAATTGTCTGGTGATGACTATCGGGGCATCCTATGGTGTTTAATCTGATATGTTTGTCTAAAATCAATATATTAGGTAAGCAATCTTATCGGGACTCATTTTAATTAGTAAAGAGCCTAAAACTAGTTATGTCAATTAGAGTGCTAAAAACTGCTGGTGCACAACATCATTCACTGGATCAAAATTCACTAAATAAAATTGACTAGCCGCCACGTATGTTATGTAATAGCCTAGGGGTACCTTTCCTATTAACAAAGTTGTCGGATGTGTGTCAAGACTCTCGTTCGCTTTCCATAATTGGTAGGAGTGAATTTTCTTTCCGAAATTTAGTTGCAGTATAAATCTAGATTATGTTAAGAATAGATTTTCTCTCCTAGTAGTGATGGAAGTATACATCTGTATTATGTTATAATACAATAGAAGTATATTAAGCCCACTAGATGGTATATATTTCCTTGAAGTGGAGATAAAAACCTGGATTGTATTATATAGAACTGACTTAGGTTACTTGCTATTAGATTTCAGATTGTATAGTCCCAATAAAAGATATATATTTCCTCGAAGTGGAGATAAAAAATCTAGATTATTGTGTCATATATAACTGATTTAGGTTAGTTACTATTAGATTTCAGATTGCATAGTCCCGATTTGATCCAGGATCTTGAATTTTATTAAAGTGCAGGAAAACTAGTAAGCCATGTGATTTAATAGCATTATGCTATTATACTATTAACCCTCACAGCTTAATAGTTTCCTTGGACCTTAACAAATTCAGGATCCTGAACTGAAATATTTCCATCATATTGTATGTACGAGTGTATATAGTAAACTTCTAATTGTAAAGACATAGATGTTAAAAAAATAAAACTAGCTGAATACATATAATTGGTGTCCTTAATGATCGTGATAGATAAAATTCCCTATACTATTATTTCAAAAAAAAGTGAAAAATCCATCGGTAGCCTCAAAATTTGCTTAAATAGTTACATAGACCTTCTTAGTTTTATAAATGGTCATACACCCATTTGAACTATTATGTCTTTTGATTATAGCAACCCAAAATTAACTTTAAATAAATTTCTATAATAAATAAAAATAAGAAATTAAAAAACGTAACACATAAAAACTAAAAATTTTATGAATTATTTTGAATATTAAAAAGTTATTTTAATATCATTACTCTATCATTATTTTTAATAATAATAAAATCTCTTTGATAGATTAATAATTTTAAGTTAATCATATTTAACATTAAAAAAATGGCAAAATTTTTATTAACTTATTTACAATATTTTTTTAACTATGTTTATATTACTATAAATCTTAATGTTAAATTTTGAATTAATAGATTTTGGAATTAGGAAAATCAATCGGGATAGATTGATAGTAGCTTAATATCAAAAATAATTTTTATTATATACATTTCGTTTTATTAATTATACTTATTGTAATATTTTATTTGTATTGTATGATATTTTATTTATTATTTTTATCTCATTATTCTATATATTTTTATTTATTTTGATTATAATCAAAAGATATAATAATAAAAAGGAGTCATGTGGCCATTTATAAAACTATTGAAGTTTACAAAATTATTTAAACAAACCTTGAGGGTATAGACGGCTTTTTCTCTTTAAAATACCCTATTATTATAATTAAAAAAAATAGAAATGCACAATATCCTCGATTGGTCTCGAATGTGATTGCATATTAACCTCACCACTGCTGTACTTGGCAGAAGATTGCAACGTTCTTAAAAAAATTATTTCGTGCATCAAATATATCATCTTTTTTTCTTTTTGATACATAAGGACTTAGGTAAAACTAGGCAACAACTGAACGCGAGTGCGCAGTCCCGGAGACGTCATGTAATAGCCACCCTTTATTTCTAGTTAGAGGAATCGGAAGGAACTGGAAAAAAAATGGATCCCGAGAGGCAAAAAGAGAGTTTAGCTGCTGAGGTAATCAGCTACAAAATTGATTTCATGATAGCTAGCAACAGAGATACCTACTAATCCCTGTTGAGGAGTCCGTTAAGTCCCTCAATAAGAGAGAATAAGCATTGGGATGACTTTTCTTCGTGGCCAAGATCTCAGTGATGCACTGAATATTAACTTCAACTTATAGTTGTCAAATCCCAATATTCCCACCAGGTTACAAACCTTGAAATAAACCCCAAGGCTCTGCTCCAGTAATAGTGCAATGGCCAATGACAAAACTTAAAATGTTTGATTTACTCCCAAGTATAAAAGTGTCTAGTTATAATATAACTCGGTAAGTCTGAGGTCGATCCACAGAGAAATGGTTTAATTTGTTTATTTAAATTTATCTAAAAAAAATAAAAATTAAAATTAAAAACACACAATTTAATTTGAGGAAAACTATGAAGTTGAATTAATTAGGGTTATGGATCCACTCTTAGTAATAAATACAATTTAACAAATTCTTTTTATTTTTGTTTTGTTTCCCAAAAGATTAATTTTATTAATTAAAATTATTTCCCCATTTATTTTATTATGGATTAAGAATTTAATGTGCCAAAACTTAATTTGTCTACACTAAATCAAAATACCATTTTACCATATTTTATATTAAGATATTAAGAATTCATTGTGCCAAATTCCTATTTTTGTCTACAATAAATCAAAATTTCAAAATATAAAATATGGATAAAATTAAATAGAAAACAACTTAATTTATAAAATTAAAAATTGAATTTGATTAAACCATATTTTTTTACTAAGAGTTTCACCTTCCTCTAACTATAAATATTTAGCTAAACATTTTTGAAATAAAAGAAATGATTAAGATTGAAAAACACATAATTAAAATGGAAATTAAAAATTGAAATAAACCTAATTTTATTAATTAAAAATATATTATAAAGAGAGATGAGGAGAAGAATTAGGAGGAAAGAAGAGAAGAGAAGGTGCAAAGAGATGTGTTTACCACCCTTCTCTATTTTACTATACATGGTAAATCCACACCACACAAATAAAAAAATCTAATTAAATCTTAACCTTACATTTGTCCCACTAATAATCCCACTAATTAAACATAATCTTATCTTATCCACTCAAGCATATCCAAAACATTCCACTAATAAAATATCATACCTAACAAGATAAAAACTTATAATTTTACAATTACCACATTTACCGTGGTAAAAACGTAAAAATTTACAATAAAAGTCTTGGATTCTCCTCGACAATGACATAATTTCTCGGATTTCCGAAATCCAAATTTGACATCCGTACATTTGTTTGAAGCCTCCAATTGCATGAAATTATTATTTTTACCTAATAAACATACAAAAATACACAAAATCAAATATTTAGAAAAATAATTAAAAATTCATAATATGTTACACAATTACAAATATAAATTACATTAATAAAAATAACATTTTTACTTCATAACAAACATACAATTTTTAATACTAATCACACCCCCCAACTAGCTTATTGCTAGCCCCTAGCAATTAAAGTGTTATATTAAATTATGATTTACAAAATTCACATGCAAGTTAATAGTTGTTCATCTATCCTCTAAATTACCAAATAAATAAACTCTCCCAAAATTTTCTAAATCTTTGTCATTCACTTATTATCCAAAATATTATAATTTTGTGCTCAAGTAATTAACACAATACTCATGGGGCTTCATTAAAAGATAACAACATTTTCGTTCTGAAACTCATTAGAAATTCTATCTTCAGGCAGTTGATTATTCACACTTTTCTTCCATTTTTTTTTAACCCGTGTAGCGATCTGCATATCATAAATATTCCCCATTACAATTGGTATTGGGACATCAACCAGATTTATCCCATTTACACATTTTTGGTTGCGCAGTACAAGTGCCAATTGCGCCCCCACAACGTACTAAAATGGGACCCCAACGACGTTTAGGAATTTATGTGGGATTTTACTCACCATCTATTATCAGATATCTTGAACCATTGACGGGTGATATATTTATCGAACGATTTGCGGATTGCCATTTTGATGAGACAAATTTTCCTCCATTGGGAGAAAGAAAAAAGGTTCATGAGGTTAGGCATAATCCTCAATGGAAAGTGACCCATCTATCTCATTTAGATCTGCGCACGTCTCAAAGTGAATATGAAGTGCGAAGGATAGTTCAATTTGCAACAAATTGTAGAACAATTGCCAGATGCATTTACAAATGCGGAAAAAGTAACAAATCATATATACCAGCTGAAAATATACCCGGCCTGGTCATTGTACCTAAAGAATAATTAATGAAAAATGTAGCTGAGGAATTATCTGTGTCACGGCAGAAGCGTGGTAGACCAATTGGTTCAAAAGATAGTGTTCCGAGAAAAGAAGAATGATTAAATAGGGTTCTGCTGCAAATGATGATAATAATCTAAAAGAACAAATTGCTTCAGAAAAGCAACTAGTCTCTGAAAAGACTAGAAAGCCTGACAATACACAAACTCTTCATGAAGAACAGAGCCTTGAAAAGGCACATGAATCCAGAAATAGAGAGATTTTTGTTGATCATACAAATGGTAATATTATCATCAATGATGTGTTTGTGTTTACAGTAGCTACTGATATTATAAATGATCATGATCCGCAAACTATTGATGAATGTAGACTGAGGCATGATTGGCTTAAATGGAAAGAAGCAATCCAAGCAAAGTTGACTTCTTTAGCCAAACGTGAAGTATTCGGACCTATAGTCCAAACACCTAAGGATGTTAAACCTGTTGGGTACAAATGGGTATTTGTATGGAAACGTAATGAAAATGATGAAGTTGTAAGATATAAAGCACGACTTGTTGCACAAGGCTTCTCACAGAGACCTGGTATTGATTATAATGAGACATACTCTCCAGTCATGTGTTCAATTACGTTTCAATTTTTAATTGGTTTGGCTGTATCGGAAAAACTTGACATGCGTCTCATGGATGTGGTGACAGCTTATTTATATGGGTTACTTGACACGGATATATATATGAAAATCCCTGAAGGATTTAAAATGCCAGAATCTTGTCAATCATCACATCTTGGCTTGTATTCAATAAAGCTATAAAAATCTTTATGTAGATTAAAACAATCTGGATGCATGTGGTATAATTGCCTCAGTGAATACTTGATAAAAATAGGATACGTTAATGATCCTATCTGTCCATGTGTTTTTATCAAGTAATCAAAATCTGGAATTGCTATTGTTGCAATTTATGTTGACGATTTGAATTTAATAGGAACTCCTGAAGAGCTCCAAAAGACCGCTGAAGTTTGAAAAATGAATTTGAAATGAAAGATTTGGGGAAAACTAAGTATTGTCTCAACATGAATAAAGCTTACCCATTGAGTACCCCAATGGTAGTTCGGTCTCTTGATCCTAAAAAGGATCCATTCCGTCCTAAAAAAGATGATGAACAGATACATGGTCCTGAAGTACCATATCTAAATGCAATTGGTGCTCTGATGTATTTAGCACAATGTACTAGACCAGACATAGCATTTTCTGTTAATCTGTTGGCTCGATTTAGCTCTGAACCAACTAGAAGATATTGGAATGGTGTCAAACACATTTTTCGTTATCTTTGAGGAACAATTGATTTAGGTTTATTTTATTCTAATGAACTAACGAAAAATCCAGGTCTTGTTAGTTATGCTGGTGCAGCTTATTTATCTGATCCCTATAAAGCTCGTTCACAAACGGGATATGTTTTTACTTTCAATGGTACAATAATTTCTTGGAAGTTTACAAAACAAAATCTCATTGCAACATCCTCCAACCATTTTGAAATTCTTGCGTTACATGAAGCCAGTCGAGAATGCATATGGTTGCTATCTGTAATCCATCATATTCAAAGTACATGTAGAATATCTTCAAGTTCAGATATCCCAACAGTGATATATGAAAATAATACTGCATGTATAGCTCAACTTAGAGGAGGATACATTAAAGGAGACATAACAAAACATATTTTACTGAAATGTTTCTACACTCATGAGCTCTAACAGAACAGAAAGATTGACATCAAACAAATACACTCTACGGATAATTTAGCTGACCTATTTACAAAAGCTCTACTTACATCTACATTTGAGAAAATAATATACGGCATTGGCATGCGTTGCTTCAACAAACTATTAGATTAACAGATGTTGCCATCAGAAGGAATACTCATAAGAAGGAGCACTTATATGGAGAAGTGGAATTTGGACATATGTACACTGTACTCTTTTTCCATTTTGACCAGGTTTTCCCACTGGGTTTTTACTGGCAAAGGTTTTTAACGAGGCAGTTTAAAAGTACATCCAATGTTATCATATGATCCATTAAGTGGTGGATATCCAAGGAGGAGTATTACGAATTATTGTGGATTCCACCAAGTAAATGGAATCACCACTTATGATTAATGGGTTCACTATTATGATTAATGGACTCACCATTTTGATTTTTATAGACATATATTGTCACCCACTCCACTAATGTATCTATTATATATAGATGTAATTTGTGAACAAAATGAGAATTGGGAAATGAGCTTACCTTCCTTTATCTATTGATCTCCTTTGAAAAATTCACACTTTCAATTCCTTGCTCAAGCTATTTGGCTTGTTTTCTTCAATCTCCATTTGAGTATTTCTTACCTAGATATCATCATTAAATAATTGCTTACATAATAATATCAATTATCTCTAAATTCATAATAAGAATCTATTTTTTGTAGTTTTAGGACCCTACAAATGAGACACATGTTAGCCGTGACATTATACTTCAAAATTGACTACAACCCTTCAAAATTGAATGTCATTCGTTTAAAAATAGAGAAGATTGGGGGGGTGGGGGTGGAATATGGAAGGAAGATGGTTGATTATTAAAGATTCTTTGTGTTGTAAAGTAGAAAATCAAAGGGATCACATATACCTCATTAAAGTTAAAATCTTGACATATTAAGTCTCCTTTATAAATATTTGTTTAAGATACTCAAAAGGAAAAATTTAAGGTTTTAAATGGTAAGAAAATTAAACATTGATTTCAATGCCCTAAATGAGTGCCCAAAGTAATAATATTATATATGTGCATAATAAAGTGTCCTTAAAAATAATTTATGTCATGGATATTTTTGTAGTAAAAAGTTTTATAGAAATATAAGTATTAAGAGTCATTTTTAGAGTACATATAGCCCTTCCCTTAAAAGAAATATATGGTAATATTTGATTTTAAAAATAAAAAAGGAAGCTGGGAATACAAAATCGTTTTGCTAGCACATAAAGGGGCACACTAATTATTCTAACTCTTCCCCCTTGCAACTTGTTCTATTTGTAGGTCTAGATGATCAGATTTTAAGGGGAATGTAGATATAATTCGATTGGTTTTGAGACACATTATTGTATTCATTTATTTTTTTTTTCTAAGCTTTGCCTAATGAGATTCAAACCTTTCCCACTCACATGAGCGGCTCAATCAGGATCTCTTGAGTCTTGGTATCACTAAAAGATTTTATTTTTTTTGGATTAAAAAAATTTATTTAGTTGAAGGAAAAATCCCCTACACCCTCAAAATTTTGTTAAATGATTACATAGTCATTTTGATTTCAAAAAGTGATATTATCATTTTACTACCAAACTTATTCTGACATCTCATGTCAGTACCATGGTTTGCCGAAAAGTGCATTTTACTATTAAACATTTGCGTCGTTATCAATTCACTACCATTCCGTTAAGAACGTTAAAA
Organism: Citropsis articulata; assembly: GCA_030449925.1. Taxonomy (NCBI): domain Eukaryota; kingdom Viridiplantae; phylum Streptophyta; class Magnoliopsida; order Sapindales; family Rutaceae; genus Citropsis; species Citropsis articulata. Next base: position 799,556 of record JASUUH010000113.1, on the reverse strand, counting down.
ATTTACTGATGTCATAAGGGTATCAAAGACATTTCCAACTATAAGAGTAAAAATTTTTGTTAATTTGATACATAAATTATTATTTTACTACCAAGTTTTTATGGGAATTATCATTTTACTACTGAAGGTTTATGGGAATTATCATTTTACTACCGAAGTTTTAGGAGAATTATCATTTTACCACCAAACTCTTAGGGGTAAAATCGGCTTTTAACATAATTTCTGTTAAACATTAATGTTTTGTTAACGGAATGGTAGTGAAATGATAACTGCACAAAACTTTGGTAGTAAAATGTACTTTTCGGTAAACTTTTGTACTGACATGATATATCAATAAAACTTTAGTAGTAAAATGATAATATCCCTTTCAAAAATGATCGTATAGTCCTTTTTTTTCTATTATATCCTTTAATAGTAGCCAAAATTTTAAAATGAAAACAATTACAATACTAATATAAAACAAAAAATAAAATAGCAAATAAATATAAATATTTACAAAAATAAACTTACTAATGAAATAACATAGATATTAATCTATGAAACAAATGCAAATACTCATAAATGTCTATTAGTATTAAAATAAATGCATTTAAAATTGAAAAAAAGTAAAAGCATTTACATATAGTTTATATATTTTATTTATAATATTAAACAATAGATTAATATTAATTTTTTTTTTTAATAATATGTTTTAATGTTATTATATTTATTATAGAATTTCATTTAAAGTCAAATTTTGGGTTATCATAATTGAAAGGTATATTTATAAAAAAGAGATTTACATGATTATTTATGAAACTAAGGGCTACTTGTTTTTTTTTTGTTTTTGACTTTATAATTTAATTGACTTAATTTCCATTTATTAAGTCATTTAATAAGTCTGTTTGTTTTTCAATTTAGTGAAAATTTTTATTCACTAAGTCATTAAGTTACTAAACCAATTTTTTTTTAGCTTTTGCTGAATTTAAAAGTTTGAATGATATCATTAAAAGATATTCTCCAAACTATTTCTATCTCATTAATTAAATTTCATTCTTATCTAAATAAATTTTGATAATTAGCATCATTATCCATCCCTATAACTCGTGAAAATATAGTGCACTGATAGAATATTATTTTTTATATTTTTATTTTAATCAAATTACCATTATTTATAGTAATTAACGTATACTATTTAAAATATTAAAGGATTGTATTCAATTGAACATAATTTATGTTATCATAAATATTATCTTATTTATATTTTTTGAGATATTTATTATTTATTTCACATTTATAATTTGGATAGACACAAATGTAAAAATATTAGTTTTCATATTTTTATGTTAAATATGAATAACTTAATATTTATTTTTAGCGATTCGGACAAAAGAATATTATTCAAATTCAGACACTTAGCTCTATTTTGAATCAAACTAATTGAGATATGTTCAAATTTCAGACGGGAAAATAAATTTTAAGAGAATTTATGTAAGTATTTAAGAAAACTTTGATGGTGAGGTGGCTATTTTCATTAATTAAATTGCTAATACCTTGTATTGTTTTGAGTTGATAATAATAGAGGTGGGCACTGTGCCCGAACCATTTGGCCTGATGCGTAGTCTTTAATTCAACAATTAGATTTTGTTGAGATGATAATAGCAGCGCGTCGTGGCTTCCAACTAAGATTGGAAAAGAGAGATATCTTGGTTATCTTTTGTATAACCTTTACTAAATATTAAAACCTTACTAAATATTAAAATAAATATAATAATGTAAACAGTTAAAAAAATTCAATATTTAAAAATATTTTTAATATTTTACAATTTATTAAACATATTTTATTATATTTAAAGTAAAATTTATAATAAATAGAGACATAATATTATAATAAATATATAAAAATGTAAATTATTTTGAATATTACATAAAATAATTTGAATATTATTAATATGTGGGATATATTTTACTAATTGTAAAATTTATTTAACCCAAAGATTTACTTAAAATCTTTATATTAAATACAAATATATTATTTACTTTTTCTAAATCAATAAATATAATAATTTACATTTTTAAAACTACTTTAACGTTTAAAAAATATTTTATTGTTATTAGTCCAAACAAATTGAATTACTTATATTATACTTGTATTTATTAAAAAATATTAAAGTCAAATTCTTTGAGTTACTATATTTAAAAGGTTTATAATAAAAAAGAATACTTGGTGTTCCTTTTCAAAAACTTAAGAGATATGCATGACTATTTTTTTAAATTGTAAGACGTCGGTGATCTTTTTCAAATAAAATGTAATGTTCATGTAATTAAAAAATTACTTAATATACAAGCAAGGCTTTGTGAACATAGAATTGTTATCCAAACTATGATGAATACAAAAAATTAATATTTCACAACCTCAATTATGTTACTCTCAACTATTCGGATAGATAGACACATGTTCATAATTTTCTTCACGTCAATCACAAATGTTTCAATAATTATTCTCTAATATTTGCCATGATGGATTTCTTGGATTAACTAGTCAAAAGGCCTAGATATTGTCGATGGCGTATGAACTAATCAACTTATATTATCATTTGGTACATCAGTGCTGCCTATTTTCCATGATTTATTAGCTGTATTTAGTACGCAAGCTTACAACTCAATTTTGTCTTTGTGCACTTTTTAATTGTAATAATGGCAATATAATTATAAGTGTAGTCTACTTAGACATAAATTTTAGAATGCATTAAAGGTACTATATCAGCCATATATACAATAATTAAATGTTGTTATGACATGTGTACATTTATTTTAAAAAATTTCATGCAAGTAATGATTATATGAAATTTAAGTATACATTTCATGCATATGTACATCAGTTAATTATATTACATGTGATTTATTCTAGAATTCTTCTTAAACTTACGTATTGTCACTTTTTCCTTCCACCTCAACTGAAAACCTTCAGTCTTAATAGAATACCATCATTTTTATTATTATTTATACTAATTCAATTAAAAAAGTGAATATAGATATTTTTTGATACAATCTACTTAAAGTTCAGCTTAAAATCAGCTCCAAAAAAGAGAAACAGACTTAGTGTGAAATTTTATAACGATGTACAATTCAATTCGGCTTGATTTTCTTGGTTTCGATTCGGTATTTTGTTGTGAAAATTTTAATATACTCGCAAGCGCACGAATCTAGATATAAAATAGTGGTAACGAGGTCAAACCCACAGAGATTGTTATAAATTAAAAAGTCTAATTTAAATCTAAAATTAATATTAATCCTAATCTAGTTGAGAAAATTGTGCTTTAAGAGAAATTAAACTAATTAAATTAAGAAAACAATTAAAGCAAACGAGAATTCAATAAGACAAAGATCAATAAGACAAAGATTACCAAGGTTTCAGAATCCACCACTATTCAACTAATAATTATTCAATTATTAATTAATCCTCAAGTTTAGAGTGACAACTCGAAATCAATCTATGTCATCTCATGGATATAACAATTAAGTCCAAATAAAATTAATCTTGTGTAGGTTATTTTTCTGCTTAATGTTATGACATCTAATTAAACATATTGAATAACAAAGAACAAAGTTTTAAGATGCAGAAACAATTTAATAAAAGACACAGAATCAAAGATAATCATGTATAAAATTCATAGATCCAAGCATAGATTTAATTTAATATTAATCGTAACAACCAACAATGCATGACAGAATTGGTGAAAAGATTTAACAACATCAAATTAATTATGTGAAATAAAAACCATAAACATTAAAACATAAATATAGAGAATAAATTAAATAAAAAGATAATTATTTCATTGAATAGGATTTTATCCTTAACCTCAGTGCAAGAAAATTAGTTAAACATACTTGAATTAGGAACAATAAAAGAGATAAAATCAGCCATGGAGATTGAACAGTCACTGCCGATTTTCTTCTCTCTGCCGAATTGCTCCTCTCGCGGCTTCCCCCCCTTGCAAGAGCCAAAAGTTGCTTATATTATCTTCAAATGGGCCCCACGTTTCTAAATCCTAAAGCCAAAAGGCTTATCCTTTTTAATTTGTTTCGGCTTCTCTCGCGTGCTCACCAAGCTGCTTTTAAATTGTTTCCTCATTAATGTTTGAAAGCAAGCCACTTGTTTGACTTAAAAGCACAAGGCAATTAATGATTGCTTCTTTTAATGCCCAGCCCATGCATTCCAAATTGCCAAATCTTTCCTTTCCAAAGGCATGTCCACCGTTCATTCTTTGAGAGATTGACTTCCAATTTTGGTCTTCCAATTTAATCTTTATTCCTTCTCAATTTGAACTTCTTCATACCCTTTTTATTCATAATCTTCAATTAATTCCCTATTCAACAAAACAATTCAATTAATTAAAATAATAAATAAAAATAACTAGTAATTAAATAATTAAGGGTAAAATAACTATATAAATTATACTCATTAAATACCCCAAAACTTAGATTTTGCTAGTTCTCGAGCAAAACTAAAACTAAAAAGAACAAAAATAAAAGTAACGAAAAAATAAATCCTAACTGAACCACTTTCGCAGGTAATTGCGATTGCTTTTAGCGTATGTAACAAGCCTTTAAACCCCTAGGCGGCCCTAATGGACGAGTTATAATCTCGTGAGGGCTTCAGTGATGATACCCACAAACATCATTTTTTTTTTTGAAGAATAAAAATAAAAAGAATCAAAATATTTAAATAACACATGAAAATAGCCTCAAAGATTGCATAAATTATATAGCTCAAAGAAAATTTCAAATATTGGCAAAGTTCTAACTTTAATTCGATAGTCAATCCCATCTCTCTTTTGATTCTTGTTGTGTGTGTGTGAAATCAATTCAATTAAATCCATTCCCAAAATCTTCAACATCCACAGCCTTCGCCTCAAATAAAGAAAAGAGTAGGTCAAACTAATCTTATCATCTTGATCTCCAATTTTTTTTTCCACAGGCTTTTATGTGCATTTTCTTTTGATTTTTGTTTTAGCACATGCACTTAATTCTTTTTTTTTTTTTGAATTTTTGAATTTTTTTTAAATTTTTTTTAATAACAAACAAAGCACACACAATTCCCCACCCCCAAACTTATTCGGAACATTGTCCTCAATGTTTTATAAATAAAAGATATGCATGCAAAAAGATAAAAAAATAAAAATAATAAATAATAAAAGAAAAAGTTGCAGAGAACACACCTGAATGGGCTGGGAAAGCTTAAAAGAGAATGACAAATAAAAAGAAAGTATTAGGAAATAAAAATACTAGAAAAGAAAAACAAACAATGAAAAGAAAACCTACTATTTAAATCAAACAAAACATAAAGATGGAATTGATTAATCATGATAAACAGGATCATCTAAAAGTATCTCTTCAACTTCTGGTATCCTTAACTCTAAAAATGATTTTAATATTTGACCATTGACTTTAAATAAATCATTTTTTTGTTTTTTTTCAGACATAAGCGAAAATTTAGACAAGTTCTATCTGCATCACGAGAACAAACTAAAAGAGATGCAATCGAGAATTATATAAAAGTACTTTCTGACCTGGTGTAAATGATTTTCTCAAAATGTATTTGTCATGAAAGACTTTCATTCGCTGTTTGTAAATTTTGGCATTCTCATAAGCATCATTCCTGATCTCTTCAAGTCTGCTAGTTGTAATATTCTCTTAGAACCAGCCTGCTGCATGTCAAAATTAAATTTCTTGATAGCCCAATATGCACGATGCTCCAACTCTATTGGCAGATGACATGCTTTTCCATACACAAGTCTATAAGGTGACATCACAATTGGTGTTTTGAAAGCAGTCCTAAATGCCCATAATGCATCATCAAGTCTCAAAGACCAATCCTTTCTATCTGGCCTAACTGTTTTTTTCCAGAATTTGCTTGATCTCTCTATTAGAAATCTCTACTTGACCACTAGTTTGAGGATGATATGGGGTGGCAACCTTGTGTGTAATGGAATATTTATTCAAAACAGTTTTAAAAGATTTATTGCAAAAATGAGTACAACCATCACTAATGATTGTTCTAGGGAAACCAAAACGAGATAGGATATGACCCTTCAAAAATTTTACTACAACCCTATGATCATTGGTTTTGCAGGGTATAGCCTCAACCCACTTCGACACATAATTCACTGCAACCAATATATATTGATAACCAAAAGATAGAGGAAAAGGCCCTATGAAATCAATACCCCACACATCGAAGATCTCAACCACAAGAATAGGATTGAGTGGCACCATGTTCCTCTTTGAAATGCTACCCATGCGTTGGCACCTATCACACGAATAACAAAAAGCATAAGCGTCATGAAAAAGAGTAGTCCAATAAAAACCACACTGTAAAATTTTTGTTGCTGTCTTTTTGGCACTAAAATGGCCTCCACAAGCTTGTTCATGGCAAAATGAGATGACACTTTGAATTTCATTCTCCGGAACACATCTCCTAATAATCTGATCAGCGTCATATTTAAATAAATAGGGATCATCCCAAAAGAAATTCTTCACTTCAGATAAGAACTTTTGTTCTATCTTGCTTGGTCCAGTGTTCTGGAATTTGACCTGTAGCAAGATAATTAACTATGTCAGCAAACCATGGTAAAATATTTACACTCATAAGTTGCTCATCTGGGAAAGACTTATTCAAAGGTAAAGATTCTGGAATAAATTTAAGATCAAGGCGAGACAAGTGATCCGCTACAACATTTTCAGAACCTTTTTTATCTCTAAATTCAATGTCAAATTCCTGTAAAAGCAATACCCAACGAATCAATCTTGCCTTAGCATCTTTCTTTGTTAGCAACTATTTCAAAGCAGCATGATCAGTAAAAATAATCACTTTACAGCCTATAAGATAAGATCTGAATTTATCAAGTGCAAACACCACAACTAGCATTTCTTTTTCTGTAGTTGAATAGTTCAACTGTGCATCATTGAGTGTCATACTAGCATAATAAATCACATAAGGCACACGATCTAATCTTTGTCCTAAAACTTCTCCTACAGCATAATCAGATGCATCACACATAATTTCAAAAGGCAAGTCTCAATTAGGTGGTTGAATAATAGGTGAAGAGGTCAACAATTTCTTAAGTTTTTCAAAAGCATCAAGACAAGAATCATCAAAGATAAAAGGTATGTCCTTAGCAAGCAAGTTACATAAGGGTCTGGAAATTTTACTAAAGACTTTAATGAATCTTCTATAAAAACCAGCATGTCCAAGGAAAGATCTTACTTTTTTTTTATAGATTTGGGATGTGGAAGATTAGAAATTAAATCCACCTTGGCTTTGTCGACTTCTATACCTCTACTGGAAATTATATGACCAAGTACAATACCTTGTTTCACCATGAAGTGACACTTTTCCCAATTTAGAACCAAGTTCTTTTCTTTACATCTCTACAAAACTAAAGTTAGATGCTGCAAACATTTATCAAAAGAATCTCCATAAATAGAAAAATCATCCATGAACACTTCAAGAAATCTCTCAACCATATCAGAAAAAATACTAAGCATGTATCTTTAAAAGGTAGCAGGTGCATTACATAAACCAAATGGCATTCTTCTATATGCAAAAGTTTTAAAAGGACAAGTAAAAGTAGTTTTCTCTTGGTCATCTGGAGCTATAGGGATCTGATTATAACCTGAATATCCATCTAGAAAACAATAAAAGTCGTGACCTGCAAGTCTTTCAAGCATTTAATCAATAAATGGAAGAGGGAAATGATCCTTTCTTATGACTGAATTTAATTTTCTATAGTCAATGCAAACACGCCAACCTGTAGTTACTCTAGTGGGAATTAATTCATTATTAACATTAGTAACTACTGTAACACCAGATTTCTTAGGAACAACTTGCACAGGGCTAACCCAAGAGCTATCTGAAATAGGATAAATAATTCCTGCATCTAATAATTTAATTACTTCAGCTCTTACCACTTCTTTCATGTTAGGGTTTAGCCTACGTTGCATTTCCCTAGTAGGTTTAGTATTTTCTTCAAGATGAATACGATGCATGTAATCTACTGGATTAATACCTTTAATATCAGCGATGGTCCATCCTATTGCCTTTTTATGCTCTTTTAGAATACCCAACAACTTACCTTTTTGCCCAAGATCGAGGGAAGAAGAAATAATAACAGGAAGGGTGTTAGATTCTCCCAAGAATGCATACTCTAAAGTGTCGGGTAGTGCTTTGAGCTCTAATTTTGGTGGTGTCCCTGCAGATGAGCTAATCTTCTTTTCAGAATTAGACAATGGTTCTGATTTTATCTTCCATTTAGTGATGTCCATAATTGGAGGCGCATCAAGTAAGACGTTGACTTCTGTAATTACACTATCATCATTAGAAGAGAAATTAGAATGAGTTAAACATGCCTCTAATGGTCATCATTATGGTTAGAAATGAATGAATCTTCTACTAATTCCTCTATCATATTTGCTTCAACAAATTCATCCTCTTCTCAAAGTCATAATAGACTTTGCTTCCTCATACTGATGGCTTGAACTCGATCCAACTTCGTACACTCCTTTGGGATTAGGAATTGGTTGACTTGGGAATTTTCCTTTTTCTCTCTCAGCTATAGTAGTTGCTAATTGACCCAATTGATGTTCAAGCTTTAGAATAGCTTGAGTGTTCGACTGAAAGGCTTGTTGGGTTGACTGAATGAAACTTTGAAGTGTATCCTCTAAAGAAGATTTTCTTTGTTGAGGTGCAACAAATTAAGACATAGACTGTTGGGCAGGAGGATATGTTGGGTTAGGAGGGACAAATTATTGATTGGGCATGGTAAATTGTTGTCCTCCTTGGTTTGACACATGTTGATTTTGTTTCCAAGAAAAATTAAGGTGATTCCTCCAATTAGGATTATATGTGGATGAATATGGACTATTGAAGGTTTTCTCATATGATTGTAAGGCATGCACCTGGTCAGAATAAGCCTCTTGATAGGTTGGTAATGATGGACAATTCTGCGCTGTATGACATGGGCTGAAACAAATAGCACAAACCTCATTAGCTACACTAGGATGATGATTCATGGATTGGTTCATAGCTAAGGCATCCACTTTCCTAGAAAGAGTAGCTAGAGTGGCCTTCACATCAAAATCATCTTTAACTTCATATAGACATTTCCTAGAAACTTGCGATGACTTCTCTCTTTGATTTGAAAAATCCCACTGTTGAGAATTCTCAGAGAGTGAATTAAAGAAATCCCATGCAGCCCCTTCATGTAAGTTCAAAAACCTCCCACCATTCATAGACTCTATCATATGATGATTTGACATGGTTAAACCATTATAAAAGCATTGTATAAGTCTCCATTTCTTAAAACCATGGTGGGGACACTTAAGGAGTAAATCATTGAATCTTTCCCAACACTCATAAAATTGCTCACCCTCTCTTTGATAGAAATCACTTATCTCTCTCCTAAGGGCATTTGTTTTGGACATAGGGAAAAACTTGGTGAGGAACTTATTACTCAATTCATCCCATGTAGTAATGGACCCAGCAGGAAGTGAATTCAACCAAGCTTTTGCTTTGTCTTTTAATGAGAAAGTGAACATACGAAGCCTAATTGACTCATCATTAAAATTTTGAAAACGGAATGTAGAGCATATGTCAAGAAATTCCTTAATGTGCAAATATGGATCCTCTCTCTCTAACACATGGAATGATGGTAAAAGTTGAATGACAGAGGGCTTAAGTTCAAAATGTGTTGCTGTGGTTTGTGGCAACACAATACAAGATGGTTGGTTGGCTGCAAGTGGTGAAAAATATTCTCTAAGGGTTTTCTCTCCTTGCACTGGTGGAAGTATTGGCAATATTCTATTTTGGTCATCCATGACTTGAGAAGAACTAGCTTGACTATCAATTTTTGAATCTCTTTTAACCAAATGATTTGTTGAATCACGTTCCCAAACACTCATAAACTAACTAGACAAGGAAAGAAAGAAATATAAAATATAATAAAATAAAATAAACCAACAATAAAAAAAACAGAATTTAAAAAAAAAAAAAATCAAACAACCAAACAATGAATTTAAAGACAAATAATTTTTTTTAAAAAAAAAATAAAAGACAACCTAAATTATAACTAGTGGAAGAATCAAATCAACATTCTAAGACAAGCACGCCAAAAACTTATTGTGAAAATTTTAATATACTCGCAAGCGCACGAATCTAGATATAGAATAGTGGTAACGAGGTCGAACCCACAGGGATTGTTATAAATTAAAAAGTCTAATTTAAATCTAAAATTAATATTAATCCTAACCTAGTTGAGAAAATTGTGCTTTAAGAGAAATTAAACTAATTAAATTAAGAAAATAATTAAAGCAAATGAGAATTCAATAAGACAAAGATTACCAAGGTTTCAGAATCCACCACTATTCAACTAATAATTATTCAACTATTAATTAATCCACAAGTTTAGAGTGACAACTCGAAATCAGTCTATGTCATCTCATGGATATAACAATTAAGCCCAAATAAAATTAATCTTGTGTAGGTTCTTTTTCTGCTTAATGTTATGACATCTAATAATTTCATAAACATATCAATAACAAAGAACAAAAATTTTCCCAAGACTACAGTAAACAATTTAATGAAAGATACAGAATCAAAGATAATAATGTATAAAATTCATAGATCCAAGCATATATTTAATTGATTATTAATCCTAACAACCAACAATGCATGACAGAATTAGTAAAAAAATTTAACAACATCCAATTAATTATGTGAAACAAAAATCATAAATATTAAAACACAAATATAGGGAATTAATTAAATAAAAAGACAATTATTTTATTGAATATGGTTTCATTCTTAACCTCAATATAAGAAAATTAATTAAACATACTTGAATTGGGAACAATAAGAGAGATAAAATCAGCCATGGAGATTGAACACTCACTGCCGATTTTCTTCTCTTTGCCGAATTGCTCCTCTCGCGGCTTCCCCCCTTGCAAGAGCCAAAAGTTGCTTATATTATCTTCAAATGGGCCCCACGTCTCTAAATCCTAAAGCCAAAAGGCTTATCCTTTTTAATTTGTTTCGGCTTCTCTCGCGTGCTCACCAAGCTGCTTTTAAATTGTTTCCTCATTAATGTTTGAAAGCAAGCCACTTGTTTGACTTAAAAGCACAAGGCAATTAATGATTGCTTCTTTTAATGCCCGGCCCATGCATTTCAAATTGCCAAATCTTTCCTTTCCAAAGGCATGTCCACCGTTCATTCTTTGAGATATTAACTTTCAATTTTGGTCTTTCAATTTAATCTTTATTTCTTTTCAATTTGAACTTATTCATGCTCTTTTTATCTATAATTTTTAATTAATTCTCCATTCAACAAAATAATTCAATTAATTAAAATAATAAATAAAAATAATTAATAATTAAATAATTAAAAATAAAATATATATAAAAATTATACTCATCATATTTTTTATTAAACAAAAAAAATTGAATAATTTTAATTCGAAACCGAACGGATTGGTTCGGCTCGGTTTTTGGTTTAAAGTTTCAAAACCGAAACCGAATCGACATCCAATGGCATTTTCACATAATATATTTACGCACATATTGCTGTCACGATTCGCCGAAGGCAGCTGATCCGTTGCCAAAAAATCGATGTATCGAACCCCTAACACTAACTTGAAATTGCTGCCGTTACCAACTGAATCGCTGCCTCTGTCTTTGCTTACATCTGGCTTCACGAATCGCTGCCGCTGGTCGCTGCCAACTGAGTTACGATCTAGCACCCATTGCTGCTCTTCGCATCTGAATCATGATCTAGCTCTAGCAGCCATCGCCCATCGGTGCTCTTCATAGGCGACTCCCAAACTCAATACCTGCCATTTGCCTCGGGTCTGTTGGGAAAAAGCTCTCACACTCGAGATGATACGCTGTTAATTCATGAAACCGAGAGCAATATCGAAATTCCCACTACTTCGAGCGAGTGTTTGCTCCAGAGAGGGGAACTTTGAAGATTGAAAATGAGAAAGAAGAGAAAGAAGAGTCAGAGAGAGAAAGAAAATGGTTCATTCATTTCATGCCTTTCTAAATAACAAAACCCCGCAATATATAACAGAAATTGAAAATAACCAATTTTGACAACACAACAGAAAACAACAAAAAGGAATCCGGAACAAATGCAGCCAATCAAAACACTTTCATGGACCATCCTAAACGACGTAGTCTCTTAGCCAATCTGAAAGTTTCTTTTTTTGTTTGGGCCGTTGATTATCTTGCACTGGTTCATGGTGAACTTCATCCATGGGTTGATTGACTGTGGGTTCTTGGTTGAGCTCTTCTGCTAGTGCCACCACTGATGGCTCCAATTTGATAAACAAATTCGTATCACGAGATTCCCTTGCCATCAAGCTCTTCGGAAAGAAAATCGCCTTCCATTTGGATGGAGATGTTTCGGTCATCTTTGACGATGAATTGCCGTCGGCGGCCAACGAAGAATGTAGCACAGAAGCATAAGAAGAAAAAACAGAGGAGGTATAGTTTTTATACAATTACACAAACTTTTTACGGAATGCTTTATATTCGAGTCTAAGGACCACCCATTTTCAATTAGTATGGCATGCTAAGCACTGACAGTTTGTTCCTTTGTTTCTGTTTTTTATTTTTGACTTTCTGTGTTAAATTGAATTTCTTTTTTTTTTTTGTGGATTTTTCTTTTTTGACGTTGGAACAAGAAAGCTCTCCCAGTATGTCATGCCCTTATTTAGGAATGTTCCCCAGCGGTTAAAGCTGAGTTGAAAAAAAATGATGGATGAAAGGCCTGAGATCCAACTCCTTACAAACAGGTTGCAAGACATCCTCCCATGATGGGAAAGCATGGTGTAGCAGCTGAAGGTGCTCTGGCGCCTTGACACCTTCAACTGCTGCCCAAGACATTTAATTCAGATCAGCCAGATTCTATAAAGATGATTTGGTGAAATCTTGATCAAGACTGATTACGAACCAAGATGGTAATGAATTAAGAGAAACAAAGAACAGATCAGAATCGAAATGAACAAAGAAAAAACCTAAGAATCAAAGAAGAGAGGAACATAACGTGGTTCAGCTAATTCTCATTAGCTTACATTCACGGAGGAACAAAGTGACAGGCCTTTCATTGATTGATCATCAAAGTGCAAAGAGTTTTCCAGAGTACATATCATTGAATATTAACCCCTTAATCACAGAGCCTCTATTCCCTTTTATACTCCTCAGTGTAACTTCAGTTAGTTGCACCAGAATCAGCTGCATTCAGCAGCTTGCAACAACGTAGATGCAATTTCCAGAAACTCACGTGTGAGGCACGTGTGATAACGGCTTCTGAGTTCTGACGACCTGAATCCAAGCTTCCTTCTCCACGTGCATCTCATGTGCTTCATTAAACCAGAAACGGCAATGTATGAAGTCGTTTCAATGAGTATTAAATGTACCCATCAAAACGCTTCAGCTATTGTCGTTTGTAATGAAATAGAAAGAACCCAAAACGCACTGTACACAGGCCGTTTTGCAGCCATTGAAATTGTTTCACCAGTTACACAACACATGGTTTTTCCGGGGGCTCATATGTTAGTCCAGCATCAACAGAATCCCTACTTTATCTGCTTGAGCGGGCGAAATAAAATAAGCTAGGAGCCGTTGCCGAACAGTTACCTAACCAAAACTATCGGTTCCGGTACATTTTTACTTTGTTTCAATGTTTATCGGTTCTTTTATTTTCTCACTCGAACCAAACCGAAAGTTTTAGTTTTCTCCCGACATCGAACCGACCTGAACCAACGCCCACCCGTAGTTACCATATCCTTGCCAGCACAAAACTTTTTATCAATGCCGTAAACTTCAACGTGATCCACGTATCTGGAAAGAGCAATGTAAGGTTCAGCCAGAAACATTTTTGACAAGGCACAAGGATATTCATGTTAAGGGACAATATTTTGAATTGTTATCTAGTAGTGGTGGAAGAATGTGTCCTGGAGTGTCATTTTGCCCTCCAGGTTATGCAATTTACACTTGCTTCTTTACTTCAAGGCTTTGATTTTGCAACCCCATCTAATGAACAGTTGGACACGGGTGAAGGATTAGGGTTGACTGTGGAGAAATCTGCACCACTTGAAGTACTTGTTGCTCTACATCTTTCTGCTGCTTTTTATAGCTAAATTGATTCACGATGTAATCAATCTGACAAATATTTTAATAAGTATTGATGCTTTTTTGCTCGCTTACTCTTGAATATTAGCCTTCTTCTGCTTTGAATATAAATGTCTGAATTATCATTAGACATAAATGTCCATTATTAAACGTATTTTTATCCCGAATGAGCTGAATCCTATACCATTTTGCAAGGACACAAAGTAACAAGTAGCGGCTTCAGTACTACTCAATGTCATCACAAGTTCAAGAAAACAAATGAGGAGAAAAACTCCAGAGGAAAGTTGCTTCTTCATTTTGCATATATATATATATATATATATATATATATATATATATATATATTTCTATTAATTGCTTCCTGAATCTGTTTTAAAGGCTTGGTGAAGGACTTTAATATGCATTAAGCAATATATATAGAGGTGACATGAATAAGCTGAATTCCACAAAAAGTCAATGTTTTAAGAATTCACTACAACAAATTGTTGCATTACCAACCAAATTTTTTTTAAGGCGCAATTTCATCTCAGGAAGGACTGTTTACTAGGGATGGCAATGGGGCGGGTTTGGGTCGGGATCATGATCCCCAAACCCGCACCCGATTTGGAAGCAATCCCTAAACCTACCCCCATACCCGAAGAATTATAATTGGGGATAGTTCGGGTATATCCCCGAAAATCCCCAAATTGAGTGGGGATTAAAACGGGGACCCGATCCCCATTTGATTTTTAAAAAAAAATTAATAATTTTAAATATTCAGAATTTTAACAAATTAATGATTTCATATTATGTAGTGGGGACCTAAATACCTAAATACATTAATCATATAAATTCATGTTAAACAATGAATTTTAAAGTAGATTTTGCTGCAAAATCTACTTTGAAAATATTAATTAAGCTTATAATCATAATTAGGCCTGGAAAATTACAAAATCCATCAATTTTATTGCCAGCTACTTCAGATTAATTATGATATCTCATTTTTCCCTGTTAATCAAATTACAGTGATATTAATTTGCATGAATTTTGAACTATTTTGTCAAAGAGAGCACTGGTGAATGAATTTTCAACTAATTTTTAAACATATGGACCCCGTTGTGCATGAAACGCAGGCAATTAATTGGCCTTCTTCAGACACAGTCGTCCACAATATTAAACGTATTTTTGTCCCGAATGAGCTAGAATCATACCATTTTGGTAAGGACAAAGTAACAAGTATGGGCTTGAAAATACCAATGTCATCACAAGTTAAGAAAACAAATGAGGAGAAAACTCCAGAGAAAGTTAACATTTGCATATATATATATATATATATATATACTTTCATTAATTGCCTGAATCTGTTTTAAAGGCTTGGTGAAGGACTTTAATATGCATTAAGCAATATATATAGAGGTGACATGAATAAGCTGAATTCCACAAAAAGTCAATGTTTTAAGAATTCACTACAACAAATTGTTGCATTACCAACCAAATTTTTTTTAAGGCGCAATTTCATCTCAGGAAGGACTGTTTACCAAAGTATGGCATAGCCGTCGGTTAAACTTGAAAAATATGAAATGTTTTTTTTTCAGGACCTTTTGCCTGCGATGATAATGAATATATCGTTGATAACACTTTAAAGTAAGTTAAAATTACTTCGAAATTTGTAATGGAAGAGTGATTTATTTGAAAGAGTAATACTCAAAACATTTTTTAAAATTCTAATCACAACTCTATGCTTTTATTTTTTTAATTGAATAACTCTCTAATTGAATTTCAAATAATCCTAAGTAGAAACTAAGTGACGAACCAACATGAGTTAAAATTACTATAAAATTAAATATTATTGTTTAAAAAAAAACCTGGACTCAAAAACAGACGAACGGACTTGTATAGAGGGGAAAAAATTGCACACTCCTCCTGAACATGCATAAGACCTCGATCTCGCAACTGATGGTTTCATTTCGCTACTCGTTCAATTATTGAATTTCTATTTGCTACTTGTTCATTTGTTCTGTAGCATTCTGATCTCGTTTTCACAAAGTTTATTAGGTAAGTAAATTTTTGTTGAGGCAATTTTTGTTCAATGCACAGTGATTGATTTGCGTTCTGACTTTTCTTCTAAATCAAGCTTTATGACATTTTTTTTTCTTAAGATGAGTGTCTCAAATCATGTGTCTTTTTATGATTAATTATTCTACAAAAAAAAACAATTATCAAAGAGGACTGACGTCAGGTAGTAACACTCTGATGGTCAAATCAAGCCAACTCTTTTTAATCAATTTTTAGAGAGAGAAAATTAAAGTTAGATGGGTACACTTTTTGTACTTGTTTTTGGCCTTTTTCATCTTACTTTTAAAATGTGGGATGCTTGCAACTTGAACATGATGTCGGGGGCTTATCATAACATGTGGTGTTTTCATTGTCACATGTGGTGTATGTCACAGGCAACCAAAAATAAATCCAAAAATATATGTAGTAGTGTGAGTAAGGATAGTTCCTACAGAGAGTATCTAGTCTAGTTTTATAATTTGTTAATGAGGATGGGAGGGTTTGAATATAACAAAAACAATTTGAAGCAATACAACCAAGGAACAATTCAAATTAAAATTATCGAAATTAATCAAATGAATAAACCTTGGTCTAAGTCAACATCCACCATCGAGATGTTACAACCAATCATTGATGCAAATATATATCAATTCACAGTTTGAATATTTATGCTAGAACTATTCTTCCTATTTCTCCTTAGTCACAGTTGATTAGAATACAAGCGATCTAATCCACCCTAACTACTAAACAACCCAAGACAAGCACTAAAGGCTTAATCTAGTAGCAGCCTTAAGAATTAAAGAAATCAATTAAACTAAACAACACAAGCACAAGCAGTTGCATTTAATTTAGCCAAGTGTTCTTCCTAAAATCTAATAAATTCTGACATAGCAGATCACTAGATTTTAGTCAATTCACAAGTTAGAATAATTAAACAATTACGGGTTTGGACTCAATCAAGAACTGGATGAAGTATGAGAACGTATTTTGGGCAGGAAGCCTCTTCCCTTAATTGGTGAAGTTTTTTCAAAAGTACGTAGTGAAGAAACAAGGAGTGGAGTGATGCTAAAGAAAGCTGAGTCCAAGACAAAACCCGAAGCTGAAAGTTCAGCATTGGTTCCTAAGATAGAATCAGATGGAGAGAGACGAAAAAAGCCTTGGTACAAACACTGTAAGAAGCCGTGGCACACCAAGGTTACGTGTTGGAAATTACATGGAAAACCATCGAATTTCAAGAAGAAGAATGAGGGTGATAACAGGACGTTGCAGACTGTGACTAAGGACTCTAAAAAACAATTAATCGACTCTGAGACACCGGGCTTCACAAAGGAAAAATTAAGCCAACTGTACAAACTTTTTAAGTCTCCACAGATCTTACTAACTGCTTCCTGTTCTTTTGCTCAAAATGGTAATCTTCTTACTATTGCTCTTTCATGTAAAACATCAAATCTATCTTGTTCATGGATTATTGATTCTGGGGCCACTGACCACATGACCGGCTTATTGCAATTATTCTCGTCTTATAGTCCATGTGCAGGCAATAAAAAGATCAAGATTGCCGACGGATCATTTTCCGTAACAGCTGGCATGGATTCTATTGTCATTTCTCCGTCTCGATCACTTCATAAAGTTCTTCCTGTTCCAAACTTATTGTGCAATTTACTGTCTATAGGTAAAATAACTAGTGATCTTAAATGTTGAGTTAATTTTTTCTCTCCTTTCTATGAATTTTAGGAACTAACCACAAGGAAGATGATTGGATGTGCTAGAGAAAGTGGAGGACTTTACTTTTTTTAAGACGGATCAAGTATGATGAGGCCAATCGAAAATACATGTTATGGTTCGGTTTCAATTACTAATGATAAAGAGATAATGTTACGGCACTTTAGACTAGGCCATCCTAATTTTTATTATTTAAGATATCTACTACCAAACTTGTTTAATAGTAAAGATCCATCTCTCTTTCAATGTGAAATCTGCAAATTAGCTAAATATCATCGATCTACATTTTCTATACAGCCTTATCAACCCTCACAATTTTTTTTACTATTACATATTAATGTATGGGGACCAAACAAAATTCCTATTCTACCGTGAAAAAGATGGTTTGTGACATTCACTGACAATCTCACTAAAGTTTGTTAGGTTTATTTGTTAAAAGAAAAATCAGAGGTTGAAAGTGTTTTTCAAAATTTTTTACACCATGGTTCTAACACAATTTCAAGAAAAAATAAATAAAATCATTCAAAATGACAATGGAAAAGAATATTTTAATAGAATTTTGGGAAATTTTTTTCTTGAAAAGGGAATTGTGCATCAAAGTTGTTGTAATAATACCCCTCAACAGAAAGGGGTAGCTGAAAGGAAGAATAAACATCTTCTGGAAGTGGCATGGCATTACTTTTTTTAAAAAAGTTCCTAAATATCTGTAGGGTGAAGCAATTTTAACTGCTACTTACCTCATAAATACAATGCCTTGAAGAGTTTTGAATTTTCAAACTCCTCTGGTTTTCTTTAAAACACTTTATCCTAATTCACAATTAATATTAGGAATTGCATTAAAAAAATTTTGGGTGCATTGCTTGTGTACATAATCATGAACATGGCCAGGCTAGGTTGGATCGTCAAGCAAGAAAATGCATTTTTGTTGGATATGCACCCACTAAAAAAGGGTAGAAGTGTTTTGATCATGTTTCCGCAAAAAAATGTTTATAACCATAGATGTAACATTTTTTCAAGACAAACCTTTTTTTTTTTAAAGATCTTGCGGGGTTAACACATGAAGAAGAACTTGTAGAAGATGATGTTTTCTATATTGTAGATCAAAAGATTGATCAAAGGATTGCAGATAAAGGCATTGATTAAATGGAGGAATATCCAATTTCAATTACAACAATCTTTCCAGAATAACAATCTAGAAAAATCAAATGCCTTATCTAATCTACCAGTCAAAAGAATTTTTGGAAAAGCTAGAAATAAAAAAAAAACAAATAAATATTAAGAATAACAAGAATTTGGATTCCTTTCCTTTAGTGCCAATAACAAAGTCAATTTTTTCTAACGAAAGAGATAGGAACGTGATTGAAAAAAACTCTACTAACCCATATCAGAAGAAATTATCGAGCAAAGGATACAGTTCTCCCTTCTTTTCACAATCAAGAATCCAAACTGTGGATAGAACCTGTTATGCCTGAGTTTTCAAGTAAAAATTTATCTGATCCAAAGTTTGATGATGTGGATCTTCTTATCGCACCATGAAAGGGGTGTGCGTTCTTGTACCAAATATCTCATGTCTATCTATATCTTTTATGATAAATTATCTCGCAATTTTTTGGCTTTTACTTCTCCCCCTGAATTTGAAGGAAAATTTCAGTCTAGAGTTTGTAGGTCGAAGAAATTATTATATGGCCTCAAGCAATCTCCTAAGGCCCGATTTGAAAATTTAACTAGGTCGATCAAAGGCTAGGGTTATGCTGAAGTTCAAAGTGATCACACAATCTTTTTAAATACTCTAAAAATGGGAAAATAGCAATACTTTTTGTGTATGTGGATGACATCATCCTCACAGGAGATGACTTGATAGAGATGGAACACTTGAAGAATAGTCTTGCTTTTATTTATGAAATCAAAGACTTAGGAACACTTCGCTATGTCCTAGAGATAGAGGTACCTCGATCTAGGAAAGTTTTAGTTGTGTCCCAATGTGAGTATGTCTTAGATCTTCTAAAAGAAATAAGGAGGAGTGGATGTCGACCTGTGGATACTCCTATGGACCCAAATCACAAGCTAGCGGAAATTAAAGATGAAACTCTAGTTGATACTGCTAGATACCAGAAGTTAGTGGGCAAGCTTATTTACTTGGCTCATATTTGTCTTGATATAACTTTCTTAGTGAGTGTTGTGGGCTAGTTTATGCACTGTCTATATGAAAGGCACCTTGAGGTAATACATAGAATTTTTATGTATTTAAAAAGTACACCAGGAAAAGGATTGTGTTTTAAAAAAAGAGTTCAAAGGACCATTGAAGCCTACACAGATGACGACTGGGGAGGATCAGTTACTGGTAAAAGATCAACTTTAAGTTATTGTACTTTTGTATGGGGTAACTTAGTTAATTGGAGAAGCAAGCAACAAAGTGTTGTAGCCCGTAGCAGTGCAGAGGTAGAGTACCGAGTTATGGCAGATGAAGTGTGTGAAATGTTATGGCTAAAACGAGTCTTAGATAAGCTAAGGAGGCCAATTGAAGTTCCCATGAGGCTTTACTGTGATAACAAGGCAGTGATTAGTATAGCTCACAATCCGACGCAGCATAAGAGAACTAAACATATTGAAATTGACTGCCACTTTATTAAAAAGAAACTTGAAGGAGGCATTATCTACATGCCGTTCATTCCATCAGCACAACAGATAGCTGACATTCTCACTAAGGGACTTTTTAGATTGAATTTTGAACTTCTCACAAGCAAGTTGGGCATGATGAATATATATGCACCAGCTTGAGGCGGGTGTCAAAGATTTGATGCCTATAATTGAGGAAGACCTTTTGCATTTAATTTAAAAAGAATAAGCTGAATTAGAAAGTAGGATATTTAGCTGATCTGTTATTATTCTATTTCTTAAAATTTTGGTAGGGTTATATGTTTTAGAAGCATTATAAATTTCTTCTTTGTAAACGGTTTTTGCAGGACAAAAAATTAATAAGAAAAGTTCAATTTTTTCATAAAAAAACTATATTTGAGTTCAATAACCATCATTTATTTATAGTAGAATTTCCCTGAAGGCTGAAAGAGACAACTGTTTAAATCCTACATCTAAAACTTAAAAAACCACCACATCCACCTCCCATGGCTAAAATTTAAATAACCATCACTTATTTCCACTGTTTCAATTTCAAGTTCTTCAAATATATACTTATTACAACTTTAGAAGTTTAATTAAATTACAAACACAATTTCTTATTCTTTTTGTAAATCTTTGATAACCAGTGCCTAATAAAAGGATAAAATATTAACAGCACTAAATCATACACAAAATAAAATAAAAGATGAAAAAAAAATGTAGGTCATAACTAGCCCTCAAATGAAAGTTCATTAGGAGTACAAGTGCAAACCCATATCAATTTTTGTGCACATAACCATGCTAACTTCATCTCTATATATATTAATTTTTGAGCATTGGCTCATTGTTCATAGATTTTATCAAAAAATTAAAAAAAAAATGAATCCTAGAATATAACCTGAAATGTGTAGGATTATAAAACAAAGCCCTCGCACCAGAAAGTTTCACTCGTTGTGGTTTCGGGGCCACTCGTACAACCAACAAACAGGTTCTATATATTAACTTGCCACCACCAATCTTTCTAGCAACTGTTGAAAAATAACAGCCAAGCACCACCTTTTCTACAAGGTGGTGCCCGCTATTATTGAAGAAAAATGCAGTTGTTGCTGCATTCTTTAAATCAAGAAAACAAAATGGAGAAGGTGCAGCAAAGTTTGAAAGAAAAAAGAGGGACACGGCTTTGACAAGAAAGAAGAAAGAAGATAATGGCAGTGGGGGAAAGAAAAATTAAAAAAATATTATTTTAATAGCCAATTTTGGCTATAAAAAGGGGAGTTCCTTATCGGTTTTGAGCATTCCATTTCTTCAAGTTTCTCTTCTCTATTTTGCAAAGAGAAAGAGTTGGTGAGAGTATTTTTTAAGAGTTTAACAAACTCTTGAGTAATTAAGTCAGTGAGAGTATTGGGTGTATTGGGATTTTGGGTAGTGAAACAAAATACTACAATACTTGAATACTCCACATCAATAATAAAATATTTTCCTTCTATCGTCGCCCGTGGATGTAGGCTAATAGCCGAACCATGTAATTTTCTGGTGTCCTCTTTTGTACTTCTTTTTTATTTTTCTTCAAATTTCATTTTAGTTGTGACCCTACTTCACCCATAAATTTTCCAACAATGGTATTAGAGCAACTAGTTGTATTTTTTAGAGTTGGTGTACTGTTCACGTAGAAGTACTGTTCACGTATACGGTACTATTCACGTGAAACAGTGGTAGCCGATCCTAACAAAGTTAGTTCGTGGTAAAAAGCGATGGTGGCAAAATGCGAAATTGAGAAGTTCAATGGAAAAAATTTTCGTTGTGGAAAATGAAGATAAAAGCTGTATTGAGGAAAAATAATTGCTTAGCAGCAATTGGAGAAAGGCCCATAGGGATAACTGATGATGACAAGTGGAATGAGATAGACAGCAACGCAATTACTGATCTACACTTGGCACTTGCAGATGGGGTGTTATCTAGTGTGGCGGAGAAAAAGACAGCAAAGGAAATTGTACGAGGCTAAGTCATTGCACAACAAAATCTTCTTAAAAATGAGACTCTATACTCTTCGAATGGCTGAATCTACATCAATGACTGACCATACCAACACCTTAAAGACTCTATTTTCACAACTCACAACATTGGGTCATAATATAGAGGAAAATGAATGTGCCGAGCTTCTACTTCAAAGTTTAACAGATTCATATGATCAACTCATCATCAATATGACGAGCAACAATCCAGCGAACAGTCTAGTTTTCGACGATGTTACAGCCTCCGTATTAAATGAGAAGAGCAGGCGAAAAAGTAAGAAAGACAGACAAGCAAGTTCACAGTAACTGGAGGCGCTATCGGTGACGAGGGGAGATCAATAGAACTTGGCCCCAGTGAGAGTCACAATCGTGGTAGATCAAAATCTAGAAGTAAGAAAAATATTAAATGTTATAACTGTGGCAAGAAAGGGCATGTCAAGAAAAAGTGTTGGAAAAATAAGCAGAGTGGAGGCAATAAAACTGAGTCATCAAATACTCAGGGGTGTGTGGCAAGTATCTCAAATGATGGTGAAATTTTCTACAGTGAGGCAACAACTGTTTCAGAAGGCAGAAAACGGCTATATGATGTCTGGCTCATAGACTCATGAGCTACCTGGCACATGACTCCTCGGAGAGAATGGCTCCACACATATGAACCTATCTCAGGAGGATCTGTATACATGGGAGACGATTATGCCTTGGAGATCGTTGGCATTGGTACTATCAAAATAAAAATGTTTGATGGTACAATTTACACAATTAAGAAGGTACGACATGTCAAAGGCTTGAAGAAAAATCTATTGTCTTTAGGACAAATAGATAATCTTGGGTGCAAAACTCATGTAGAAAACGGGATCATAAAAATTACTAGAGGCGCGCTTGTATTGATGAAGGGAGAAAAGATTGGTGCACATCTGTTCATACTTAAAGGTGAAACACTATAGGAAGCTAATGCGTGTGTTGCATCAAATGGAGAAGAATCAACGATGATATGGCATATCAAACTTGGACACATATCAGAACAAGGTTTGAAGATTCTCTCTGAGCGAAAATTGCTTCCAAGGCTTAAATCAGTAAGCTTACCATTTTACGAGCATTGTGTTACAAGTAAGTAGAATAGATTAAAGTTTAGTATATCTATTATTAGAAGTAAATGCATTCTAAACTTGGTTCATTCTGATGTTTGGGAATCACCTGACATATCCATAAGAGGTGCAAAGTGCATGGTGACTTTCATTGATGATTACTCTAGGAGATGTTGGGTATATCCAATTAAAAAAAAGTCAGATGTATTTTCAGTGTTTAAAGAATACAAAGCACGGGTAGAACTTGAATCCGACAAAAGAATCAAGTGTTTGAGGATAAATAATGGTGGAGAGTACACAGATGACGAGTTTCTTACTTTCTGTAAGCAAGAAGGCATTCAGAGATAGTTCACGGTGGCATACACTCCTCAACAAAATGGAGTGGTAGAACGGATAAACATTACTCTTATAGAAAGAATAAGAGCTATGTTGACGACTGCGGGTCTGCCTAATTCATTCTGGGCAGAAGCAACCAAAATCGTCTGTTATATAATAAATCGGTCGCCATCCACAGCAATTGGGCTGACGACATCAATGGAGATGTGGACTGGAAAGCCAGCTAATTACTCTTACCTACATGCATTTGAATGTCCTGTGTACGTGATGTACAATGCCCAAGAAAGAACAAAGTTGGATCCAAAATCTAGAAGATGTATCTTCTTGGGATGTGCTGATAGAGTAAAGGGGTATCGTATGTGGGATCCCACTGCCCACAAGATCGTCATCAGCAAAGATGTTATCTTTGTAGAAGATCAACTGCAAAGGAGAGATAGGGATGATAGCACTGTAAAAGAAAAGTCAGAGATTATACCGATGTATGTGGAAAATAATCCAGAAGATTCAGATTCTTCTGAAGCAGCACCAGAGCACGAGGAACAACAACCAGTCGAGTTCGAGGCTCCAAAAGTTCGTCGATCAACTCGTGAGAGACGACCGCCAGCGTGGCACTCAGAGTATGTCACAGAGAGCAATGTTGCATACTGTCTTCTAACAGAGGATAAAGAGCCATCAACTTTCCATGAAACTTTAAACAGCTCAGATGTTACTTTGTGGATGACAGCAATGCAGGAAGAAATTGAGACTCTACACAAGAACAAGACATGGAAACTTGTACCACTACCACGGAGAAGAAAAGTCATTTGTAACAAATGGGTCTACAAGATCAAACATGATAGCAAGGACTAAGTGGAACGGTATCGTGCAAGATTGGTGGTGAAAGGATATGCTCAGATAGAAAGTATTGACTTTAACGAAATATTTTCTCAGGTAGTTCGACTCACAATAGTCAGAGTAATCTTGGCATTGTGTGCTACATTTGACCTACATCTAGAGCAGTTAGATGTGAAAACTGCATTTCTTTATAGAGAACTTGAAGAAGAAATTTATATGCTCCAACCAAAAGGTTTTGTTGAAAAGGGAAAGAAAAACTTAGTTTGTAGGTTGAACAAATCTCTATACGGTCTCAAACAGGCGCCAAGGTGTTGGTATAAGAGATTTGGTTATAACGGACTCAGTTCAGATCATTTTGCATATTACAAGAGGTTTGAAAATAATGATTTCATCATTTAACTGTTGTACGTGGATGTCATGTTGGTAGCTGTTAGCCTAAAGGGTTATGCATATTATAATTTTGATGACAACAAATATATGTTTTAAGTGTTGTAATAAATTTTGTATTTCACATGTTCACTAGTTTTTTAAGGTAATTTTTATACAAGTGAATCAAGTGAAATCAACTTCAAGACACTTAACGGACAACAGCGAAATCAAGAATAATAGAGCTCAACGGACAAATTATTGCGACAATTTCTTGTAAAGCCGGTATGATTTAATTTATGATTGGTTTAGCATTTGAGAAGCTCAATATTTTGTTTAGTAAATAATTACTTTTCACAAACTAAAAGATTTTATATTTATAAGATAAAATATTTTGTGGATTTGAGAAATTTGGATTAAAATGAAAAATTTTTAAATTTCGGAGTTGGACTTATTTGCTAAGTTTTGAAACTTTTGGGCCATATTGTAACTTATAAAAGATTAAGGGTCTAAGTGAAAGGTTTTAAGAACTTTAAAATTTTATGATGATTTTGTTAAAACTTGAAAAGGACTTATTTTAAAAAAATTTGTTATAGTTTGGGCCATATCATAATTTTAAAAAATTTTGGGAATGACATTATTGAGAAATTCTGAAATTGGGCCAGTTTCTAAATTTTTATGACGTTTCAGGCTATAGTATAATTAAAGAAAGTTTTGGGGTAAAATTATAATTTTATGAACACTTTTACTGTAGCAAATTCAAATTTAATGGTAACTTCACTGTTCATAGCGGCTAGCTGGATAAATCAAGCGGCTAATCGCTTGGTTGTGGGAATTTACTTATGACGGCTAGTTTTCGGGCTTTATTTATAAAAACTCAACCCAAACTTCATTTTACAGGTTAATACAAGCATAAACAAGATCTTATAACATATATTGAGCTTCTAATTTACAAAATCATCATAGATTAAATCATCATTGTGGTATTATTTGTGAATCCACTCTTATAGAGAGCTTTTATTGTAATTTTCTTTTCTCATCAAGTTGTGAGTGTTGAAGTGAGAGAAACACTTGGGGTGAAGAGATTGGAGAGATAATCTTTTGATTGTAAAGGTTCATTGACACCTTGAAGTCAATTGTAAAGAACTTAAAAGCCTTAAGAGGCTTAGATAGTGAAATGCTCGAGCTTGGTTGGCTTGGAGGCGTGGATGTAGGCGAAGATTGCCAAACCACGTAAAAATTATTGTTATAAAATTTATTATTTTTGTGTTTATTAAGGCGTTAGATTAAATCATTGTGCAATTTGTTTAGCTTTTTCTTTAAAATCCCAATTCACCCCCCCTCTTGGGTTGCATAACTTGTATTTCATTTGGTATCAGAGCTTGGTTCTCTTATTAGAACTTAACCATTTAGAGTAAAAGATCAACGGCAACCCAAAGTGATTCAACCTTTAGGGAAGGACAGTCCACAACTAGACCACCGTTCTTTGACGGAAATGACTACCCATATTGGAAAACTAAGATGAGAATTTATTTACAGGCCATAGATTATGAAATTTAGGAAGTTGTATGTGGTGGTCCATTTATGCCTTTGACTAAAAATGAAGTCGGGGAAGATATTCCAAAACCTTCACGGGAATGATATTTTATGTATACTAGATTTACGGACGTAGTGTACACTTTAAGAGCCTTAGGAAAGACCTTTTCAAATAGCGAGAAAGTTAAGAAAATCATTAGATTGCTACCTAAGGAATGGAAACAAAAAAGAACTGCCATTGAGGAAGCCAAATATTTAAATATCTTACCTATTGATGATTTAATCGGTTCTCTTATTTCTTATGAGGAGGATTTGGCAACCAAAAGAGGCAATGAGGAGAAGAAGAAAAGCATTGCTCTCAAAGTCACAAAATGTGAGATTGATAGGGAAAGTGAGTCGGATGATGAGGAGTTGGCTATGCTAGCAAGGAGGTTCAGAAAATTCTTCAAGAAAACCAGTGAGCAAAGAAAATTTCAAGACTTTAAGAACCAAAAGGAGAAGAAGGAAGTAATCAAATGCTACGAGTGCAAGAAGCTTGGGCATATAAGATCAGAATGCCTTCTTCTCAACAAGTTTAAGAAGAAAACAATGGTGGCCACATGGGATGATAGCAATGAAGAAACAAGTGATAATAAAGAGCAACAAGAAATGACAAATTTAGCTCTCATGGCCTTTGGGAAAGAATCATGTGATGAACTTGATGAGGTAAGTGATCTTCCTACATATGATGAATTACATGATGCTTTTAAAGAGTTACATGATGAGTTGATGAAAATTGGTAAAAAGAATGTATGTCTTCAAAAGAAAATAGTAGAGGTCAAAAATGAAAATGAATCACTAAGTACAAAGATTACATGCCTAGAACTAGAGAATAAAACATAGCATGATAGAGTTGCATTATCAAATGAGAAACCTAATATCTCATATGAGCATGAAAAATCACATGTTAAAGAATTGATAAAAGAGAATGAAGTGCTTAGGAAAAAGAATAATGAGCTAAATGAAATTGTGATAAAATTCACAAATGGGCAAAAGAAGTTGGATAATTTGCTTAACTCTAAAAAATATGTATTTGATAAAGGAGGACTTGGGTATAAGCCTAACTTCAAGCAAAAGTATTATAAGAATTATTTTGTTAAAGCTACCTCCATAAGTGATCTAAGATTGTTTGTCATTATTGCAATGGAAATTGTCACATGAAAAATAGATGTCCTGTGAAAAGAAATGCATATTATGGTGTGAAATATATTTGGGTTCCAAAAGGAACCATTGCTAGCACTCAAGGACCCAAAAAGATTTGGGTACTTAAGACTTGAAATTTTCTCTGCAGGGCTTGAAGAAGAAGAAGAAGAATAAATGGTACTTGGACAGTGGTTGTTCAAGTCACATGACAGGAAATTATTCTTCGTTTCTAATTTTTACCAAGATCGAAAATGGTGGAGATATATCCTTTGGAGATAATTCAAAAGGAAAGATCATTGGTATTGGCAATGTCGATAATGTATCCTCTACTCTTATTGAAAATGTGTGTTTGGTTGAAAATTTGAAACACAATTTACTTAGCATTAGTCAATTATGTGATAAGGGTTATAAAGTGGTTTTTGATAAAACTAAATGTGTTATTGAGAATGCATATAATGGAAACGTTTTGTTTGTAGGAAATAGATGTGTTAATGTTTATACTATTAATATAGATTGTGCATCTACCATTAATAAATATTTCTCGGCATTGCATGATGATGGATGGTTATGGTATAGAAGACTAGGTCATGCAAACATGAATTTGATTTTAAAAATTTTGAAAAATGATTTGGATAAAGATCTTCCAAAAATGAGTTTTCAAAAAGATAGAATTTGTGAAGCTTGTCAATTTAGAAAACAAATCACAACTTCTTTAAAAAATAAGAATCATGTCTCAACTTCGAAACCTCTTCAATTACTTCACATAGATTTGTTTGGACCATCTAGATATGCTAGCTTGAGTGGCAAGTATTATGCATTTGTGATTGTGGATGATTATTCTAGATACACGTGGGTATTGTTCTTAGCTAATAAGGATGATGCCTTTGATGCATTTAGAGTTTTCTGTAAAAAGGTTCAAAATGAAAAAAGTTATTCTATTTCTTGTATTAGAAGTGATCATGGTAGAGAATTTGAAAATCATTCATTTGAGACTTTTTGTAATGATTTTGGCATTGAACATCAATTTTCATCACCAAAAACTCCACAACAAAATGAAGTTGTTGAGAGAAAGAATAGATCTATTCAAGAAATGGCTAGGACCATATTGAATGAAAATGCGTTACCTAAGTATTTTTGGACCGAAGCCATCAACACTGCTTGTTATGTTTTAAATCGGGTGTTGATTAGATCTCATTTCAATAAAACTCCCTATGAGCTTTAGAAAGATAGAAAACACAACATTGGTTATTTCAAAGTTTTTGGATGCAAATATTTTATTTTGAACACAAAAGATAATCTTGGAAAATTTGATCCAAAATCTGATGTTGGTATCTTTCTCGGGTATTCAAACTCAAGCAAAGCTTATAGAGTTTATAACAAAAGATCTTTAGTTGTGGAAGAATCTATGCATGTTACATTTAACGAATCTAACCCTTCCTCTACGGAGAAAGTTGTTGTTGGTGATGATGCAGATGAAAATGTATAAAAAGATTCATCAAAGCACAGCCAAAAGAATGCAGAAAATCAAGAGGACCAACATGAAGAAGCAAGTGCGGAGCAAAATAAAGGTTATTCTCAAACACTCCCCAAGGAGTGGAGGTATGTTTCTTCTCACCCTAAGGATGCTATTTTAGGAGATCCATCAAGAGATGTTACAACTAGATCATCACTTAGGAACACATGTGAGCATGCTGCATTTATTTATCAAATTGAACCAAAATCCTTTGCGGATGCAGAAAATGACGAATCTTGAATTATGGCAATGCAAGAGGAGTTAAATTAATTTGAGAGAAATAATGTGTGGGAATTAGTTCCTAAACCAGAACATCAATCCGTCATAGGTACTAAATGGGTATTTAGAAATAAGATGGATGAATCCGGTATGGTTGTAAGGAATGAAGCTAGATTAGTGGCTCCAAGATACAACCAAAAAGAAGGAATTGATTTTGATGAAACATTTGCACCTGTCGCTAGATTAGAATCCATTAGAATGTTGCTAGCATATGCATGTTATAAAGATTTCATTTTATTTCAAATGGATGTCAAAAGTGCTTTCTTAAATGACTATATTATGGAGGAAGTTTATGTGAAATAACCCCTTGGTTTTGAAAATGAAAAATTTCCAGATCATGTTTATAAGTTATCAAAAGCATTGCATGGATTAAAACAAACACCTAGAGCATGGTATGATAGGCTTAAAAATTTCTTCCTAGATAATGGTTTTTCAATAGGAAAAGTGGATACTACTCTCTTTATTAAGCATAAAAACCAAGACATACTTGTTGTTCAAATTTATATTGATGATATTATTTTTGGTTCTATTAATGAGTCCTTGTGCAAGGAGTTTTCATCTTGTATGAGTAAGGAATTTGAAATGAGCATGATGGGAGAATTAAAGTATTTCCTTAGACTTCAAATCAAGCAAAACAATGAGGGAATCTTCAACAATCAAGCTAAATGTGTCAAAGATTTGCTTAAGAAGTTTGACATTGATGACTAAAACACCAAGAGCACTCCAATGAGCACAACAATCAAGCTTGACAAAGATGAAAAAGGTAAAGAGGTTGATATTAAAAGATATCGAGGTATGATTGGCTCTTTACTTTACTTAACCGCAAGTAGACCCGATATCATGTTTAGTGTATGTTTGTGTGCAAAATTTCGATCATGTCCCAAGGAATCTCATTTGCTTGTTGTTAAAAGAATTTTTTGTTATTTGAGTGGAATCATAGATCTTGGCCTTTGGTATCCTAGAGGAACTCATATAGATTTAACTTGTTATTCGGATGCTGGTTTTGCCAGTTACAAGGTTGATAGGAAACGTACTAGTGGAACTTGCCATTTCCTAGGTCATTCACTTGTTTCATGGTTTAGTAAGAAACAAAACTCGATTGCACTCTCAACTACCGAGACAAAATATATTACCGCATGTAGTTGTTGTGCTCAAGCCTTTTGGATGAAACAAACACTTAGAGACTATGGCATTAATCTTGAACAAATTCCAATCAAGTGTGATAATACTAGTGCTATTAATCTATCAAATAATCTCCTTCAACACTCTAGAACCAAGCATATAGAGATTAGACATCATTTCTTGAGAGATCATGTTCAAAAGGGA
The DNA here is from genome assembly GCA_030449925.1 of Citropsis articulata. Taxonomy (NCBI): domain Eukaryota; kingdom Viridiplantae; phylum Streptophyta; class Magnoliopsida; order Sapindales; family Rutaceae; genus Citropsis; species Citropsis articulata. Next base: position 768,545 of record JASUUH010000113.1, on the reverse strand, counting down.
GATATTGCATTATAATTTATTTCAACGGAAAAACAAGTTGCTGATATTTTTACTAAACCCCTTTGCGAAGAATAACTTTTAAAAATTCGGCATGAACTTGGGATGATGAAATTTTCGCATTAACATCTCTAATTATGTTATTGAATCTATTAAAATTGTTCGTATAGTGATTGTTGATGTTTATGAAGTTTGAGCACGATAAATATGTGAGGTGTTTGATTTATTCATCTTTTGAATGTTTATGTGGTTCATGATATATGCTTGATGGATGAATTATTTGTTTAAATTAATCATCTTTTGAATGTTTAAATTCATGATTCATGCATTAGAATGGCTCTTGAGATGTTTCGGGATCAAGAAATGATCACAGGATTGATCAAAATTGGCCAGAAAGCAAACAAAGTGTAGCCGGACAGCAACCAAGCGGCTAGCCACTTGTTTCAAGCGACTAGCCGCTTGGAATCTGTCCTCAAACCCGAGAGCGAGCGCAAGCGGCTAGCCACTTGGTCACGGGTTTGAAGCCCTTTTTTTTTCAATTATCTTTCTTCTTCATTTGTTCTTTCTCTCACAAAAAACGTGAACCCCTCCTCCATTTTCATTCAAATTTTCTTCATTTCTCACCTCTTTTTATGCCAAGATCAATCTCTTTAAAACATTACCCATGCATTTAACCTTCATTAAACACTTTCAAATCATCTTATCTTCACTTGTTCTTCTCCCTCTCCCTCGCGCGTGAACAGTAACTCTCCATTTCTCTCTCAAATTTCTTCATCTTTCACTCATTTTCTTGTTAAAATTAATCATCCAACTGATTAATCAGCAATTACTCCTTCAATTTTCATTCTCAAAACATCATTTCATTACCTCTTCATAAAAATCCCAAATCTTAAAAACCTAGCTTGACTGTTTCTCTCTCTACAAATTTTCGGTTTTCTTCAACTCATTTTGACTTAATTAACATTATTTCTAGCCTTCAATCATCTTCAACATTTATTTTCTTAGCTCAAACACATCCATTTCACTTACCTTTTTAGAAACCTGAAATTGCATATTCAAGCTTGAATTTGTTTCAATAATGGTGGGTGGTGACAAATCCAAGAGCAAAGAAATAGCCAAGAGACGCAATGAAGATTGTGGAGATAACACGGAGTTCTTGTCAACCTATTTTCGGCATCTCACACTTCAGAAACGATTTCTCGACAATTTCATGTCAAGGTCGGTCATTCCTCCTTATTTTGTTAATCTTAGAAATTTGGCAAATTTGGCAATTTGTAATACCTCTCTTAATAATTTTCTTATTGCCATGGGTTGGAAAAATGTCTTAGTTATTAAGGAGCATTATTATGAAAATTTACCCAAAGTCTTTTATTCGAATATGGATGTAGAAATCTCGGACAAATTGTTACAAGTGTTAATGGAATTCCCTTTGAATTTGATGTTGTAATGTTGAATTATATTCTTAGAACTCCAAATGATGGATTGGAACTATACAGTGCTAGAACCAAAATAGATTATCCATGGTTTTCCCTTGAAAATACTGTTCGAAAAATTTGTCGACGACATGACTTGTCCTCCGAGTTTTGTCGATCACCTTTAAAATCTCAAGCCTTACCTCTTCAAACTAGAATCTTTCATTATGTTCTTTACCATGTTATTAATCCTAGGTATGGTCATGGGGATGAAGTTAACCGATTGGATGTGGCCTTGTTGGATTGTATTTTAGAAGGTAGGAAGCTCAATGTTGGTTATATTATACTTCATCATATGCTTAGCACACCTTGTATAGCCAAAAGATCCCCCCTTTATGGTAGTATTATTACCCGCATCCTCAAATATTGCAAAGTACCCATTACCGAACCAACCTTTTTAAATATGAGAGAACTAGGAGATGAAGTCATCGCTAATTTGGGATTTATATGGGTGGAAAATAAATGGTCTAAAGACTGGAGATACACATCCAAGGTTACTGAACTTGCTCTTACAAATCATCGTTTCTTTAACAATGTTCTTCCACAGAGCTGCTCCCTGATCTTAGTGTCCCACAACGCTCTCATTTTCCACCTCCGGCTAGTCCTTCCCAATCCTCTTCAACTGACCTTGAGGATCCGATGCAGCAGATATTGACTAAAATATGGGAGTTTAAAAATAAATTACAAATTGTAATATATATATTTTTAAGTATTTATGCATAGTTTTGAAATATTATGGGGGAGTCTACAAATTATTATAGACCATATTTTCAGGGGGAGTTTTATCTTAAATTTGATTTATATGTTTAATTATGTATGCCATGTATTAAAGGGGAGCATATATGTCAAAATACATGAGATGTTTGCCATCATAAAAAAAGAGGAGATTGTTAGCCTAAAGGACTATACATATTATAATTTTGATGATAACAAACATATGTTTTAAGTGTTTTAATAAATTTTGTATTTCACAAGTTCACTAGTTTTTTAAGGATAATTTTTATGCAAGTGAATCAACTGAAATCAAGTTCAAGACACTCAATGGACAACGGCGAAATCAAGAATAGAGTTTAGAGCTCAATGGACAAATTATTACGATAATTTCTTATAAAGCCAGTATGATTTAATTTATGAATAGTTTAGCATTTGAGAAGCTCAATATTTTATTTAGTAAATAATTAATTTTCACAAACTAAAAGGTTTTATATTTATAAGATAAAATATTTTGTATATTTGAGAAATTTGGATTAAAATGAAAAAATTTTAAATTTCAGAGTTGAAACTTTTGGGCCATATTGTAACTTATGAAAGATTGAGGGCCTAAGTGAAAGGTTTTGAAAACTTTAAAATTTTATGATGATTTTATTAAAACTTGAAAATGACTTATTTTAAAAAAATTTATTATAGTTTGGGCCATATTATAATTTCAAAAAGTTTTGGGAATGACACATTATTGAGAAATTCTGAAATTGGACCAGTTTCCAAAGTTTTATGACGTTTCAGGCTATAGTATAATTGAAGAAAGTTTTGGGATAAAATTATAATTTTGTGAACAATTTTACTGTAGCAAAATTCAAATTTAATGGTAACTTCACTGTTCATAGCGGCTAACCACTTGATTGCGGGAATTTACCTATAACGGCTAGTTTTCGGCTTTATCTATAAAAACTCAACCCAAACTTCATTTTACAAGTTAATGCAAGCATAAACAAGATCTTATAACATATATTGAGCTTCCAATTCGCAAAATCATCATAGATTAAATCATCATTGTGCTATTATTTATGAATCCACTCTTATAGAGAGCTTTTGTTGTAATTTTCTTTTCTCATCAAATTATGAGTATTCAAGCGAGAGATACACTTGGGGTGAAGAGATTGGAGGAATAATCTCTTGATTGTAAAGGTTCATTGACTCCTTGAAGTCAATTGTAAAGAACTTAAAGCTTTGAGAGGCTTGGATAGTGAAATCCTTGAGCTTGGTTATCTTGGAAGCGTGGACGTAGGCGGGGATTGCCGAACTACGTAAAAATTATTGTGTTTGCGTTCTCTTTCCTTATTCTTTTATTTTTAAGTATTGTTCAATTTATTGTTTTTGTGTTTATTAAGGCATTAGATTAAATCGTTCTGCAATTTGTTTATCTTTTTCTTTAAAATCCCAATTCACCCCCCCTCTTGGGTTGCATAACTTGCATTTCAGTAGCAGGTCCCAACAAAGATCGAGTCCTAGAGTTAAAGGCACAGTTGGTTGAGGTGTTCGAAATGAAGGACTTGGGACCAGCAAACAAGATTCTATGGATACAAATTCACCAAAACAGAAATAGCAGGAAGATTTGGCTTTCACAAAAGAACTACTTGAGGAAAATCTTGCGACGCTTCAACATGCAAGATTGTAAGTCAATTTCTACCCCACTTCCTGTTAATTTCAAATTATCCTCAAGTATGTGTCCTAACAATGAAGCAGAGAGGAAAATAATGTCTCGAGTACCGTATACATCAGCAGTGGAAAGTTTGATGTTCGCTATGATATGTACTAGACCAGACATTACACAAGCAGTGGGAGCAGTCAGTTGATACATGGTGAATCCTGATAGAGAGCATTGGATAGCTATAAAGAGGATTCTGGGATATATCATAGGAACCTCCGATGTTGCATTATGTTATGGAGGATCAGAATTTATTGTCAGGGGCTACATGGATTCAGATTTTGCAGGAGACCTTGATAAAAGGAAATCCACTACTGGCTATGTGTTTACACTTACGAGCGGTATGGTGGGTTTAGCGTAGACCATTGTGGCTCTATCTGTGTAAGCGAGAATCATGGGGCGCTGAATACAAAGGTTATTGGAGGAGCTCACGCACAAACAAAAGAAACTTTCTGTGTTTTATGACAGTCAGAGTGCCTTGCACATTGCAAGGAATCCAGCCTTTCATTCTAAGACAAAGCATATAGGGGTACAATATCACTTCGTTCGAGAAGTAGTGGAAAATCGAAGTGTGGATTTGCAGAAAATTCATACTAAGGAGAACCTAACAGATGTTTTGACCAAGCCCATCGATGCTAACAAGTTTATCTGGAGTAGATCCTCTTGTGGCCTAACAAGGACGTAAGCAATATGACAATAGTGAAGCAGAAAAGATGGTGTGGAGATTGATTGATCCTCAATCAAATCTCCAAGTGGGAGAATATTGAAAAATGACAGCCAAGCACCATCTTTTCTAGAAGGTGGTGCCCACTATTATTGAAGAAAAATGCAGTTGTTACTGCATTCTTTGAATCAAGGAAACAAAATGGAGAAGGTGCAGCAAAGTTTGAAAGAAAAATGAGGCACACTGCTTTGACAAGGAATAAGGAAAAAGATAATGGAGGTGGGGGGAAAGAAAAATTAAAAAAATTATTATTTTAATAGCCAATTTTGGCTATAAAAAGGGGAGTTCCCCATCGGTTTTAAGCATTCCATTTCTTTAAGTTTCTCTTCTCTATTTTGTAAAGAGAAAGAGTTGGTGAGAATATTTTTTAAAAGTTAAACAAACTCTTGAGTAATTAAGTCAGTGAGAGTATTGGGTGTATTGGAATTTTGGGTAGTGAAATAAAATATTACAATCCTTGTATACTCCACATCATTAATAAAATATTTTCTTTCTTTCTTCGCCTGTGGATGTAGGCTAAAAGCCGAACTACGTAATTTTCTGGTGTCCTCTTTTGTGCTTATTTTTTACTTTTCTTTTAATTTCATTTTAGCTGTGACCCTGCTTCACCCATAAATTTTCCAACAACAACGGTGCTAAAGATGATGGGCTACATTTTGTTTGGGCTAAGATCTCTTCTCCCTCATTCCTGTTCCCGCTCCAAAGGGGCCTCCGCATTCTATACAACCATGTAGCTATCTATTGGTGCCTTCTACTATGAACCAAAGAAACAGATACAAAAATATAGAGATAAGACTTTGGTGGATGGGAGATGACAGTATTGGCCAGTCAAAAGCAATTATGCAGGTTTTGGTGTGTCGCCGGCGGGGTGATGGGTTTGTTTTCTAAGTTTCGATTGACAAAATGATAAGCCGAGGGAGAGATATTTCGATTGAGATTGTGTTAGTGACTTTGCTTTCTACATTATATATAATTTTTTAATTTTCTGGGATATCTTTCATGCCATAATCGAAGAAATCAATTGGTTTGTGATCCAAACATAAAAATTTTGAATTTTAGATGTCTTAGGTTCGAGTTGAGATTAGAACAAATTATAATGATTATTTTTTAATTTATGATACTTCAATGTCAATGATATCTGAAGTTTGATTTACTGACACACTAGTGTCAATGTTTTGTGATATCTATTTGTTAAAGGCAGAAAATGGTGCATATATACACAACCACTGACATTTTTTACAAAGTGTCAGAAAACTAAGCATTAATAAAGTTCATTTTTGTAGTAATAATGACACATAATGAATGGTTAGGGAGTAATGTTCTAAGAGTAGTTAAGACATTCTCCTGGATTTGACATGATGCATTGAATCCAAATCCATCGGTAAGAGTCAAAAGGCTAGAAAAATAATTAAAGGGGGTCTTTAAGTTGAATTCAATTAGGTTGCATTGTGAATGATTGTAACGTATATAAGTAACAAAACAACGCTCGAAAACCCCGCAAATTTTGAACGGTCTCATCTTACGAGCAAGAGACACCACAAGTAACATTGACAGGGGTTATCTTTTTGCTTATCAATCATCGTGATATTGTTGGAATGTTTTATAGTGGCCCACGTGCCACATTATTAAATTAGTAATAATAAAATAAATCATGGGCTGAAACCTTATTAGTCAATTAAAAAAAACTAACGGCCCACTTTGATAGAAAGTGGGAATTAGGGTTTTATTAGAATTAGTCCTCTCTCCGCCCAACATATAAAAGAATATCACGTTAATTTTCTTTTCACCAAAAAGTGAGTCACTCTAAAGGGGTCAAGAGAGAGAAATCAATTTTGCTAGTTTTTAACCCTTGGCAGTGAGATTTAATCAAGAAAAATTGCTATGGATCAAGGTATGTTTTCTCTCAATTATGTTGATGTGAAAATTATGATATTTTATGATCTTAGGGATTAAAGTTTATTCAAATTAGGGTTTATTTGCTTTATAGGAATTGTAAAAATTCCAACAGATATTCTAAACAAGGTTTAAAATCAACTGGATATTCAGGTGGGCATAAAACAGTGAGTGAAAGAGATATAAAATATTTAGTTTACTTGCAAGCCGTTCTCAAAGAAGCAATGTGTTTGTACCATGTTATGCCACTATTAGTTCCTCGTGAGTGCATAGAAGAGTGCATAATTAATGGTTGCCACCTCCTTATGGGCACAGAACCTTTTATCAATGCTTAGAGAGAAGAACCATGTAAGTTTCAGCCAGAAAGATTTTTGACAATGCACAAGGATATTGATGTTAAGGGACAAAGTTTTGAAACGTTGCCTTTTAGTAGTGATAGAAGAACGTGTCTTGGACTGTCGTTTCCCCTCTAAGTTATGCAATTTACACATGGTTCTTTACTTGAGGGCTTTGATATTGCAACCCCATCAAATGAAATGCTGGACATGGTTGAAGGATTTGGGCTGACCTTGGAAAAATGTACACCACTTGAAGCACTTGTTGCTCTACGTCTTTCAATCTAATAAACTTTTATAACAACTACTGATGTTTTTTCGCTTGTTTACACTTATTTATTACGCTTTTTCTACTTGAATATAAATGTCGAATTATCATTAAATATAAATATCTATTATTACGCGTGCTTTTATTCCGAGCGAGTTATCATTTCGCAAGGACACAAGGTGACAAGTACTAGCTTCAATACTACTCAATGTCATCATATGGTCAGGAAAACAAATGAGAAGAACAACTAAAGAGGAGAGTTGCTTCTTCATTTTGCGTACTTTTCTTCTATTAATTGCTTCCTGAATCTATTACAATTAGGGGTGGGCAAAAAAAGTTGATTAATTAAAAATCGAACCGAACCGTTCGGTTCGGTTCGGTTTTTATGCGGTTTTTTTACATCTAAAAAACCGAACTAGTAATATAACAAAAGTAGTAAAATTAGTCGGTTCGATTTTCGGTTTAAAAAAAAAATTCGAAAAACCGAACCGACCATGTAATAAACCGAACGAACTCAAAACAATCCCTAATTTAAACACATTTCTTCTGAATCAGAAGGAAGAAACAAGTACGAACATGCCGAAAACCGATCTTCACTCTTCAGCCGTGTCAACATTAAAGTATTTTACCATTAGAGTATTTTACGAGTGTGAATCAGAAGTTCTGATCTTCACTCTTCAGCCGAAAACCGAAGCCGCAGCACCTTCACCGCTGGAATCTCGTCCCCGCTGCTGCTGCTGCTCGTCCTTCACGAATCTGATTTGCCATAGCTGCTCGTCGCCGACTCTCGTCCCCGCTGCCACTTTCTGACCGGTCACCTATTATCAAGCTGTCATCACGGTGCTCCCCCTCGCCATCGCTATTGTGAGGTTTTTTTTTAACACTTGTGCCATCACCCACTTTCATATTGATTTCTCTCCCTTCGTGCTTAGCCTTTCTAGGTTCTTTTATTTTTGTCAACACAATCTCTTAGCAGAACAAATATTGATTTCTCTCGCTGCCGTTTTTGTCTCTCATTTCTCTGGTTTGTTCTGTTTTTGCAGAAAACTTGAGCTGTTGCTGGCGTATAAAGGTAATCAGACAAGAATTTATGATTATAATTGGTGAGGATGATTTGAATTTAATTGCATGCCATCAGCCAGGCCAGCAATAGCAGCAAGAACCTCGTACTGGGTTGGACTTGGTGGGAGACTGGGAGCAAGTGTTGGAAAACGAATATGAATAATTTGAAATCATTTGCAGTATGGTTTTGAATACTGAGGGCGTGTGTTCGAATTATATTGTACTAGTAACAACTTGGAAGCTTTGCAGCTGAAATTATGTGTTTGCTGCAGCTCAAAGTATTCTCTCCTTGAAGACTCGTAGTAATGTGTTCTTGAATATATTTTGAGATATATTTTGATTTTTTGTTTGTTAACTTTTTATGTTTGTGGTAGATTTATTAATTTAAGGTTTTAAACTTAAAAAAGTTTAAAATAGGTTCAATAGGCCTATAATCGAAATAATCGAACCGAATCGAATTGAATTATTTCAAATAATCGAGTGTTTGATTATTTCGGTAATTTGATTAATCGCGATTATGATTTTAAAATAATCGTAATCGAACGATTATGAAAAATTTAGTAAAAAATCGAACCGAACCGAATCGCGCCCACCCCTAATTACAATGGGTTTGGTGAAGGACTTTAATACACATTAAGCTATATTTATAGGGGTGACATGTATAAGTAAAATTTCACAAAGATTTTGCAGTCAATGTTTTAAGGATTAGAATATCTTAACCTCGGAGTGGTTTCTTGTATGTATCATGAAGAGAATTAACGTTAGAACGTTGATTTGGATTTTATTACGAGAGATTCATAGTGAAGCCAACTTAAAGAAAGTGCTTTCCTTATGTGCAATAGGGCAGCCGCATAATCAGAATCTAAATGAATCTAAAAAGTAGATGTATATATATACACAACCAAAAGAGAAGCTTCATATGATGATATGATTTTGATTTTTAACTTAATTAGTATTTTTTTCTGGATTGTTAATTATTGTATGCATTTGGCAATTAAGTAATACTAGAGATTGATGAAAAGAAAATTTAGTGAGTCAACAACCTGATGTTGGAATTTGAGAAATAAAAATGAAATGGGCCAATGGACCATAAAAATAAATCAATTGGATTAGATCGAATTTTAATAGTTTCTTAGCAAACTTCACTATTTTATTTTGATGAACTTTGAGATCTTCAATACAATTCAATCTACTACGAAATCTCATATTCGTGTAACATGTTTGGATTAGATTGATCGAATAAGTTGAGAAAATATATCACTAGGTCTGAGGCCCAAGTACACGCCCAAAATATAGCCCAGTTTACTTGTATCTGTATCTACACCACTTTAAAACCACGAATAGCCCTTTAGCCTTGCTAGCTCAGCACCACCATTATCATTATTCTCACTGCTACTATTGTACAATTCCATTGATATTATATTTAAAACTTTATTGAAACCTTTCTTGATATAGTCTATTTAAAGCTCAGCTCGAAAATTCACTTTAAAGAAAGATGAATAGGCATACTCTAACTTTTATAGGCCTCGAATTTATTTACTTGTTTATTGTTGAGTATTAGAAAGTATATATTTATTAAAGAGAAAATTATCATTTTACACTCCAAATCTCAATAACATCCCTACTTTTATATATTTAAGTCCCTTGTAATTTAATTACGTGTTTTTTTTAATTAAGTATTTTATTTTAGGGGCATCATGATTATTTCACAATGAATGAGAGATCAGAGAGCAAAAGACACAACAATTCTAAACTCAAGACAGTTGAAAACCTTAGGAGAAGTATAAAATGATAAATGGCACTATTCACGTATACGGTATTGTTCATGACACTGTTCACGACATTGTCCATATATACGATACGATGACATGACATTGATCAATGACATGGCAGTATTCGATTGGAAGAATGATATGGCATTGACTGATGATGTGATGTTGACCGATGATGTGTTCCGATCCTATTGGACTAAAATGTTGATGTAAAGTTGACCAGTGACATGGCAATATATTAGTGGACCGAAAAAATGCATGTACCGTTCATGAATATACACGGAATGGCAGTCCTAATGATGTGTTCTATCCAATTAGAATTTACCTCGTGGCGCAATCTTGGGCGTCCAAATTATTTTAATTTGATGGCCATAATTTACTCATTGTATCTATAAATAAGGGGCTCTCTTGAATTCATTTTTGAGCTCTATTTTCCATAATTCTTTCTCTATCTTGTATTTTCTACGTATTTTAATAAATTTTCATTTTACTCCTAGTTCAATTACGAATAGCTAATTTTCTTTATAGCTTGGGTTGAAGGTGAAGTCTCAACATGTTCTATGGGCTTAATTTGGTAAATTTACTTTCTCTTTCTCTCTAATATCTGTGGATGTTTTGACTTTTCGCCGATAGATAGTAATAATCTTGTCTAGACCTAGTGCAAGGTTATTACTATTTGGCATGATAAATCCTTAGTACCATATTTATTTGAGTGTGGTTGATGAGGAATGGAAATCTCCCTTATGATTTAATTGGCACTAATAAATAATATTAAATCCATGGTACATATTGATGCAGATCCAGATACCTAAGTGCTTCATTTCAATAGATTTTACTTTAATTTATTCCTGTCATTCTAATTTAAATTTTAGGATAAATCTAAATCACTTCCCCCACAAATCCAAACCACCCACTTAGAAAATTAACTCTACGGGCAATTAAAATTTACTTTTTCTTGGGATCGACACTCGTCACCGTTAATATATTCTACAATAGATTCGTACACTTGCAAGTTCAATAAAATTTGTACAACATTTATTTATTAGTTATGTTATTAGATATTGTTCTAATTTATAGTAATGTTATTTCAATTTTGTTATTATAAACTGATGATAAGTGTGTAAGTGGTTTATTAGTAAGCTTATGTATTTTAGGAAGATTTTGTCACAAAGGTTATAAGTTGCCTAAGGAACTGAGTTTCAAGTGGAACTATTTGTGACTCTTTCAGTCTTTTCTCATAACCTAACTGATATATTTTAAAATATAATGTGAGTTATCTTATATCACATGTTAACATGGATTTTGCAACATATGCTACTATTGATAGTCAACAGGGAGTAGGGGGGTTTGGAGCTATGATACAAAACCATAGTGGGTTATGGTGACAAGGGTATCCTATGGAGTTTATTTTTATGATGTGAACATTGCCGAAGATGAGGCATTTTGCTTTGGTATATGGTATTTGCTAAGGAAATTAATTTATCTCCTTTCACTCTAAAGTCAGATTCATTGGCAGTTGTAGTAAAATTTTAACATCTATCATACATTAAAGAACCTGATAAAACAGCACATGCTTTAGCTCATTTTGCATTTTGCGACTTTGAAACTTATGTTTAGATGGAGGATTTTCGTAACAGTCTAAATTATTATCGTGGAGATTATATTTTGTTATTGTTTTCGAGAAATACGTTATTAATATTTGATGAAAAAATGAAAAAGGAAGCTGGAAATACTTTACCATTTTGCAAAGACATAAAATGGCACACCAATTTTTCTCACTCTTCTCACCTATATCATGTTTATTGGGAGCTCTAGTTGATCAACTTTTAATGGGAATATAAATATAATTCAATGGTTTCAAGCACATCCAGGGGTGGATCTATTAAAGGACAAGCATGGCCACAGTTCTTATAAAAAAATTAATACTCAATATTTTATATTAAATTAATAATTACTTATTTATATTAAAAAGTTTATTGAACTTTTTTGAAAAAATTCTTTGCCCCCGTGGCCAAGTGGTACGTACTGGGGGTTATTCCTCTTTTGTTTGCTGGAACCTATTGTGAAAGTTTAAAAGTACTGCAACTTGTCAGGTTGATTGAGGAACCTGTGACCTCTGTGCTTGAGTTTATTTGAATGAAACTTCTCTGATATCCTTTTATTCACTAGTGGCTTGGAATAAATAGCCAAAAGTTACAACGTTCATGTCCTGAGAAATTGCTAAAGAGTAACCTACTGCAACTACTTCCTATGATAAAATAGCAACAATTTGCTTTAGACTAGGACTAAGGAATAACTACTAACGGCACCATTTATTTTTTAAAAAAAAATAAAACTGAACACATAACAAGTCCCTTCCCCTTAAAAAGCAGCCTTGTCCTCAAGGCTATAATTAGGGAATTATTTCGTCATAATATCCATAACTTCCTAAGTTGCCTCAGCAGGTGATAATCCTTGCCAACGGATGAGAACTTCTTCTTTTTGTTTACAAACCCGGCGATCCAAGATAGCTTGCGGCTTAGGATGGAGACTATCATCATCCTTATCACCTGTTGGAAGCTCTTCCTGCATCACAACGTTGTCACCAATTTTCTTCTTTAACAATGCAACACGAAAACCTGGATGAATCCTAGAATCTTTGGGTAGCTCCAATCTGTAAGCAGCAGCTCCAATCTTTTTCAAAACCTTGAACGGTCGAAAGTACCTAGGAGACAGCTTAAGATTCTTCCTCATTGAAATCGAAGTTTGTCGATATGGCTGGAGCCTCAAATAAACCCATTCCCCCCTCTCAAATTGTCTTTCTCTGTGATTTTTATCATGCACCTTCTTCATACGTGCTTGAGCTTCCTTGAGAGTTGCTCGTAGCTCCTTAATAACTTGGTCTCTAGTCATCAATTGTCTTTCAACAGCATCCACGTGAGTCATTCCTGGAATATAAGACAATAAGCTTGGCGGAGGTCTTCTATGCACCACTTCAAAAGAGGTAGTTTTAATTGCTGAGTGCCAACTGGTATTGTAGCAATACTCAACCCAAGCTAGCCACTTATTCCACTCCTTAGGCCTTAAACTAGTAAAGCATCTCAAATACATCTCAACTGCACGGTTCACAACTTCGCTTTGCCCAACAGTTTGAGGATGGTATGCTGAGCTATAATTGAAGCTTGTCCCATTCATTTTGAATAATTCGGACCAGAATAAACTCGTAAATGTTGAGTCTCAATCACAAACAATAGTTCTTGGCATTCCATGCAACTTGAAAATATTATCAAAAAATATTCTCGCAACTCCGACCGCTGTATAAGGATGAGATAAAGGAACGAAGTGTGTATATTTTGATTGTCTATCAACAACAACCAAAATAGTAGATTTTCCATTTGAGATTGGCAACCCATCAATGAAATCCATAAAAATGTCTTCCCATACCTACTGTGGAATAGGAAGGGGCTGAAGTAATCCAGCAGGAGCAAGCTGTTCCACCTTGTGTCGTTGGCAAATGTCACAAGCTGCAATAAATTTGCGTATTGCATTTCTCATGCCCTTCCAAAAGAAAGTTGTTCTTATCCTCTGAAATGTCTTATGGTACCCTTCATGAGTGCTATTATGGAATTGTTCTAAAATGTCTTTAATTAAAGAAGAATTTTCCTCAAGATAAAATTTTTCCTTGAAGAAAATTACCCCATCCATTATTTTCCACAGGTCTATTGCCTCCCCATTCTTAATACGTTGGAATAGCTCCTGTAAAGCCACACTAGATTCAATTTCTTGTTTAATAGCCTCCACCCAATTAGGAACAGGTTGGGTAATAGCTGCTAGGGTCCCACCACTCTCTTCCTCGTTAGCTTCCCCTGTCTCTTATCTCCTTGAAAGAAAGTCAGACACAATATTTTCTTCCCCTTTTTTATACTCAATTATAAAATCAATTCCCATCAACTTGTACAACCATTTTTGTTGAGCTGTAGTTGTGATTCTTTGGCTTCATAGATACTTTAAGCTTTGATGGTCTGTCTTGACAATGAATTGCCGACCTAATAAATATGGACGCCATTTTTGCACTGCTAAGACCAAAGCAAGGATTTCTTTTTCATATGTTGACAGCAACAGATTCTTCCCTTGTAAGGCTTGACTGAAAAAAGCAATGGGTCGCTCCTGCATTAAGACAGCTCCTATTCCTAATCCACTTGCGTCGCACTCGATAATAAACTTCTTTGAAAAATTCGGAAGAGCAAGAATTGGAGCTTTTGTCATAGCTTCCTTTAATTTTTAAAATGTCGCTTCAGCTACTGGCGTCTAGGAGATCTTTCTTTAATATTTTCGTAAAAGGTCCATCTATTTTACCAAATGTTGAATAAATTTTCGGTAATAGCCAGTTAATCCAAGGAACCCTCTCAACGCTTTAAGCATACTCAGCTTTGGCCAATTCATCATTGTTGTAATTTTGTCAGGATCCACTACAACACCTGTTTTAGAAATTATATGGCCGAGGTATTGTACCTCTTTTTGGCCAAATTGACATTTTTCCTTCTTGACAAAAAGCTGGCGAGATCTTAATACAACCAATAAAGTTTTTAAATGATGCAAATGCTCACTCTAAGACTTACTGATGAGCATAATTTACATACATAGTTTACCTTTTATTATATAATTGCTAGTTATTATTATTTGTTATTTTTAATTAATTAAATTATTTTATTGAATAGGGAATTAATTGGAGATTTTGGATGAAAATTGTATAAAGAATAACGATTGGAAAGCATTGAAGATCAACTCAATTTGTGGAAGTAATTAAGTAGATGTGCGTGAAATTCAATCCGAAGAAGCCGAAGCCAATAAATTGAATTCTCCATGTTCGTGCAAACAAAGAAGAAGTTTAAGGCTAAAGTGGCTAGCACGTGAGTAGCAATTGCAATTGCAGGGCATTAATGAACAAAAGGAATCCTAATGCATTTATAATTGGTGGGCACGTGGTGAAGAAAGAGAAATAAAAGGCTAAGCCTTTTGGCTTGAGAAGTGAAAAGTCGGTGGGCCCATTTAAAAGTCTATAAAAGCAAGCTTAATTTCGGCTTAGAGGGGGAAGCGGCCAAGGGAGAAAAGTGGGGAGAAAGCAGACGCAAGCCGCCAGAGGAGGAAGCTGCAATAGCTCTGCAATTTTTCCATGGCTGGTTTTATTTTATTTGTTCTTTCTCGATTCAGTATGTCTAGCTAAATTTCTTATCTTGAGGTTAAGGATGAAAGCACTATTCAATGAAATAATTGTCTTTTATTGAATTAATTCCTACATGTGTCTTTAATGTTTATGGTTCTTGTTTCCCATGATTAATTGGATGTTGTTAAATCTTTTCACCAATTACATCATGCATTGTTGGTTGTTAGGATTAATATTCAATTAAATCATGCTTGGATCTATAAATTTTATACATGATTATCTTTGATTACGTGTCTTTCATTAAATTGCTTACACGAGTCTTGGGAAAACTTTGACTCTTTGTTATTCAATATGTTTACATGGGATTCTTAGATGTCATATTATTAAGCAGAAAAAGAACCTACACAAGATTAATTTTATTTGGGCTTAATTGTCATATCCATGAGATGACATAGATTGATTTCGAGTTGTCACTCTAAAATTGGGAATTAATTAATAATTAGATAGTTACTAGTTGAATAGTGGTGGAGTCTGAAACCTTGGTAATCTTTGTCTAATTGAATCCTCATTTGCTTTAATTGTTTTCTTATTTTAATTAGTTTAACTTCTTTCAAAATTCAATTTGCTCAACTAGGTTAGGATTAATATTAATTTTAGATTTAAATTAGACTTTTCAATTTATAACAATCCCTGTGGGTTCGACCTCGTTACCACTATTCTAGATCTAGATTCGTGCGCTTGCGAGTATATTAAAATTTTCACAACAAGTTTTTGGCGCCGTTGCCGGGGATTGTGCTAGAAAGTCAGTTTAATCTAGGTTGATTTGATTCTTCCACTAGTTATAATTTAGGTTGTCTTTTATTATTATTATTATTTTTAATAAAAAAAACACAAAAAAAAAGTTTTTAAATTCATTGTTTGGTTGTTTAATTTCTTTTATTTTTAAATTTCGTTTATTCTTGCTATTGTTGGTTTATTTTATTTTATTATATTTTGTTTTGTTTTATTTTCTTTCTTTCCTTGTCTAGTTGGTTTATGAGTGTTTGGGAGCGTGATTCAACAAATCGTTTGGTCGAAAGAGATTGAAATTGATAGTCAAGCTAGTTAACTTCTCAAGTCGTGGATGGCCCGAATAGAATATTGCCAATACTTCCACGGGACAAGGAGAAAACCATAGAGTATTTTTCACCACTTGCACCAACTGACCATCTTGCGTTGTGTTGCCACTCTGACAACGCACTTTGAGCTTAAGCCCTCATCATTCAACTTTTACCATCTTTCCATGGGTTAGAGAGAGAGGATCCATATTTGCACATTAAGGAATTTCTTGACATATGCTCTACATTTCGTTTTCAAAATTTTAACGATGAGTCAATTAGGCTTCGCATGTTCCCTTTCTCATTAAAAGACAAAGAAAGCTTGGTTGAATTCACTTCCTGCTGGGTCCATTACTGCATGGGATGAATTGAGTAATAAGTTTCTCACCAAGTTTTTCCCTATGTCCAAAACAAATGCCCTTAGGAGAGAGATAAGTGATTTTTATCAAAGAGAGGGTGAACAATTTTAGTGTTGGGAAAGATTCAATGATTTACTCCTTAAGTGTCCCCACCATGGTTTTGAGAAATGGAGACTTATACAATGCTTTTATAATGGTTTAACCATGTCAAATCGTCATATGGTAGAGTCTATGAATGGTGGGAGATTTTTGAATTTACATGAAGGGGCTGCATGGGATTTCTTTAATTCACTTTCGAGAATTCTCAGCAGTGGGATTTTTCAAATCAGAAGTCATCTCAGTTTTACAGGAAAGGTCTATATGAAGTTAGGGATGATTTTGATGTGAAGGCCACTCTCTACTCTTTACAGGAAAGTGGATGCCTTAGCTATAAACCAATCAATAACTCATCATCCTAGTGTAGCTAATGAGGTTTGTGCTCTTTGTTACTAACTTGTCTCATACGGTAGCAATTGTCCGTCATTACCGGCATATCAAGAGGCTTATTACGGCGGTACATGCCTTACAATCATATGAGAAAACCTCCAATCCATATTCATCCACATATAATCCTAATTGGAGGAATCACCATAATTTTCTTGAAACAAAATCAACATGTTTCAAACCAAGGAGGACAACAATTTAGCACGATCAACAATTTGTCCTCACAACCCAACGTATCCTCCTGCCAACGTCATCTCTCGATTTGTTGCACCCAACAAAGAAAACCTTCTTTAGAGGACACACTTCAAAGTTTCATTCGTCAACCCATCAAGCCTTTCGGTCGAATACTCAAACTATTTTAAAGCTTGAACATCGTCAATTGGGTCGATTAGCAACTCTGGTGAGAGAGAAAAGGAAAATTCCACTAGTCAACCGGTTCACAATCCAAAAGGAGTGCAGTTGGATCGAGTTCAAGCCATCAGCATGAAGAAGCAAAGTCTATTATGACTTTGAGAAGAAGAAAATTATTTGACAACAAGGTGGAGGTTCAAACAAGAAAGACATCTGAGAATACTAATTCATATACAGATCCATCACAATATACATCAACAAATTGTCCAGAAGAAAGAGGCCCACCAGCTTACATTCCCAAGGCTCCTTTTACTCAAAGTTTAGCAAAGGTAAAGAAAGGGACTTCAACAGGTGAGATTATGGAAATCTTCAAGCAGGTAAGTATAAACATCACTTTACTTGATGCTATTAAGCAAGTTCCTATGCCAAGTTTTAAAAGATTTATGCACTAAAAGAAATGCATGTCACCAAAAAGCATTTTAAGCGAGCAAACTAGCAATTTACTTGATGTAAATGCCACCAAAATTAAAGATCACAGGTTCTCCTCTTATCTCATGTGTTATAGGAAACCAATAGTTTTATAAAGCATTATTGGATTTGGGTGCTAGTGTTAATCTCTTGCCTTATTACATTTTACATGCGGCTTGGACTAGGTGAGTTAAAACCAACTTCTATTATTTTACAACTTGCGAGATAGGTCAATGAAAATACCTCGTGGTATCATGAGGATGTGTTGATCTGATTGACAAATTTTATTATCCTGTTGATTTTATTGTTATTGATACTCATCATGTACATGATCCTAAGAAACACACCCCAGTTATTCTAGGACGTCCTTTCTTAGCTACAGCTGATGCTCTTATTAATTGCAGGAATGGAAACATGCAGCTAGCTTTTGGTAATATGACCATGGAATTGAATATTTTTAATGTTACCAAGCAGCCACAGGAAGATGATGAATTTGTTGAAGCAAATATGATAGAGGAATTAGTAGAAGATTCATTCATTTCTAACCACAATGATGATCCATTAATGGCATGTTTAACTCATTCTGATTTCTCTTCTAATGATGACAGTGTAATTACAGGAGTCAACACCTTACTTGATGCGCCTCCAATTATGGACACCACTAAATGGAAGATAAAGTCAGAACCACTGTCTAATTCTGAAAAGAAGATTAGCTCATCTGCAGGGACACCACCAAAATTGGAGCTCAAAGCACTGCCCGACACTCTAGAATATGCATTCTTGGGAGAATCTGACACCTTTCCTGTTATTATTTCTTCTTCCCTTGATTTTGAACAAAAAGGTAAGTTCTTTGGGTATTCTAAAAGATCATAAAGAGGCAATAGGATGGACCATCGCGATATTAAAGGTATTAATCCGATTGATTGCATCGTATTCATCTTGAAGAAAATGCTAAACCTACTAGGAAATGCAACGTAGGCTAAAACCCAACATGAAGAAGTGGTAAAGTGAGTAATTAAATTATTAGATCGGGAATTATTTATCCTATTTCGGATAGCTCTTGGGTTAGCCACTGCAAGTTGTTCTAAGAAATCGGTGTTACAGTGGTTACTAATTAATAATGAATTAATTCCCACTAGTAACTACTGAGGTTGGCGTGTTTGCATTGACTATAGAAAATTGAATTCAGTCACAAGAAAGGATCATTTCCCTCTTCCATTTATTGATCAGATGCTTGATAGACTTGCAGGTCATGACTTTTATTGTTTTCTAGATGGATATTCAGGTTATAATCAGTTCACTATAGCTCAGGAGGACGAGACAAAACTACTTTTACTTGCCCTTTTGGAACTTTTGCATATAGAAGAATGCCATTTGGTTTATGCAATGCACCTGCAACCTTTCAAAGATGCATGCTTAGTATTTTTTCTGATATGATTGAGAGATTCCTTGAAGTTTTCATGGATGATTTTTCTGTTTATGGAGATTCTTTTGATGAATGTTTGCAGCATCTAACTTTAGTTTTGCAGAGATGTAAAGAAAAGAACTTGGTTCTAAATTGGGAAAAGTGTCACTTCATGGTGAAACAAGGTATTGTACTTGGTCATATAATTTCCAGCCGAGGTATAGAAGTCGACAAAGCCAAGGTGGATTTAATTTCTAATCTTCCACCTCCCAAATCCGTAAAAGAAGTAAGATCTTTCCTTGGACACGCGGGTTTTTATAGAAGATTCATCAAAGATTTTAGTAAAATTTCCAGACCTTTATGCAACTTGCTTGCTAAGGACGTACATTTTATCTTTGATGATTCTTGTCTTGATGCTTTTGAAAAACTTAAGAAATTGTTGACCTCTTCACCTATTATTCAACCACCTAATTGGGACTTGCCTTTTGAAATTATGTGTGATGCATCGATTATCTTTGTAGGAGCGGTTTTAGGACAAAGATTAGATCGTGTGCCTTATGTAATTTATTATGCTAGTATGACACTTTCAATGATGCAGTTGAACTATTCAACTACTGAGAAAAAGAAATGCTATGGTGTTTGCACTTGATAAATTCAGATCTTATCTTATAGGTTGTAAAGTGATTATTTTCTTGATCATCTTTGCTTTGAAATATTTGCTAACAAAGAAAGATGCTAAGGCAAGATTAATTCGTTGGGTATTGCTTTTGGTGAATTTGACATTGAATTTAGAGATAAAAAAGGTTCTGAAAATGTTGTAGCGGATCACTTGTCTCGCCTTGACCTTAAATTTATTCCAGAATCTTTACCTTTGAATGAGTTTTTCCCAGATGAGCAACTTATGAGTGTAAATGTTTTACCATGGTTTGCTGATATAGTTAATTACCTTGCTACAGGTCAAATTCCAGAACACTGGACTAAGCAAGATAGAACAAAGTTCTTATCTGAAGTGAAGAATTTTTTTTTGGATGATCCTTATTTATTTAAATACGGCGCTGATCGATTATTGTGAGATGTGTCCAGAGAGAATGAAATTCAAAGTGTCATCTCTTTTGCCATGAACAAGCTCATGGAGGCCATTTCAAAGCAAAAAGACAAAGAACAAAAATTTTACAAAGGTGGTTTTTATTGGCCTACTCTTTTCATGACGCTTATGCTTTTGTTCTTCGTGTGATAGGTGCCAACGCATGGGTAGCATTTCAAAGAGGAACATGATGCCACTCAATCCTATTCTTGTGGTTGAGATCAATGTGTATTGATTTCATGGGGCCTTTTCCTCTATCTTTGGTTATCAATATATATTGGTTGCGTGGATTATGTGTCAAGTGGGTCGAGGCTATACCATGCAAAACCAATGATCATAGGGTTGTAGTAAAATTTTCAAGA
The DNA here is from genome assembly GCA_030449925.1 of Citropsis articulata. NCBI lineage: Eukaryota > Viridiplantae > Streptophyta > Magnoliopsida > Sapindales > Rutaceae > Citropsis > Citropsis articulata. The sequence continues at coordinate 747,845 of JASUUH010000113.1, read as the reverse complement.
GTCATATCCTATCCCGCTTTGGTTTCCTAGAACAATCATTAGTGACGGTGGTACCCATTTTTGCAATAAATCTTTCAAAACTCTTTGAACAAATATTCCATTACACACAAGGTTGCCACCCCATACCATCCTCAAACCAAAGGGTCAAGTAGAGATTTCTAATAGAGATCAAGCAAATTCGAAAAGACAATAGGACAGAAAGGATTGATTGGTCTCGAGACTTGATGATGCATTACGGGCATATAGGATCGCTTTCAAAACACCAATCGGGATGTCACCTTATAGACTTGTGTATGGAAAAGCATGTCATCCGCCGAGAGTTGGAGCATCGTGCATATTGGGCTATCAAGAAATTTAATTTTGACATGCATGGTTCTAAGAGAAGATTACAACCAGCGTAACTTGAAGAAATCGTGAATGATGCTTATGAGAATGCCAAGATTTATAAGCAGCGAATGAAAGTCTTTCATGACAAGCACATTATGAGAAAATCCTTTACACCAGGTCAGAAAGTACTTTTATATAATTCTCGATTGCACCTCTTTCCAGGTAAGTTACGTTCTCGATGGTCTGGTCCTTTTATAGTTCATACTGTTTTTCCTTATGGAGCATTTGAGATTGAAAATCCTAAAAATGGTGATTTATTTAAAGTCAATGGTCAAAGATTATAACCATTTTTAGAGTTAAGAATACCGTAAGTTGAGGAGATACTTTTAGATGATCCCTGCTTATCGTGATTAATCAATTCCATCTTTTGTTTTGTTCGAAATAGTAGGTTTTTCTTTTCTAATATTTTTATTTCTTAATGCTTTCTTATTTGTCATTTTCTTTTTAGCTCCTAACCCATCTGTATGTTCTCTCTAACTTTTTCTTTTATTATTTATGTTGTTATTTATTTATCTTTTCTATCTTTTGCATGAATATTTCTTTTTATTTATGAAACATCGAGGACAATGTTCCAAATAAGTTTGGGGAATTGTGTGTGCTTTGTTTATTGAATTAAAAAAAAAAAAGGGATCACGGTTATCACTAATCGGCTAGCCGTAGAGACGAATGACCGCAACCGGCTCACGGCTTCCCTATCCGTTAGCCGCTTAACTCCGTAACGTTACCAAATCGGCTACCGATTGCCCTAATCCAGCCGTCAGACGTAAACATTCCAACTCGCAACCGTCACGGCTTTCTTAACCGGTTGTCCGAATAGTTCCAGAAATCTTCAAACAATAAACGGCTAACCGATTTCCCTAAACGGCGAACCGTTTAGAAGCAGATTCAAAAAAAAAAAAAAAATTTTGTGTTTTTTGTTTTTTTTTTTTTATGTGAAAAGCCAATGATGAGAACTTGATTGACAATGCATATGGTTGAATATTGTCTTAGTTTATACTTGATTCTTGTGTTAGTCCCTCTTGATTGAGATTCTTTGAACACTAATATCAGTTCTTTCATGATTTTGACTTGAAATCTGAGATTGACACAGCCTGAGTTGAGAATTTGAGAGAGAGTAAATGACTGTTTGTCTTGATTCTTATCTCTACAAAAAAAAAAAAAGTATACACAGGCGCCAGAGTCAGAAATAGCTACCTATAACCCTTAAGAGTGAAGCTATCCTTGAGTAATTTGGGCCTATGTACCACCAGTATGTAGAGGATAATCTACCATGAGAAGAAGGCTACCTTAAGGGGTAGAGTGAAAGCTCCTGACTTTTGTTTAAAAAAAAAAAAAATCAAAAAAAAAAAATCAAGTGCTTGTGCTAAAAAAAAAAAAATCAAATGCACATAAAAGCCTGTGGAAACGAAAAAAAAAATTGGAGATCAAGATGATAAGATTAGTTTGACTTGCTCTTTTCTTTGTTTGAGGCGAAGGCTGTTGATGTTTAGGATTTTAGGAATGGATTTGATTGAATTGATTTCACACACACACTACAAGGATCAAGAGAGAGATGGGATTGACTATCGAATTAAAGTTAAAACTTTGCTAATATTTGAAATTTTCTTTGAGCTATATAATTTATGCAATCTTTGAGGCTATTTTCATGTGTTATTTAAAGATTTTGATTCCTTCTATTTTATTGTTATTCTAAAAAAAAAAAAATGATGATGTTTGTGGGTATCATCACTGAAGCCCTCACGAGACTATAACTCGTCCACTAGGGCCGCCTAGGGGTTTAAAGGCTTGTTGCATATGCTAAATGCAATTGCGATTACCTGCGAAAGTGGTTTAGTTAGGATTTACTTTTTATTCCATTGTTTTTATTTTTGTTTTTAGTTTTAGTTTGCTCGAGGACTAGCAAAATCTAAGTTTGGGGGTATTTGATGAGCATAATTTACATACATAGTTTACCTTTTATTATATAATTGCTAGTTATTATTATTTGTTATTTTTAATTAATTAAATTATTTTATTGAATAGGGAATTAATTGGAGATTTTGGATGAAAATTGTATAAAGAATAACAATTGGAAAGCATTGAAGATCAACTCAATTTGTGGAAGTAATTAAGTAGATGTGCGTGAAATTCAATCCAAAGAAGCTGAAGCCAATAAATTGAATTCTCCATGTTCGTGCAAACAAAGAAGAAGTTTAAGGCTAAAGTGGCTAGCACGTGAGTAGCAATTGCAATTGCAGGGCATTAATGAACAAAAGGAATCCTAATGCATTTATAATTGGTGGGCACGTGGTGAAGAAAGAGAAATAAAAGGCTAAGCCTTTTGGCTTGAGAAGTGAAAAGTCAGGGCCCATTTAAAAGTCTATAAAAGCAAGCTTAATTTCGCTTAGAGGGAGAGGCGCTAAGGGAGAAAAGTGGGAGAAAGACGAACCCGCCAGAGGAGGAAACTGCAGCTCAACTTTTCCATGGTTTTATTTTATTTGTTGCTCTCAATTCAAGTATGTCTAGCTAAATTTCTTATACTGAGGTTAAGGATGAAACCCTATTCAATGAAATAATTGTCTTTTTATTGAATTAATTTCCTACATGTGTGCTTTAATGTTTATGGTTCTTGTTTCCCATGATTAATTGGATGTTGTTAAATCTTTTCACCAATTCTGTCATGCATTGTTGGTTGTTAGGATTAATATTCAATTAAATCTATGCTTGGATCTATAAATTTTATACATGATTATCTTTGATTCTGTGTCTTTCATTAAATTGCTTACACAGAGTGCTTAGGAAAACTTTGACTCTTTGTTATTCAATATGTTTACATGGGATTCTTAGATGTCATATTATTAAGCAGAAAAAGAACCTACACAAGATTAATTTTATTTGGGCTTAATTGTCATATCCATGAGATGACATAGATTGATTTCGAGTTGTCACTCTAAAATTGGGAATTAATTAATAATTAGATAGTTACTAGTTGAATAGTGGTGGAGTCTGAAACCTTGGTAATCTTTGTCTAATTGAATCCTCATTTGCTTTAATTGTTTTCTTATTTTAATTAGTTTAACTTCTTTCAAAATTCAATTTGCTCAACTAGGTTAGGATTAATATTAATTTTAGATTTAAATTAGACATTTCAATTTATAACAATCCCTGTGGGTTCGACCTCGTTACCACTATTCTAGATCTAGATTCGTGCGCTTGCGAGTATATTAAAATTTTCACAACACTTACTATACACAAGAATATCATAAAAAAAATACAAGAACAAATTTACGCATGTAGTCTTGGAATACCTCATTCATTAAAGCTCGAAAGGTTGATGGAGCATTGATAAGCCCAAACGGCATGATAAGAAATTCATAGTGGCCATGGTGTGTTCGAAAAGCCGTCTTTGGTGTGTTATCTGATGCTACTCGAATTTGATGATATCCACTTCGTAAGTCCAGCTTCGAAAAAACAGTTGCCCCGTTTAACTCATCCAGTAATTCATCAATAACTGGGATTGGAAATTTATCCTTGATGGTAATCTTGTTTAGAGCACAATAATCGACACACATTCGCCAAGATCTATCATGCATTTTAACTAAAATGACAGGTGATGAATAAGGACTATTGCTGGATTTAAGAACACCTGCAGAAAGTAAATCAGCCACAATCTTTTCTATCTCTATTTTCTGAAAATGGAGATAACGATATGGCTTAACACATACTGGCTCACTTCCTGCTTTCAAAGGGATTTTATGATCATGGGTACGTGAAGGTGGTAACCTTTTGGCTCACCGAAGACATCATCAAATTCTTCTAAAAGCTTTTGTAATGATGGAGAATGTTGATTCGTCATGGTAATATCTTGAACTGAAGATAACTGAAGCACCATCCCCTTTTTGCACTTTCTTATTTCCCGATTCACCTCCAATTCTCCCACCAATTTATCATCTGCAATAGACTCCCCTCATAAGACAATCTCCTTATTTCCTATTCTGAAGCTCATCTGTAGCTTTGTAAAGTCCCATTTTATTTGCCTCAATGTTCGTAGCGATTGGGTCCTCAACACTATATCATATCCCTCCAATGGAAGAATATAAAATTCAACAAAAATGGGAAAGATCCTCTGTAATAATAATTTAACATTGGTGCACTTGCCATGACTAGGAAGCCTTTCTCCTGATGCCACCACCATCTTGAATTGCTCTTCAACTTTGGGTTGTAACCCCAGCTTCTATGTAATATCTTCACTGATGAAATTGTGAGTGTTTCCGGAGTCCACCAAAACTATTGTTGTAAGTGACCCAATAGTCCCTTTACTTGCATTGTACTTGATGCTTTTGCTCTAGAAATTGCGTGTAAAAAGATCTCTAGCACTATTGTGCAAATTTTATTGAACTCGCAAGCGCACGAATCTATTGTAGAATGGTGACGAGTGTCGATCCCTTTTTATTTGCCTCAATGTTCGTAGCCATTGGGTCCCCAACACTATATCATATCCCTCCAATGGAAGAATATAAAAATCATAAAAAATGGGAAAGATCCTCTGTAATAATAATTTAACATTGGTGCACTTGCCATGACTAGGAAGCCTTTCTCCTGATGCCACCACCATCTTGAATTGCTCTCCAACTTTGGGTTGTAACCCCAGGTTCTATGCAATATCTTCACTGATGAAATTGTGAGTGTTTCCGGAGTCCACCAAAACTATTGTTGTAAGTGACCCAATAGTCCCTTTTACTTGCATTGTACTTGATGCTTTTGCTCTAGAAATTGCGTGTAAAGAGATCTCTGGCACTGTTGTGCAAATTTTATTGAACTCGCAAGCGCACGAATCTATTGTAGAATGGTGACGAGTGTCGATCCCACGAGCAGGTTGATTTTAATTATGTGCAGAATTAATTTTCTTAAATGGATGGTTGGATTTATGGTGGAAGGAATTTAGATTATCCTAAAATTTGAATTGAAATGGCGAGAGCAAATTGAAATGGAAACTATTATTCTTGAAGCACTTGGGTATCTGGATCTATATCAACATGCTCCATGGCCTAAATATTTCTTATTAATGCCAATTAAATCATGAGGGGGATTCCACACCTCATGAACCACGCTCAAATAAATATGGTGCTAAGGGTTTATCGTGCCAAATAATAATAACCTTGTACTAGGGTACCGGTTTAACCAGGGCGGTATGTAGACAAGATTATTATTATTTATCGACGAAAAGTTAAAACATCCACAAATATTAGAGGGGAAGAGAAAATAAATTTACCAAATTAAGCCCATAGAATATGTTAAGACTTCATATTCAACCCAAGCTTAAAAGAAAATTATCTACTCATTTTTTAACTAAGGGTAAAATGGAAATTTATTAAAATACGTAGAAAATACAAGGTGGAGAAGGAATTAAAGAAAACTAAGTTTAAAAATGGATTCAGGGGTATCAAATTAAGGAGGGAGAGCCCCCTTTTTATAGATACATTGAGTGAATCGTGACCATCGGATTAAAAACAATTCAGACGCTCAGGATTGTGCCACGTTATCAGCCAACAGTGAACAGTATGCGGTTTGAACAATACACGGTTTGACCACGGTTTGCACAGTAACACGGTTTGAATAGTCAATAATCCCATGTATATGCGTGTACTGTACACACCATTTTAGGTCCACTGAAATTCTGCCACGTCACAGATCAACAGTACATAAGATTTTTAGTCTAATAAGATCGTGACACATTATCGGTCAATGCCACGTCATCGGTCAACGCCACATAAGCAGTCAATGCCACATAATTCGTCCAATCAAATACTGTCACGTCATATATTGATGCCACATCATCGGTCAACGCCATGTCATCGGTCAATGCCATGTCATCGGTCAATGCCATGTCATCAGACCATATATATTAACAATATCGTGAACAGTACCATGAACAGTGCCGTACGTATGAACAGTACCGTTTAAATGAATAGTGACATTTTTCTTTTATGCTCCTCCTAAGATTTTCGACCGTCTTGAGTTCAAATGTGACGTCCGTTTTGCTGTCTGATCACTCGTTCATTGTGAAACGATCGTGACGCTCCTAAAATACATAAAATACATAATTATAACAAAACACACATAATTAAATAATAAAAGACTTAAATAAATAAAAGTAGCAATGTTAGTGAGACTTGAAGTGTAAAATGACGATTTTCTCCTTTATAAATATGCACTTTCTAACATTCAACACACCCCCCCAACCAGCTTATTGCTAGTCCCTAGCAAATAAAGCGAAAACAAAATTCAAACCCAAAAATGATTTTTTTAAAAAAAATAATTGTGTTTATTCAATCAGATTAATGACAGCAGTCAAATAAAGTATAAGCATTATCTCCAATCTAAACAAATATCACACCCACATCAACCATCCACATGCATCAGTCCAGCAGACTTTGTCATAGGTATCATAATCAGGCCACTTTCAAGAATGACATGTCAAACCACAAAATCTCACCGGTAGTAGTGACACTCTCACAAAGAAATTAAACCCAATAAAAGTTGTCACTACAATGAATGGTAAATTGAGAGAAAATAATAAAGAAATATCACACACTCTCACGAAGATGAAAGAAATATGCCCACCGCTTAGAAATAATACGATCTCAAATAAAGTATTAGTCAACCCAATATTATTCTTTTTTTTTCTTTTCCTTTTTTTTTTTAATTAATGCATCACTACATCTTAATAGTCCATGTAACTAGCTTTTACTTCAGACTATAGTTCCCTAAAATCAAGAAAGACTTTTATTAGGACGTAACGTAGGCTAGAGAAATGGTTAACAAAGAAGGGGAAATAGAGAAAATAAAAAATACATGTTTGAGAAAAAATAGAGATCTTTTGAAAATTAAAAGGTGCATTTTGCTTATTTATTATTATTGTATCTCTCTTTTTTTTTAACATTTTTTTCTTTTTTTTTGTATGGCACAACTTTGCTGAACAAAATAATTATTTATATATATATATTTTTTCTCAAACATGAATAGGTGATGGAACTTGTAAAACATCGAGTAATACTCCAAATTAGAGTGGGTCAGGATGATAAGTTAACAAAGAAAAGGCATTTCTTTTTTATAAAAGGCTCAAAAGGGCTAACTATGGATATTGCGTAACAAGGATGGCTTGAAAGGCTCAAACTGGTCAAAAATGGTCTTCTATCGTCTTTTAGAGTTCTAAATAATCTTTCATATCTACTAGTTAGGTAGACCTTCAGATGTAGCAACACATGTTTTTCTTTTTTTTTATCTTTTTTTTTAGAGAGTTGACTTAAAGGAAATTTAGAGATCATGGATAAAATAATAAACTGCTAAGCTGTATGAAGAATAAGAATGGGCAAAAAGGGTTACTCTTCAAGAAAAATAATAGGCTCAAAAACTCACTTGGAATTTATTATGATATGTACATTCCTTCAAGCAACTCATATTTGTCTTCAACATCAACATGTAGAATAGCAAACATGGTGTAACATCACTCAAAACCAAAAATAATACAAATACTAAAATTCGAAAGTCATCATGTCATCCAATGTTAAAAGATCACAAATTTTTATTTTTTTTTAACTAAAAAGATGTATTTCCAGAGTCACTACACTCCGTATTCAGCCATCTTCGACTCAAAAACTTGAAAATGTATATTTATAAAGGAGAAGTAAAAAAAAAAAGTTAGAAAAAACACACTTAAAATAAGATAATTTTTTTTTGTTTTTTTGTTTTTTGTTTTTTTTAACTTTCAAACTAAGAAGATGCATTTCTAGAGTAACTACACTCTATATTCAGCCATCTTCTACTTAAAAAGTTAGCCACGGTTAGTTCTACAACAAAAATTAGTAAAAACTTAACCAACATTCCACAATTGTCAACTATTCCCTCCCCCCAACCAGAATGAAACATTGTCCTCAATGTTTGAAAGGAAAGAAGTAGAGTTTAGAAGACATCATCTGGGTAGTGCAACACAGAAGAAAATATTTACAAGCAGAGAGTTAAATCTAATTTGTACTTCTTACTGCGGCTAATGTTACCATCATTATTTGAACACTCCAACACAACAGTCCTGGGATCTCTCTCTGATAGATAAGCTTTTAACAGATCAAGTAGCTCATTAGTAGTATGTGTACAAATAAAGACTTTTTTTACTGAGGAAGGAATGAAATAATTTTTATTGCATGGTTAAGAAATGCGATAAAGCCATCATAAAAATTATTGACATTTAACAAACCGATGAGTTTCTGGTGGATGTTCAGATGGGCCCAAGATGCTAATGTGATTAGTGCCTCTAGAGTTGCAAGATCTCCTGGAAGAAAAATAAAAGCATCAGCATGATTTAACATTTCAGTTATTCTTTCTTGCATACCTGAGACGACTAACTCTTCTCCAGTTGATGAGTTAGATAAACAGCCCAAAGGTTTTAGGATTGTCGGGATGATGCCTAACACTTGGATCCCTCTGACATAAGCAGCTTCTAAGACCATTTCAGATAACCCTCGGTCACATCCTCTATACACCAAGTGCAGTTTTCTCTCTGCTATTCTTCGACCAAGATCTATGGCTGCCTCAACGAACTCTTTATGTTTGTCATAATTAAACCCAGAGAGCACACAGATGTTCTTGAATTTTTTACTGAGAGTAGCTGCCATTAGGATACTGCTCAAAAATAATTTGTGAGTGCACAACAAAAATTATTTTTAAAGACCTTGGTGACAATGGGTCACAGCTATGTATGAGGCATTATGTCAGTATCAATTAACGCGTAAGGCACATGGCTCGAGAGTCAAAAAGAAAACAGTAAAAAAGAAAAAGCAAATAATGATAACAAAAAATTATTAAAGGCAATAATGCGAATGATAAAACAACAGTGAAGTAAAAGGATATCTACAGGTAGTTGTGATTGTGGCTCAGATCGTCCTCTGGTTTTACGTCCAAAAACGGCTTGAACGCCCTCTATGGGTCGAGGATAAGCTTCCCATCCAGTTTTCTTACAAACTGGCAAATAAGGTCGTTTATAGTCACATTCCCGCGACTGTATTGTGCACGTTCTTTCTCGAATAATGGCCATAACTGGAGAATCGCTCTTTGTACGTATCCACTGGGATGCGTTTCAAGAGACAAAAGGATATTATCCAATGACTCTTTATTCAAGCCATCCCTAATGAATTTAATCTTATCTTCCCTGTTATCAGACACCATTCCTAAAGAACATGGTTTTTTATTGCATATCGTTCTGGCACACTTATGACAAGCAACAGAAAGTCTTCGAGCTCGTCGTTTTCTCGCATAATTTCCTTTACCACAACCAGGCATGTATGCAATAAATTTAGGAGGTAACTCACCTGCCAAGCGTACTTTGGCCTCGATTAACCAGCGGATGTCAGCAGGTATGTCATTCTTCATAAGCAATCGCATGCGTTCGGATCGGGCTTTATAGATTGAAAGGAGGGCATTCTGAGGAAGCGAAGGGAATCGTTTGTGAAGCTTTGCTAAAATCTCGTCTCTGTCCATGCCTTCGTCTCAGAATATCAGTTATTATGGGAAACTGAAGTAACCGACTTGATTGTCACGGAGTACCGTTATCCGCCACTTCACCGGGGTGACAAACTTAAACACACAAAGCAAACTAAAACACACAAACAGAGAAACAAATTAAAACACACAAAACAAACTAAAATCATCCTCTTATTGAATTTACCTCAAGCTCTAACTGGGTGTTGTAGATACTTCTCTGAATATCTCTGAGTTGGCTTTCTAAATCCTCAACATGAGCGACTAACTCTGGTGGTTGCAAAGCCCAAATACGATATGTTTTAAAACATCGTATCTGCTTTTCTGAGATGAGTTCGGATAGGTTGAAATGTTCTAAGCATGTACAAGAGGTACTGTCTCATGATTAAAATGATAAGAGAGAACTGTAATGGGTGAACAAGCACACTTACGCAAAAATAATTTCAATCAGCAAAAGAATAATAAAAAGAAAGAAAAGAAATAAATCAAATCAAATCATCGAAAAGAAAAGAAAAGCCTCAATTTAAACTTGGTGGGTAACTCAGATTTATTTCGCTATCCTCTCCATATGGTTGGTACTCTAGATATGGCTTTAATCTTTGACCATTAACTTTAAAAGTGAAGCCGTTTTTTGGATCCTTAATTTCAATTGCCCCATGTGAAAAAATAGTGTGAACAATAAATGGGCCAGACCATCGAGAACGTAACTAACCTGGGAATAGGTGCAAGCGAGAATTGAATAAAAGTACTTTTTGACATAGAGTGAAAGAGTTTTTTATAATTTGCTTGTCGTGAAAGACTTTCATTCGTTGCTTGTAAATCTTGGTATTTTCGTATGCGTCATTGCGAATTTCTTTAAGTTTTGACAGCTGTAGTCGTCTTTCTGAGCCAGCTTGCTGCATATCAAAATTGAATTTCTTAATGGTCCAGTACGCACGATGCTCGAGTATTGGTTGTAATTCTGATGATGGGCTGAGTTTCTTTTCTGATGACACTAGTTGTTCAACTCTTGACTTCCATTTATTTGTGTCCATGGATGGTGCTGAGTCAAGTAGTGCATTGACTTCATCGACTGATCTGTCAATATCAAAATCCAAACCAAAGTGAGTTAAATATGTTTGTAAAGGGTCATCACTAAGGTTTGAAAGAAAATTATTATCAACTAATGTTTCTATTAAATCCACATCAACAATTCCATCATCTGCATTGCGAGGTTGTTTGGCAATGTTGAAGATGTTGAGCTCCATGGTCATATTGCCAAATGATAACTGCATATTTCCAGTCCTGCATTGAATGTGAGTATCAGCAGTTGCCAAGAAAGGTCTGCCTAGGATAATGGGGATGTACTTCCTTGAATCCTGCACTGGTTGAGTGTCAATTACAATGAAATCAACAGGAAAATAAAACTTGTCTACCTAAATAAGCACGTCCTCCACAATACCACGAGGTATTTTTGTGGACCGATCTGCAAGCTGTAACACCACTGGAGTTGGGTGTAATTCTCTCAGTCCAAGTTTCACAAATACAGAATAAGGCAACAATTTTACACTAGCTCCTAAATCCAACAAAGTATTCTCAATTGTGTGGTTCCCTATACTACATGAGATAGTAGGGGAGCCTGGATCTTTGTATTTTAGAGGCATTTTATGTTAGAGTATAGAACTAACATTTTCTGTTAAAAAGGCCTTTTTCTGAACATGGATATTTCTCTTTTTAGTGCAAAGATCTTTAAGAAACTTGGCATAAGATGGCACTTGTTTTATCGCATCAAGTAAAAGGATGTTAACACTTACCTGTTTGAAGATTTCAAAAACCTCACCTGTGGATTTTCCTTTCTTCCCTTTAGCTAATCTCTGAGGAAATGGAGCTTTAGGAACGTACTCTCGTGAGTTAGTTTCCTCTTTCTCCTCTAATGATGAGTCCTCATCATTCATAGGTATAATCTGAGTTTATTTTGTTGCTGGCATCTCCACTTTATTGTCGACTTCTTTTCCTTTTCGTAATATCATGACGGCTTTGACCTCTCCATGTTGTTGTGGTGAACTGATACTTGCTTCATGTACTCCTTTAGGATTAGGCACTGGTTGACTTGGAAATTTGCCTTTCTCAACGGTCATTGCCAAGGTTTAAACTGAAGAAACAAGTTGTCCCACTATTTTCTCGAGGTTTGAAACTGATAAGGCTTGTGAGTTGAAGCCCACTCTCATCTCATTTCGCAGTTCATCAATGGTGCAGTTCTGTTGCTCAATTCTAGAGTGAATAAGATTCTTGAAATTCTGGAATGTATCCTCCCATGGTTTGGGTTGAGAGTGGTTTGGGTTTTGATTGTATGGTCTAAATGGTGGCTGAGAGGCTTGAGGAATTTGAGGAATTGGAAGAGTTGGTGGATGTGGAGCTGCTGGTCCATTTTGTTGGAATCCTTGAAACCATGAAAAATTAGGGTGGTCTTTCCATCCAGGGTTGTATGTGTTTGAGTATGGGTTGTAATTTGATGGTTTTCTCATGACACCTATAGCATTGGCTTGACCTAAATATGAGTCATGGTCATGTGGTTCTGTTGAATTGGCAGTCGTTAATGATGCTATTTGTCGAGAAAGACCTTCGATTATTACTTTGACTTCCTTAATTTCTGAGCTTGACTCACCAATGTGAACCTCATTCACTCCTTTAATTCTCCTGGTATTCCTGAGTGATCGACTCCGTTGTTGAGAATTATCTGATTGGCGCTGGAAGAATTCCCAAATCTCTGAAGCGCTTTTTGACATTAGCTCTCCTCCACTGGTCGCCATTAGCCATTCTTGCACATGTGGCAATAATCCCTCAAAAAAGTATTGGCATTGGTGCCATTTCTCGTACCCATGATGTGGACACTTCAAGAGTAGCCCATTGAATCGCTCCATGCTTCGAAAAATTGATCGTCGTCTCTTTGGATAAATTCTGAAATTTCCCTGTGAATAGCATTGGTTCTATGAACTGGAAAATATTTATTTAAAAATTTTGTTACCATTTGTTCCCATGATGTAATGCTATTAGCAGACAATGTATTGAACCATGAACGAGCTCTGTCCTTTAAAGAAAATGGGAATAATCTAAGTTTAACATCATCATCTGAAAAATTCTCGTATTTAAAAGTTTGACAAATAGCATGAAAATCATTCAGATGATTATATGTGTCCTCATTTTCTAGGCTATAGAATGTGGGGAGATAATTTAGCACACTAGAGTTTAATTCAAAACTCCTAGCAGCTACATTTGGGTACCGTATACATGATGTGCTCAAATTAGTTAAAGGACTGAAATAATCCTTAAATGGCCTCTCCCGTGGTTCTGGTTGTTGATTTTGCAAATCCATTTCAATTTTATTTTTAAATACGTGTTTGTGTGTGCGAAGTGTTTTTTCTAATTCAAGGTCTAAAAGCTCAAGATTAGGTAATAATGACCTTCGACCATGCATGCAAAGAATAAAATAAATAAAAGTAAAACAAATAAAAATAAAGAAGAGAGAGAAATTACAATACTAACCTTATCACGCTGTTACAATCTTATTATGAAAACACACTCAATTGCTATAAGAAAAAGAAATTACGTGAAATAAATATTAACTAAAATTAAAATAAATTACAAAGAAAGATAACAAGATAAATAAAATTAAATTACAAAGAAAAATGATAGGAAAATTAAATTACACAAATTTAAAGAAGAGAAAAAAGAAATGAAATTCTAACCTTAATATCTTTTTTTTGTTTAAATGAGAAAAGGAGAAAAATAAATTACAAGAAAACAACTAAAAATAAATAAATATTAAAAAAAAAATTCTACGAATTAAAATACTTACCTCCCTCGCAACGGCGCCAAAAACTTGTTGTGCAAATTTTATTGAACTCGCAAACGCACGAATCTATTGTAGAATGGTGACGAGTGTCGATCCCACGAGCAGGTTGATTTTAATTATGTGCAGAATTAATTTTTTTAAATGGATGGTTGGATTTATGGTGGAAGGAATTTAGATTATCCTAAAATTTGAATTGAAATGGTGAGAGTAAATTGAAATGGAAACTATTATACTTGAAGCACTTGGGTATCTGGATCTGCATCAACATGCTCTATGGGCTAAATATTTCTTATTAATGCCAATTAAATCATGAGGGGGGATTCCACACCTCATGAACCACGCTCAAATAAATATGGTGCTAAAGGCTTATCGTGTCAAATAATAATAACCTTGTACTAGGGTGCCGGTTTAACCAGTGCGGTATCTAGACAAGATTATTATTATTTGTCGACGAAAAGTCAAAACATCCACAAATATTAGAGGGGAAGAGAAAATAAATTTACCAAATTAAGCCCATGGAACATGTTGAGACTTCACCTTCAACCCAAGCTTAAAAGAAAATTAGCTACTCATTTTTTAACTAAGGGTAAAATGGAAATTTATTAAAATACGTAGAAAATACAAGATGAAGAAAGATTATAGAAAACTAAGCTTAAAAATGGATTCAGGGGTAACAAATTAGGGGGGGAGAGCCCCCTTTTTATAGATACATTGAGTGAATCGTGACCATCGGATTAAAAACAATTCGGACGCTCAGGATTGTACCATGTCATCAGTGAACAGTATGCAGTTTGAACAGTACACGATTTGCACAGTAACACGGTTTGACAACGGTTTGTACAGTAATGCGGTTTGAATAGTCAATAATTCCATGTATGTGCGTGTACTGTACACACAATTTTTGGTCCACTGAAATTCTGCCACGTTACAGATCAACAGTACATAAGATTTTTAGCCCAATAAGATCGTGACACATCATCGGTCAATGCCACGTCATCGGTAAGCAGTCAATGCCACATAATTCGTCCAATCAAATACCGCCACGTCATATATTGATGCCACATCATCGGTCAATGCCACGTCATCGGTCAACACCATGTCATCGAACCGTATATATGAATAGTGCCGTAAAGCATCTATAAAGGTCTGCGTATGAGACCGATCAGTATATGTGAATAGTGACATTTTTCTTTTATTCTCCTCCTAAGATTTTCGACCGTCCTGAGTTCAAATGTGACGTCCGTTTTGCTGTCTGATCACTCATTCATTGTGAAACGATCGTGACGCCCCTAAAATACATAAAATACATAATTATAACAAAACACACGTAATTAAATAACAAAAGACTTAAACAAATAAAAGTAGCAATATTAGTGAGACTTGAAGTGTAAAATGATGATTTTCTGCTTTATAAATATGCACTTTCTAACACTCAACATGCACCACCTTAGAATCTTCTATAATGGCCTCATCCTCATCCATAACAACATCATTGTCACCATCATAACATGCTTCAATAAAAAATAATTTTTTACAACGATTCCCAGGAGTGAACTTTTCATCACAATTGTAACATAATCCTTTAATTCGTCTTTCTTGCATCTCCGCTGGTGCCAATCGTCGAACTGGAAGGGTTGAATTAGCAAAAGTCAGTTCTTTTTTCACTGGATTGTTCTTTTTTACCTCATTAGTGGTAGTGCTACGTCGTTGTGAGATGTTTCGAGCTTCATACAATCGAGCTAACCCAATGGCTGGTGTCAATGTGGTTGGCCTACCGGCAAGAACGTCTGCCTTAATGGTGTCTTTCTACCCACTAACAAAACAGCTAAGTTGTCGATCTTGAGAGAGTCGTCCCACCTTAGCTAATAGCTTCTCAAATTGGGTTTGATAATCACATACGCAGCCAACTTGTTGTAGCTTGATTAATTCACTAAAAAAGTCTTGGAATTAAGTGGCGCCATACCTAGCATGTAAACCGTCATAAAACTCTTGCCAAGTCATCATGTCTCCTTTCTGTTTGATTAGTTGAAACCATAGTTGAGCATCTCCTTCTAAATGAAACGAAGCCAACGCCACACGTTCTTCTTCTGGAGTTCGATAAAGATAAAAGAATTGTTCAACTCTACAAACCCAACTAGTCGTGTCTTCATTGCCATTGAACAGCGGAAAATCAAGTTTAATCATCCTTGGAACATAAGACTGTTATGTGCTAATTTGACGACTGCCCATGGTGTTTCGCGATTGCCCCTGATCATGGGGTGGGGCATTAGAGTGTTCTCCTTCCTCTCTTTCTATATTGGCCTCTGGTAAGGAATTTTTTGAATTAAGCTTTCCAAATAATTCATTGATCTTCTCCAAAATCTGTAGTTGACCGGTCATGAGAGAACTTACATCTCACTCTAACTTCTCCACCCTTTGATCCATGCCTATGCTCTAATACCACTATGGTACACACTGGGGGTTATTCCTCTTTTGTTTGCTGGAACTTATTGTGAAAGTTTAAAAGTACTCCAACTTGTTAGGTTGATTGAGGAACCTATGACCTCTGTGCTTGAGTTTATTTGAATGAAACTTCTCTGATATCCTTTTATTCACCAGTGGCTTGGAATAAATAACCAAAAGTTACACGTTCATGTCCTGAGAAATTGCTAAAGAGTAGCCTACTGCAACTACTTCCTACGATAAAATAGCAACAATTTGCTTTAGACTAGGACTATAGAATAACTACTAACGGCACAATTTATTTTAAAAAAGAAACAATAAAACTAAACATATAACACCAAGGTTCTCTTGTTTCGCCCCCGGGCACATCAATTTTCTTTTTCTCTCTTTTTTTCTTACGAGCTGCCTAACGTGAACCAAACCATTCCCATTCACGTAAGAGGCTCGATCTAGATCTCATGATCTCTCTTGTATCACTAAAAGATTTTATTGTTCTTTTGGGATTAAAAGATTTTATTAGTTAAAGAGGCAAAAATAATTGGCCCACACCCTCCAAGTTGCATGAATGATACATAGTCCCTTATAATTTTAAAACAGGTCATATAAACCCTTTTCTTACTATTACAATTTTTTAAATGAATACAAATACAATACTATATAAATAAAAAAGCAAAATAAAATAGCATATAAATATGAATAAAATACAAAAATAAATATAATAAATGAAATAACATATATAGGTTTTACAAATTATTTTTAATACTAAGTTGTTATCGATGTGACAATTTTTACTAATACTTACATTCATAGGAAATTATCATTTGTATACCTTATATTTGCTCTGTTATCAAAAATACTACAATACTTTGAGGGTGTATCAATTGCCCACCCTAAGTTGACAAAATGTATCAATCGACCACCAAACTGTTAGTCGTCGTTTGAAAGTTAACAGAATTACAGTGATTTGATAATTTTACCATTAAAAATTATCACTTGTATACCCTTAAATTCTCTTATTATCACTTGTACACCCTTAAATTATCACTTGTATCTATGAAAAGACCATATTACCCCTCCAACGTCATCATATTTAAACGGCAACTAACAGTTTGGTGGTCGACTGATACATTTTTTCAACTTAGGGTGGATGATTGATACACCCTCAAAGTGTTGTAGTATTTTTGATAACGGAGTAAACTAAGGTTATACGAATGGTAATTTCCCTAAATTCATTAATCCAAAAATTAATTTTAAAATTTATTTGTGAAGGTGGTTCGAATTTTTTACCTTCACACGTATTTGTAGATTGTGAAGAACTTGTCGCGATCATTGGCCTCGATTCTGGAGCAGTGAGTACCTAAAAAAAATACTCCAACGCCCAAGTTAGTGTTTGATTAAGATCAAGAAAGAACAAAAATGGAGAAGATGAGTTTCTCTCTCTAGATATGAACAATGCTTTTTTTAGAGGCCAAAGACCCCTTTTTCTTTTAGAGATGAGTCTCTATTTATAGATGATGAGTGATGTAGATTTAGGGTTTTGCTTTGAACCCTCAATCTAACGACATGTGTCCCCCATCAGTCCTGTACACGTGGAGGCGAATATGATCTAGGGAATTATTCCGGCTCTGTATGTTTCCTTACTCGTATGACCTTTGGACGTGATTTCGTTAGGCTAATGGATTGCGGAATTAATTCCCCCCTCTTGTCATTTTTATAAGCTGGGGAAGAATTTTTTCCTTAGATGTTATTCCCTCAGAATTGTTTGGGTGTTATTTATCCCGGAGTAGCTTGCGTGTTATTTACCTCAGAATAGCTTGGGTGTTATTTACCTAGAATAGCTTGGGTGTTATTTACCCCGAAATAGCTTGGGTGTTATTTATCCCAGAATAACTTCTGTTATATGATAAGATGGATATGTGGCATGGTTAGGTACCTTTTGGAATACGACACCAACAATTTGAATGTAGACACAATATAGAAAATAATGTAGGAGATAATATAAATAAAAATATATAACATAAATATTGTAAGTTATTTTAAATTTTAAATGCAATTATTTCAATATTTTTAATCTATGAAACAAATGCAAATATTCTTGGACGTTTATTAACATTAAAATAAATGTATTTAAAATTGAAAATAACTTACAAAATTTCCATTACATTATATTTTACTTATAATATTAAACAATCTGATAGATTAGTAGTAAAATAATTTTTCAATAATATATTTTAATATTATTTATTGGCAAAAGGATACCTACACCCTCAACATTTTGGAAAATGATCATGTAGACATCCAAGTTTTCAATAAGAGATACTAAGAGCCTCTTTTGAATATAACACCCTTTGGTTCTGTTAACTCAAGAGAATTGACTCAAACATTTTATAATAAATAGAAAATAATATTAAAAAAATGTAAAAATATATATTTTCAAATGATTTCAATATTTAAAAAATATTTGAATATTTTATAATTTTATAGTATAATAAAATAAATTTTATAATAAATAGAAACATAAAATTGAAAATATTATTTCCGATATTATATATAATAATTTTAATATTATTAATATTTGAGATGTATTTTATTAATTGTAAAATCTATTTAAGCCAAAGATATGTTTAACATTTCGATAATAAATAAAAATATATTATTAAAAAATATATAATAATTTACATTTTAAAGTTTTTACATTTTAAAAATATTATAATTAATATTGTTTGTATACTAGACAAATTAAACTATTTAAATTATATTTTTATTTATTAAAATATTTAAAGTCAATTTTTTTTAAAGTTACCATCTACAAAGGAGATTATAGTCAAAAGGGGGCTTTGGTCTCCCTTTTATATATATATATATATATATATATATATATATATAGATACATACATACATACATACATATATAGAGTAAATTTTTAGGTTATTATAATCAAGGGTATATTTGTTAAAAAAAAAAAAGAAGAAGAAAGAAAGGGTTTGCATGATAATATGTGAAACTAAGAGGATTTATGTAATTATTTAAGAAAACTTTGGGAGTGTAGTGGCTTTTTGTCTTAGTTGAAGAACAAACATCTTGCACTATTTTCAGTTGATAATAATAGAGGTGGGCACCATGCCCGATCCAATTGGTTCTGTTTCGTGTAATATAATCCAACAGCTAGAATCTCTTGAGATGATAATAGCAGCGCATCGTGGCTTTCAAGCAAGATTGGAACAAGATCTTGTTTATTATTTGTATAATCTTTACTAATTAGCAAAAGAACAGATGGCAAATGGCTCTAAATCTTATAATGTCAAAAATAAATGCTACTATTTGAAGTTTTAAAATAGAGAAGATGCCATTCGGTGAAACTACCCGGCCGAAGGCAATGCTGTGCTCATTTCATACATTCTGATCGGTCAGAATTTAATATTGGATCTTCTCTTTATTTTTTTCTTCTTGTATTTTTTACATTCATAATCTTGTTAAGAAAATTGATTTAATTGTAAACAAGCGAAAAAAATTAATTTGATTGATGCCATAAATATGAAACTCAATCTTAACCATTCATTAAATAAGAAGAGGCAAGGAAGAGATTCTCCTAAAATCAATATATTAAGTAAGCAATCTTATCGGAACACACTTAAATGAATAAATTTCTCAAAACTAGTAATACTAAATAAAATTAACCAACCGCAATTTAGATAATAGCCTAGTGTTACCCTCCCTATCAACAAAGTTTGAGGGGTTGGTGCCAAAACTCGTAATCTCTTCCCGTGATTAGGTAGGACTAAATTTTCTATAAAGATATTGGTGGAAGTATAAATTTGAATTGTGTTAAAGGTTGGTCTTCTTCCCAAATATTAATGGAGATATAAATTTGTATTTTGTTATAATAGAACAAAAGTAGGTTAGTCCCAATAGATCATGGAAAAGGATACGTCCTCAAGTGCAAATAAAAATTTGGATTTTGTCATATAGAACTGAATTATGTTAGTTCCAATAGATTTTAGATTTTATGAATATCAATAAACATTTAATTCTAAAGATATACGTGTTAGAAAAATTTAAAAAAAAAAAAAACTTGCTTGATATACATAATGGGTGATATTACTGACCGTAATAGATAAAGAATGCTTTTCTAATGAGGGTTCCCATGTTTTATTTAGGTTTGAGAACTTCATAACATATGAAAACTCAATTACAATATTGTAAAAGTCATTTCAACACTTTAATAAAGCACGTGAACCCTCATTGAAATTTTCTAATAGATAAAACACCCTTTATTACTATAATACAAAATCTCTTGTTGCATACTAGAATCCAACAGTTTGGGAAATAGGATATTTAATATTTATACCCCAAGATTTCAGGAAATGATAAGCAATATATCCAAGTTTTCGATTAGAAATACCAAGAATTCAAGATCCTCTTCTAATAATTATACTTTGACTCTATTGACCCAAAAAAATTGACTCCAAACTTTTTTATAATATATAGAAATATGATTAAAATAAATATAATAATATAAACATTTAAAAAATATTTTAGTATTTTACAATATATTAAACATATTTTATTTTATTAAGTAAATTTTATAATAAATAGAAACATAATGTTATAATAAATATATAAACATTTAAATTATTTTGAACATTATATAAAAGAATTTTAATATTCTTAATACATGCGATATATTTTATTAAATGTCAAATTTATTTAATCCAAATATCTATTTAAAATGTTTATAGTAAATACAAATATATTATTTACTTTATCTAAATGAATATAATAATTTACATTTCTAAAATTATTTTAGTTTCGGAATATTATAATTTTATTATTCTAGACAAATTAAATTATTTATATTATACTTGTATTTATTAAAAAAATTAAAATCAATTCTTCTAGTTATTATATTTAAATATTATGATATCTTTTTTTAAAATTTGAGAATTTTTATGATTATTTTTTTGAATATTAGAATATACCATCTTTTTTAAATAGGATGTAAACTTAATAAATTACTTGGGCGAGGTCAGTGGCCATAAAATTGTTATCCAAGCCATGATGAAGCCAGGTATGCGGCCATAGAATTGCCATCAAAACTATGATGAATACAAACAATTAATATTTCACAATCCCAATTTCGTTATTCTCAACTATTCGAATAGATCGTCATAATTTTCTTCACGATTAATTGCAAATGTTTCAAAAATTATTCTACAACGTTTATCATGATAGCTTTCTTTGGATTGACTAGTCAAAAGGCCTTGAGATATGCGTATGAACTATCAACATATATTATCATTGGGTCATTAGTGCTGCCTATGTTAATGACATTTTAACTGTTAGTTTTGACAGTTTAGGATGTCAGTTTACAACTCTATTTGATCTTTGTATACTTTCTAATAATATCAATAGAATTGTAGGCGTCGTCTACTTGAGTTTATTTCGTGTAAAAATTTAAGAATCTTCATGATTATTATTCTAAATCTTAAAATATAACTGACCTTTTCCAAATAGGATGTAATCTTTATATACTTTATAAATTACTCAAGTATCGGAAGGGGTCTGTGACCATCGAATTGTTCAATCTATGCTGAAGCTAGGCCCGTGGCCATAGTATTGTTATCCAAATATCATAATTTCCATCGTACAATTAACTGTTCGTCTCCTTTAGCATTTTTCTATTTATTTAAGGTATGGAGATCCAGAATTTGATGTTCATCCCAACTACTTCAAAAATTTAAGCAGGTAGCAGCCATGTACTTTCTTGTTTCATGTCGAACAAGTGCTGTAGCTTCAATTTAACCACCCTTTTAATCTTTCAATGCAATTTGTTGTTAGTCTCAAGAAATTTTTTTAAAAATTACGGAAGCAAGAAGAGGAGGGGAGCACCAGAAGCTGGGGAGCGTGGCCTGTGATTGGCCATCTGCACTCTTAGGAGGGCCAAACCCTGCTCACTGGGTGTTGGGCAAGATGGCTGATAAGTACGGACCAATCTTCCCTTTCAGGCTGGGCATAATTCAAGCTTTAGTAGTGAGAAATTGGTGTGAAAACAATAAATCCGAAACTATTACATAAAATTCAGGAATATTAATGTTGTATCACTAAAAATCAATAATCAAATATACAGAAGGGTACCTGAATCTATAATGTTTAATTGCTCTTTAGAGTCATTTGGTCTATCTTTCGTATCAACACATCTTCCCTAAAGAATCCTTAAACTCTTCTCTACACTCTTTTCGATAATGGGATGCCAGTAAAGAATATGATACGTGCCATTATTCATGCCATTATTCCTTCAGCCATGAAAGCCATTATTCGTGCCATTATTCATGAAGCCATGCAACTGACTGCACGTGTTACATTTAGTTGTTATTTTAAATTTATTAGTTTGCGGGTTTTGTTCAATAATTCCATAATGTACTAATTTTCAGATGAGTGGAAAAGTTAGTTCCTTAATTTTTTGTATTGTTTGTTATTTTTCAGTATTGTAAAGGCTATTATATATAGCCAGAAGTGTCTTCAATAAAAGGGGACAAATTAAAAAAAAAAAATCATCTTTTCTTTCTCTTCTCTTCTTCCTTATAAATTCAAACAAATTAGAATGAAACGAAATGCACGATCAAAGAATCATAACCACTTATGTAGATAATTATTCATATTGTCTTTGAACATTACTATTTCAATCCATCATAGAAATAAAAATCACTATTAAGTTTCTACACATTAAAGCTTACACCCCATTAGACACGTTCAAACCCAAATTACTGAATGTCTTAATAAATCACTTTTAATTGAGTTTAACCTTATATAATAGTCTACAACACATAATTATTGACATATAAGCTCAATGTTAGATTAAGGATCCAATGATACTGGAATAAAGATTCAACAATTGGGAGATTGCTATTTAGAGTCTCATTACAAATGACAAAGTCTTTGCCAATTGTCCAAAAACTCTTAACCATGGAGATTTTTAGGCTATAATTTTTCCCTTTGAGGGTTCAGCCCATATGCTCCTACTGGTGCGAGACACGCAAGATAGCCAAACTTGAAATTTCTCGAACCATCAGCTTAAAAAGCTCAAGCATGTACCAAAGTACGAGCTTACGGCATGTTTGAAGGAATTATACGAGTTATGGGACAATAACAAAAGCACTAATAGCATGTTGTTGGGAAAGATAAAGAGATGGTTTATGGATACCACACGTAGCATGGTTTAAAGAATGATTGTACGAAGGGATGCTATACAGTGGATAGTGAAGAATGGAAAGAGCTATTGATGAGATTTTCTGGAGTTTGTGGTGCCAGATGCGTTGCCGTTTTTGAGATGGCTGGATGGATAGGGGATGGTGGAAAGTCAATGAAGAAGATGGCCAAAGATTTAGTCATTGTTGTTCAAGGATGGTTAGATGAGCCCAAGAGGAAGAGAGATTCTTAGGAGATGAAAAAGGAAGAAGATTTTATGTATTTCATGCTTTCGATTCTTAGCTGATGAAGAGCAATATTCGGTCGTGATGCTGATACAATCAATAAAGCGCTATTTGACTGCTAAGCCTCTCTTAACCCATTTTTTTCTTTTAAGTTACAGTTTAAGCGCAACTCAATAGCCTTTGCATTCTTTCCATCCAAGTGAGCGGATTTTTCGAACTTAGACTTATTTTTTCATGTCTTACTATTTTATAATTTTCAATTTTTTAATGGAAACAGACCACTGAGGTGAACTAATCCTAAGTCTTAGAAGGGTTACTTCTTGGTGGTGGAACTAGACCTTATTTTAGACCTATTCTTTTTATTCCTATTCTTTTTATTGAAGAAATTTTACCGGCAAAACTGGTTGACAGCTATCACTTAACAAAATATTTTCTCTTTTTTAAAGCAGTGTATATGTATAATCATTGATACAGTTGTTTACATCATTCTTCAAGATGCGATTTACAAATTCGAGCAATTATTAAATCTGCAATGTGTGAATTAAGAATATTTAATTATTCTATTTCCTCCCAGTTGATCGAAAGGATAAAAAAGTGAATTAAATAGTTGATGATATCATCGTCCATGATTATGTATCACATTAGTCAATTTGGACATACAGTTTAGAAAAACATTTTTGCAATACATTGGTGAACTTGACAGGATGCATCGAATCCAAATCTACCGATAAAACTCAAAACAAAAAAAAAAGTGTTTAAGTGGAATTTTCATTAAGTTGCATTGTGGATAAGTGTAACAAATGAAATTTTGCAGTCTCTCATCTTAGCAGCAACAGACGCCACAACAGTAACATTGACATGGGTTATCTCTTTGCTTATCAATGGTCGTGATGTTATAAATAAGGCCCAGAATGAACTAGATATTCAGGTGGGCACAAAAAGGCAAGTGAATGAATCAGATATAAAAATTTAGTTTACTTGCAAGCCATTCTTAAAGAAGCAATGCGTTTGTATCCTGTGGCACCACTGTTAGCTCTTTATGAGGCTATAAAAGGATGCATAGTTAATGGTTACCATTTCCCCGCTGGCACACAACTTTTTATCAATGCTTGAATACTTCAACGTGATCCACGTGTCTGGGAAGGGCAATGTAAGCTTCAGCCAGAAAGATTTTTCACAAGGCAGAAAGATATTGATGTTACGGGACAAAATTTTGAATTGTTATCCTTTAGTAGTGGCGGAAGAATGTGTCCTGAATTGTTATTTGCCCTTCAAGTTAGGCAATTAACACTTGCTTCTCTACTTCACAGCTTTGATTTCTCAGCCCCATCAAAGAACCGCTGGGCATGGGCGAAGGATTAGGATTGACCATGGAGAAATCGACACCATATGAAGTACTTGTTGCTCCACGTCTTTATGCTTTTTGTACTGTTAAATCGATTCTCGATGCAATCAATCTAATAAATTTTTATAATAAGTATTGTTGTTTTTTCGCTTAGTCACTCTTACTTATTAGGCCTTTTTCTACTTGAATATAAATGTTCGAAATATCTTTAATCATAAATATCTATTATTAAACGCACTTTTTGTTGGAGAATTTGAAGGATGAAATACAAATTTTATTAAACAAAACTCAAGAACACTTTAAGAACAATTTCCACACTATCACAAATCACTCTTAGAAGTTATGTTTTACTTTTTATTGTTTCTTCTTCTTACACTTGATTCATACAACACAAATGACATAGGTATTTATAGTAAATGAAAAACAAACATAATCATAACAATACATATCACCAACCATGTTCCACTAAACTTTCATCATAACACCACCTCGCCTAACATCCTCTAAAGAAATCCTTTAATGACATCCAAATTGTAAAGCTTATCTTCATTCAATTAGATGCTTCATGAACATAACATGGTAGGACCATGATGATGGAGAGTAAAGAAAAGCCATGTGTAACTCAACACCTCATTTCACTTAAATGAATTACTTGTGTAAACCATGTTTATTATTTTGAACACTCCCCCTTAAATTTGTTTTACGACACCAATATTTCTGAATCTCATTAAATCTTCTACCTTGAGTGGTTTGGTGAAGATATCAGCTGCTTGATTTTTTATCATCACGTAATCAACTTGTACATTCTTTCTTGTAATGCACTCTCTTATATAATGATAGCGAGTGTCGATATGTTTGCTTTGATCATGGAAAACTAAATTCTTGGATAGAGCAATTGCTGACTTGTTATCCACACATACCTTGGTTGGCTCTACTTGTGACAAACCAAAACTCCTTCAGCAAATTTCTGAGCCAAATTGCATGACAAACACTTGATGTAGCAACTACGTACTCAGCTTCACAAGTAGAAAGTGTGACAATGGGTTGCTTCTTTGACATCCATGTGAAAGCAGTATCTCTCATAAAGAACACAAATCTGGTAGTGCTCTTTCGATCATCTACATCTCCACTCCAATCGCTATCGCTATATCCAACCAACTTGTAATCATTAGAGAATGAATATAACAAGCCAAAATCAATTGTACCTTTGATATAACGAAGGATTCTTTTGGCAGCCTTGAAATGAGTGATCTTTGGATTCTCCATATATTGACTCACAAGTCCAACAACATAAAGAATGTCAGGTCTCGTACATGTCAAGTATCACAGACTCCCAACAAGGCTTTTTAAAAAGATTAGATCTACTTCTTCTCCTTCATCATACTTGGATAGCTTGAATCTACACTCTATTGGTGTGCTTATTGGATTACAATCATTCATCTTGAACTTCTTTAGTATCTCCGTTGCATAACTTTCTTGAGAAATGAAAATACCACTTTCTTATTGTTTAACTTCAATGCCGAGGTAATATGCTATCAATTCGATGTTAGTCATCTCGAACTCTTTGATCATCACTCTCTTGAACTCTTTAAATATGCTTGGGTTACTTCCAGTGAAGATGAGATCATCTACATATAGACATACAATCAAAATATCTCCATCCCTTTCTTTGATGTAGAGAGCATGTTCATATGGGCATTTGGTGAAGCTGTTTTCTTGAAAATACTTGTCAATTCTGTTATTCCATGCTCTTGGAGCTTGCTTTAACCCATAAAGTGCCTTCTTCAATTTCAAAACTTTGTCTTCATGTCCTTTCATTTCATAGCCCAATGGTTGTTCAATGTAGACTTCTTCTTCAAGAACTCTATTTAAGAAAGCAGACTTTACATCTAATTGATGAATCTTCCATTTTTTCTGAGTAACGAAAGAAATAATAAGTCTAATAGTTTCAAGTCGGGCAACAAGAGCAAATACCTCATACTAGTCTATCCCAACCTTTTGACTATAGCTTTTTCCAACCAACCTTGCTTTGTGCCTTTCAATTTCTTCTTTGGCATTTCTCTTCGTCTTGTACACCCATTTTACACCAATCGCCTTATGACCTTTGAGAATAGTAATAAGTTCCCAAGTGTTATTCTTCACGATGGCTTTGATTTCTTCATCCATTGCGATTCTCCACTTCTCATCTTGTGCAGCTTCTTGGAAGTTGATTGGCTCACAATCAGCAAAGAGGCAAAAGAGAGTAAGATTATCAAGTCTCTCAGTTACCTCATAGAGATCTTCAAGACTCCTTGTATGCTCATCGATTTTTTCATTTAAGAAAGATAGTAGTGAATCTCCGCGTGTAATTAATGTTGGTGAGATAGGTGGAGTAGTTGGCTCTTGTTGCTCTTCTACTTGTTTCATCTGTGTTTGATTATCTTCTTCAATAGAAAAGAAGTTGAAGTCATCCACACCAGAGCCAAAATCCCATTCTCCTTCTTCATTAAAAACTACATCTCGACTGATCACAATCTTCCCGTTGTTTGGATTGTACAACTTGTATCCATTGGAATTGTTGTCATAGCCGATGAAGATAAATTTCTCACTTTTGTCATCCAGCTTGGTTGTTCTCTCATTTGGTACATGTACATGGGCAATTCTTCTGAAAACTCTTAGATGCGTGATGCCGGGCTTTCTTCAACTCCAAGCTTCTTGTGGCGTTTTGCCCCACACACTTCTTGTTGGAGATCGATTGGATAAGTAGACTACACATGCAACAGCTTCAGCCCAAAATTCTTTAGATAGCCTCTTACTTTTGAGCATGCTTGTTGCCACGTCTAGGATGATTCTGTTCTTCCTTTCTGCAACATTATTTTGTTGGGGGATCTTGGAACTATCAAAGGACACTGAATTCCATTTGCTTCACAAAATTCTACGAATTCTTTAAAAGTAAACTCTCCACCTCGATCAGATCTCATGGCTTTAATCTGGTATCCATTTTCTTTTTCAACTGCAGCTTTAAATTTCTCAAAAGTTCCAAAGACTTCTTATTTTTGCTTCAAAAAATACACCCAAGTCTTTCTTGAAAAATCATCAATGAAAAGAATAAAGTAGTTACTTTTACTAAGGGAGCTTTGATTGAATGGACCGCACACATCAGTATGAATGAGCTCGAGTGGCTTCTAAGCTCTTGAGTTTGACTCCTTTGGAAAGCTCTTTCTGAACTACTTGCCAAGTAAATATCCTTCACAAAGTTGATCAGGGTGATTGATGCACGGTAAGCCTTTCACCATGTTCTTCTTAGACAGTAGCTCTAGTCCTCCAAAATTGAGATGTCCATATCAGAGATGTCAAATCTAGGATGAATCTTTATGACAAGCTTTGAGACATTTTGCAATATCATTTTGAATATTTAAAGGAAACATTCTATTCTTCGACATTTTCACCTTTGTCATTAGGTTTCCTTTGTCATCTCTCAGAAAAAGACTATAATCTTTTAAGTGAATATCATAGCCTTTTTCTAAGAGTTGACCCAAACTGAGGATATTGCTTTTCATATTGGGCACATAGTAAACATTTGAAATTAATTGGTGGCTACCATCTTTTGCACGAAAAAGAATGTTACCTTTGCCATTTACTGGTACTTTTGAATCATCTCCAAAAGCAACATTGTCATTCACAGATTCATTTAGTTCCACGAACACGCTTCTGTTTCTGCTCATCTGATTACTAGCTCCTGTGTCAAGATACCATGTATTTTCTTGACCTCCACTGATGCCATTGCGTGCTAGTAAAAGTGTGTCATCTTCACTATTTTTCTCTCAGCATAATTGACTCTCTCATCAATTCTGGTGCTTGAAGCTCTGCATTCTGAAGCATAATGCCCAAACTTTTGACAATTATAGCACTTAGGGGTGGGCAAACAGTTCGGTTCAATGAGCAAAAACCGAATGGTTCTAAAAATAGGGAACCGATTGGTTTTTATTTGGTTCGGTTTAAAACCAAACAGAATCGAAAAACCAATCAGTTCGGTTTGATTTTATTATAATATATTTATTTTAAATATATTAATAAAAAAATAAATTTCTCTCTTAAATTCCTAACCTTAAATATTTAAGAACCGAACCAAACCGAACCGAATTGAACCGAATTTAATAAATTTAATAAATATTTAATAAATTTTTTAACCGAATCGAACCGAACCCGAACCGAATTTAAGAATCGAACCGAACCGAACCAAAATAATTCTGTTCAATTCGGTTCGATTTTTAAATTCGGTTCGAATTCGGTTCATATTCTTAAGAACCGATCGGTTTCGGTTCGGTTCGGTTCATTTCTGGACTTGAACCGAACCGAATCGACAATTGCCTACCCCTAATAGCATTGTACTTGGGATTTGTCATACTTCGATCTTGGATTGCCTCCGCCTCATCCTCTGGTTGAGCTTACTCCATTTGTATAATTGGAATTGTTGTTGAAATTCCAACCTCGTCCATGACCACGACCTCTTCTTCGTCCTCAACCTCTTTCTCGAGCATATTGCCTTCTCCCGTTGTCAGAGTTTTCTTCTCTTTTCTTTGGATTGACTTCCATCTTGAGAAGTTGTTCTTCAATTCCTTACTTCGTTTTTAGTTTTTCTTCATAGGCTTGCAACCTTCCTTGAAGTTACTCAATTGTCATTTCCTCTAAATCTTTTGTTTTTTCAATTGTCACAACAATATGGTCAAACTTTGAATCTACTGATCGAAGTATCTTTTCAATGATCCTTACCTCTTTTAACTTCTCACCATTTCTTTTTAATTCATTGGAAATGGTCACAACCCGAGTAAAGTAGTTAGAAATCGACTCCGATGTCTTCATGTGTAAGGACTCAAAATCTCCTCGTAATGTTTGGAGACGAATCTTTTTAACTTGTTCCGCTCCTTTGTAAGAGGTCTCTAACTTCTCTCATGTTTCTTTTAAGGAGGTTGCACCAGCAATCGTTTCAAAATCATCTTCATCTAATGATTAAAAGATTAGATACTTTGCTTTATTCTCTTTCTTCTTCAAGTCCTTTAAATTCTCTTTCTACGCCGCAGTTAAAGTGGCTTCATTTTCTGGCACAATAAAGCATTTCTCCACGACATCCCATACATCATATGCACCCAATAGAGCCTTCATTTTAATACTCCAATTGTCAAACTTCTTCCCTTTAATTGTGGAACTTGAAATGACGTCATACCACCATTTGCCATAACTCACAAATTGAGTGAGAATTTAGAGATTTTGAATGCACGGATGGATCTGGAACGTAAAAAAACCTTGGAAGGGACTCGAGTCAACTTTCAGTCAACGGTCAACATCGGTCAACGGTCAATGCCAGTCCAGTTGACTTGGTTCGGTCGGGCTTGGTTCGGCTCGAGTTGGCTCAGTTCGGCTCAACTTGGTTCAACTCGGTGAGTCGACTTAACTTCAGGACAGAAAAATTCAGGTGGCAAGTGTGGAAGCGTCCGGACTCTGATAGGGTTGATGTTTGCGGCATCACGTTCCTCTCGTCGAGATCTTCGATTTGATGTGCTATATGACTATATATAACATCAAATACTAGCTCTAATACCACTTTATTAGAGAATTTGAAGGATAAAACATAAATTTTATTGAAGAAAACTCAAGAACACTTCAAGAACAATTCCCACACTCTCACAAATCTCTTTTAGAAGCTATGTTTTGTTTCTGATTCTTTCTTTTTCTTACACTTAATTCATACAACACAAATGGTATAAGTATTTATAGTGAATGAAATACAAACATAATCATAACAATACACATCACCAACCATGTTCCACCAAGCTTTCATCATAACACGACCTTACCTAACATGCTCTAAAGAAATCTTTTAATGGCATCCAAATTGTAAAGCTTATCTTCATTCAATTAGATGCTTCATGAACATAACATGGTAAGACCATGATGATGGAGAATAAAGAAAAGTCATGTGCAACTCAACACCTCATTTCACTTAAGTGAGTTACTTGTGTAAAACAAGTTTATTATTTTCAACACTTTTATCCTAAATGAGCTAAGAATCCTATACCATTTCGCAAGGACACGAGGTAACAAGTACTCGCTTGAGCATTAGTCAATGTCATCGCAAGTTGAAGAAAACAAATGAGAAGAATAAGTCAGGAAGAAAGTTGTTCTTTCATTTTGTACATCTTTCTTCTATTAATTGCTTCCTGAATCTGTTGTAACGGGCTGGTGAAGGACTTTAAGATGCATTAAGCTTACTCATAGAGGTGACATGGATAAGCAAAATTTTATGACAATTTTGCTGTCAAAGTTTTAAGAATTAGAACATTTTATTAAAGATAACGTATGGTGACAAAACCTTGGAATGGTTTTTTGTATGTATCATGAAAAGAATTAGCATTACAACATTGATTTGGATTGTATTGTGAGGTGCTCGTAGTGAAATCAACTTAAATGAATCTATAATATATATATATATATATATATATATATATATATATATATAGAGAGAGAGAGAGAGAGAGAGAGAACCAAAAGGGAAGCTTGATGATATGATTTTATTTTTTAACTTAATTATTATTTATTATGGATTGTTAATTATTGCGTGTATTTAGCAATTGAGTAATACTAGATATCTAGCATTTGAGTTTAATTTGAGTCAAAATTTATAACAGTGTACGCCCAAAATTTATTACAAAATTTTTTGTCACATAGAAGAGAGAGATTGTTAAAAAAAAATTGGTTAGTTAACAACCTCTAATGAAGGAATTTGAGAAATGAAAAAGAAATGGGCCAATGGGCTAAAAAGATAAAGCAATAGTATTAAATCAAATTTCAATAGTTTTGTGGGCAAACTTCAGCAATTCACTAACAATTTCATTTTGATGAACATTAAAATTTACCATGCAATTTAATGTAGAGATGGTCAATGTGGTCAATTAAAGGAAGTTCACGTGATCGCTACGTTTAATTTTGTCTTGTGCCTAATTTTTTACGACCCACACGTGTCATGTCCACTCGTGCCATGCCCACATGTGCCGTATCGTGCCGTGTCTAGGAAAAAAAGCCCACTAAATTTCTTTTCTTTTTTTTTTTAAAGATCATGCCAAGTTGTTGTCTTATTTTTTTTAAGCTTATGTACCTTTTTGGATATATGTGCCTTTACTCAAATTTAATAGAACCAAAAATTCAAAACTTAAGTCTATATTCAATAATAATAGATTAATAATAATAGGAGAATGTAATATTAATTACTAAGTTTGACTCTATGGTATTAAAATTCTTTTTTAGTAGTTAACAACAACAACAACAATAATTTTTTTTAAGGGTTGACTTAATTGTTAACTTGGAATTACGTAGAGCCATATATTATAGTTTATAATAATATTAATATATATTTATAAAATCATGATATTTATAATTTTATTTATTAAAATCATGATATCAATTATTTATTTAATAAATTATAAACATAAATCAATTATAATTTTTTTGAAACTAAGAATTACATAAATTTTAAAAACTTGAGCTAATAAAATATATTAAAAGATTCAATTTCAATTTATTTATAAAAGGGAAATTATCAGCCATATACCCTTAAATGACACCCGTATCAAACATGTGTGAACACTTTTCATGTATATCACTCGTATACCCTAAGTTGACAAAACACTTCTGCCGTCCACCTTTCCGTTAACTACCGTTTGCAAGCGCTGACATTATAAGGGTAATCTAGTCTTTTAACCTTTGATTTAAAAAAAATGCCATGTCATCCCATTTACCTAGTAAACAATGACATATCATATGATATATATTGATAAAAATGACATGTCATCCAATGTATTGGATAATTGTTAATAATTACTTTTAAAAAAATCTACTTTACAACCGAATTTACTTCTCCAAAATTTAATCTAAATTTTTTAAGATCTAATCATCCAAGCTCCAACTGAAATATTTTATGGTATAATATGTATAATTGTAAATAATATGTTGTTAATAAAGTTTTTATGGTATAATCTGAATTTTTTTACAAATAATTGTTAATAATATGTACCATTAATAATTCATATATTTTTAATTAAAAAATGTATTGCTAATAACAAAATAAAAAATTATATATTGAAAATTTAAGTTAATTTTTGGGGTAAATTTATCTTTTTACCTCATTTTAAGTTTCAAAGGCAAAATAGTCAATTTACCACAATTCCGTTAACTGCCATTAACTTTCTAATGGCAGTTAACGGAATGGTGGATGGCAGAAGTATTTTACCAACTTAGGGTATACGAGTGATATATATGAAAAGTGTTCACACACGTTTGATACGAGTGTCATTTAAGGGTATATGATTGATAATTTCCCTTTATAAAATCATAAAATTTTAAGTTTACTTTCATTAAAAAATAAAATGTGTTTATTGCGTATTTTTTTACGTACCGTGTTTTGACCTATTTCTAATTGTGCCGTACTTTTAAAACTTACGTGCCTAAAATTCTAAACCCGGTCTAACCTACGTGCATGCCGTACTGTGCTGCATGTTCTACTGAAATATACTCGTACCGTGCTGTGTTGTACAAACAGGTACCGTCCGACATATTAGCCACCTCTAATTCAACCTACGATATTTCATAAACTAGTAACAAGTTTGGATTAGATTGATAATATTTTAAGATAAGAAAAAATATCATTTGGATAAGGCCCAAGAAGACGCCCACTACATGGCCCAGTTTTCTTATATATATCTTTTACTTCCTTGCATAAAGGTTATCGGAAGGTACAGCTCAGTTGCTGTCACCCACAAAAAAAAATTTTAGCAGGTAGAGCAGCCATGGACTTTCTTGTTTCATCTCAGACAAGTGCTGTAGCTGCAATTTTAATCACTCTTTTAATCATTCTATACACGTTTTTGTTAGTTTCAAGAAATTTACTTCGAAAATACACAAGCAAGAAGAAGAGGGGAGCACTCGAAGCAGGGGGAGCTTGGCCAGTGATTGGCCATCTACACATCCTAGGAGGGCCAGAACCCCTTCACAGGGTGTTGGGAAACATGGCCGACAAGTATGGTCCAATCTTCACAATCAAGATTGGCATAAATCGCGCTTTAGTTGTGAGTAGTTGGGAGATGGCTAAAGAGTGTCTTACAACAAACGACAAAATATTTGCCAGCCGTCCAAAAACTCTAGCCATGGAGATTTTAGGCTACAATTTTTCCATGTTTGGCTTCAGCCCATACGGCTCCTACTGGCGCGAGACACGCAAGATAGCCACACTTGAGCTTCTCTCAAACCATCGGCTTGAGAAGCTCAGGCATGTACGAGACTACGAGGTGAAGACCTGTTTGAAGGAGTTACACGATTTATGGTACAAGAACAAAAGCACTAATACGATGTTGTTGGTAGAGATGAAGAGATGGTTTGCAGACACTATCTGTAATGTGATTTTAAGAATGATTGTAGGAAAGGGATCCAATTCAGTGGATAGTGAAGAATGGATGGAACTACTAACGAGATTTTTAGAAATGAGTGGCAAGTTTGTGGTGTCAGATGCGCTGCCGTTTTTGAGATGGTTGGATATAGGGGGCGACGAGAGGTCAATGAAGAAGACTGCCAAAGAATTAGACATTGTTGTTCAAGGATGGTTAGAAGAGCACAAGAGGAAGAGAGATTCTCGGGAGATAAAAGGAGAAGAACTAGATTTTATGAGTGTGATGCTTTCAATTCTGGGCGATACAGAGCAATATTCGGGTCGTGATGTGGATACAATAAATAAAGCTGTCTGCCTGGTGCGCCTCTCTTAACCCCTTTTTTTATATTTACTCATACTCTAGAGGGCGGCTCAATCCCTCTACACCCCGTCCATCGATTTGAGCAGAGTTCAAAAATCTTATACCTCTATTTTGTCTCTTAATTATTTATTTTTTATTTTTATTAACTTGCACACATTAGTGAGGCCTGAATTTAGATCGCAGGTCCTAGGATATTTACTCCTCACTGGTGGAAGTAGACCTTATATCTTTTAACTCAAGAAATATTACTTGGCACTTATCTCTTAACAGAATATTATTCTGTGCTCTTAAAATAAATTAAGCTTATGTATCAATATTCAGGATGAGATAACCTAGCGAAAGCAATTAAAATTGTAATTCGTGAATTAAGAATATATAATTATATTCTGTTTTCCTCCAGTTGGTTGAGAGGGTAATGGTGAATTAAAAGTCGATGAAATCATCTTCTATTCATTATTGATTTAGTCATTTGGGACTTACATTTTCAGATAAGTTTTTGGTAATATATTTGTGGATTTGGGGAAGTTTTGAGTGCTTGAGGAGATCTGCTCCTTTTCCATTCATTTCTTGTTGCGTGCATAATTCAAACATTCATGATACAATGCATAATCCATGGTCAAGAATGAATGGTTAAGGACCAATATTTCAAGAGCATCAAAGACCTTCTCGTGGATTTAACATGATCCATCGGCAAGAGTCAAAAGGTCAAAACAATAGTCTTTAAGTTGAATTCAATTAAGTTGCATTGTGAATGCGTGTAACATATGAAAGTAATAGAACAACGTTTTAAGCACTACAAATTTTGCAGGGTCTCATCATAGCAGGATTAGACACTACAACAGTAACTTTGACATGGGTTATCTCTTTGCTTCTTAACCACCGGGATATTTTAGACAAGGTTCAAAATGAACTAGATATCCAAGTAGGCACAAAAAGGCAAGTGAATGAATCAGATCTAAAAAATTTAGTTTACTTGCAAGCCACTCTCAAAGAAGCAATGCGTTTGTATCCTGCTGTGCCACTCTTAATTCCACATGAGGCTATAGAAGAGTGCACAGTCAATGGTTACCATGTCCCTGCCCGCACACAACTTTTGATCAATGTTTGGAAGCTTCAACGTGATCCACGTGTTTGGGAAGAGCCGTGTAAGTTTCAACCAGAAAGATTTTTGACAAAGCACAAGGATATTGATGTCAGGGGACAGCATTTGGAATTGTTACCTTTTGGTAGTGGCAGAAGAATGTGCCCTGGAGTGTCATTTGCCCTACAAGTTATGCAATTTACACTTGCTTCTCTACTTCAGGGCTTTGATTTTGCAACCCCGTCAAATGAACAACTGGACATGGGTGAGGTATTTGGATTGACAATGGAGAAATCTAGACCACTTGAAGTACTTATCGGTCCACGTCTTTCTGCTTCTTTGTACGGCTAAATTGGTCATCGATGTTATCAATCCAATAAACTTTTATTACAAGTATTGATGTATTTTGTTTGCTTGTATACTCTTACTTGTTAGGCCTTCTTTGGAATCATCATTAGACATTAATATAGCAGTTAAATGCACTTTTATCACCGCTAAATTTTTACAGCACCATCGTTATTGTTAATATTGATATTATCATTTGAGTACAATTCTATTGATATTATAATTACAATTGTATCGAGACTTTTATTTTTTATAAGCTCAATTCAGTTCAATAATAGAGTTTAGAGTAAAACTTATTCAAGGAGAGCTTTTTAAGCTATTGGATATTTAGTTGTTAATTAAAAAAAGTTGTTTTGAACTATTAAACTGTTTAGTTTTATAATATTGAAAGTTCTTTTGTTTATTTAAATTATAAAAAATGATATACAAAAAATTTACTTCATAATTATATAAATTTTAACCAAATGCACGCAAGCTATCCATTAATAAGAAAAAATAATAATAATTCAACCATTTGGTTGATTTCCAACTAAGTAATATCATCCTAGTTCGAGTTTAATTTTCTTTCTTTTTACTTTTTTTCTACAGCAATTGTTGTTCTAGACAAAGGATCTCTAATACACAAAATAAAACAAGGATGACATGAATTTCAAATATAAATTATTAAATGGCAAATATTATTGAATTTAAAAATAAAGGGGAGAATATGTATGTCATCCTTAATAAATGTCATATTTACCATTTACATTTCTACTAGGTTTTTAGTTACCAATTTCATCCCCTCTGTTAAGAGATAACAAATAAAGTTAATATTTTTTATCATTTACTATTCACCTCTCCTTATAGGATTTTATGACATTTCCAAGTAGCTTGTTGTCAGAATTAAATTAAAGATGAAATGATTAGTCTTATATAATTACCAAAAGCCCTTGTGTTTGTTTTTTTTTTTTAATAATCCAAACATCATATTTTCACAATTAATTATGTTATCTCTTAATAATAGGATTGAAATAAGTAATTAAAAATCTAGTAGAGATGTAACTAATAAATACAATGTCTATCAATGAGGAAATGTGTTCTCTTATAATAAAAACAAAAATGAAATAGTGGATAATACCAAGTAGTGATATTGTGAAACGTGTTCATCATTTTTCTAATAAATTAGGTATATTTTAATAAAAGGAAAGGAAACATGCATACCTACTATTGTCCTCACCAAAGTGGGGGCAATACGTTTGTTTCAAGTATTTTAATCTTTCTATTGTGTTGGGTTTTGAATATAAGTATGGGTATTGTGTAACTAATAATGTAATGTTTCTAAAGTGTTTTTGGGAATTGCATATATTATAAAAAGCTCTCCAAGCTCCACTCCTAAAAATACAAAATTTAAGTTTATGTTAATAAAGGTAAAATAATTTCTTGAATTTTCAAAAACTCTAAAAAAAAAATTTGAAAAGAGCTTATGGAATTAAATAAACACTTATGACCATTAGAAAAGTCATACTGTTGCTTATCTAAAAGCGTACTTAAAATTTTATTCCAAAGAAGGATTGAGAGGCCTGCTCTTGAATTAGGAGAAATTCTACACCTACAACCACATTCGATACTTTAACCTCTGATTTCAAGAAAAAGAAAATGATCAGTCAATCAAGGGGTCGATGAAGTGGTTGACAGATAAATATATGCTTTGCAAAGTAAAACTCAAGGAGCAGAGGCCAGCAAATGTTTTTTGAATTATAGTGAATAAAACAAACTATAATGAGAGTTCCCTTTCAACTCCAATGATACAAAAATCTTTCGAATGATATTAATTGGTGGGCGACCAAAGGAAAACTTACCAACAAGAACCAATTTAAAAAGATAAGCTATATCCCGAATTTCCACAGCAGAGAAATAGACATTGGGTTCACCTCTATGCAACTAAATGATATATGCCCAATATGCATGCGAATTACGTGCATGGTTTGCAATCAAAAGTGGAAGCCTTGTTTAAGTTAATTAGAATTCTATTAGTTGGGGATTTTAATGGGTTCGATGGATATGCTTTGGTTATTGATTTTCAGTAGGGGTGTAGTCATGTTCTAGATAATTTCGCTATTGTTGTTCTATTTCTTAGCTCAGTAGGTGTAAAATTTAAAGGCTCTATATCTGTAACATGGGACGAATTGAAGGAGGGATGGGAAAAAAGATATTACTGCAATATTTCCTGTCTCTTTACTACTGCTATCTTAGTTTCATTTCTTAGTTACAAATTCAGCATATCAGTTTGGTGTCAGAGTCAGGTTGCTCGAAACATGGCTACTCGAAATCAATCAAATATTGAGTTTCATAATAAGGTTCAAGAAATCATAGGCCGTCAGCCTAGACCAAGTTCATGCCACCCTACAAACCATGTTATCAGAACTCCAACATTTTTGTGCCTTACAAGCCTTACCCATAACCACCTCTGAAATTAATCCCTTTGCACCTGTAGTATCTTTTCACCAAGGCGCAAAACTTGCCTCCTCAGACTTTCCTAACCATCACCACCATCTCAAACTAACCTTTCCATATTTAAATGGAGAAGATCCGACTGGTTAGATCTATAAGTGGGGATGTAGCCTCAGAACATCAGATACAATTAACGTAATTCCATTTAGAGGGGATTGCTCTACAATGGCATTAGATGATTAATGAAATTTTGTGGCCCACTGTCTTAGGTAGAATTTACAAAGGTAGTCCTTTTATAATTCGAACCAACAGATTATGAGGACCCTCTGAAGTTTCAACATGTCTCAAACAAACCTCAACAGTGGCAGCCTACTAAGCAGCATTTGAAAAACTCTTTCATAGCATTGATAACCTCCATGAGGAATTTCTTAGAGGATGTTTTATCGCTGGATTGTGAGACAATATCATATTAAATGTCAAAGTAAAACAACCAAAAACTCTATTAGACACGATCAGAGTTTCATGCTTGATTGAGAAGTGGAGTTCAGTTTTTTTTTGTGCACCCCCACTCTTCTCTGCCATCCCCTATTTCAGTGATACAGCAGCCAATCCCAAATGATTTTAGTCTTAGGTCCATCTCTTAAGGTTGACCAAATAGCGAATGACATGACTCCTCCTCCTATTTAGTGACTGTTGAAACAAGAAGAACAGGCTTATTGTGAAAAAGGTTGTATTATTCTTGTGATGAGAAATCGATTCCTCGCCACCGTGTCCAAAGCCACAGTTGTTCATGATTGAAGATGATGTTGTTAAACCCTAAATCTTCATAACATCCAGATTAAATTACTGAAAAAATACAAGAGCGGAAGCATACCTGAATCCATGGTGATTCGTAGTGGTTCTTGAGTGTAGGAGATGGACTTCCAATCTTCTCTTATCTCTTGAATTTAGAATTCTC
This sequence comes from Citropsis articulata, assembly GCA_030449925.1. Taxonomy (NCBI): domain Eukaryota; kingdom Viridiplantae; phylum Streptophyta; class Magnoliopsida; order Sapindales; family Rutaceae; genus Citropsis; species Citropsis articulata. Next base: position 708,305 of record JASUUH010000113.1, on the reverse strand, counting down.
TCTTGAGAGGATTAGAGAAATTGCAGAGGATTAGAGAGATTGGGGACCATAACCCCTTTTAATTATATAACGTGACTGTTCAGTTTCTAATGAAAACCGTTCAGTAGTTATTTATAATAATTATCACTTCAGCCCCTCACTAAAGTAATAATTAAATCCTGGTATCTATGCATTTAATCCACAACAATTATACCCTTAGCCATTTAATTAAAATAGACCACTTAATTTTGGCTTATTAAATAATAGCACACACATTTTATTTATTTCATATGTGGCTCCAAATATTAGATTAATATAAATTAATCTAACAATCTCCCACTGAGCCACAAATAAAAATTGAAATGTGTTTAACTTAATGAGCTCATAAAATTGCTATTATGTCCATAGAGTATATCTGAGCAATCTAGTTCAATAACCACATCGGTATAGAATCATAGCGGCCTTTGTTACATTAATCGTAACTCAACCATCCATTGTCACATATATCAATATAGTTACATGACATAGATCAATTGTGGATGCATAGCATGGAAATTACATGCAATGTGATCTAAACATGTCTATTCCCAACTGGTCCTAATTTATTTTATTGAGATCTAAACTTAAGTTAGTCTAACAGAGTGTAAGAAACTGAAATACTTTATTTCTGCAGAAAATAATCCGAATTATATAATTAAAATCCAAAAGTCACTCACAATAAATAATACAAACTCCCACTAAATCTGAATATCCTCAAGTAAAATCACACCCATATGAGCAGTGTGCTCATGAAAGACCTTAGGTGGCAATCCTTTAGTAAGCGGATCCGCTATCATGGAGTTTGTCCCAATGTGTTCTATAGATATTTGTCCACTCTGCACTTTTTCCTTCACAACAAGGAACTTGATTTCAATGTGTTTTGACTTTGTAGAACTTCTGTTGTTGTTGGAATATAAAACTGCTGACTTATTGTCACAAAATATCTTAAGTGGTCTTTCTACATCCTCTAAAATGCGCATCCTAGTGACAAAATTACGCAGCCATATTCCTTGATTGGATGCCTCATAATATGCTACAAATTCTGCTGCCATAGTTGATGAAGCTATGAGTGTCTGCTTGGCAGATCTCCAAGAAATTGCTCTACCAGCCAACAGGTAAATATAGCCTGATGTGGATCTTCTACTGTCTTTACATCCAGCAAAATCAGAGTCGGAATACCCAATGATCTCTAATTGATCTGATCTCCTATATGTGAGCATATACTCTTTTGTCCTCTGTAAATATCTCATAACCCGCTTGGCTGTTTTCCAATGATCCATGCCAGGATTGCTCAAATATCTGCCTAACATGCCAACTATGAACGCAATATCTGGACGCGTACATACTTGAGCATACATAAGACTCCCTATAGCTGAAGAATAAGGAATCTTTTGCATTTCCTTGATTTCAAGATTGGTCTTAGGGCATTGACTTAGGCTGAATTTATCTCCTTTGGCGACAGGGGTATCACCTGGTTTACTGTTTTGCATGCCAAACCTTTTCAAAACTTTATGGATATAGTTCCTTTGTGACAATCCCAGAATACCTCGAGAACGATCTCGATGTATCTTGATTCCTAAAACAAAGGAGGCATCACCAAGATCTTTCATCTCAAAATGCTTTGATAGAAAACTCTTGGTCTCGTGCAATAAGCCCATATCATTTATGGCAAGCAATATATCATCGACATATAAAACCAGGAATATATGTTTACTCCCACTGAACTTGTGATACACACATTCATCAACAACATTTGCCTCAAAACCATATGAGATAATTATCTGATGAAACTTAAAGTACCACTGACGAGAAGCTTGTTTGAGCCCATAGATGGATTTGGTTAGCTTACAAACCATATTCTTTGGATCTCCTAACACAAAGTTTTCTGGTTGTACCATATAAATTGTTTCATCAATGTCACCATTGAGGAAAGCAGTCTTAACATCCATCTGATGTAACTCAAGATCAAAATGTGCAACAAGTGCCATAATTGTCCTAAAAGAGTCTTTCGTAGAAACCGGAGAGAAAGTCTCTTTATAGTCAATTCCTTCCTTTTGAGTAAAGCCTTTAGCTACAAGACGTGCTTTATACCTCTCCACATTACCATTTAAATCCTTTTTGGTTTTAAATATCCATTTACAACCAATGGGCTTCGCACCAGAAGGTAATGAGACAAGTTCCCAAACTTTATTGTCTTGCATCGACTTGTACTCTTCATTCATGGCTTCAATCCATTTATGAGAGTTGGAACCTTGCATGGCTTGATGGAAATTAGTTCGATCGTCTTCCATCACTCCAGTTTCATTCTCATGTTCCTGAAGAAATACTATGTAATCATCCGGAATTGCATTTCTCCTTTCTCTTGTGGATCGTCTTAATTGCACAGGCTCTTGAGGTTGTTGAGTTTGTTCCTCAGGAACAATCATCTCATTTTGAATGAGGGGTTGAACAATATTGTCAGATGGTGGATGATCCAAATTTACTTTTTGATCAATAACAGGTATAAAAACTTGTTCATTATCAAAAGCAATAGTGGATCCTTCATCCTCTTCAAAGACAATGTTCCTTACTGGATTTCTCCCTCCAAACTCAACATCCTCAAAAAATATTGCAGTTCCCGTCTCAAAAATTAACTGTGTACTAGGATCATAAAACTTAAACCCCCTTGATCGCTCCGCATAGCCAACAAAGTAGCTGCTTATAGTTTTGGAGTCCAATTTCTTTTCATGAGGCCTATAAGGCCTCGCCTCAGCTGGACATCCCCAAATATGTAAATGCTTTAAACTAGGCTTTCGACCCGTCCAAAGCTCATAAGGCGTTTTAGCAGCCGCTTTAGTTGGCAGTCGATTTAGGATATAAGCTGCTGTTTTGAGTGCTTCACCCCATAGTGATTCTGGTAAAGTAGAATGACTAATCATACTTCTTACCATATCCTTAAGAGTTCGGTTTCGTCTCTCAGATACACCATTCATGTTAGGCGATCCTGGCATGGTATACTGAGGGACAATTTCACATTCTTCTAGGTATTTAGCAAACGGTCCTGGACGTTGTTCACCTGAACCATCATATCTATCATAGTATTCACCACAACGGTCAGACCTGACACTTTTAATTCTTTTGTTGAGTTGTAACTCAACTTCAGCTTTAAAAGCTTTGAACACATCCAAATACTGTGATTTTTCATAAATCAGGAATATATAACCATATCTTGAATAGTCGTCTATAAATGTAATGAAATACTGTTGACCATTCCAAGTAGGTGTAGGGAATGGTCCACAGATATCTGTATGAATTAATTCTAAGACGTCGGAAGTTCTGTAGGCACCCAATTTCTTAGTTTTGGTTTGTTTCCCCTTGATACACTCAATACAAACATCAAGGTTTGTAAAATCATGAGATCCTAAAATCTCATCAGACACTAATCGCTTAATTCTAGCTTTAGAGATGTGTCCTAAGCGTTTGTGCCATAATGAGGCCGAATTTTCTTTCTGTAATTTACGCTTTGTACCTCTGGAACTAAAATGCGGGTTTTCACTATAACTTGAAACAGTTTCTAGCAAATATAAATTGTCATAAGCATTAAGCAAACCGGTTCCAATAACATTTGAATTGATAGATAAACTAAATTGTCTGTTTACAAATGAACAAGAATAACCAGATTTGTCCAAAACAGAAACTGAAATTAAATTCCGTCTAAATGACGGAACAACAAAAGTATCTAACAAATCCAAATAACAACCAGTTTTCATAAGTAATCTAAAATGCTCAATTGCTTCAACTTCTACCGTCTTGCCATCTCCTACATAAATGCATCTTTCAGCATCACTTGGCGGCCGGTAGCTCAGGCAACCCTGCAGTGAAACACAAATGTGAGTGGTAGCACCTGAATCTATCCACCATGTGTTTCTTGGTACTGAAGCTAAATTAGTTTCAGAACAAACCAAAGTAAGAAATGTACCTTTCTTTACGCGCCATGCGTGATATTTTTGACATTCCTTCTTCACATGTCCAGGCTTGCCGCAGAAGAAACAGCCATGCTCGGCCTTTGGTTTCTTTGGCTCTGGACCCTTAGAAGCAGCAGCTTCACCCTTTTTCTTTCTTTTGCCCTTATCTTTAGAAGTGCTTACCGCATGTGCATATTCGGTTTTTTCTTGCTTTAGTCTCTCTTCTTCTTGCACACAAAAGGAAATCAGTTCATTGAGATTTCACTTCTCCTTCTGACAGTTGTAACTGACTTTGAACTGATTAAATTGTGCTGGAAGAGAGATAAGAACCAAATGCACCACCAAATCATCAGATAGGTCGAGCCCTAATGCCTTAAGCTTGATGAGACAGACATCTCCATGATGTACTCCCGAACGTTTCCCTTGCCTTTATACTTCATCGAAATCAAGCTTGCTAAATGAGTACTTGTTTCAGCCTTATCATTTTTTGTAAAACGTTTCTGAATTTCAGCAAGAAACTCACTAGCACTTGTAACCTCATCGGTTATAGCACTCCTAAATACTTCTGGAACGCCGCGCTTCATGATCATAAGACTCATCCTGTTGGATCGATCCCATTTCTCATAGTACAACACATCCTCAGATGTACTATTATCAGTGAGTTCGTCCGGCTTAGGGTGTCTGAATGACAAGTCTAGATCCATGCAGCCTAAGAGAATCATCATATTCTCTTTCCACTCCTTAAAATTAGTCCCATTCAGAATCGGGACATTATTCATATTTGCAGATATAGAAGCAGCGGATAAAAAAGCTGAATCGAGAACAAAATAAATAAAATATAAATAAACAAATAATGCTCACATTAAACATCTTAATTAATAATCTTTAAAAATTTAAAAGCAAATAATAACATTTCAAGATACCTAGCACAACATTAGTAACAAGTCTTTGGACTATAATACTAACTGTAAATGGTACTCTTGTTACAATGATCAAACTTTGACGATAAGTTATGTCAAGTAATGAACCTATCTTTGGATTAGTACATTACTTACATTAAGTTATCCTAATAATCGTCACAAATTTACCATTATAAGTGTTTGCGCAATTAAGCCAAATATTAACCTTCCTTTGGGCCAATTAACATCCGCAGCAATTACACAAACACAAACATCTAACACCCCAAATAAACTAATCTATACAAGAAACATCACTTTGGTGACTTCCCGCTTTAATTAGTATATTTTCAATGTTAGACCAAAAAATTAACATAAATGTTACAAAGCATTTTAATTTAAAGATTATAAAACCGGAACTATACAAATCAAATTGATTTAATTTCATTCGCATATTATATATATATGCCCAGTTTAAACCAATTATAATGCACAAGACTATATAACTTCATGTTATATTAAACATGTTATAAGTTAAAGCCACAATGCAAAGTCGAATTGAAATGAAATATTATTTAGATTAAAACTGAAACATCGAATCATGCGAGTGAAATCAATTCATGTGATTTAATTAAAAATCACCATTAAACCTGAAACTGCATTTACAACATGGCCAATTCAAATTTAATTTAATTGATTTGATTTAAAATTATTATTAAATTGAAACCGAAACTGGAAAATGTATGGCCACCGAAATTAAAATCAAAGCAAGATCTTGAAACTCTGCACATAATTTCACGTGTGCAATCCACTAATAATTAACATACAATCATTAAAACCGAAACCGCGGCCACTGCAATTGAATCCAAATTCGAATTCAACAAACTATTAAGTATTGAAAAGTGAAATCAAGATCACATGGCCATTGCAAACTTGATTTAGATAATTATTCTTCGGTTTCATCAATCATGCTTCGGTTTCGGATTTCAGAAAACTACCATATGAATTTTCAATTATTCGCGCTAATCCATTCATGGATTAGCAAATTAATTTGAGTATTACCATTAATCAAACACTGAATCTCAATAATCTAATCATGGATTAGGCTCTGATACCACTTGTTAAACCCTAAATCTTCATAACATCCAGATTAAATTACTGAAAAAATACAAGAGCGGAAGCATACCTGAATCCATGGTGATTCGTAGTGGTTCTTGAGTGTAGGAGATGGACTTCCAATCTTCTCTTATCTCTTGAATTTAGAATTCTCTCTTGAGAGGATTAGAGAAATTGCAGAGGATTAGAGAGATTGGGGACCATAACCCCTTTTTAATTATATAACGTGACTGTTCAGTTTCTAATGAAAACCGTTCAGTAGTTATTTATAATAATTATCACTTCAGCCCCTCACTAAAGTAATAATTAAATCCTGGTACCTATGCATTTAATCCACAACAATTATACCCTTAGCCATTTAATTAAAATAGACCACTTAATTTTGGCTTATTAAATAATAGCACACACATTTTATTTATTTCATATGTGGCTCCAAATATTAGATTAATATAAATTAATCTAACAGATGTACCATTTGCACAACTTGATACTAGTTAAAAGCATAAGCAAAGCGTTTGAAGGCACGAATTAAAACCATTGGCGATTCTCAAAGACTCATATTGACTTTGACCTTGCACACAAGGTGGTTTTAAAGGGTGGGGAATGATATGTGCTTAATATACATGGAGATTACGTGCACAATTTGCAAGCAAAAATGGAAGACTTGTTTAAGCTAGTTAGAATTCTATTAGTTGTGTATCTGAACAAGAGTGTAGTCGCTTCCAGATAATTTCACTATTATTGTTCTATTTCTTAGCTTAGTGTATGTAAAGTTCAGAGGCTCTATATGTGTAATGTAGAACGACTAAAAAGAGGGATGGGAAAAAAGATATTACTACAATATTTCCTTTCTCTTTACTACTTCTATCTTATTTTTACTTCTTAGTTACAAATTCAATATATCACTAAACTAGCTTCATAAGAATTAAAGAAACTACAAAACCAATCGCGATATCAAAAGACATTTGTGGATGAGAATAAGCATTAGAGTTATGAATGGCAATCAGGTTAAGTGCAGAAGCATATGAAAGCTTAAGGGCGATGCTAGTGCCTTGGTTTGGAAGAGTTGATTTGGTGTAGCAAGTTTGGATAACTACACGAGCGAGGTTCGCATCACCGTCATATGCAAAGGATAAAGCATTTGGCTATATATGTGAAGCTAGAGGATGTGTAGGAGGTGTTCAAGTCCTATGGGCTAACTGCAAATAATGTGGTTTAGTGTTGACATGAGAAAGGTGGCAATGTGCATGGTGCTATATCTTAGACTTGTGGTTGACATATATAAAGAGGGCAGAGGCTAAAGATCAACAGAAGACTATGTTCAAGTACGAAGGGAATCAGGTGGCCAAGAAACACCATAAGTAGCGACAAGAAGATCTTGGGTAAGATCAGGAATCGTTTGCATATGGTAGATTTGGGACTGTTTCGTTCAAGGTTGTGAGA